>CM043318.1:7063678-7663678 GCA_023736055.1 Quercus glauca
TTGTAGTGGATGTCGTAATCTTAGGCTACAACAAAGTTTGTAGCCAAATTTTGTCCCAAAAACATTTACTAAATAAGTAAGATTTTTAAGATCAGCTTAGTAGGCTCAGCCTTCCATTTTCTTAATAGTTTTTCTTTCCTAAGTCATATATTTAATAGGATTTCATAAATATGACAAGTTTGGATGCTTACAACAAAAATATTTTCTTTATTGTCTCGATCTTAACAACAAAAAAAGGATGATGCTAAAGTTTTAGAATATTTGTGCATACCATTTTCCATTACCCTATTCAATATCTATTAAGAAAATCGAATTTGATTATGAACATTAGTGCTAAAGATAAGTTTTTCGAAGAAAAGGAAAAAATTGATAATGTAGACACCTAGGGTTGTGACTTTGAGTGATTGGACTCAATATATTAGAATTAATGATTAAGTAAATAATTTTTCTAAAAATAAAAAAAATTAAGTAAATGATTAAATTTACTATTTCCTGCCAACATAAGCTTTTGGGATAATTAGTAATTTATCATGAAACCAGAGCAAGAAGTCTGGAATTCGATTTTGTCTCCACTTGCCCTTCTATTTGAAATGTTAGAAATTACAAGTGTTTAAATTCATTGCTAAAACTTTTTGGACAATCAATAATTTATTACAATCTATTTGTGAATGACTTTTGGTATAATCAATAATTTATTACAATCCCTTTGTGTTTGAGTCAGGTAAATGTGTAATAGTGGCTAATGAATCATGGATTTCAGAATAAGAGTAATACTACAGCCACAAACTATTTTATAACATTTTTACAAAATGTTGATGTAACCAATCTCTTATTGGTTTTCGTCTAGGCGTATATTAATATTACTTTTTCATTTACCAATAATCACTCACCACATTAGCAGTTTGTAAAATTTTTTGTAAAATAATTTGTATCTTTAGCATTATTCTTCAGAATAACTAACAAAGATTAACTTATATTACTACATTTATTTTTACCATCAACATCCTTATATGTTGGCACCCGCACTACATTCTATAAACAGTCAACCTCTCTTTAAAAAAAAAAAAAAAAAAAAAAAAATTACCCATCACTTTATATTGTTGATTCTTTTAGAAATAATTTAACAATTCACAATAATCTAATAAGTTCAAAACAAATAATATGAATGTTTCACATATGATCTCGATGCATTTATATAAATTTATTTTAATAAAATATAGATATTATTGGTACATGGATTGAGATTTGGAATACCAAAATATTATATTGCATTCTAATTCAATTTTTATTATCCCTTTACTAATAACATGTGGATCTCTCTCCAATATTTTTACTTATTTTGTGTTGGATTGCGGACGTCTACTAGAGCAACCATAGATGATGCATGCTTGTCACGTGTCCGGTAGTAGAATATTCCCAATATATATTATTCTTTTATGTAAAACGTATCTACTCATTTAACTATTTGTTCATGTTGTTTTTTTATTTATAATTTTTTTTTTTACATAATTGTATTTTATTATGTTTTTAAATTATATCATCGAGTATATTTATTAATGTACATTTTATTAGTGACAAATGCATTCAATAATTTAAGAGAAATGATATGTCTATAATATTTTCACAACATTTTTACAATAAATTTTAAGTGGTAGGTTGTTATTGGTGAGGCCAAAAAGTAATCTTACTATTAGGGGTGTTCACCAAACTGAATAAGCCGCACAAACTGCAAAAACCGCATCAAAACCACCCGCAAAATGGCATAACCGCATCGCATTGCAAGTAATAGTGCACCGCACCGCACCGCATGGTGCAGTGCGGTTTGCGGTTTTATAATAAGAAAACCACACAAACCGCACTGCACCACACCTTCTCTATATATTAATATATTTATTTATTTTTAATATTAAATATATTATTAATAGTTTAATAACCCTAGTTTTCAAAAAAAAAAAAAAAAAAATTAATAACCCTAGCAAATGTTGACTAGAAAAGCCAACCTAAAATAAAGAAAAACTAGCTCAATAATTTAAAACTTGGCCCAAAAAAAAGGAAAAATTAGTTTTGGGCTGAGTAGGAAAAGCCTAAAATTTGAAAAATATATTGACTTCAAACCACATTTTATACATAGTATCGCACATGTAACCGCAAAAATGAGGTGCGGTTCTGTTATGGTTTTGGCTAAACTCTAAAGCGCATCATACCGCAGCGCACTGCACATGTGACCACAAAAACAAGGTGCGGTGCAGTTATGGTTTTAGCTAAACCGCACCGCACCACACCGCGAACACCTTTACTTACTGTCAGATTCAAATTTGAATCAATAACAACTAACTACCTATGAGTTGTTGTGAAAATATTGTATACGTAGCACCTCTCTTTAAATAGACTACAAAGAGATAATTCATATATTAATATATATAATATTGATTAATTAATACAAAGAATGGAGAATATATAGGTGTTAGGAACTCGGTGGTTCCTAATGGGGATTGATGGGAATTATAGGAGAATGGATGGGGATTGTAGGGAAATTGACTTAATTCGAGGTAGTCACCCTCTATAGAGAAATAGAGAGATTAAGAGAGAGAGAGAGAGAGAGAGAGAGAGAGAGAGATGCACTAATGCACTAACAAATTGGTTTATACTTTCATTGATATCTAATATTGAATTACAATCATGTATTTATAGGAGATTAGCTCTAATCTCATTGGCCCACATGGCTTAAGATAATTGGCTAATTAATTCAACATGTGCCCTACGAATTAAACCATGTGTTAAATGAGCTACATGTGCTCAAATCCTAACTAACTCATCCTAATCTCAACTAACTAACTAACTAACTAAAGGGATTACAACAATTGTTACAACAATTATTTCATACTAGTCGCTAACCCGTGCGATGCACGGGAAAATTCCAAAAATGAAATATTTATAAAACATCCTAAATAGGTTCTTTTTAATAAATAAAAAATAAAAAATTCAAAACCGATAGAACTCCAACACTTACGCCTACTTATTACATAGTCTAGAAACTATCCTATAGGATATATGTCTACCTATTTCACAGAAAGTATGAATCTGTTTTAACACATGAAATTTCCTTCAAGCTTGGTTCCTGCAACCCAATTGATGCTAGCAACTATGAGCAGACTTCACAATTAAATCTCTGATCCTTAGTTCATGACAGGAGTGTAACACTCAATAGAACATGGCAGCCATCCACAATGTGTTTCCTTGGCAAGGAATTAATTTAATATGGACTATAATAGGAGAACTATGACTATCTTTAAAAATAGTGCTCAAACTTGCATAATAGGTGGTTTTGAAAAAAGGCCAATGTCATGCCTAGTTTTGAGATGAGGAGAAACAGGAGCTGCAGTTGTTGGGCTCACTTATTATTTAAGCTTACATTTTTTAGCACAGTAAAGTTTAAAATTTATTTTAGGCTAGTAAACAGTTAAAGTTATTTTGGTAATAAGTGGGGTAAGAATAAGTTGTTACCGAGGAAAAAAAGAAAAGATAAATGCTATGTCTACAATATTAACACTTTTACAACAAATCCCAAGTGTTAGGTTGTTATGTGTGGATAAAAACGTAATTTAAGTTGTAGATTCAAATTAGAACTAATAACAACTTATCGTATGTGATTTGTTGTGAAAATATTGCGAAAATATTACAAATATAACACTTCAAAAAAAAAAAAAAAAAAAAGAGTGTTTTGATAGCAAACAAATCTGAACCACATCAAGTAAAATGCAATTGTCCACCAGAACTAATGAAAAAGTAAAATGAACATATAAATATAGTATATGTATTTTAGTGGGTTATTGATTTGTGGGATGGAGTAACCTAGTAGTGACATGAGACTACGTAATTTTTTTTTTATTTTTAAAAAGCAGTGGGTGTTGGCTATTAACCAATGGAAAAAATGAGGTCAATATTTGAAACTAATCTTATATATGTATAAAAGATGTAATAGGTAAAGAGAAGAAGAAAATTCATAGCTATGTTAAACTTTGTTTTCACTTTTGGACACTTGAATTGTGAACCATACACGTGGTAGGACAGGACTTAAAGCAAATCAATAAACTATAACTTGTAAAGGAAGCATTATCTTGGACTTATAGATTCAAAAATGAAGAAGACAAAGAAGTAAAGAAGAAGAGGAAAGAAGAAGGAAAAGAAGACTAAACTAATTATTATCTTGGTAAGTAAGTTCACACAAGTAACCTGAAGAGCATTTTTCTAAGATTATTTGGAGATTCTCGCCTTTATGCACTTCCATTAAAAATGAAAATATCACAGGGTAAGACCCAACCTAAATACTTAAACCAACCTCCATTTTTAGACCAATCTCGTTTTTTTTTTTTTTAATCTCCCTTTGTTTTTGCTTTTAACTTCCCTCTGCTTTTACTCTCTCACTTTGTGTTATAAGATTCCATTGCCTATTTTAGCACTGCCTCGAATTCTCACTTACATGCTCTATATGCCTTTTTTATTTTTCTTTTACAATTCAAATTTTATGAACCCAAGAAAGACAACTTGAGGAACCTTATCTTTTGCACTATTTTATTCCCCTTAACTTTTATTCTCTCTAAAGCTGTCTGTTTCACTGAGCAATGACATATATTCAACCTCATAGAAATTCAAGCTCTGATTGGTGTCTTTGAAACAATTCTAGAAGTAGCAATATCTCTTGCATGAAATGTTTTGTCTTAATTCTCATTTCTCAGTAAAATTATAGAAAGCCATTGGATTACACCCACCTAAAAATCACTTCAAATAACTGGTGGATAATATGAACATGCTACACTACCAAAAATAATATGAGGACTATTTTAGTAGAACATTTCATTTTATTTACAACTGACATTTAGAGATACTTGAAGAAATATTCCAGTTTTTGAACTGAATAGTCTACACAACCAAAAGATAATATAAAATTATTCAAGCATACCAAAAGATAATATAAAAATATTTTAGCATAGCCTTTTCATTTTATTTATAATTGAGTGTTGGACATACTTGAAGAAACATTCCAGCTTTATTTACAATGGAATTCCCAGCAAAGCAACTCATTCAACAATGTCCTATTTATTTTTTTATTTTTTTTATTTTTTTGGTTATTTTCATTGGTTACACAAATTGTTTAGGCAATAGTGGAATTTCCTAACAAAGCAACTCATTAAACAATACACTGTAGAAAAGTAGAAGTAATATGTTCTGACTATGTGCAATTGTATCAAGCTTTGACCACATGCATATTTGTTTTATCCAGATAGACTGCTACCTCTGCCTCCATAGTGGTAATAGCTCTAAATCTATCTATGACACTTGTGGACCAAGGAGGCACATGGTTGATGTACTTTGGTTACTTATTGTGTGTTACAAAAGAGAATATGCAAAATCATATCCCAAAAGGCATATGGGATACTATGGAAGGTGATGATGTGGCTCTTGCATCACAGCTTGTGGCAAGAGACAATGGTTCGAATGAAAGTTTACAGGTATAAATGTTGTATTGGGAAATTTTCTTCAGCTGCTACAATATTGATTGATTTTGCACTACATGATTGTCATACTATTTTTGGCTTATCCCTACCTAGAACTTCCCCACACGTTAACCAAACCAAATTGAACCAAATCAACAAATTAAGCTACAACCCAACTCAAGTTAATAAAACCAACATCAAGTTACTTAAAGTGGCTATACAATTAACTCTTAACAATAAACCATAATTAGTTCCAAAAAAGCTAGCTACCAAAGTAGGAAGATGGTGTGCAATAGATTTTTACATGTACAAAATTACTTTAATGTCTTTATAAATACTTTATCATAAAAGTAAATATCTTTTAAGACATGCTACAGGCATTACAATCCAATCAAACATGCTAAGCACCAAGCAAATTTGAGAATCGATGGAATCCACATCAATTAATTTTCTAATGTCCACAACCACCAAGCTCTCTAAACAACTTGGATATCCAACCAACCTTGTCACCTTCTGGACAACCTCAATTAGTACCGCCACACTAAAAACTTAGTTTTCATAATCAATGAAGTTGCTCATTAAATGAGACTGAAATTGTGAGGGTAAGGGTAATTCCAAACTTACAAACCAATGTTGAATAGCCTAGTTGTTTTCATTGCAATTTCTAAAATAATTTGAATTATTTTTAACTGAGCTTCCTCTCCCTCCAATCACTTTTCAGGCATGTTGTTCTATCCTTCAGAGTTGGGTTTCCAAAAAGTTTATGACTGGATGGTAATAAGCCTAGTCATTGCTTTTGAAGCACTTATTGCTTATTGTTTTCTTATCTCCAAGCCTAATGTTGCATTGAATTGTGAAATTCCAAAAGAACTTCAAAATATGAGCACCTGATGATGCAAAGATTTTTTTATTATTATTATTATTATTTTTTTTTTGTGAAAAGATGCAATGGATCACTTAAAACTTGATATGCTTCCCCTAATACCTACAAACATCATAAATAATGAATGAACTTGGACTTTTAAAAATAATCTCTTTGCGTGGTTTTAATATTGGGAACAATGTTATAAGAATGAAAAAAAAAAAATGAAGTAATAGATGGCAGTGCAGGACACTTCGCATCAAGCATATGAACTTTTAATTCTACTTTAAATAACATCTAAATTTGTAAGCAACTTTTGGAGTTCCATTGAAGCAAATTTATTATAAATTATCTATGAAGACAGTTGGTTGGCCCGTTGAATAAAAATCTAACAAAAGCATTGTTATGCTAAGTAAATGTTCAATTCCCCAATTCACTCTACAATAATATTAAATCAATCACAAGAACCTGATGATGTTCAATTCCCCAATATTAAATCAATCAAAATATGAGCACCTAATGATGCAAAGATTTTTTTTTTTAATTTTTTTATTTTTTGTGAAAAGGTGCAATGGATCACTTAAAACTTGATATGCTTCCCCTAATACCTACAAACATCATAAATAATGAATGAACTTGGACTTTCAAAAATAATCTCTTTGCGTGGTTTTAATATTGGGAACAATGTTATAAGAATGAAAAAAAAAAATGAAGTAATAGATGACAGTGCAGGACACTTTGCATCAAGCATATGAACTTTTAATTCTACTTTAAATAACATCTAAATTTGTAAGCAACTTTTGGAGTTCCATTGAAGCAAATTTATTATAAATTATCTATGAAGACAATTGGTTGGCCTGTTGAATAAAAATCTAACAAAAGCATTGTTATGCTAAGTAAATGTTCAATTCCCCAATTCACTCTACAATAATATTAAATCAATCAAAAGAACCAATCAATATAGGGGAAGATATAAGATCAACTAAGTAGAGGATAGAGAGGGAACCTGTAGGTAGATCACTTTCGGAAATATAAAACTACAAAGAAAATTTCAAACAACAATGAGTAGCCCCTTTCTCATTAAAAAATAGTAATAAGTAATATACCAGTCAACACGAACTAAGTCATATACCAATCTTTGCTGAGTTACTGTTATCTATCAAATCATAAAAGAGAAAAAAAAAATTGATAGGATCAAATCATAAAAGAAAAAAAAAACATTTGAGAGGAAATTAAAGCATATGAAATTTTAATTCTACTTTAAATAACATCTAAATTTGTAAGCAACTTTTGGAGTTCCATTGAAGCAAATTTATTATAAATTATCTATGAAGACAGTTGGTTGGCCTGTTGAATAAAAATCTAACAAAAGCATTGTTATGCTAAGTAAATGTTCAATTCCCCAATTCACTCTACAATAATATTAAATCAATCAAAAGAACCAATCAATATAGGGGAAGATATAAGATCAACTAAGTAGAGGATAGAGAGGGAACCTGTAGGTAGATCACTTTCGGAAATATAAAACCACAAAGAAAATTTCAAACAACAATGAGTAGCCCCTTTCTCATTAAAAAATAGTAATAAGTAATATTCCAGTCAACACGAACTCAGTCATGTACCAATCTTTGCTGAGTTACTGTTATCTATCAAATCATAAAAGAGAAAAAAAAAATTTTGAGAGGATCAAATCATAAAAGAAAAAAAAAACATTTGAGAGGAAATTAACATGGTCAAAATTGCACAGGTTGTGAACATATTTATCACCTCTGTATTTGTTCCTTCTTTTAATCAGTCATAGATAAAAGCAATCCGATTTCTTTTCTCCACCATGCTTTCCTCTTCCAGCTTCAATTTTTTACCAAAAACAGATGCACTTCATCTGCCATGTACAATACCCAACAGTAAGTAGAAAATTTTCCCAGGATAAGACCCAATCAAAAAACTCAAAATGAACAAACCCAAAAGAGGTAGAGCTCCAATTAAAAAACCCACCAATAAAAAATTCAACACCCTAAGAAAAACGATTTAGAAAGTAAAAGGAAAAAAAAAAAAAAATCAAGCAAAAGAACAAAGCACAAAAGAAACTGGGATTTAGACATACCTCAACTCAATCATCCAAATTCTGCCAATATTTATATACTGTGAGGAGAGTAAGACAAGAAGGAAGGGAGATAGAGAGGCTACTGTTAGAAGGGAGAGAGGCTGGCATGAAATAAGTGTGAAACCATAGAACAGAAGGTGGGGAAGGGGAAGGAACAAAATATGAAACGGTGAAACTGAAACAGAACGTGGGAGAGGGGAATCTAAAACCGTACAACAAAAGGATAAGAGAAATAGAAAGTTGTAACCGTGAAAATAGGGTTTCAGAAAGGGCTTTAGTTGAAAGGGCTTTGGGTATGGGCTTTATAGTAGAATTAAATTTATAAATTTATAAGAAGTGGGCTTTAAGGTGGATATAGGCTGGAAAATATTTTATATTTAATAGTATTTTAAAATTGTCAAAAACTATTTTAAAATCAATATAAAAGGGGATGGAAATGACATGGCAGCTGATGTGGCTCAATGTGAGTGCAGCAACATTAAATGCCACGCTTCAGCTTTTAGTATTATATAGATATAGATTCCTAACAATAGGAGGATTGACTCACTTGGAACTTCTTCTTTTTTTAATAAAATTAAATATAAAAAGGTCAAAATTACCATATCTGTGACTAATTTTTTATTTTTATTTTTATATTAAACGACGAGCAGCATACCAAGGTCTCTTAGGTCTTGATTTTCTGCCACGTCTAACGACAAAATTATTATTGTTGTAACCAAATTTCTTTCACTGTGCTTTTTTTTGGGGCTAAACCCGAATGTGCTATTGAATCTTATGTGGTAATTGGGTTTACTATGCTTGTTCAGGTCGAATACATATGATTTGGATTTGAGGAAAAGACTAAAGAGAGACAGAGTTTTCAATTTAATTGAGGATGAAAAAAAAATAAAAAGTATTTGAATGTGATTTTTTGTAGGGATTATCTTGTCCCAATTTATTTAAGTTTTTGGAAAATTTTCCCTCTATGGGTTTTTTTTTTTTGGGTGTGTGTGTGTGTTGTATAAGAGGCTAGAATTCGTTGTATGATGCTGGCTCTTTTTTACTAGAATTAATGCAAGTGAATTGTTCTATTCTTTTGGTAGCCTGCAAATCATCCCTATATCCCTTTATTTGATCACTATCTAAGAAGCACAAACACTTCATATGGGGTGCTGGATCCATGTTAGACATGAGATACGTCTTGGAAATTTTTGTGTGTGTGTCCGATCCTTTCCTTTTTTTCTTTTTTTTTTGAAAAATTGTGGGACAAGACTGTGACACGAGAGGGACACTTCTCTTTGTCCTCCTTGACCCCACTCGGTAAAGCACGGGTGAGTTCAAACTCGTTTGTGAAGTAAGGATGGAAGTTATAATTCATGATATTTAATAATTGGAACTATTCCTTAAGTATTTTTTAGTTATTTGCTTTTCCATTTTTTTCGTAGCCTACATTGAATAATCTATATATAAAAATTTTAGTGTTTTCTCTATGCACTTAAAATTTTATTTAACAATAATGAATAAAAAAAATATTGTGATATAGATTTTGAAAGGTTTTAAATTCAAAATTTCATAGAAGAAGTTATCTACCAAATGTTTTGAACTTAAACCTTACTTTAGAGTTTTACTTTTAAAGTTCCAACATAGAAGGGGATGTAGCTCAAATAGTAGAGTAGCAAACACCTAACTCAAAGATACGTCAATCAACACCTTTCATCTCCATTAATTTTTCCCTTTATTTTTTTTTTCTTTTGATTTTAGTTTTTGTAATAAAAAATTGTCTAATATTTGTTAACTGAATATTTGCTAAATATTTTTTAGTTATCTACTTTTTATTTTATGTTTTGGTAGCCCAAATTGGATATTTACAAAATATTAAAGGGGATGTAGCTCAAATGTAGAGTTGTGAACATGCTATTTAAAGGTACGAGGTTCAATAGCTTGCATCTCGATTTATTTTTTTTTTCAGTTTTTTTCTTAAAAAAATGGCTTATCTTGATTAATTGGACATTTTCTAAATATCTTTTTTATTTTTTGTTTTTTTTTTTCTTTGTCGCCAAAATTGACCAGTACGTGTAAAATTTAATGAGTTTTCTCTATAGTCTATACAATAGCAAACTTGCAGTTTGAAGGTACAAGAATTGATACTTTGCATCTCCATTGATTTTATTTTTTCCCTTCATTGATTTCTCAATTAGTCCCATTATTTTCACTAGAAGACAAACCGATCTATTCGTATGCTTCACAAATGGTTGAATTTTTTATTTTTATTTTAGACTACCATAGTGTCCCATGCATTCAACAAACCCAATCCTCTCATGTTTGGAACAACAACCATATTTGTTCTTAGAACAATAGCAGGGGCTCTGTCATATTTATTTCCAAATAACACAAAAAAGGGCAATATTACCCTCTCTTCCATTAAAAATTTTAAACCACTTCTACAACTACGTCCAAAATTACCCCCTCTTCCTCGCTTCATCATTCCCTCTCTTCTTTTTTTAGATTATTCTAATACGGTGTATAGTGTAAAATAGAGAATGGGATGTAAAGTGGATTGTTAAAGAATTAATGTAAATAAAATACTAAATTTTTGGTGATGCAAATGCAAAATGCTTCTTCTTCACTTTTTTTTTTCTTTTTTTGTTGCATCATAGGAATGTAGCTACAGTCTTGCCAAGTAATTAATTATAAATACGAAGTGTATGATATATGGATGTATGTATTTATGCAAATTCTTATTTGAAAAGAACATTTGTAGACTGTCTATATAAATTGCATTAAAAACGTCCACTTCATTTGAAGCTTAAAACTAATTTCTCTGACATATTTTTTTGAGAATGAAGACTTTTATTGAAATGAACTAAAGAGCGGCCAAATCAGCCTAAACAAAAGGTAAAGTGCAAGATGAAATATCCTCCATTCACACTGTACAATGTTAAGATGTCAAAGCTAGCCTAGCTAAACTGTGAACAACTTTATTACCATCTCTCTTTACATGAGAGTATGACAATTGTGAATATAAACCGGAAAATAAAGACGTCTTTTAGCAAATGGGCGTAGGGCGCCAACCCGAATTCGTTGCATTTTAGGGCCTTTGCAACCACTACTGAGTCACCCTCAATTATGGCGTTATGAAGACCCAACTCACTGCCAAACTCCACAGCCTTATTCGCAGCCATAGCCTCCACTTCCACTGGCTGGTAAGCTTGGTCCAGCTGCTGTATAAGTGATGCAATGACTTCCCCATGGCAGTCCCGAACCACAATGCCAATCCCAGATTTGTTGTCTGCACTAGAAAGCGCTCCATCGTAATTGATCTTGTAGCTGTCAGGTGCTGGTGCATTCCATACGGTATGGTACGTTGGGCTTGAGCTGAACCGGTTGAGTCTGAGATTGCTTCTACGGATCTCATTCCAACTCTCCACTGCCATCTTCTGCAGATCTTTGGTGAGGCAACAAGACTGATTCAGCCTTAGTTTATTACACTGGTTCCAAATGCTCCATACTTGAACAGCAAACAGTTCCATAGGCTTCCCATTTTCAAGAATCCAACTGCATAGCTCTTTGAAATCAGTGAACTGAATATTTGAACGAAAACTCCAACTGTCCCCATCCCACACCTCATTCAGACCCGTGCAACTCCACATAGCATGCAAAGAGTCCTCTGCTTGTAAGGAGCAACGGTCACAGGTGGAAGTTTGTATAATAGTTCTCCGTACCAGGTTTTGCTTGGTTGGAAGAGAGTTCCTACACGCACGCCACAGCAGAGTTTTGTACTTATTATTTGGAACTTCCAGTGACCACATCTTCTTCCAGAATTTTCTGTCCACCTCCGTGTGAGTGCCAACATCAGAGTTTTCCTCCAAACCCTTTAGAAACTTGTACCCGGACTTACAATTATACTGACCATCAGTTGTGAAAGGCCAAAACAGAACATCTTCTGTTTGGCTTCGGGGCAATGGTATCCTTAGAGCAAGCTCCGCTTCAGCTGGTATGAGCACTCCTTTAAGCATTTCAGCATCCCAATTTCCGGTGTTGTTATCAATGAGGCAGTCCACAGTAGCATCTTCCATAGATTCAATGATTGCGGATGTTATCAATGGAGGATGCTTTATGGGCAGCCAATGATGCTGCCATATTTTGATGCTTCTTCCATTACCCACCCTGAATCTAGCTCCCATTTGGATCACCTCTCTCCCCTTCAAGATGCTTTTCCAAGCATAGGAATTGGTAGCCGATTCTTTTGCTTCCATAAACGAGCAATGTGGAAAAAATCTCGCCTTAAAAATTCTGAAAAATAGAGTATCTTCATTTTGTAAGAGCCGCCATGCTTGCTTGGCAAGGAGGGAGTCATTGAAAAGAGCAAGATCTCGAAATCCCATTCCTCCTTCTAATTTTGATTTTGTCATCTCCGACCATTTGACCCGATGAATTTTTCTTTTGTCACCTTGTTGCCCCCAAAAGAATTTTTTACCATTGCTTCAATTTCATGGCAAAGGCTCAAGGGTAGTTTGAAACACCTGATGGCATAAGTTGGAATAGCTTGGGCAATTGCTTTGATAAGGACTTCTCTGCCGGCTTGAGAAAGGAGCTTCCCCTCCCACCCTTGTAATTTCCTCCATACTCTCTCCTTAATATAATTGAAGCTTGCTTTTTTACTCCTTCCCACAAATGAGAGCAGCCCCAAATATTTCTCGTAAGACCTTATTTCATTCACCCCCAACACATTTTTAATCTCCTCTCTCGTATCATTTTTTGTGGACTTGCTAAAGAAAAGAGAAGTTTTCTCTTTATTAATTTTTTGCCCCGACATCTCTTTATATTCCTCCAAAATTTTGAGCACATTTCCACATTCATGGGAATTTGCCTTACAAAAAAGTAAGCTATCATTTGTAAAAAATAAATGGGTTAGTTTGGGGCCTCTTTTGCATATTGAGATGCCGTTGATCTCCTTTGCCCTTGCAGCTTTTTTGATTAAGCCATGTAATCCTTCCGTGCATAATAGAAAAAGGAATGGAGAGAGTGGGTCGCCTTGTCGTATGCCTCGTGTTGGGTTTATTAACCCCTTTGGATCACCGTTCACCAAAATTGAGTATGAGTCTGTACAAACACACTCCATCATCAAATCGATCCACCTTGAATAGAATCCCATTTTTTCCATCAGTTTCTGAAGATAGTTCCATTCCACCCTGTCATATGCCTTGCTCATGTCTAATTTTATCGCCATAAAACCTGTTTGCCATGAATTGTGATTTTTCATACAATGCAAAGTCTCAAAAGCAACCAAAACATTATCTGAGATAAGTCTATTTTTTGCAAAAGTATATTGATGCTCAGTTATAAGATCTGGCATGAATTTTTTTTAATCTGTTTGCAAGGACTTTGGAAAAAATCTTGTACAATACATGATGTAGAACAGATAGCACATGCCTTCCTTGAGTAGCAGGAGCGCAGGAAGTCACAACGCAAGATCAAAGAGGGTTGCCAGTAGGGGCCATCGGGGTAACAGTGTCGGAATTGCATGAAATTTGGCAGGTTGAAGAGAAACGACATTCTGATCCAGATTCATGAGATACCATGAACGTCGCCAAAATTTAGGCGAATTCCTTCATTAAGGCCCCGATAACAGTGTTTTTGCTATTTATAGTAAAATTTGTTTTTCCTTAATAACTTTTAGTTTAAAAGTCAGAATAAGGTCCCGTCTGTTTTGGGACGACCCTTAAGGTCAGTAGGTTATGATTCTGCATTTAACTCAATTTTGCCATTTTTGGTAAAAGTGGGTAATTTTGTCCCCTAATCGCGTAATTAGTGCGAATTAGGATTTTAGACGTTTTCCTTAGTATTTATATGTTTTGTAGCCGCCAGAGGCAGGATAGTTGATTATCAATAAACACAGACGTTTTGTCAAATTTTCTTCTGGTGGATTCCAGTTTTTATCTCCTTGTAGATTCAGGAAACTCCTCGTGGATTCGAGGTTTACTACCAGAAACTAATAGTTTAGTTTCTGTTCCATCAAGAGAGCATCGTGTGTGCTTCTCTTCAGGCTTCTACGACATCAATACATTACAGAGACTAATAGGGCGATATTCAGAAACTGAAACAAGATTCTTCACTTTTGGGATTAGGGTGACAAAAGTATGATTTATTGGGTATGATAGTTTACCTGAATTCAGCCAGGCAAGTATTGTGGAGGTTACCTACCTGTTCATAGTCCCCCAAAAATGTTGATAGAATAGGGGTGGCATCCCATTAGGACCTGGTGCTTTTAAGGGCGCCATTTGATGTAGTGCTTCCTAAATTTCCCACTCCATGAATTCCCCCATTAGCTATTCATTTATCTCATCTGTGACCAATCTTGGAATAAAGGAAAGAGAACCATCCTTAATGACCGAATTCCTAGTAGTGAACAATTCTGCAAAATACTCCACAATGGTGTTTCCAATCACTTCCGGTTGCTTTTGCCAATTCCCCCTTTTATCTTCAATTCCAAAAATAGAATTCTTCCTGAATCTTTGAGTTGCTTTATTGTGGAAAAACTTGGAGTTGCTATCCCCACTTTTCAACCATAACACCCTAGACCTTTGACTCCACATTCTTGTTTCCTTGTCCATAAGATCATGAATTTCAGCTTTCAACTCTCTAAGCCGAAAATTATCCCCCCCTTCCCCCCTCATTGTCTCGGCCTCGATCTTGGCTAGCTTCTTCTTTTTTTCCTCCAATTCTCGGCTAACATTACCAAATACATCTTTTTCCCACCACTCCAACTCCTTGCTGCATTTTTCAATTTTTTTTCATGATGTCACCGTCTTCCCCATTCCTCCAAACCGCCTCCACAATTTCTCCACATCGTGTGTCAGATAACCACATCTCCTCAAAACGAAACACTTTCTTCCTTGGTGGAGCTTCCAAACCTGAAAGATTGATAAGGAGAGGGATATGATCCGATGTCATACTACTAAGGTGGAACACCCTTGAGCCCAGGAATCTTATGAGGAACTCACTATTCCCCAACCCCCTATCCAACTGTTCCCAAACTGAGTGACCATCGTTAAAATGTTTACTCCAAGTGAATTTTGATCCCTCAAACCCCAAATCAATGAAACCACATTCGTCAATTACATCTCGGAATTGTTGCATTTGATTGTGACTTCTCATTGCTCCCCCCAATTTTTCATCTTGTCTACTGATTTCATTGAAATCTCCTGCACAGAGCCATGGAATACCTGATCTATTATTCAACCCCCTCAATTTATTCCAAGCCTCCATTCTCCGATGAGTCTCAGGCTCTCCATAGAATCCAGTAAACCTCCATTTTGTCTCCTTATTTTTATCTATGGTTACATCAATAAAATACCTATGTGAATCCTCAACAGTTAGATGAACATCATTTTTCCAGAATAGCACTAAACCTCCACCCCTCATCCCACTACAAACCTCCCACTTATGATCAAAGTTTATGCTATGAAGTACTCATTCTAGCCTAGCTTTGTCTGCCCATGTTTCGGCTAAAAACACGACAGAGGGATCTCTTGCCCGGATAATGTTTCTAAGCTCCTTTGTACGTAGGTTCCCAAGCCCACGACCGTTCCAGATTAAGAGATTCATGGCTCTTGGCGGGGCTGTTCAACAACCTCCACCATTTGGGAAGATAGTTCAGCATCATCCTTCAAAACCTGTTTTTTGTTGCATGGTAATTCAACATGATCATCAACTGAAGAGAATTTTCTTTTACATGGATCGGTGAGTTCTGCCTGAGCAATATGTTACGTGCAGTTGCTTCTCTCCATGCTTGTTCACATGCCATATTTTTTGGTTGCCCTAGTAGTCTCATGGCTCTCACGTGACAAGGGAGTAGGGTTGGACGTGTGTGCTTTAGGGATAGCTTGAGCCACCCCCAATATTTTCATAATACTATTTGGTATGTTACAAACCACCAACATAAATTTTTTTTGAGATCACAGAGAGCTACAAACTCACCAATTGCTAATGTCTAAGTGAATTCAAAATATAGATGGTATGGCTGTATTATTTACAACTTTTATATATAAATTGGAAGTTTATTGAACTCATATGATGTCCTACACAAAATGAAGTTGAGATTTATAAAAGCACTATGTATGTATATGGCCAAAAGCATAGCTTTAGACAATGAGAAAATGCAAAAATATTATGGGAAGCGTTGAACGCTATGTTCTTGTGTTTATTCGCACATACAACGAAGCAAGTTTGAGAAAACCATATCCCAGTAACTTTATATGAATTTCAAAAGTGGACTCGCTATATAATAATAATATAATTGTATATGATATAAAAATGATATATTATACTATTCAATAATGTTCATAAAATAAGTTGTTACCCATTAAGACATTAAGGTAAATTGAAAATTGAAAAATAAAAATAAAAATAAAAATTTAAATCTATATATTAGGACAAGCATTTAATTTTTAGCTATAACTATTTGTAGTTACAACTTTAAAATGTCATATGTTTTATTAAAAATAAAAAAGAAAAGGCTATGAATACACACGCATGGTGCGCGTGACTAGGCTAGTAAACACTACCATTATCTTTACTTCCAAAAAATTTCAGATTTATGCCGGATTTTCTGGGATTTAGATTTTTGGTGCTTTTATGGAATTTTAATTTTTTTGAAAATATATCTTCCTATAAATATCCTATAAAAGTTTCATTTGATAATATGCATTGGAAGAGGCTACAACTAGCAAACCTTAGAATTGTATTATGATAGCCTTAGTGATTTTTGAGATGAGAAACACAATTATAGTCAGTAGAGGCAGAGGAGGAGTAAGAGGGGGGCTAGAAGAAGGAGTAAAATATTCAAGAGGCAAAGAAGACAAGAAGAAGAAAATACCCATGAAGTTGATGTGTGTTGATGTGATCGGATCAATGAATTACCAAAATCTTTTGAAGTTGAGGTATATCTAAACAATAAACATTTCAAGTCATCTATTTTTTTTTTCTCTATTGTTAACACACACACCCTGGTGGGTTTTGAACTGATGGCCTTAGCATCTACCCAAACTCGTGAGAGGAAGTGCCATTTGAGCCAAAGCTCCTTCGCCCTTTCAAGTCATTAATTTATATAAATATGCAAAAGAGGAAGTTGAACCTTAAATCCCTAAAATGGTTAATGATCTAACATGTGGTTATGCTATCTTTTCATTGTTTCTAAATGATTATGTTTTGGTTGAAGTATAATTGAACGAGCATACCTTCTAATTCACTATACAGAAACTTCTCTTCTTCTCCCACTATCTTTTTTTTCTTCTCTCAAGTTTGTGTCTTTCTCCTTGTTTATCTATCCTTATCTCCTTTCTTCCATCTTCTTTAACAAACTTTTTGAACGATGCAAAATAAAAAGAAAGATGGAGTGGGTGAAACGTGAAAGCATCTCATGCCATATAATTGGACCATATATAGTAGCCTTGCAACACTATTTAGTATTTACATGTACATAGGCTTGTATATTTACACATCCATGTAATTATTATTCTAAAACTTTTTCTTGGACTTCTTTTTTTCTCCTTTTGGATTATCTTTTCAAACTTCAATTTTATTCCAAAATTAGTATACATAACATAATTGATTAGTTGGCTTTAGTTGGACAAATTTATAACTTTCTATCACTGATACAAACTTCAATCCTATCTTTTTTTAATTAGTATGAATATCGTTAGTTGAAAGTTAAGTTGTCTCCATAGATTAAAGTGTTCGGATTGTTGTGTAAGATGAAGAAGAGGAGAAAATGGAAAAACCTCATTCAATGTTAAAACTGAAAAAAAAAGTAAATATTTATTTTAATTTTGAAAAATTACACTTTACTACCATAAACTATGCACTAGATTACACTTTGCACCTTAAACTATTCGAGCACATAATTTGCACTCTAAACTATCACACTTATAACACTTTGCATCCTGGTGTTACTTTTGCTGTTATGTTTAATAGAATGCTACTATACTTGACAAGCACATGCATCTTGCTTAGGCGAAACAAACTTAAAAAGACTAAAACACCCTACTTCAAAACCAATTAAAACAAAACCCAATTTTTTTCACATCTCTCTCCCCCTCTCTCGTGCATGTAGCCTCTTCCCCAAATCTAGATTTTTATAAACCCTAAATCCCTTATTTGAAAATTGCTTTTGCTTTCAACAGATTTCAAGCAGCAATCTATTCGCATATCTGAGAAGTCTTGTCTTGTTGAAACAAAGAAGGATAAGTTAGTTGATGAAGAGTTTCTAACTGATTTTGTTTTGCATGATGAAAATGGTGTCCCGCAGCCCCTTGAGATGTTGGAATTTGATGACATGTTTATCTCTGGTCTTATATTGCCTCTTGAGGAAAGTTCAGACAAAGAAAAGGAAAAGGTAATTAGATGTGAGGGCTTTGGACGGTTAGAATCATGGGACATCTCTGGCTATGAAGATGCATGGTTCTCCAGTGATATGGCTTTCTACTGATATTGCTGATTATCATTGCCTTAGATCAGCCAATAGCTACAAGAAATTTTATGATCATTTCTTTGAAAGGGCCCATGCTTGTGTAGAAGTCTATAAAAGGCTGTTAAGATCTTCTAGAGGTAACCCTGACTTACACTGGATGAATTGGTTGCTAGAGTTGTTTGTTTAATGAGTGGAAACACGCACTTTTTCACCCAAATATTTAGAAAATCTAAAAAGGATTTGAAAAAAAAATTAGGTTTTGTTTTAATTGATTTTGAAGTAGGGTGTTTTAGTATTTTAAATTTGTTCCATCTAAGCAAGATGCATGTGTAGCTTAGTGCATAATTTAAGGTGATAAAATGTAATTTCTGCTTTTAATTTATTTATCATGTTATTGATGTGACTCTAATCAATTCGTTGTCATAGTTTGTAAACATGTTGTTGTAAAATTGTTAGTAGCTATAACTCTTTCTAGACATTAACCAGTGGAATTAATAAACAGGTTCGAATAAATGAGAGGAAACTTATCGACCTTTTTGATAGCTCCATTTTCTGGATCATAGAGTCGTTTGGAGAAGAAAATGTGCGCAAAGTTCAAATTTCGTTGTATTGCTGTAACATGTATTTTCAATTCTTATTCACTGTAAGGAAAATCTTGGGTAAGAAAAAAAAGCAGTTCATACACATTGGAAAAATCTTAGTTTTGATTTCTCAGAACTCTGTACACCACAAAAAATCACGGTGTTCTAAACAGGCCATCATTTGTGTAAAATTGGATGCTCTCTTGGTGGATTCCTGCTTAAGGGGAACATGTGAGTCGAATCTTCAACTTCAGGTTGAACATGTGATTTTACCTACAGCTAGCTTCTCAATATGTGATTGCATGTTATTGCAAACTAAACATGAAATCACATATTCTCATCTTCAAGTTTCTTTTCATCATGAGCACTTGAAGAGGCTTCAACTACCAAGCCTTTAAACTGTATGGTTGTGCCTTTAACGGTTTTTCAGATGAGAAACACAATTACAGTTAGTAGAGGAAGATGAGGAGGAAGAGAAGAACAACAAGAAATAAATACTTATTAAGCTAATAATAAATATTAATGTAATCAAATCAGTGAATTACCAGAATGTATATCCAGATTTTCAATTCATGGTTATAGTATGGCTTGAGTCCTCATCTGTTATCTCTAACATTCTTCATCTGTTATCTAAACAACATTCTTTGAATGTTTATTTTTTACTAAAATTCACAGATCACCGTGTTTATTTTTTTAATGGAGTTTTACACTTTATAGCATATTCTCATTACCGTAGATTCATTTTGTCCTTTGACGTCAACGTCGAGAAATTCCGGGAGACAATACTTCCACGGAATTATTTAGTTTGAGTATCTCTATTTGAGCATAAAAAACTTGCAGTATTCAAGGGATCCCTGGCTTAGATTGCTTTCAGGGGACTTGGTAATGATGGATGGATTGATGAGTGCCGCATATGGGTGATGAGGGATTATAGTGTTGTTGAGATTTACACAGCTAATCGCATGGAAGGCTTAGTTTTACTCGATGAATAAACCATAAGGCGATCATTTTTTCAAATGCTTATTGATAGGTCAGTTGTTGTATCAAGTGAAGCTGTTGGGAAGTTTTTGTATCTATGTTATTTCTGTGTTTTCTTTCCTTTTCTTTTTGTAGGCATGAAAGTTTTACTTTTATGTAGAAGGACAAAAGCAGTTTAGCAGTTATGTCTATTATTTATAAACTATTTTTTGGGTCTAGAACGTTGTGCTCATTCGTAACATGGCAATGTCATAGTGAAAAACACGTCTGGCCAACATAATCTTGCTTCATTGATTATAACATAATGATAATGGGCTTGGAATCAAGTTAGCAATTGAAATTTGATCCCCATGAAACAAAAGAAAATTTTCAGTAACCCATGCTCGTTAATCTAAACAAAGAAAGTTGGAATTACCAATGTTCAGAAGTCAGCTCTAACTAATTAAATCCATCAAATTTTATCATCTTCTTTCCTGGTAAGATTTTATCATGTTTTTTTTATATTATAGTTAGATGTCATTGTCTTGAATTGGAACTGTGGAAGGTTGTTAAATTATAATGTTTACTGGGTTTAATATAATTTCCCCAAAAAAGTAAAGATCATTTGATGTTATTCTCTGCATTGGGCATTATGATATTACGGTTTCAATTGGGCCTAAACACCTGCTTCCTCTAGAGTTGCTTGCTTTCTTCCATTGCTATTTCTTATATTTTATACTCTCCAAATTTGTTTGTTAGACAATTCTCTTATGCTTTAATATTGGTTCGTATTTGTCTTTCTAAATTGAGTGAATGAATCAATTATAGTGAAGGCAGGGACACTACAGAGCCACCCTTGGACAATGGGGGCCAATGGCCTCCCACCCAAAATTTGTTTTAAAAAATTATTACTATATATATAAGTATTAATTTTAGCAATTTTGTTTTATAAAATTACATTTTCTCCTCTTAACAATATCTTTAATTCTTTTCTATAATATTTTTACAAAATTTAGAGATAGTAAATTCTTATTGGTTTGCATTTGGGCCCACTTACATCACTTTTTTACATAATAATAACCAATAACCACATTAGCTATTTATAAAAACATTTGCAATTCTAGCATTTTCCTCCTTTTAAAGACTATAAATAATTTATAACTCTAATATTTAAAACAAAATATATAAGCCTAGAAAAATTAGCCCATCAATAAAAATTACTAATATCAACCAATATATATATATATATATATATTAAGCTCAATCAATCAATTTTACCCAAAAGAAACAACTTGACCTTTTAAAAAATTTTAAACAAAATATTTTTTCCTTACCTAGCCGAACACATCAAAGACAACTCAAAATAATAAAATAAAAGCCAGCTAAATAGTAGGGGCAGAGGATGAAGCCACCGCACGTAGCTAACAACAAAGTTGCCTCCCAAATTCTAAGTTCGGGCTCTGTCCTTGAGCGAAGGTTATAGAAGAGAAGTTAAGAGGAGAATTTTTTAATGAGTGTTAAAATGTTATTTATATCCTAAATTCTTTTCTTGTCTTTTCTAGATAAGTATGTATTCTGATTATGGAATAAATAGTTTTTTTTTTTTTTTTTTTTTTTGGGTGCTAAATTATAGAATAAATAGTTTAGATTATTAGATTACTTGCACTTTGATTAGTGCCAACAAATATTAGGTTGTAGATTTTCTCTCTCAAACTGTTATGGTTATTTTATATTTACTTGATGTTTATGACATGTATTGATCGGAGTTTATTCATTTGTCTTAATAAACTGCTAAGAGCATTTTCATTAAGAATGCTAAATGGTATAAATGCTAAATTTTAGCATGCTAAATACTATAAATGCTAAAAAGCATATTCCATCAAAGCTTTTAAATCCTATAAATTTTGCAATTCGTCTACAGTGGACTGCTATCTCTAGCAGCTCACTATAGCAAGATTGTAAAAAAAAAAAAAATCATTTTATATTCTCTCTTTGTCTTCTTTCTCCAGACTTTCTTTTCTCTCTCTCTTTTCCGTTTCTTCCATCTCTCATTCTTGCTCCCATTTCTTTGCTCTCTCTCTCCCTCTGCTCGACGTCTTTGCCTCCCTCTCTGACGAAACCCAGGCCGGAGCATTAAGCCAAGCCGATCTCTATCGCAATGGTTTTTTTTTTTTTTTTTTTTTTTTTTTTTTTTCTTAAGTTTGTGATTTGATGTTAGATTCGGCAGTGGTTGTGTGGGTAATGGATTTGGCGTTTTGGGTTGTGGTTTGATGTGCTCTGGCGATTTTGTGGGTCTGGGTTTGTGGGTCTGAGTTCATGGGTCTAGGTTTGTGGGTCTGTGTTCGTGGATCATCGACGTGACCGGCATGGATCGTCGCGTTGACCGGCGTGGATCGTTGACTTGATCGGTCTCATCGGCGTGGGTCATCGAGAGGGAGAGAGGGAGAGACAGTGAGACCGAGAAGGAGAGAGGGAAAGACAGAGACAGTGAGACCAGAGAAAGAGAGGATGAAAAAAAAAAAGAATAAAAAATTATAAAGAAATAATATTTAAATAAAGTTGTAAAAAAAATAGAAGTTTTGATGTTTGATATATTGTAAAATAAGGTGTTAAAATTGAAAAAGTAGTGTTTTAAGATTATAAATGCTAAATTTTTTGCAATTTTTGATGGAAATGCTCTAAGGATTCGACAAAGAGCATAATGTGGGTTCTTAATGGAAAGCACAGACATAACATTTTGATTGCCACATGTGTTCGACACATTCTGGACACGGGACATGTGTGCGACTTGGCTACACGTGTATGCCATTTTTTTTCTTTCTCAAATGACCAGATTTGGCCACGATACGGGAGTTACTAACCTATCTCCTGGTTGTAGCCAAACCCCTTGTGTCACAATAGTCACATAGGCAACAACGTGTATATTTCTTGTCAATATTTGTTTATTCTTGTATTTCTTTTTAATAGATAAGGTACATTTTTATGGCATAGTGATAGTACTAATCACTCTTGCATAGTTAATCCAGTTCATCAACAAAGTTTTATTATTTCTGAATTAGCTCTTGATGTAGAACAATTTTCATTTTATCAATAAAAAGATACACTCTTTCCATAAAAAAAAAAAAAAAATAATAATAATAATTATAATAAAAGAAAGACAGAGTTAGGCTACAACCAAGTTTTGTAGACAAACTTTATTCACAAAAAAAAAAAAAGGGACAATTAAAAAATATTATCAATTAAGAACAACAATCCCTGCCTCTATGTGAAATTGGATGAATTGAACTGTATGCAAATTGAACTGACAAAGTTAATTGAATATTCTCAATTAGATGACTATTAGGCATTTTTGTGAACAATTTAAATTACTTATCTAAAGAGAAATATTCCTATTATCAAATCCAAGTGTCATCAATTTAAAGTCTAAACAACACTTTAACAAAATGTTGGTTTTGTTGGTAAGTGTAGCACATGCACAAAAAGAACATATGGTGTAGCCTCGGTTTAAATGCTTAAAATTGGTGTGTACATTGTTAGACTTAAAGTTAAATCAAATGACTAAAATTGGTGTGGACATTATCCCGGCTATTTTAATAAGTTTCTGATCAATTATAATTTGTGTGTACAATATGAGGCAAATCAAGAAACTTACATGATTGCAAGCTTATGATTTAGGAGATGTGGGAGTTATATGATGTAACTCTTTAGGTGATAGTCTTTTTCAAATTGTATGTGATGAATTTTGTAGACTTTGTGTTTGATTTCTATTCACATATCACCTCACATGTATCTTAAGCTTTTGCTAGTTGCACACACTACACAAGTTTCTCTTTGCTAAACTTTGTACATGTTATTGTGTGTGTTTTTGGTTTGACCAACCAAGTTTGAAAATTCCTTGAGTTTTATGCAAAACATATTTGATGGTTGAGATTTTAAGTGAATGGATTGAAAATCTTAATTTTGGGAAAACTAGGTTCCAAAACATGTGTTTTTGAAAAGCATTTCATCTCATACTCATGCATGTGATTCATAAAATTCAATGCTTTGAAGATTTTCTGCATTATTTTGCTTTGTTTTTTTCAAAAAATGATTTTTCCAGAATTTCGACCGATTGAAATTATTTTTTGACTGATCGAAATTGCGATTAAAAAGTTTGCGAGTCTCTGTTTGTTTCGATCAGTGCTCGATTGGTGTTGGATCAATCGAAGCATTTTCGACCGATCAAATCTGTTTTTCGATCGATTGAAAATCGTGTAGAGAATTTTTTAAAAACTGATTTTCACGTGTTCAAACTCACTTTTTCAAAAGTTTTTCAACTTCTTCTCTCTCTCTCTATACGACTCGATCAAGGCTCCAATCAAGATTTTTGTCGCTTTCCCTCAAATTTCTTCAAGGGTTTTTCTCTCTCAAGGCCGGTAAGACCTTTTTACCCTTCATTTTGCATTTATTTTCATTTTTCATGCATCAAATCATGCATTATTTGGGAAATTTCGAACCTATGAATTTTTTGGGGTTAATTGATGAATTAAGCATTTTCTTTCACAATTGATCAATGGGTTTTTGTTGGGGGATGTTATAAACATGATCTATGGTGTTTAACTTGATCAGTTTGATGTATTGTGAGAAATTGAAAATTCTAGGGCTTGAAACTACCCGATTTGGGGATTTTGTTCAAATTGAGTTTAATTGATGAAATTGGCTTGTTGGATTGATTAATTTGATCATTATAAACTGTTTTCTAACTTGTGTGATGATCAATTGGTCGATTTAGTACAAATTGAACAAGTGGTTTTTCAAAATTTTGGGGTTTTTGTTATAAACTCTATGCTTAAGCCAATTTTGTGATTCTAAACTTAAATTGAACTTGTTATCACTGCATTAGAGCATGCATCATGACATTTATCTGTTCATGCATCATAGAGATTGTTATTTCTATATATTTTTTTATTTGTGCTAACTTGCAGTCTGCCCTTTGTGTTTTTTTTTTTTTTTTGTGATGTTTTTGTTCTTTCTTTTGTGTCTTTGTCCTTACCCTAGCACCATGCCTAGGAAGACTAGAGCCAATAGGTCATCCTCCTCTTCTTCTGCTCCTTCTTCTTTGAGCGATTTGTTTCGAAGTGAGAAAAGCTGAGAACTTTATGAGACACTAAACCTTAAGAGAAAGATTTAGGCTGAGCGTAAGGTTTTGTTAGATGAGCTAGATCTGACCATTAGGGCAAACTTTGAGCGTTGGGGTTGGTTGCCACTTTTGGATATTGATTATCCTCCTCTAGTTACACTGATTAGAGAGTTCTACTCGAACCTCTCTATCCATGT
This sequence comes from Quercus glauca, assembly GCA_023736055.1. Classification (NCBI taxonomy): domain Eukaryota; kingdom Viridiplantae; phylum Streptophyta; class Magnoliopsida; order Fagales; family Fagaceae; genus Quercus; species Quercus glauca. Next base: position 7,089,444 of record CM043318.1, read on the forward strand.
CTATGATTCCAACACTTTAGTAAAGAGTTGGATACGAGGTGTAGAATTCAGCATTACTCCTAAAGTCATGGCTGATGCTCTTGGGGTACCTATGGTCCAACATCCTGTTTACCCTTATGATGAGTCTCCTCCCTTGGACGACATCATGTCATACATCACTGGTACTTCTATCCAGTAGGGCTCTGATCCTCAGATCACTTCTGTTCAGCTCACTGAGATTACCTATCTTTTCTTTAGGATAGCGTGTCATTCCTTGTGGCCTATCTTTCATCTGCACACCATTCCTTTGGAGCGATGTGCATTTTTATATGCTCTTGTTACGGATGTTCCTATTAGTTTTCCTCATCTGTTTTTTCGTTCTTTGAACTAAGTTCATAGGAGTTCCTCTACCGTTAATGCTCTTTTTCATCTTGTTTTCATTCATAGGATTTTGTCGTTTTTAGGTTTAGATGACTTCCCTTCTTTTGAGCCCGTACACATTTTTTCTCCCACAGGTGCTACTTTTCTTAGGCAGAGGCTACTCAAATGAGAGAGAGCTCTAAACGCCCTTGTGTTGAGCCTTTTAGTACCGCACACCCTCCTTCTTCTACAGGTACTACTTCTGGTGAGGCATTTGCTGATCCTGTTGGTGCTACTGCTGCTATTGTTCCTCCACCATCTACTTCAGATGACTTTGACATTAGTTGTACATTGGAGACTGTCATGACCATTCAGGCGGCTTATAGTCAAGTTTTGGTGGACATGCTTGATGAGCTCCGTGCTTTGCGAGTAGATTTGGCGCATCTTCGACGTTCGCCTTCGCCACCACCTTTTGATGATAGATTATGATTGCCCTTTGGCATTTCGTCACAAAAAGGGGGAGTACATTTAGGCACTTGTAGAGGATTTTTTGTAGTTAGGGGGAGTGTTTTTGTTTGTTGGAGCTTGTGGAGTTTAGATTGTATCTAGGTTCTTCACTGTGTATGTATCCTTTTTGGCTCTTGATGTATTGTTTTTGGGCTATTCATGTTAGGGGGAGATACGTTGTTATCTATGTTTCTTGTTTCACTGCTCATTGATTTATATTTATGAGTTATTCATGATATATGTCTTTGTTTTGTGTTTTGTGAAGTCAAGAATTTATTTTTGTTTTACTTTTATTTTCCACACATGCGTTTATGCGTTTGTTGAGTATTTCAGGAAATATACAGGTTGATTCAGTCGTGTAGTTAGGTTGGATTATTTTGTAATGGGCATTATTTTTGTAAAGGGCTTTTACTTGTAACTTTGAGCATTGTGTTTGTGTTTCATCACAGATTGCTAAAGGGGGAGTTTGTTAGGTTCTAAGTACTTAGGAACTAATGTATTAGAACTCTAATTTGTATTGTTGGCAAACCATGATCAAAACAGGTTTTTAGTCTTGTTTTAGACTTGGTCAAAGTATGTGTTTTATGTAAAGTTGGAATCGAGCTGTTGCAAAATTCTTTGTGCAATTCAGTTTGGCTTGATCGATCGAGAATTAGACTCGATAGATCGAAAGTCGAGCAGAATGTTTTTTCTGCAGAATTTTCAACTCAGCCCTAAGCCTATATGACGTGTAGGGTTTTATGTTTTGCCCTAGGTATAAAAGGGAAACTCTAGTCACGTTTTTGAGGTTGCTCTATTTTTTGAGATTGCCTTCACACATGCTTAGGATTATCAAGAAGGAGATTTCATTGAGAGCTTGATGATCATTCAATTGCTACACTAAAGAGCTTAAAGATGCACAAGCGAGAATGCTTGTACTTGCTGGAGAATCCAAGAAAGAAGGAGTTCGTGGTCTCGGAGCTTGCACGTGGTCGTGTCAGTAAGTTTTCTACGCAAAGTAGCAATAGGATGTTAGTGGTCTAAGTCGCTATTGTAAAACTTCGATTCTTTCATAGTGGATTTAGTTTACCTTGAGGATAACTAGGTTAAATCCTCCCCAGGTTTTTTACCGGTTTGGTTTTCCTGGGTCATCATATCTTTGTGTTCTTTATATTCCGCACTTTACATTGATATGATTATATGGTTGTGTTAACCTAGATCTGAAATTTGGACTAAGTAATAACTTGGCTAATTAACTAGGTTAATCCAATTGTATTTTAAGGGATCTAAAAACGTACAATTTCTTCTCTTCATTTGCTAATATGGGTATTTTGGATTTCTTTTCTTCTAAACTTTTAGCTACTGGGTATGGAGTTGTGTGTGCGTGGGTTTCTCCTTTCTAAGGTGAGAAGATATTGAAAGAGGGAGAGAGAAACAGATCATAAAGAAAGGCGATTTGGTTCCATTTTTGGTATTTTCGACTAACACACTATAGGTAAGTGCTCTCTCTCTCTCTCTCTCTCTCTCTCTAATATTTCTACTTTGAAGTTTCACTAATCATAATTTGGTTCCATTTTTGCCTAATCCCGTGTCATTCTCTCTATTTTTTAACAACGGGAAAAACTAGACTGATGATATAGACCTATACACCAGAGATAAAACCAATTTTGCCAAAAAGAAAAGCTGCCTACTCCATTCGATTGTAAAGTTGCTATTTTTCCATCAATTTCATAGAAAAATTTGTGCTTTATGTTTCTCTCTATACACATAAATGAATGATCCTACCTATAGAAAGAATTAAAGAACCATACAAATTACAATGTTCTAGAAGAATATATCAATTGTTGTTGTTTTTGTTTCCGGTAATGGTGGTGGTGATGTGGTTGGTCATGGGGTTTGTAATCTTCCTCTTTTTTATTTTTTTGGTTTAAACAAATATTTTTGAAGTGCTAATTTGTTATATTTGATTTGCAGCCACCAAGCTGAGCTATTTGATTCAAAATTAGGGACTAATCTTTTGGATATCATCCTCACAAAGGTAAGGCATGCTTTGTGTTTTTGGTAAAAATGTTAGGTCTTTGAATATATATATATATATATATATATATATATATATATTTGTAAATATTTGATATATTAATTCTAGGCATAACGTGATCAGTGATCTGTGATCAAATTAATTGTCACTCAAATTAATCTCTTTTCTTCTTGTTTGATTCATTTTCATCATGGCTTTTGGATTTCATCTCATCTTTCTTCTTTCTAAAAATGTGCTTCTGTCACTCTCTCTTATTTAACTCTATATTTCTATTATTCTGGAATGTTAGTTTCATAGTTCTTGGAATTTTGGGAGGACGATTAATTTTGTTCTTTTATTATTTATTTTAAGCTAGTTTGGCTTTTGATCTAATCTTTATATATGTGTGTGTATATATATATATATCTTATATTTTAAGTGGGAAATCTTACACTATGTGATCTGAACTTCTGAAGCATATTTGTATATTAAATCGATGTGTATGACTAAATTTTTTTACCCTATCTATGAATATTAATTTTGAATAACATCATCAGAATTTTGTTAAGATGTTTCATTCCTAATTTCTTTGTCTTTTCGTTTGTGAGATTTTTGAGTTGCTAATCCCAATTCTTCTCCTAGGACTTTTTTACAAATTTGGCTTGGAAAATTATTTGCATTAAATCAAGTTAGCATAACTAAAAAGAGCTTGACCAAACCGAAGTGCCAATTTATCCAAATTATCAAGGATCAGATTCTATTAATCTAGGCAAACCCTAATCATGGCAGAATAGGTTCAATCATATCTCATATCTCCTTTTCCCCCTAATGTATATTCTGATTCCAAGGCTATTTTTTGTGGTTATGCTTCTAAAATCACCATTTATGTACATTGCAGATGGAGAAGGTGTTCTTGATTCTGCCCAAAGTTTTCCTCATGTAAGATTTCTCATTTTTGTTCGAATATAGCTATATCCATGCTTCTTTTTTTTGCTTTGAAAATGTTGCATGTGTGTCTTTTGAGATGAGAATGGTTAAGAGCAAGATTTGGATTTGTTTTCTTTTAATATTCTAGCATTGTCTAATTTAGCCAATTGAAGTTTGTGTAATCAATTGGAAGACTGTTGGTTACTGAAAATGGATAAGAAGAAAAGTATAGAGATCTAAATTTTGAAATTCTTAGATATTTTGGGTTGTGTGTGTGTGTGTGTGTGTGTGTGTGTGTTCAGATATGGGGATAGTGAAGGGTAAGTATTAAATTTTGGATTTGATTTCTTTTGTTTTCTGACATTTTCTTATGTAAGCAAATGAAATTTGTAAAATGAATTGGAAGTCTATTTGGTAGCTCCAAAAGGATAAGAAGAAAAGTATTAGCGATTTGAATTTTACAATTCTTAGATATTTTGGGTTATAAGTTTTTTTTTGGAGTTCAAATATTATCTTTCCCCTTTTGTTTCTATTTGCCTTATCATTTTTCACTTATTTATTTATTTTTATACTTTTTTTTAATTTGTAATTAAATTTTTGTTCAATATAAGAATATCGCATAAATATGATTTTGTTAATAGTTGTGCAAATGTGTGGTTTTTCCTCATTCGTTACATTTTATAGGAAACTACATAATACTTGCTTGTGGTTTAAGCCTATTTTGGCTTTGGAATATTGCAATTTCATGGTTCACAATTGTCATTAAGACAAATGATATAGTAGATGTTTAAATGAGATTTCTTTTTGCAATTTAAACTCAATTCAACCATAATTTTGACTCTCTTTTTATTTCTTGTCACCAAGATAAATAGAGAAACGAAATTTAACTTACATGGTTTGTTGAAATTATGCCTTCTTTGTTAAAGCAAGAAATTATGTGAATGTGACTTCTTTAGAAAAATGTGCTTCTTGGAGTTAAAGCTCCTTTCTTGCTTGTCAAGCCACAAGAATTGTAAACAGTAATTAGGAAGCCAAAGGAATGGACAATTTTGATTTATGGCACATCACATAATGATATATAAGGTTGTGTTTGTTTGCTTTGGCCGAATATCATTTATTTCTAATGTTTGTTTCATGGTCTTTTATATATCACATCTATATGTGTGTGTGTTTTACTGTAATTTTGGCTTCTCAGAAAATAAAAAATAGAAAAGAAAGTGAGCATTTTACTTTTCATGTTGAAGCTATTAGCTTATGTAAAAATTAAATTATAATAAATCCAGAAGGTGACAAAAGTATAAATTAATGAAATGGTACAAGTTTTGTTATTTAAGGATGTCTTTTGGTAAGAGAAAAATGGAAAAGAAAGTGAGCTTATTACTTCTCTTATTGAAGCTATAAGCTTAGTTGAGCTGATGTGAGTTCAATTACAAGAAACTTAAGAGGGGTGAAAAAAGAAAAGAAAAAAATAATAGTCCAGATTGTGTCATTTTGGATTTTGGGTCTTTTAGTAAGAGAAAAAAGGGAAAAGAAGCTGAGCTTATTACTTGTCTTGTCAAAGCTATGAATTTAGGAAGTTGAGGTCAGAGTTAAAATATAAAAATCCCAATAGAAGAAAAAATAATGAATTGCTCAAAATTTTGCTTTCTTTCCTATTCTTAAGTAAACAAATGGAGAGCTTAACTGTAAGGTTGAATTTAATCAACCATCTTGTTAGTTTTATTCCGTGCCAAAGTTGCTTGTAATTCAGCATTTAGAAACCCTGTATTTATGTGGGAATTATGTAAGGGTAGTGTGTGAGAGAGTGTGAAGAAATGCTCAAGACTGTGCAGTGAAGCAGGGACTCGTGACTTGATCTCGCGGATGGCTTGCGACTGGTAAGCCACCAAAAGATGCACATGAGTGAAGCTTGCAGAGAAGCTGAACCGTCGTGCCAGCTGTAGCACTATAGAACAAAAAGTCCAGACTGGCCATTCAATTAGCTTGCGGCTTGAACTCGCAACTTAATCAAGTCGTGAGGCCAAGTCTAGCTAGTTCTGTTTTGGAAAAATGACTCTTCGCATTCCAAACATGCACCACTATATATAGACCCTTATACCCACGAAATGGAGAGAGCTTCCAGAGAGAATTTTGAGAGAGAAACCCTAGAGAAAAACAAGATTGACTCATCCACAATCTTTACATAGAGACTCTTCAAATTCCTCTACTCTCACCCTCTCTATTCTTACATCCTTGAGAGGTACATTAGCCAAAACCTCTTCTCACCATACCCATATCTGTGAGGAGGCTATTTGGTGCTTGAGAAGTAGTTAGGAAGGGACCAATTGATATTGGTTGATGCTATGGGCTATAGCGGAATCCAGTAAGCTAAAGAAGACAAAGGTTCAGCGCAACCTCGTTGGAGCAAGAAGCTTGGAGGGCTTAGGTACACTGGGTAGATTAGGCTTAAAGGGTTTTTTGCTGTTCATGTATCCCAACTTCATTCTTTAGTGGATTATTGACCGCTTGGAGGGCGGCGGAGAGGTTTTACGCCGAGGGCTTCGATTTCCTCTTCGATGACACATCATTGTGTTGTTCTTGTGTTTGCATCTCTCTTCCCTTAATCTTTGCCATTTAATTTCTGCTGTAGATGTGATTTTATTTGGTTTAGATTGTTTATCAATTCTGTTATAAGTTTATATTCATTTTCCGCACATACATTGTTTGATATTAAGCTTGAATTGGTAATTTGTAAATTGGGGGTCTAAACATTTATAGTGTTTTATACGCTATTTGAACTTTCATTAACAATTTTGCCTCTCTTAGGAGAGGTTGTTCGAATTTTATGCAATAAAATTAAGTGAATGCTTCTTTTTTTTTTTTTTTTTTTAATTCGTCAATAAGGGTCAAACTTGGTGCATAATTAGGCAATGAGGTTATTAGAACTTGTGAATAAGTAGCTTACACTCTTGTCTCTTAGCTTGAGCTTTTAAAGTAATTGGTAAATTCGCCTGACATGGGATGTTTCTGATCCTTCTATCTCCAATGCAAATAGAACTCAATGAAATACAATACAAGGACTATTTGCATATTACAATGAAAATTTTGGCATGGAATTAGCCAACACTAGAAATCCAAAAATATCTCAATCCTGATGTTACTTGCAGACATCTGAAATAAGGTTGGATATTCTTCTAAAGGCAATTGGATGTCATCATTTTTGTAGTTGTTATTTATGTGCATCTCAAGTGTTTGAACACTGTCTATTTCTTGTTACTTTGATCCAAACATCTTGCAGTAGACTTGCTATATGGCAATTGCTGGCCTGCAATTGGTGTTTTGTTCAAGAGAGAATCTAATGAAATTGCAGAAAATTGATAAGCTGACGGTAATAAATGATTAGTTTTCTTCTCTTTCTCCCCCTTGTCACGGTGCATTAAAGGAATTTGTCAATCTCAAAGTAGCTATTAGAGCACGAGTCCTCTCAGAACTAATGATCACCTTTCATCATAGTAGGAAAGCTGAATTGTGAAAAGCAACCTAAGCATTCAAAGGATATTTTTTTCTGCATTACACTTGAGGTTCCTTAAAGTTTTTTTTTTTTTTTTGACGTTTGAGGTTTGTTAAACAATAATATTCCTTGGTATAAATTAAACTATTAATTGAACACAAATGTTTTAAGAGTTTACAAAATTGATGCACTTCATTTCTATTTGTCTCTAACTCATCCTTTGGTACTCCTTTCATAGGGATCAGCACTGTAAGCTTTCCTAAAATTTTCATTGTTACATGTCATTATTTAGTTAGTATCATTTTGTAATGTTTTGTGGAAAATAAGTACTAGCATATTCACAACCCTATGGCTAGACCTTACTTTTTCATGCTTCACAAACTTTCTATTTACATTTCACTTGCCTTTTTTGCAAACATTCAGGGACAACCAAGATTAAGCATGTAGATGATAAAGTTGGCTCCTTGAAAGTGAAGCTCACTGCAGAGGACTTGAAAGAGATTACAGATGCTGTGGCCATCAATGAGGTGGCTGGTGCTAGAATCCATGCAGGGATAGAATTGAACTCTTGGAGGTTTGTAAACACGCCTTCAAAGAGTGACAATGCACCAGAACAAGACTCATGACTTATCCGGTTGAGCTTGACTGGCTTAATGTTCTTATAATTATAAAACTACTTTGAGGAAGGAGATTAATGGTGTTACGGTGGAGGTGCCAATTCATGAAGGTTTTATGGCTTAACACTACATATACTTGAGAGCCTAAACCTTTGACAGAGTAGAAAGTGTGGATCAGCAAATGAGATTAAAAGTATAAAAAGTTGAGAGAAAGATCACTGTTTATAAATTCTTTATGATGTTTTGAATTTTGATAATGTTCAATGTTTTGATGGCATTAAAAAGTACATTGTTTCATGACATAGAATATATGTGTCTTCTTTAATTAGGATTTGATTGTTGAAGTGGGTTTGATATAAATTGGAATTTATATTATAGAGACAAGCTAATAATAGCTTCTATATTTGACTTTATGTGACTATTAAGTATAATGGCAAGCACATGCCTTGCAGGTGCTGCCCCAACTCGTTTAATTAAACTGCTCATATCATTTTGAATTAAATATCAACACATGTCGCTTTCAAAAATAAAACAAGAAATATCAACACATGTCGAAGTGTGATTGGCTTTTAGGTATTGTTTATAATTTCTATTAAATGACACTTGGATTATTTCCATTGGTCTTTGAATAGTGACAATGAAACCCACTAAGTACCATGTGGCATCTTGTAATTGGCCGCTTTGAATGTATTATGTGGACTTGATGGTAAAACGTTGTAATTTGTGATTGGTCAAAAAAATTTCCTTTCTACAAAGTAATTCCTTATTTTTCTAGGCTAAAAATGCAAATTTTGACATTTCAGTATCCAAATTGGTATTTTGACACTAATATCGAAGTTAGACAAAATATGTTATCGAAATTTTATATTAATATAAGTAGATATATCCAAAAGACAGATTTTTGTATACAATCGAGCAGGGTTTCCCATTATTTTTTAGAAGTATTGTTTAAACCACCTCAATTGCATAATTATGCTTACTATATTTCTTCAAAGACCTCATTGAAATCAAGTTCTATTGTTTGAGGCCTTTGACATTAAAATAGTAAATTTTCCAACATTAGGAACAAGTAGGCAAATTAGCCGGGGGTGGCCGAATGCTTGTTGCACTGGTGGTCCCATTCTTCACTATGATGACAGTGTTCATACCCCAGCTTGAATGCCTTTCCAAATGACAATGCATAAACCATACTCCTGAAGAATATTATAAATGTCAATAATAAGAGAAAGTTTAGGGACACGGGTTTTGTGCTACAATAAAGCTGTCACAATTTTAAAGTGGTTGATTGTGATTAATGGATAAAAAAATGAGTAAATTTACGTGGAAGTGATTGTCTAATTACTCACAATCGACCATTTTATCATGTTGTGGAAAAAATTTTCAAAAATGATGTGGTCATAAGCGCATTGATGTATTATCATTATATGCACATACATTTATCATTCATCGTGACTAATGAGAGAGAGAGAGAGAGAGAGAGAGAGAGAGAGAGAGAGTACCGGGATTATTAGCAACAAATCTAATAGTAGCCCATCCATTCTTAGGAATTCCAAAGGTATTGATTTCTGGTGGATCAATCAAGTTATAAGTCTTGGGGGAAGTGGTTTTGTTGAAGTTCCCATAACCTGTCCCAAGCAAATAGAAGCTAAAACCATGCAAATGCATAGGATGATTCTCTGGAGTCTCAATACTTGTTCCTTGGAACACTATCTCCACCCTTTTACCATACTCTATGATCTTTGCCTTTGTTCCTGTGCTTGGGAGTAGTAAGTCATCGTTATCTCCCGTAAAGTTAAAAAGAGAAGGTGGCCGATTTGGGAAATTACTTTCATAAATGTTGGACAGATTCCTGTAAATTATTTTGAAGATACAATAAAATTGGAGCAATATTTGAACATAACATTTTTCACAACTGTTTACATAATTACTTTCACCATTGACACATGCTTTTTTTTTTTATTATTATTATTTATATATATATATATATATATATATATATTATGTATCAATCACATTAGACAAAAATAATAATTGTGAATTTTTCTTTAAAAGAATATTATATGCCTATATTTTTTGTAAACATTGTTTCTAGTTATAAGCACAACTACCAAATTAAGGGGAAAACAGAAGTACATTATATTAAGTTCTTCAATTAAATTCAAATCTCTAGTTGCATTGATCATTAAAACACAAACAATGTAATCATTTCCAAAGACAATTCATTTAAAAAATCTAATATATAGATACTAACCTATGATATATACTGTCTTTTAAGTTTTACCCACAAATTAATACTAACAACATAAGTATGGCAGTACCAACCTGTAGTATGCTTGTAGTATATCAATTTTTGGGGTCGAAAAGCTTATGTTGTTTAAGCTAGCTGCTAAAGTGGAATTACTTGGACCCCCACACACAGCTTTATCACAAGGTAACCGATTTACAGAAACTGTGATAAACATCCGTACATCAACTCCCGTTGGGACACTAATTGGGTGATCTTTGCTCGCCAAAGCTCTTACGCGAGTTGTGAAGTTGTCAGCAGCAGACATGTCAGTAATATTAGGAAGGGTTGTTGGAAAGAAAGGAGAGGATGGAGGAGTATAATTGCCTACGTATTGAAGAATTGCTGTAGTGGTGGAATTGTCGAATGGAGCAGTAGGCTCAAAGAAAGGACGAGCAGCTATGTAATAATGGCTTGGAGACTGGTTTGCTGTGACCAAAATGTCCATTGTTTGTCCTGGAGTTATCAAGACGTAGCTAGTGTTTATGGGTTTTAAGTATGAAGCATCTTGTGCAACAACTGTGAGCTTGTGATGTGCAATGGCAAAGAACATTTCTTCATTCATGCCGGCGTGGATGAGGCGGAGAAGATAGGTCTTTCCTTGAATAACTGGTAGACGATATGTTGTTGCTGAAGCATGAAAATGTGATCAATTAATTGTAGTTTAATAAAAAAAGGGGTTAAGATGGAGTTATAACTAATATAACTTTAAGTAATGTTAGACAACATAATAACTTTTTATTGGAATAAAATTTTGAAAATCCGACCTTGACATTATATATTCCCATCCCAATATTCTTAACACATTGCATATCAAATTTCATATAAATCAAATTTTATTGACTATTTGATTAAAGAACCTATCTATTACACTTAATTTTAAAATATAAAAATCTAAATATTAAAATATTTGATATATGACATAGTTAGTGATTTCCATTTCTTTAAAATTTTAGCAAATATGTAAGGTATAAGAAAAAAAAATTTAATTCAACAATAGCTTTGTCAAAATTGATATTCAATAAAATATTTTGAGTAATGTAATTTGAACACAACTCTTAAAACCATATCCAACGTTTTCCAACTATCAGTGGTAGGTATCGTTTTTGCTTTCCCCCCCAAATAATGGAAGAAAAATCATTTAAAAGAGCATTTATTTTTTTTTTTATAAGAGAAATTATTGTTGCTAACACCCGGATGTAAAGTATTTCACACAATTTTTACACTTTCATGCTAGTTATCCATATTTTATACATGGTATGAAAGAGTATGGACATAGAGCAAGTGTGCGATTGGCCCCTACTTATTTGTTTTTGCTTTTTATCTCAATTTCTTCTGCAAATTATCTAAGTTTTAGTTTTTTGTCACACATTTAATATAAAAGTTACCAAAAACTAAATACGCTATGCAAATAAGTTACCGCAAATAAGTTGTTCCCAAACGCACTTATGTGGATACAATTGGATGCGAAACAATCAAAGCTCTTTTATAAAACAATTTTAATTTTTTAGAAATTTCTTTTCCCTATGATAAATTTGGAAAGAAATTCATACCAATAGAGCAATTGTTTGGATATCCTGGTTGGCCATTAAGAGTGTAGGCATCTGATATCTTTGGATCAGCACCGGTTGCTGTAGCATTATCGATTAATTCCTTCACATCTCCCATATACCATTCCGCTACAATGTATAAAAAGGAAGATTTAGATGTATAAATACAAACTTAGCATACATTTAATTTCTAGTTAATCTTTTGCAATCTTCCCAGTTATATGGTATATATATGCCATTATATCCTCTCTGAAAATAAGTTATGGCCACTAGCCATTACTAAATTATACCCAATATAATTACTTCTTCAGCATAGGGCTTTAGAAATGGATAAGAGGTTCCATTTTTAGGAGAGATAACAATTGCGCCATGAACTGTTGCACGGGACCAGTCACTATGGGCATGCCACCAAAGCGTTCCTTCTTCATCAGAAAATACAACCTCATAAGTGAATTTTTTTCCTGGTTTAATTGGACACTGGGTAATATTTTCAGGACCATCTGACCATGGATTTCTTGGCTGCTTAACTCCATGCCTATTTTTAAAAATAAAAAAGAAGTGTTCATCAACTTTATGAGTTTTATTCCATATAATTGTATCATTCAATAAATTCTTTAAAGATCTAACGGATAAAGCAGTAGGATCTCAAATGTTAATTACTACAGTTCCGAAAAAATAAAATATTAATCTCCAGCCCAATTTCATTTTGGACATCATGCATGAGGTTATTCACTATTTTTTATACATTTAAATCTTTATAAAATGAATGTATTTTGACTTTTTGTTTTCCTTTTAAATGTTATTTTTTAAAATCACATTTTTCCACCTCACTATTTTTAATATATATTTTTTTCTTTTTAGGGTAAAATATAGTTTACATCCTAAGATTTGGTCTAATGCCAACTAGATTTAAAAATTTTCAAAATTGACTAACTTGGTTCCTAAACCTTTAGGTTTGTTACTCATTTTTCTCCTTTTTCTTATAGTAGTTAAGGAATAAGTTGGTCAATTTTGTAAAGTTTTAGACTTAGCTAGCATTAGCCTAAGTTTCAACGGTCTGTATTTTACCATTGTTTAAATATAGTTTTTAAACTTTAAATTTACAAACAATACCAAATTATATTAATCTAAACTCTAAAACCAATTAAAACCTTTTGATTTATTGGACAAAGCAACCCATGAAATTTGGGCAAAGATACCAGATCCATTAGAGTTATGATATTTGTCCACTTTTAGCCAGCATCTTGAAATTATACATATAATAAAATGTATACTAAAAGTTCTAATAAATAGATGATATCATGCAACATCATACTTATAACACGCAGAGGTAAATAAGACATATTGTGAGTGTAATGACACAGTCAACCATGAGAGCAGGGACGGACCTATAGTAGGGCAGAGGGGGGGTCATGCCCCCCTCCCCCCCCCCCCCCCCCCTCCTCGAAAAAATAAATAAATAAATAAAAACTGGTATACAAAAAATTAAGATTTGCCCTTATATATATATATATATATTTTTTTTTTTTTTGTCTCTCCTCCTCTAAAATATTTAGATATTGACCTATAAGAAAAGAAATAAATAAATAAAATTCATGTCCCTTTAACTACAAAAACAAAATAAAAAAATAAATATGAACTAAACATAAATTGCACACAAAATAAGAAACACTTATTTTGTATGTTATATTTTGTTGATGTGTTTTTTAATATAAAATGTTTAAGAAATACTTATTTTGTATGTAGTATTTTGTTGAATATGGAATAGATGTTAATTTTTATTTTTAATTTTTTTTTTTTGGTTTTAAGCTTTGCCCCCCAGGTACGAAGGACGGAGAAAGAGAGATTGATCATTTACCAGTGAATAGTCACGCCATATTTTCCGTTATTTTGAACAGTGACAAATGCTGTGTCACCTTTTTGAACACGAAGGACTGGCCCCGGGAATTGACCATCTACTGTCAGCATGCTCTTGGTGCTACATAGCCTGGTAAAATTCGTCTCCTTCAGCTGCAACCAGAAATGGACATTGATATGAGAAACACCAACTTTCAAATTTGAACATGCATAGAGTAACTTAAAAAACATATTTCAACATAAATGAAAATAGTGTACTTCTCTTTCCCTTTACACTGGTCACTGCATTTTTTCAAAAGCATCTGCTTTTATGATAGAAGGCAAAGTTGGATCTTATCTAACGTATGTTTGGATAAGTTTCTTTTTTTTGTGCGTACCATAGTAGGTGGAAAGTGACACTTACTATGTAGGTGTAATTATGGACTACTGAGGCCGTGCAAAGCGGCAGCCCATCCAGATACAAGAACCCCAGAAAAGCTAAGATCAATACTACCTTCTTCACTCCCATTTGTGCAAACTACTCTTACCACCCATAAAAGTACACTACTCTCAGTCTCACTCACAATCTCTTCTCTCTTTAGGTTTCTAGTCTTTTGACCAAGGTTTTAGGATCTATTTATAAAAGTATAAATGTACGGAAAGAAACAGATGCATGTACAAATTGATAAACTCAAGATTGTAATTTTAAAATTTTGAGTAATTTTGATTAAGTGTCTGTTAAGTGTCAATTAACTTCAAAATATCGTCATTTTAAACTCTATTAAAGACATGTAAGATGTTATTTTGACTAAAATTTAATTTTATATCTTTAAAATTTGAGGTAATTTTGATGAGAAATGCTATGTCTATAACATTGTCACAACTCTTTCACAACAAATTTTAAATAATAAATTGTTATTAGTTGTTATGGGTGAGCAAAAAAGTAATTTAAGTTGTAAATTCAAATTAGAACTAATAACTATTTGCTACATATGATTTGTTATATAAATATTGTGAATATGACACCTCTCATTTTGATTATGCCTTTTATAGTTCTAAAAATTATTCTCATAAAATTGTGTTTTAAGTTAATTTGACATTTAACAAATATCTCATTACTTAAATCCAAAATACATCTAAACTTAGGGTATGGATTCAAAATTTAAAAGAAAATTTTAAATTAAGTCACGCTTTAAAAAAAATTTAAATTACAATTTAATATTGAAAATATATTTAAAAAAAGAAAAAAGAAAAAGAGAGAAAATCAGAAACACATGAACCACGTGGGATATTCTTTTTTTTTTTTTTTTGTGCGGTAGAAACCGTGTGGGACATTCCATGTGTCGGCATTTTGACTTTCAGCCTTGAATTAGCCTTCTCTTCCTTCGAGTGTACGTAAGAGGGGCCCTCTACACCTATTCGTAGCCAAGTGGATTAAAAAGAAAAAGAAAAAAATGGAATATCTCCTCTCCTCCAAAATATTGGTTAGTTTTATATATTACTATTTTACAAGACTAAAAAAATACCAAAAGGAAGTACATATTTTAAAAAATATAATCAATAAAAATTAGCATAAATAATTTTGATGTATAAAAATAATATTTTACACCTTAATTTTTGTAGGTTGATTCGAGTTAGCTCTATTTTTTTTTTTTAGATGTTTTATATTAAATCTTACATTTAAAAAAAATGTTTCAATTTAAACTTATATATCTATACTATCTATAAGTAGATTTTTCTTTTTGAATTGAACTTTTATGTAGTTTAGAAATAATCCTAAATTTTAGGTTTAACAAAGAAAATTTTTTAGGACAACCGGTAAAAATACATTTCTAAATCCACTTAAAATGTCTACAAAATGGGATACTTTCTTATTAATCTATATCTTCAAAATAAACTTATCCAAAATTAAAATAATAATAATAATAATGACACTAGACCAAAAAACAAAAAAAACTACCATGATCCTAGATGTTTATTATTTGAGTGGAGACCAATGCAATGATGGGGGATTGACGTCGTCACCATAATAAATTTGTGGTACATATTAGCATCAAAATTTTGTTGTATATCTTCTCAAAAAAAAAAAAAAAAATTGTTGTATATCATTGTATCATTGCATAAGGAGTAAGGACAGCTAGGACCAGAAGTTCAGAACATAGTCAGCAAGGAGCCACGCATGTCTCACTTTCAGATCTGTTTGTGGTTGACAGCCCTTAATTGTCAACATCAACTTCTTCTGAATTTGGACAATTCAGTAATGTAACACATATGCACACAGATGCCACCAAAGTTTCAAATATTATATATGTGTGTCTATCTATATCTATATCTATATCTATCTATCTATATATATACACACATATATATATATATATATATATATTTATTTATTTATCTATATCATCTGCTTCTCACTTGTCTCAGAAGTCACAGCCATCATTGTTATCTTCTCTGTCAATCTGTTATGTGTCTCTTCCTCTTATTTTCCCATCCTTCTTTTCTTCCATTGTTTTTGTCATTGTGATCTTGGATAGGATGTAAAATATTATAAATTAGTATGTTGGTGTAGAGGCTGGAGCATATGGATAGGTTGGTCAAAAGCAAAAAAAAAATTATAAAAATTAAGAACAATTGCATGTGGAAAAAAAAATGAAAAAACTTTAAAAAATTATACATAAACTTGTAGTAAATTACCTTATGAGTTAAAACAAATATGATTGAAACCGTCTATATCTTGTACTTAACTGTTTAGTAGAAAATTTTCAAAACAATAAAATTCTCAATAAAAAATTACATTACTCATCAAATATGTTATATGATTAAAAATATACATGACTGGTTTTATGAATCTCGAATTAGAAGAATTTTTATCCAAATTAATTTGGAAAAATAAATTAACTCTGTCCAAATAAAATCCTTCGGCTTCAATATACTTTCTAGAATAAAATTACGTTTCAATGTTACTCTTGTGCATCTAATAAAGGATAAACTAATAAGGGCATTATTTTTGCAAAATTTGGAGTTTGTAGGTCTCATAAAAAAAAAAAAAAGTTAATGATTTTTTTTTTTTGAAAAAGGAAAAGAGAAAGTAGACTGCATTTGATAAAAACGACAGAGACTACAAATCTACAATTCAAAGCGTGTACGTTAGTGTATCATAAACAAAAAAACAAAATGTAGATGGCATTTAGTAAAAACGACAAAAACAATTATAAATCAAAAGCATGTGCGAATTAGTTTAAAAAATCTGGCCACAGAAAACAAAATGTAGATGGCATTTTACAAAAACGACAAAAAAAAAAAAAAAATTGGCCGCAGAAAATAATAATTCAAAGCATGTAACTATGTAAGTTTTTTTTTTTTTTTTTGAGAAACAAAAAATGACACGTAAATAGCCCATTAAAAAAAAAGGTACATGTAAATAGTATATACATTTTTTTTTTATAAGTGTAAATAGTATATACATGATGATAGTACTTATCTAGTTTTAAAAAATATCAATCTTTCATTAAAGAGTAACTTTGAATCCATTTTGCATTTTGTTAATCAATTATTTGTTCCAAATTGCTGTAAAAAATAAAAAAAACATTTTTTCTCTCTTTATATTTGGAGTAATTCACAATTTTTCATTTTATTTTTGAAATTAATCAATATTCTCATCTATGTTTAGAAAATAAGTAAATACCTTCATATCGTTACTTAGTTAAATTCAACAAAATCTTTTCAAGAAATTATTAGGTTTACACCATGAGGGATTTTGGAAGTCACATTTCTTCTAATATTACACCATTTACCACAGCTTAGTGTAGTGGTCTATTATAAGTAATAGATCGACAATCACTTCTACAAGGGACTCATACACTTTTTTTTCTATCACTTATAATCCACGAGGTTAGAGTTGTAACAAAAATTGTGACCTAATTATGAGTTATGTAGAGTTCAGATTTAAGTCGATTCATCAATATGTCGCAATTAAGTGTTTGTTAAGTGTCAATTAACTTCAAAATATAATCATTTTAAACTCTATTAAAGGCTATGTAAGATGTTATTTTGACTAAAATTTAATGTAAATTTTTTAAAATTTGAGGTAATTTTGATGATCAAAAATGCTATGTCCATAATATTTTCACAACTCTTTCACAATAAGTTTTAAGTGGCAAGTTGTTATAGTTGTTATGGGTGCGCAAAAAAGTAATTTAAGTTGTGGATTCAAATTAGAACCAATAACTATTTACCACATATGATTTGTTGTAAAAATATTGTAGATGTGACACACTGACACCTCTTATTTTGGCTATACCTCTTATGGTTCTAAAAATTATACTCATAAAACTGTGTTTTAAGTTAATGTGACATTTAACAAATATCTAATTACTTAAATCCAAAATACATCTAAACTTAGGGTATGGATTCAAAATTTAAAATTAAGTCACTCTTTAAAAAAAAAAAATTACAATTTAATATTGAAAATATATTAAAAAAAATAAGTAAGAGAAAATCGGAAACACATGAACCGCGTGGGATATTCTTTTTTTTTTTTTTTTGATAAGATATTCTTTATTTTTTGTGAGGTAGAAACCGTGTGGGACATTCCTTGTGTCGGCATTTTTGTCTTTCAGTCATGAATTAGCCTTCTCTTCCTTTGAGTGTACGTAAGAGGCGCCCCCTACACTTGTCTGCAGCCAAGTGGATTAAAAAAAAGGAATATCTCCTCTCCTCCAAAATATTGGTTAGTTTTATATATAACTATTTTACAAGACTAAAAAAATACCCAAAGAAAGTATATATTTTTAAAAATATAATCAATAAAAATTAGCATAAATAATTTTGATATATAAAAATAATATTTTACACCTTAATTTATATAGGTTGATTCGAGTTAGCTCTATTTTTTAGAAGTTTTAAATTAAATCTTACATATAGTGTGCGTTTGAGTTAAGATTAAAAATTAAAATTATTTCATTATTCAGCTTATTTTTACTACTATTTATGGGCTCCACTGTACTTTTTGGCACTAGTCATGGGTCTTATTGTACTATTTCAACTAACTTTTATCTCTATTTACAGTACTTTCAGCAATAATTTTTCAGTTTCAGCAAAATAAGCGGTATCCAAACACACCCTTAAAAGAAATGTTTCAATTTAAAATTATAAATCTATAATTTCTATAAGTAGATTTTCCTTTTTGGACTAGATTTTTATGTGGTTCAAAAATAGTTCTAAATCTTAGATTTAAAAAAGAAAAAACTTGAGGACAACTCGGTAAAATTATATTTCCAACTCCACTTAAAATGTCTACAAAATAAGACACTTTTTTATTAACCCATATTTTCAAAACAAACTTATCCAAAAAAATTTAAAAAACTAATGACACTAGACCCAAAAAAAAGAAAAAGAAAAAAGCCTCATTGCAGGTGATGAGGCTAGTTCATTTATAATAACATTGGAAAAAAAACTTAGAAACAATGCTACATCGTTGATTACATATAATATCATACCAGTTGTAATCTATTTTGTGAAATCTCTATAGACATCTTTGTATTATGTGTTAAAAAGTTTACTGTGGTAAATATATTGCATACTAATGCTTTGTTTTATTGGGAGGATAGGAAATATGTATTTTATTCATCATGTATATTTGATAAAGACCAAAAAAGTGAAAGAATAAAGTATAAATTACATTTTTACTATTCATCTAATTGCCTTTCCTCTTTATTTTCACTCAAACAAAATAATAGAAAATCACATTTTCCTTCCCTCATTTATAGTGTAAAACTCCTATTTTTTTTAAAGCGTATTTTTTAAAATTGATTGTCACTTTCACATAATTTACTATATTTTATGCCGTCTCTATCATTAGTATCATATTCAAATGGGCGAAAACAGTGGCACGCGCAAACTACTGTGGTCCTAGATATTTCTTATTTGAGTGGAGGCCAATTCAATGATAGGATAATAAATTGTGGTACATATTCCTTAGTATCAAAATTTGTTGTATACATTGTATCACTGCATAAGGAGTCAGGACAGCTGGGACCACGTCTCACTCTCAGATCTGTTTGTGGTTGACAGCCTTTACTTAGCTATGGGAGTGACCAACCTATCCATAAGGAGTCAGGACAGCTGGGACCACGTCTCACCCTCACGTTTTCTGTCAATCTGTTATGTGTCTTCTGCCTCAACACTCTTCCTCTCACTTTCCAAGCCTTCTTTTCTTCTATTGTTTTTGTCATTGTGATCTTGGATATGATGTAAAATACTATATTATAAATTAGTATGTTGGTGTAGATGCTGGAGCATATGTGGTCAAAAAAAAAAAAAAAGAACAAATGTATGTGGAAAAAAAAAAAAACCAAAAAACTTTAAAAAATTATACATAAACTTGAAGTAAAAATAAATTATCTTATGAGTTAAAATAAATATGATTGAACCCATCTATATCTTGTACTTAATTGTTTAGTAGAAAATTTTCAAAACAATAAATGATAAAAATAACTAGAGTTTACCTCTAAATCGGTTTAGAGAATCTCTCCCTACCAAAGATTCATAAAAGTAGTTATATATATTGAATTACATTACTCATTAAATATGTTATATGATTAAAAATATACATAACTGGTTTTATGAATCTCTAATTAGAAGAATTTTTATCCAAATTAATTTGGAGAAATAAATTAACTCTGTCCAAATAAAATCCTTCGGCTTCAATATACTTTATAGAATAAAATTGCGTTTTAATGTTGCTCTTGTGTACCTAATAAAGGATAAACTAATAAGGGTATTATTTCTGCAAAATTTGGAGTTAGTAGGTCTCATAAAAAAAAAGTTAATGAATCTTTTTTTGAAAAAGGAAAAGAGAAAGTAGACTGCATTTGATAAAAACGACAGAGACTAATAATTCAAAGCATGTAAGTTAGTGTATCAAAAAAAACAAAACAAAACAAAACAAAATGTAGGTTTCAAAAAAAAATGTAGATGGCATTTAGTAAAAACGACAACAACAATTATATTTCAAAAGCATGTGCGAGTTAGTTTAAAAAAAAAACAAAATGTAGATGGCATTTTACAAAAACGACAAAAAAAATAATTTCTGGCTACAGAAAATAATAATTCAAAGCATGTAACTATGTAAGTTAGTTTATCAAATAAGGACACGTAAATAGCCCATTAAAAAAAAGGTACATATAAATAGTATATACGTGATGATAGTACTTAGCTAGTTTCAAAAAATATCAATCTTTCATTTAAGAGTAACTTTGAATCCATTTTGCATTTTGTTTATCAATTATTTGTTCTAAATTGCTGTAAAAAATAAAAAGCATTTTTTCCCTCTTTATATTTGGAGTAGTTCACAATTTTTCATTTTATTTTTGAAATTAATTAATATTCTCATCTATGTTTAGAAAATAAGTAAATACCTTTGTGGGGACGTAGGTCCAAATATATATTGGACCCTTGGGCTTTGTCCAAGGAGGCACAATGGTCCGAGAATGGATCAATAGTAAGAGAGACGTGATACTTCGAACTTCACGAGCAAACTATGACAGTAATGGTTGTGAGACGCTGTCCGAGGAGGAATATTCCCTCGGCTAAACGCAACTGTTTGTTTTTAGACCCTAGCAAACACAACAGATTAACTTAGTTAATTAGCCAAGTTGATTACTTAGTCCAATTTCAGATCTAGGTTAACACAAACACATCATATTATTGTAAAGTGCGGAAAATAAAGAACACAACAATATGATAACCTAGGAAACCAAACTAGTAAAACCTAGGAAGGATTTAACCTAACTATCCTCAAGGTAAACCTGAATCCACTATTAAAGAATTGAAGTTTACACAATAGCGACTTAGACTACTAACATCCTATTGCTACCTCGAGTAGGAAACTTACTACCACGACCCCATGAAAGCTCTAAGTCCACGAACTACTTCTTTCTTGGATTCCCAACAAGTACAAGCACTCTCGCTTGTGTATCTTTAAGCTCTTTATTGTAGCAACTGAATGATCATCAAGTTCTTGAATTGAATTTTCCTTCTTGATAATCCTAAGTACGTGTGAAGGCAAATACCTCTAGATCTCACGAAAGATTCACACACACAGCAAAAGGAGCTTTTTAAAACGTGACTAGGGTTTTCCCTTTTATACTTAGGGCAAAACATAAAATCCTACACATCATATGGGTTTAGGGTTGAGTTGGAAAATTCTGCAGAAAAACGTTCTGCCCAAATTTCGATCGGTCGAGTTTAATTCTCGATCAATCGAGCCATGCAGAATCATACTATAACTTCTGCAGCAACTCGATTCCAGCTTTACATAAAACGCATACACTTTGAGCAAGTCTAAACAAGATTAAAAACCTATTTTGATCATGGTTTGCCAACAATACAAATTAGAGTTCTAATACATTAGTTCTTAAGTACTTAGAATCTAACTAAGTACTTAGAATCTAACTAAGTACTTAGAACCTAACAGCAACAAAGATCAAGATGTGCCTTTTGTCATCCAGGGTGACATACCAAGAGGTTCCATTGATAAAGACATGCACTATGAACGTACTGGAAGAATGGGAGTTAGGAAATATCTAAGAAAAAACTGCTGCCACCGCATTGAATGTTCTACAGCTAACTTTTTGGCCGCATTTATGTGGAGAAGACCCCTGAACAATGCTACTTTGGCTACCCTAATTCACAGAAGGCTAGAGGGGGTGTCCAATAGGACAAACACTCAAGTAGTGGCCTGATTGATCAACAAATAGAGGGCCAAGATCATTAAAAATGAGATATATAATGTAAGAAACCCCTAAGGAATGGGGGATCGAGAAATTAAGAGAGAAACATTATAGCCATCAAGAACAGACTTTGTAATCAAACTTGGGAGAAATATATGAGAACTGATCTTCTTGGACTGTGCTAAAGACGATTTTCTTTAGTTAAATCAGTTTATTTTCCTTTTCTTGTCACTTGAATCCATTATTCTTGTTGTTCAACTTGTTAAAGCCCAATTTTCCAACCCACTATCTACAAATTCATTGTACTGGGCTTTTTGGGCCTAAGTTCATTCATTACTTGGGCTAGGGACCCAAATTGCGGCCTTACAACCTTCATATCGTTACTTAGTTAAATTCAACAAAATCTTTTCAAGAAATTATTAGGTTTACACTAGAAGGAAGAGAAAATTTTGAGGTTTGTGTTGTTATTTTCTTAGATTACATTTTTAATAAATGTGACTCCGTTGGAATATTTAACTGAAAATGTAATGGATTTTGGGTTTTTATTTATTTATTATTTATTTTATTTATTTATTTTTATCTAAACATAAATGGAGAAATTGGTTGATTTCAAAAATAAGTGTGAAATTGTAAGGACAAAACTTAGGTACAATACCTTAAGTGCTATTCCTTAAGTTCCCTTATTAAGATTCAGCCATGTGGTTATTTAACTAAAAAATATACTTCTATCTCTTGAGAAAAAATCCACATGGTAGAATTTTAAGAAGAGAACCTAAGGAACAGCACCTAAGTATTGTACTTAAGTCTTGCTCAAATTGTATACTACCCCAAACATAGAAAAAGAAAATATTTTTCTCATTTATCTTTGGTGACATAAAAACAAAATCTAAAAAACTCATTGTATTTTGATTTTGCTCGTGTTTGCCTAAATGCACTTTCATATAGATAAGAACTTTTTATGGGACAAGAATCTTACCCAGGCCTTGACATATGCGGAATCAGTTCTAGCCTTCTAGGAACCGTGTTCAATTTACTCAAAGGAGTATTTGGCACTTTGAAGTCTGAACAGTACTCGAGACAAAATGAGGGATTTTGGAAGTCACATTTCTTCTAATATTTCACCATTTACCACAGGTTGGTGTAGTGGTCTATTATAAGTAATAGACAATCACTTTCACAAGGAACTCATACACATTTTTTTCTATCACTTATAGTAGACGGTGTTAGAGTTGTAACAAAAACTGTCCTAAAATTTCTCAAAATGGAACTAAAGGATTGATGATATATATTTTTTTGGGAGAAGAAGGGGGAGCGGAGGATTGATGGAGTTTGAATGGTGGAACTTCTATGATCTTTTAAAGCATACCATATTATTGTAGTACAAAAGGTGAAGTACAATATATGTACTACATTTATGATTTATGTGAGTCACCGATATATAAATCTTGTCACTTACTACTTCGGATTTAATGGACATTTTGCTCAAAATATATACACTATTTATAAAATATTTGTAGGAATTGTTGATAACCGATTTGGCGATTTCCTAGTGAGAACACATGATTCAGGAGAAGTAGAGTCACCAAGTCATAAATAACACAATATTTGGCGATGTTTTGGAAAAGAAAAATAACTGCCACACTCAAAAGAGTGATATTTTATGTGAAAAATGGGTTATAACTTATAAGTAACATTAGTTTTGAGTAAATCCCTTTTGATAAATATAATTAAGGAGAGGGAATTTAAATCCTGAATGTCCCTGTTGTAAACTTCAAAATGTGCCACTTGAGTTACAAGGCTTTTGACTCTTAAGTATGCCTTATAAGTCTATAAATAGACCCATTACCCCATTCCTCAATAATATAAAATAGTAATAATTATGAACAAACACGCCAAGTCATAAGTAACACAATATTTGGGGATGTTTGGACAAAGAAAAACATTTCTATAGTAGAGCTTTGGGTTAAGCTATTACAACAGTATTAACATAAAGCATATGACGATTCAGTCAAGCTATTGTACCTTAGAGAGAACCTACCTTGAGGTTAGAAGCAAATGGTTTTGATTGTTTCTCTCAATCAATTATGCAATAACTCTACCATGCAAAAAAAGAAAAAAGATAAAAAAAAAAAAAAAAAAAGATAAAAAAAAAAAAGAAAAAAGATATAAAAAAGGTAGACTTTTAACTAAATGGCTAATGATGTTAAGAAGACCTTGCCAAACAAAAACAAAACGAACCTAAGGTGGCGTTTGGTACGGGGGAATCCACATTACTCCTGACATCTAGATTCCTAGGAATGTAGCTATTCCTATGTATGGTTTCATTGGGAATCTCTTAAGATTCTTAGGAATGTGAAATGATAATGTTTGGTTTATTCCCAGGAATCTTAAATGAATTATTTATTTTTCCCATTTTATCCTTAGATTTGAATGTGAACTACCAAGTCATTTAAAAAAAAAATCTTTCTTCTAAATAAATAATGAAAAACCAAATATAAACTATTAATTATGACAAATTCATTATAATTGTAGTCTAACATTTCAAAATGACAAGTACAATACAAAAATAACTATTTAAATTCTCAAATGTTTTATTCTTAATAACATTTTTAAAAGAGTTTAATCTACACGTGAAACCTAAATAAAACTTTGTTAAAGAATATATCAACAGAGTTGTTTATCCTGTTATGTTATTTTGGCGGGAAAAGATAAAGACAAGGGAAAAGATATTGATGATTTATTTTATATTTTATCTTAATTGCTTAAATGATAAGGAAAAAAGGTTAAAATTGTCAATTTATAAAAAATACAATTTCCTTTAAGTTTAGGAATTTGGAAGGTGTGTCCACACTCTCTCTACCGTAGCAAAAAGTTTCCCTTCTTTTGAAGGATGGTGAGGTCCCTCTAGTAACACTGCTTACTAGGAGGGTTTGTTTTATTTCCTGTGCTGTCTTTTAGAGTTTGGGTTAGTACGAGGTTTACGATGGATGAATTGACATCTCGCTGGAGGAATCTCTCGCTGACTGAGGCAGAAGGGTCTAAGGTGGACCTAACAAGGGACAAAAAAACGATAGGCACGGTCTTGGCAGCGAAGTTTTTTACTCGCCGGAATGTCAACGTGGAGGCGGTGGCTAAGACTTTCCGCCCTATCTGGCGAACTAAAGGGAACTTTAAGGTCTGTGATGGCAAAAATAACGTCTTACTAATTGCCTTTGAGCTGGAGGTGGACGCGGAGAAGGTACTTCAGGGGCAACCATGGGCGTTTGACAGACATTTGGTAGCGGTGCAGCGATATGAGGGGGCGGAACCAGTTCAGCACTTGGTTTTTAAGTCAGCCACGTTCTGGGTTCAGATCCATAACCTCCCGTTTCAGTTATTAACGGTGGAAGCGGCTTACAGCATTGGAGAAACGATTGGAACGGTGTGTCGGCCAAAGGATATCGGAGAAATGAAGGGAGGAAACTTCATGAGAGTGAGAGTTGAGATCGACATTACGAAACCGCTATGCAGAGGTAGAAAAATTTCATGGGATCAATCCAATGAGGGTTGGGCAGCATTTATGTATGAGCGACTGCCAAACATCTGTTATTGGTGTGGTCTTCTTTCGCATGACGACAAGGAATGTGACTTATGGTTGAGCAGTCGAGGGTCGCTACTGATTGAGGACCAACAGTTTGGGCCATGGATTAGAGCCCCTCAGTTCAACCATGTGAAGAAGACAGTCGTGGAGGTTCAGGGGTATGACCAACAGCGGAGAATGAAGACGCAAGATAGTACATCCATGGAAGTACATGCAGATATGCAGACGACGGAAAGGACGAACAGGAGGATTTTATCGGACTCTGTGGTGGCAGTGCTGATGGAGGTGAACGGCGGAGAGAAAGAGCAGGTGGAGGACGGATAGAGGGGTGAGCTGGAAGCACGTGAATCACGGAACAAAATCCCAGATTTTGAGGAGATTTTGCAGGACATTGATGATGCTATCCATAATGAGTCCGCAATCCCGATAAATAAGCACGTTGATCTAGAAATTTCAGCAACTCAGGATGTCAGTTACGGTAACTTGATTGATATTGCAGTTATGGAGCCTGATCGTGTCTGGGAAAATCATCTCCATGATTTGGATGGAAAGTTGGTGAATACGGATGGTAGTGCCGTGAACAAGAATGCAGCTTTTGAAGTGGGCTGGACCGAAATGGGCTTGGATGGGGCAAAAAATAAAACCAAGCCCAATAAGAATAGTAATAAAGGCAAACAAAAAATAAGGCCCAAGGATGAAACGGTGTTGTCTCAAAACAAAAAATTAGATAATGGAGAATTGGGCTTAAGTGAAAGCACGTGGAAGAGAATGGGGACCCGTAGCCCATGCAACCATGCAAGCCTTTCCTTGGACGTAGAGTTTGGTTCAAAGAGAAAATATGATAGCCTAAACAGTGAGTTAGGCGAGATAAGAGCTCATGAAAAGAAGAAGAAAGTGGACATGACAATTGACTGCGTAGAAACGGCAGAGGTTGCTGGGCAACCCCGCCGAACCCAATGAGTCTCTTAAGCTGGAACTGCCGGGGGCTTGGGAACCTCCGGACAGTTAAAGCCTTAGAGAAGGCGGTAAATAAAGAAGAGCCCAACATTGTCTTCTTGATGGAGACGAAATCGAACAGGGAGTGGATGGAGCAAGTGAAGGATCGCTGTAAGATGAAGCATGGATTAATAGTCCCTAGTGATGGCAGTAAAGGCGGTCTGGCTATGCTGTGGAAGGAAGGAATCAAAGTGGAGGTACAAACATATTCTCAGGAACATATAGATGTCTGGGTTAAAGGTGGATGGAATGGAAGTCACTGGCATCTCACAAGTTTCTATGGCAACCCCGACACAGCGAAAAGACCGGAATCATGGGCCAAGTTAAAATTCCTCAAGAGTACGTCGTCACTCCCTTAGCTAGTTATTGGTGATTTCAATGAGATTACCGGTTTATCGGAGAAGGAAGGAGGGCGGCCTAGACCGAGGAAGCAGATGGAGAATTTTAATGATGCCATAGATTACTGTGGTCTCCGGGAGGTGAACTTCATAGGGCCAAAATTCACTTGGCTGTACCAGAAGGTAGACGGTACTCAAATTCGGGAAAGGTTGGATAGGGCACTTGTAACTAAGGAGTGGCTTGATTTGTTCCCCACAGCAAAGTTGTACCACCTTTCGTCATCAGCCTCAGACCACTCGCCACTTTCATTTCATCTGGAGAAGAAAAGAAGGCAGAAGAAAAGCAAGAAAATTTTCCGTTTCGAATCGATGTGGCTGAAGGACGGTAGATGTGAGGATATAGTTAAAGCTGCATAGGAAGAGGGATTACAAACAGGGACAGGTGGTCTATTGAGGAGTTGTTTAGAGCAATGTAGACACAACCTGGATGCATGGAACAAAGAGGAGTTTGGCCATGTGAGTAAGAAAATTGCTAAATTACAACGTAGATTGGAGTGGTTGGAACTACAGCCAGCAAGCCCGAACATGATCAGTGATATGAGATCGACTAGAGCTGACCTGAACTGCTGGTTAGATAAGGAGGATGAGATGTGGCACCAAAGATCAAGGTTGAACTGGTTTCAGGAGGGAGACAGAAACACTAGTTTTTTTCATGCCAAAGCTTCTGCAAGACACCAAAAAAATTATATTGAGGGTCTGGTGGATGAGCATGGGAGGTGGCAGGATGATGAGGCAAAGGTGGGGGAAATTGCAGTGGATTATTTTGAGAAGCTCTTCACATCGAACAATCCAGAGGAGTTCACTGACATCCTTAATGCTATCCAACCAAAAGTGTCGACAACCATGAATGAAGAGCTGACCCGTACATTCACAGCACAGGAAGTTAGAGTGGCCCTGAAACAGATGTACCCCCTCAAAGCTCCTGGTCCTGATGGCATGCCCCCTATATTTTTCCAACACTTCTGGAGTACTTGTGGTGAGGTTGTGACGTCCACCGTTTTGGAGTTCCTTAACTATGGTATGTCTCCGCCTAATTTTAATGAAACTCATATTGTTCTTATACCAAAAATAAAGGAACCAAAAACAGTTTCAGATTATAGACCTATTAGCCTCTGTAATGTTGTGTATAAGCTTGCCTCTAAATCAATAGCAAACAGGTTGAAAAAAGTCCTACCATCCATTATCAGTGAAACCCAAAGTGCATTCGTGCATGGAAGGTTAATAACGGATAATGTTTTGGTAGCTTTTGAGGTCATGCATCATATTAGTAAGAAAAAAGGAGGTAAAGTGGGTGAGATGGCTATAAAACTTGATATGAGTAAGGCCTATGATAGGGTGGAGTGGATTTGTTTGGAAAAAATTATGGAAAAATTGGGTTTTGTTGACAAGTGGCGAAAGCTAATCATGCAATGTGTTACTACTGTAACTTATGCCATACGGATCAATGGTAGCCCTAGGGGTCATATTATTCCTTCAAGGGGTATCCGTCAAGGAGATCCCCTATCACCCTATTTATTCCTGTTGTGTGCAGAAGGACTATCAGCCTTGATTAAAGCCTCAATGAGCAATGGTAGCATGGAGGGGATTGCAATATGCCGTGGGGGTCCCAAACTGTCCCACTTATTTTTTACAGATGACAGCCTCATTTTCTGCAAAGCGTCCCTAGCAGAATGTGACTCGCTTCAAAAAGTCTTGGAAGTATATGAATTTGCCTCGGGTCAACAGTTGAACAAAGCAAAAACCTCCCTCTATTTCAGTAGCAACACTCTTAGGGAGATCCAGGATGAGATTAAAAGAAGATTTGGTGCCCAAGTAATTAAACAGCATGAAAAGTACTTAGGTTTGCCATCCCTAGTGGGAAGAAATAAAAGAAGTACTTTCAATGATATTAAAGAGAAGCTAGGTAGAAAGTTGTCCGGATGGAAGGAGAAGATGCTATCCAAAGCTGGGAAAGAAGTTTTGATCAAGGCAGTGGTCCTAGCTATACCAACCTACACCATGAGTTGTTTCAAGTTGCCGGACTCCCTATGTGATGAGTTGACAGCCATGATAAGGAAGTTTTGGTGGGGACAAAGGAAGGATGAAAATAAAATTCCTTGGTTGAGTTGGGAGAAGATGTGCGAACCTAAATCTAAAGGAGGTATGGGTTTCAAGAACCTAAAACTCTTTAACTTGGCTTTGTTGGCAAAACAAGGTTGGAGACTCCAATTAGGCCATGACTCTTTGGTTTATCGAGTTTTAAAGGCCAAATATTTCCCAAGGTGCGACTTCATAGATGCTACAATTGGTAAGAACTCATCGTATACATGGCGTAGCATTATGGCGGCTCAAAAGCTTGTCCGAGATGGCTTGAGGTGGAGGGTTGGAAATGGAGCTAATATACGTGTGTGGGAGGACAAATGGCTACCGAATCCATCCACATATAGGATAAGCTCTCCAAGATTGTTCCTACACTCAGATACTCGGGTACAAGAGTTGATAAATGCTACTACAGCAGAATGGAAAGTCCCGGTCATTGATTCATTATTCTTACCCCACGAGGCTGAAGTTATAAAAAGCATTCCCATCAGTGCTCACTTGCCACCTGACAAACTCATATGGACGGAGACACGAAATGGGTTGTTTTCGGTGCGAAGTGCGTACAAGCTAGCTGTGAATCAGCTTTACACAGCAAACAGAGGCAGCGGCTCAAATACAAGCAACCAAAGATGTTTCTGGAGGAAGGTTTGGAGTATGCAAGTTCCACATAAAATTCGCCACTTTGTCTGGCGTGCTTGTCGGGATGTTTTACCGACTAAGCAAAACTTGATGAAACGGAAGATAATCCAAGAGGAAGTCTGTGAAGGGTGCAAGGGAGCGCCGGAGACAGTGGGTCATGTGCTTTGGGAGTGTCCGAGAGCCAGAGAGGCATGGGAATGTTCTAAACTGGTCTTTCGGCAAACTAACGGAGTGAACCTATCCTTCCAAGACTTAATGTGGTCTTTGTTGATGTGCAATGACGTTGGAGATGACCACGTTGCACTGACAGCCATCATCGCATGGGCCTTGTGGCATAACCGGAATGAAACTAGACTTGGTGGAGTTCGAAAATCTGGGCAACAACTGTCACGGTGGGCATCGGATTACCTGTTGGAGTACCAGGTGGCTGTAGCGAAAAATACTCCAACTTCGCCCTTACCTAGGCATGGTGTAGCATGGTCTCCTCCAAGGGGTGGCCATTTTAAAATTAACGTGGACGAGGCAATTTTCTTAAAGCAAAAATCTGTGGGAGTTGGTGTGGTGATCCGAGACGAGGCAGGGAGACTTGAAGTTGCGTTAAGCAAGAAGATACATGCACC
Organism: Quercus glauca; assembly: GCA_023736055.1. NCBI lineage: Eukaryota > Viridiplantae > Streptophyta > Magnoliopsida > Fagales > Fagaceae > Quercus > Quercus glauca. The sequence continues at coordinate 7,120,037 of CM043318.1, forward strand.
TTTAGGTGCTGTGGAGGTGGAGGCCAAGGCCTTTGAGATGGGTCTACTGTTTGCCAAGGATATTGGTGTGCGTGATGTTGTGCTGGAAGGAGATTCAATGGTGGTGTATAATGCTCTTTGCAACATCTCCTCACCCCCATCCTCTATTGCTACGGTGGTCCAAGGTATATTGGAACTGTGTGGGGACTTTCGGACTATTGGCTTTTCTCATATCAGAAGACAAGGAAATGCTCCAGCTCACTTACTAGCAAAGTATGCGTCTAGCATCGATGACTATGTAGTTTGGATTGAAGAGGACCCTTGCTGTATTAAGCAAGCTCTTCTCTATGATGTAACTTCCTTTTCTCATATGCAATAAAATGACTTCTATCTTTCCCATCAAAAAAAAAAAAAAAAACATTCCTACTGAGAGGGGTTTAAGGGGGGAATCCAGATTCTCCTGGCATCTGATTCCCTAGCATGATTTGCAACCAAATATGAGAATCTTTAAACATTCTTAGGAATCCTTAAACATTACCCCGTACCAAACGCCACATAATAGAAATTTAAATAAAAACTTTTTTTTTTATTACTTTAGAATCACTTTTCAATAATTATAATGCATACTTTAGGGAATACTTGCTTGCGTCATGAAAAGAGTGCCAATGTGGCCTTTTATAGGTGTAAATTCAGGGCAAAGCTTTCTCCTAGGGATGAGATCTAAAAAGCACAGACACCAAGAAGGGTAGGAATAAGACACAGTAACATGAAAATTTAAAAAAAATTCAAACACAGGTACGGTAAGGATACGTATATTAAATAATTAATTATATATATATATATATATATATATATTTCAAAGCTAATAAAATTTGTTTTATAACAAAAATATTATTTATTTTTAAATAATTGTAAGAAATTATTTTAGAAGTATATTAAAGCCTAACCACTAATAATATGTAGACAAGCAATCTCCAACTTGAGAGACAAGCACCCAAGAAGGAAGAGAGGAGATGAAGGTAGACCCATCCCAATTACAAAGGGCCACTCAATGAGCCAGATTGTTAGACAAAAAATTTACATTCTTAGGAACAAAAATGAAAGCCCAAAAAGATAAAGTGGTCAGAGCTGCTTTCAAATCAGAAAAGAATGGAACATAGAAGCAAGGGGGAAAAGCATATAGGTTCAATAGGGCTTCAATAGGAATGATCCTATTAATTGTTCATTATCATCTTAGGATATTTCATTTTCTTACTTTGAAAATCTCAATTGTCTTATGCATTAGGCCTGAAAAAGTACGTAGATATCATTCATGGATACACTTGCCTTTTTTTTTTTGTGTTTATCCACTGCAACAATTTATAGTCGTAATCATGAAATGCTTTTGTCAAAAGATTATTATATAGCTGAGATAGGCCAAACCCACCATATGGCAGGTTATCATTTCAATGATTTATTTTATTCATTCGCCAAGTAATTTTTATTTTTATTTTTTCTGTTTAGAGATCCTTGGATTTGTGATCCAATTTACCTAAAAGTTAATCTTAACTCAGCGCAATAGAGAAAGGTTTGAAATTGCAGATCATGCTTTGATCATCATAATTCTTTTTTGATAATTCAATAGTTACAATAAGAGAGGAAGATTTGAAGCTTCAATATCTCAATTTAAAACACTAGGAGATTTGAGCTATCCAACTCTTGACTTGATCATCACATTTTGTTAGTTTACAAATTTAGTTACTGATATAATGCTTTTGCTTTAAGTTGTTCACATTTGGGAGAAATTGGTGCTTCAATGTGTATTCATTGTTGTTCATGTGACTTGAACCCATTCTTAAGAATCATTCATTCTTGCTCATATGGTTGCTCTCCCATGTTCAACTAGAAATTTCATGGATGGTTGACAATTATATGGCATCGAAATGCAAAACAAAATCCTTGGGGTAAAAAAGGATTGTATTTTTGGTGTCACTGTTGCGGAGGTAATACCTTGTGAGAAGTGAATTCATGAGTTATTAATTTAACAGTTAAGGACACCATGTAATACAAAATTTAAGACCAATAAGATTTTGTCCAATTATGTTATACTAACCACTAACTCTTGTTATTATTATTTCACGTGAATCATCACTTATAAGTATAAATCCATGTTGGAAAAGTAAATGTGCGCAGCAAAAAAATTAACGGATTTACTTCATTCGTAATTGATAACATGCACTATGTAAGTTTCAGAACATAGAACAAGAGAGTGTACCTTGGTGCGGTGAATTTCAGAACCAAAGATCAGAAGTTCTCGGGAACACTTTCAATCTTCACTCCAATTCCATTAACGCCCAAAATGTGTGATCTCTCAATCAGTTATGTGTGTATGTTCTAGAGAGAATGAGAGAGTGTCCAACACTCACATGCAAAACGTTTCATGTACTTGTGATTGTTACAAAATTCTGTATGTTTCTCTCCTAGTAACTGATTATCTAATTGGGCCAGCCTTTTGGGCCTTTCCAATTGGGCTCTAGTATGTGGCTTGGAGTGGGACCAAAAGGGAACAAATAAGACACTAGCTCCAATGGGCCTTGGGCTTTCCTGTTAACTCTTGACAAGTTCAAAATTACCATTAATTATATTTAATACCACTATATAAATATAATTGCACTCTAGGTCTTATTAATAAATTATATCACAAGACTTTATTGTACATGACCCTTTCATAAAATATTCGTAGTAATACAAAGTCATGAATGAAGACTGCCTCTTTGTAGATTACTGCATCTTAATCATTGAGTATCCGGTTTAATCATTTTAAGTTATTCATCATATATTTATGAAATCCAATTTCATAAATACATACTTTAGTAATTCCTTACTAAAGTGATTAGGCCTAACTCTCTGAATAACATACATATTAAACTTATCTCAAGAGAATATTTTGTATCTTCGTTAAGAGATTTGAAATCTATTTTGAGAATATATGTTCCATCAACACTAAATGTGGTTGCCCAACATACTGAGGTTTTGATTGTTACTTTAGATCTCACTCCTGATATATCAAAGCAACCTACACTTCATGATCATGTCCATTATTCCCTCAAGATTAAGAGTTCATGTAAATATAAGTCGTGAGATTTATTATTCATTTGACAGTCGTTAGAAGAATAATAAATCTCACAGCGGTCTAGTTCAATATGTTTTAACTCTTAAAACATATCAACATATCAACTAGAAGTCTCCACTTCCATGATCAAGACAAATCATCTTAGTTGATATGTTATAGTCTTCGTAGATGAAATGCCCAATTTCATCACCGACTACGAACTAAAATTTTGAGTTTACAAAGAACTTGTGACTTATATCTTCTGTGACTAAAAATCACATAAATCACATACTATGCATCTCATGGACTATATGATAATGTCCAAATATTCATGTTACCATTATTTCAGATAATAATAAAATAACTTTATTAATTACAATATTAAGTCATACCTCATGTCATACATAATGTCATATATAATATAATACATAGCATCATATAATAAGATTCTAAGGCACTAATCCCAACAATCTCCCACTTGCCCTAAAGACTATTATGCACTAACCAAACTCCCATTCCCTCTAAATGTGACTCGAAAGTCCTTTGAGGCAAGGCTTTGGTAAAGAGATCTGCTAGATTATTTATACTTTCAATCTTTGCTACCACCACATCTCCACAAGCAATAATATCTCTAATGATGTGATACTTTCTCTCAATGTGCTTTCCTTTCTTCTGATTCCTTAGATTTTTTGATTGTGCAACTGCACCACTATTGTCGCAAAATAATGTGATGGGAACTTGTTCCATTCTCATTACACCAAGGTCAGAAAGGAATTTCTTGAGCCATACAGCTTCTTTCGCTGCTTCACAAGAAGCAACATATTCTGCTTCCATGGTGGAGTCCGCAATACAAGATTGCTTGACACTCCTCCAAGTTATGGCTCCACCTCCCAAGGTGAAAACACATCCTGATGTGAATTTTTTGAAATCTAGATTCGATTGAAAGTTTGAATCTGCATAGCTAATGGGTATCAAATCCTCACATTGGTAAACAAGCGTATAATCTCTTGTTCTCCATAGATACTTGAGAATATACTTTACAGCTTGCCAATGTTTTGGTCCTGGATTTTATTAATATCGGCTGACTATGCCTACTGAATATCAAATATTTGGTCTAGTACAAAGCATGACATACATGAGACTTCCTACTGTAGAAGCATGAGGAACTTGTCTCATCATATCTGTTTCCTCTTGAGTCTTAGGTCTTTGGTCGTCAGACAGAGGAACTCTATGTCTAAAAGGAAGTAAACCTTTCTTGGAGTTTTGCATGCTAAACCATTCTAGAACCTTATCTATATATCCAGCTTGTGATAAGCCTAACATCATATTCTTGCGATCTCGCCAAAGCTTGATCCCCAGAATAAAATTAACCTTACCCAAGTCCTTCATATCAAATTGGCTTAACAACCAAACCTTTACAGATGACATTACCCCTACATCATTTCCAATGAGTAGAATATCATCAACATAAAGCACTAGGAACATTACTACTTTATCTTGATGTCATTTGTATACATATGGTTCATCAAGATTTTGTTCAAAACCAAATGACTTGATTACTTGATCAAATCTGATGTTCCATGACCTAGATGCTTGCTTAAGTCCATAAATGGACCTTTTCAACTTGCATACCATATGCTCTTGGCTCTTTACAATGAATCCTTCCGGTTGCATTATATAGATTTTCTCTTCAAGATTGCCATTGAGAAATGCAGTCTTGACATCCATTTACCAAATCTCATAATCATAATGAGCAGCAATGGATAAGAGAATTCTGATAGATTTAAGCATTGCTACTGGTGAAAAGGTTTCTTCATAATAATACATTCTTTTTGTGTGTACCCTTTCGCCACTAGCCTTACTTTAAAGGTTTCAACCTTTCCATCTATCCCTCTCTTCCTCTTATAAGCCCATTTGCAATTAACAGGTTTAATGCTGTTAGGCGCATTTACAAGATCTCAAACTTGATTGGAATACATGGAATCTAATTCAGATTTCATAGCTTTGACTCAATGATGTGCGTCTATATCATTCATTGCCTCTTCATAAGTGTAGGGATCCGATTCAGCCTCTTCTAAGATAGCTTCATAAGTTTCTCCCAAACCTATGAATCTTGTAGGAGACTGAACAATTCTCCCACTACAATGAGGCACCTGTGTACTAGACATCTCATGAGTAGTATCTTGTGGTGTATCTAATATAACCATATCATCCTTAGTTTCATCCATTGGTTGTTCTATTACAGGTTCATTCATTTCAGCCAAAACAACTTTATTTCTAGGATCAAAATTACTCATATAATCATCTTCCAAAATTTTGGCATGTGTGCTAACAAACACTTTGTTATCTTTATGATTATAGAATAAATAACCATTTGTTTCTTTTGAATACCCTAAAAACATGCATACTTCGGTTTTAGATTCCAACTTATTAGATTTCCTTTTCAACACATGTGCTGGACATCCCCAAATGTGAAGATATTTCATACTAGGCTTACACCCACTCCACAATTCCTTAGGTGTGTTGGGAACTGATTTTGATGAAACTAAATTCAAAATATGCATTGCAGTTTTTAGTACATATCCCCAAAAAGAAACTAGTAAAGTTGAGTAACTCATCATGGAACTAACCATTTCCAAAAAAGTCCTATTCCTTCTTTCTACTACACCATTCTGTTGGGGAGTTCCAGGTGCAGTCAATTGGGATATGATCCCATTTTGAGTTAAGTAATCCTTGAAATCCTCAAGAAGGTATTTGCCACCATGATCAGATCGAATGGCTTTTATGTGTTTACCTAATTTGAACTTTTCAAGGGCTTCGAACTTCTGTCTCAATAGGTATACATAACCATGTCTTGAGTAATCATCGGTAAAAGTGATGAAGTACTCATAGCATCCTTTTGCTTGGGTTGACATAGGACCACAAACATCCGTATGAACCAATTCAAGTAATTCTTGGGCTCTTCTACCTTTTACATTAAAAGGTCGATTGGTCATTTTGCCTTCCAACCAAGATTCACAAACTGGGAATTCATCAAAGTCCAATGGCTCTAAGAGTCCATATTTGATCAGTCTCTGAATTCTATTTGGATTAATATGACCCAAACACAAGTACCAAAGATATGCATCATTAGTTGAAGGAAACTTTCTTTTTAATGATTTTACATGAGAGTTATTATCTGTTAGGTTTTTAGACCCCTTAAAACAACAATTAGATTAACCTAGTTAATAAGCTAAGTGATTAACTTAGTCAAATTATGCAAATCTAGGTTATCACAATCAAACAATCATATCATGTATAAAGCAGCGAAAAAATAAATAATACAAAGATATGATGACCCAAGAAACCACACTGGTAAAAACTTGGGGAGAATTTGACCTAGCTATCCTGGAGGTAAACTTGAATCCACTATATGAAAGAATCGAAGTTCATACAATAAGACTTACAAGCCCCCACGCTTGACTTCTTATTGCTACCCACCAGTAGAACTTACTGACATGACCACATGCAAGCTTCGAATCCACGGACTCCTTCTTTCTTGGATTCTCCACCAGATACAAGCACCCACGCTTGTTTTTCTTTAGGCCTCAATTGCAGCAACTGAGTTAATCATCAAGATAACATCTCCTCCTTGAAAACCCTAAGTTTTGTGTAAAGGAAAATTCCTCTAGATCTCACAAGAGATTTACACAAAATAGAAAATATGAGCAACAATACAACTTTTAAGCAACCAAGACTTTAGAGAGGTTTGGGTACAAAACCCTAAAACCGAAAGAGGCACAAGAGGCACTCTAATCTCTCTCTCTTTAGTCTAAAAAACTTGGCTTAGGGTTTTCTTTATATAGTGGGAGAAGTAGATCTGAAACCATAATCCTTAATGGGCTTCAGCTGCTGTTTGGGCTAACTTAAAATTCTGCAGATACGATTTTCGATTGATCGAGCCTGTTCTTCGATCAATCGAACCAGGTAGAATATGAAGTCTTCTTCCGGCAGCTTGTATGTTCTTGAATCTTGACTTGAATCACCTTGAGCATTGTCTAATAAAACGTATAGACTCTAAGATCTGTATCTAGATAAGTTTGTGTTCACGATTTGCCAAATTTTCTAAACATTTACAACCTAACAAACTGCCCCTTTGGTAATTCGTGACAAAACTTTCATACAAAATAAAATGCTCAAATACAAGAACAACCCAATACAATAAAATGCCCATTACAACAAATTCAACTTACTACTATCCATCAGTTGTAAGTGTAGACTACAGCTCAATTGAATTAACCTGTATATTTCCTGAAACACTAAACAAAACACATAAACGCATGTGTGGAAATAATACAGGTAAACAAAATAAATTCTTGATTTCACATAACACAAAATAAAAACATATACCACTGAAGAATTCATAAATATAAATCAATAAGAAGTGAAACAAGAAACAAATATATCAAAATAAATTCTAACTCTCCCCCTAAGTTAAATACAACTTTTTATATTCTCCCCTTAAACAAAACAAATAGGTCATCTATGTCTCCCCCTTGTTGTCACGTATTGACAAAGACTACCTAATCAGAAGGTAGACAGAAAACATACACAACAGAGTAAGAGAAAATAGAGACAACTCCCCCTATGAAGAGTAACAACTCTTCCTAAGAACCACAAAGGTTAAAAAAAATTTCTCCCCCTATAAAAATAGGAAAAAACAAAACAAGTTTTGGGAAAAGCAATTTTGGGGAAAAATAAAGGGGTGGGGATAAAAAAAAAAAAGACACAAACCAAGTTTAAAAAAAAAAAAAAAAAAAAAAAAAAAAAAAAAAAACTAAGTTGAGGATACACATGAAGAAAAAATATTCTCTCTTTCAATCAAATGCAAACATGGCACTATGTGACCCATAAACAGTTGCATGAGTAGAGAAAATATTTGCACATTAATTATCCATCATATCTCTTAAGAAAAATATTTTCTACAGTTCACACATAAAAAAGGCATATACTAGAAAGTACATAGCTCAAAAATTAATCAATTAATTTTTTGATCAAGTTGCGTGCCCAATGTAGTAAAGTGTATGCATGTTATGTGTGAAAACAATGAGAGATATAGCTACAAATCTGCAAGATGGATACAGAAATCAATGCAATGCATGTGAATACTAAACACAAATGATGCATGAAAAAATATGGCATGATGCATGCTCTAATGCAGTGAAACTAAGTTCAATATAAGTTCAAATTCACAAAATTAGCTTGAGCATAGAGTTTCTAACAAAAACCCCAAAAATTTGAAAAACCACTTGTTTGTTTTTAGAAAAAAAATTGACCAATTGATCATCACACAAGACAAAATACAGTTTAGAGTGATCAATCACATCAATCCAACAAGCCCATTTCATCAAATAAACCCAATTTGAACAAAATTCCCAATTCGGGTACATTCATGCTCTAGAATGTCAAATTTCTCAAACTTTAAACACATTTTGCATTAAAATCAAGGAACTTTTAATCTTGGATGGCCATGAGAAGATCACACACAATATAATGTACCAAGTTTAGCAAAGAGTAACTTGTGTAGTGTGTGCAATTAGCAAAAGCTTGAGATACGTGTGAGGTGATATGTGAATAGAAATCAAACACAAAGTCTACAAAATTCATCATATAGAATTTGAAAGAGACTATCACCTAAAGAGTTACATCATATAACTCCCACATCTCCTAAAAAACAAGCTTGCAATCATGTAAGTTTCTTGATTTGCCTCATAATATACACACCAATTTTATTTATTTGATTTAGCTTTAAGCCCAATAATGTACACACCAATTTTAACATTTAAACCGAGGCTATACCTTATGTTCTTCTTGTGCATGTGCTACACTTTCTCGAGTACAAAATCTTACGATATGCATTAAGGTGTTCATGATTGGCTAGTGAACAGTGGTGAGATGATTATTTATGCCTTTCTCAAAAGGTTCAAGTTTGACAGTCAAAGAGATGTGACTTCAAGATCAAGACAAAGTGATCAAAAATCATAAACATCTTTCCCACACAACATGCACTACAAGGCTTCAACAAGTAAAGTGCAATAAATAAACTCATCAAAGCTAAACAAGGTACATAAATTTATGTAAAGATAATATGGCCAATCCTTGATTATAAATCCAAGATGTGAAATACAAAACACAAAAATCTTTTTGGTTTTAAAAAATTTTATGACCAAAAACAAAAAAGCACATATTATGCTAAATGAACAATGCAAAAGCAATGCATGATAGTGCTAAACTAAGCTATAGAGGGTACACAAACAAGAAATATCAATTTCTTAATTAACCATTGAGTACATGTACAAATTAGTACATACTCACACAAAATTAGAAAAAGCTTAGCACTTATATAACACATGCTATTCAAGTTTCTCCACAATGTCAAGCATGTTCTAAATCAAGTGAGAGATATCATAATTCATGTAATCCTCAAGAAAAATAAAACAAGACTCAAAATAAAATATTTTTGTCTTTTTGAAAATTTTCAATGTTTTTGGGTTTTTTTTTTTAAATAAATAAAAAAAAAAAAAACAAAAACCAAAAACAGAAACAAGACATATCCACAAACAATTAAAAGAATTAAATCAGGGACAAGTCAGCAACACTCACCTTTGAGAATCTTTTCTCACCCATATAGCACGAGTCTTCGGCTTTGTAGGTGAAAATCCCTAAGAAGTAGAGTGTATTTGAGAAATTACACCAATCTTCTGAGAAAGGCTGAAATCCTGCAAATTCCTTTTACAAGCCAACAAGCTCAAATTTTTCAAAAGAATATGAAACAATTTATATGGACTTATGGTAGGAGAAATATCATCACATATCCTAGATTGAAACACAGAATGCTTAAATTTCAATTTATGACAATTAGGACAAATGTGACTGGAGACACCACAAAAGTGACAAACAGGAACAATTTAGGAATATCAGTATTCCTAACAATAAATCTAGTCTCAGATTTTGATTTTTGCCTCAACAAAGAACAATTTGGTCTAATATGACCAACAACACCACAAATGTGACAAGTAGGCACAAAAACAGATTTATTATGCTTTCTAATAGTAGGTTTAGACTTAGGTTTAGAAACTTCAGTGTCTACATCAGAACTTTTACCTTTGTCTAACCTAGTAAAATAAGTATTTTTTTTATTATTCCTCTTGAAAGGAGGGATATAAACTTTCTCAGTTTTAGGTTTAAAAGAAATAGAAACACTTTTGTCATCAACAGCAGGCTTGGTACTAGTCAAATTTTCAATTTTAGTGTAGATTCAACTAATTCTTGTTTCCAAGCTTTTCATCTTCTCATCTTGAGAGGAAATTTGATTTCTCAAAAATTCATTCTTTTTGTTAGATTCATCTAATCTAACAATCAATTCCTCTTTTTCAAGATTAGCCAATTTTAACTCTTCCTTGAATTTCTTAGCAATTTTCAAAAATTTCAATAATTCCTTATGGAGAGTTTCACAGGCATCAATAAATTTAACAGAAGCATAAGCAGAAACATGATCAGAAAGACACTTCAAATTATCCATGACAATAGGGGTCAAGGAACAGCTCTTAGATCAAAAGATCTAAAACAGAAGAGCTACCTGCTCTGATACCACTTGTTAGGTTTTTAGACCTCTTAAAAAAACAATTGGATTAACCTAGTTAATTAGCCAAGTGATTAACTTAGTCAAATTATGCAAATCTAGGTTATCACAATCAAATAATCATATCATGTATAAAGCAGCAGAAAAATAAATAACATAAAGATATGATGACCCAGGAAACCATACCGGTAAAAACCTGGGGAGGATTTAACCTAGCTATCCTCAAGGTAAACTTGAATCCACTATATGAAAGAATCGAAGTTCATACAATAAGACTTACAGGTCTCCACGCTCGACTTCTTATTGCTACCCACCAGTAGAACTTACTGACACGACCAGATGCAAGCTCCGAATCCACGGACTCCTTCTTTCTTGGATTCTCCATCAGATACAAGCACCCACGCTTGTTTTTCTTTAGGCTTCAATGGCAACAACTGAGTTGATCATCAAGGTGTGGATAACATCTCCTCCTTGAAAACCCTAAGCTTTGTGTAAAGGAAAGCTCCTTTACATCTCACAAGAGATTTACACAAAATAGAAAATATGAGCAACAATACAACTCTTAAGCAACCAAGACTTTAGAGAGGTTTGGGTACAAAACCCTAAAACCAAAAGACGCACAAGAGGCATTCTAATCTCTCTCTCTCTCTCTCTTCAGTCTAAAAAATGTGGGAGAAGTAGATCTAAAACCCTAATCCTTAATGGGCTTAAGCTGCTGTTTGGGCCAACTTAAAATTCTGCAGATACAATTTTCGATTGATCGAGCCTATTTTTCGATCGATCAAACCAGGCAGAATATGATGTCTTCTTCTTGCAGCTTGTATGTTCTTGAATCTTGACTTGAATTACCTTGAGCATTGTCTAATAAAACCTATAGACTTTAAGATCTATATCTAGGCAAGTTTGTGCTCATGATTTGCCAATTGTTCTAAACATTTAGAACCTAACATTTTTCATTTTAGCATGTTTTTACTCTTTTTTTTTTTTTTTTGGTTTAAAAAGCTTTGAATGTTTCTTTTTGATCAATCTTAACTTGCTTTGTGTCAATAATCCAAAAACACATAAAAAGTAGAAAATCCAAAAAGTTTGATCGGCATTATTGTGTTTTGTCACACGCATGTTTAGCCTTGTAACTTCGTACAAATGGCTTTGTACATTTACAAGCTTAGCTTGTTCTCTATTCGAGCACACACTTTTCACCCTAAACTATCACACTTATAACACTTTGCACCCTGGTGTTACTTTTGCTGTTATGTTAACAGAATGCTACTGCACATGACAAGCACATGCATCTTGCTTAGGTGAAACAAACTTAAATGACTAAAACACCCTACTACAAAACCAATTAAAACAAAATCCAAATTTTTTCACATCTCTCTCCCCCTCTCTCATGTGTGCAGCCTCTTCCTCAAATCTAGATTTTTATAAACCCTAAATCCCTTATTTGAAAATTGCTTTTGCTTTTAACAGATTTCAAGCAACAATCTGTTCGCATATCTGAGAAGTCTTGTCTTGTTGAAACAAAGAAGGATAAGTTAGCTAATGAAGAGTTTCTAACTAATTTTGTTTTGCATGATGAAAATGGTGTCTTGCAGCCCCTTGAGATGTTGGAATTTGATGACATCTTTATCTCTGGTCTTATATTGCCTCTTGAGGAAAGTTTAGACAAAGAAAAGGAAGAGGTAATCAGATGTGAGGGCTTTGGACGGTTATAATCATGGGACATCTCTGGCTATGAAGATGGTTATCCAGTGATATGGCTTTCTACTAATATTGCTGATTATCATTGCCTTAGACTAGCTAGTAGCTACAAGAAATTTTATGATCATTTCTTTGAAAAGGCCCATGCTTGTGTAGAAGTCTATAAAAGGCTGTCAAGATCTTCTAGAGGTAACCCTAACTCTACTCTGGATGAATTGCTTGCTAGAGTTGTTTGTTTAATGAGTGGAAACAAGCACTTTTTCTCCTAAATATTTAGAAAATCTAAAAAGGATTTGGAAAAAAAAAATTGGGTTTTTTTTAATTGATTTTGAAGTAGGGTGTTTTAGTAGTTTAAATTTGTTCCACCTAAGCAAGATAGTAACATTTTGTTAAACATAACAACAAAAGAAACACCGGGTGCAAAGAATGATAGTTTAGGGTGCAAAGTGTGTGTTTGAATAATTTAGGGTCTAAAGCTTAGTGCATAATTTGGGGTGATAAAATATAATTTTTGCTTTTAATTTATTTATCATGTTATTGATGTGACTCTAATCAATTTATTGTCATAGTTTGTAAACATGTTGTTGTAAAATTGTTAGTAGCTATAACTCTATCTAGACATTAACCCGTGGAATTAATAAACAGGTTCAAATTAACGAGGGGATACTTATCCACCTTTTTGATTGCTTCATTTTTTGGATCATAGAGTTGTTCGCAAAAGAAAATGTGCTCAAAGATAGAAGGGCTGTCCAAAGATGGGGATATATTTCTGCTTCCTAAGTTTAAAATTTCGTTGTATTGCTGTAACATGTATTTCCAATTCTTATTCACTATAAGGAAAATCTTGGGTAAGAAAAAAGCAGTTCGTACACATTGGAAAAATCTTAGTTTTAATTTTTCAGAACTCTTCACAGCACAAAAAATCACGGTATTCTAAACAGGCCATCATTTGTGTAAAATTGGATGCTCTCTTGGTGGATTCCAGCTTAAGGGGAACATGTGAGTGGAATCTTCAACTTCAGGTTGAACATGTGATTTTAACTACACCTAGCTTCTCAATATGCGATTGCCTGTTATTGCAAACTAAGCATGAAATCGCATATTCTCATCTTCAAGTTTCTTTTCATCATGTGAACTTGAAGAGGCTTCAACTTCCAAGCCTTTAAACTGTATGTTTATGCCTTTAATGATTTTTTAGATGAGAAACACAATTACAGTTAGTAGAGGAAGATGAGGAGGAAAAGAAGAACAACAAGAAATAAATACTTTTTAAGCTAATAATAAATATTAATCTAATCAAATCAGTGAATTACCAGAATGTATATTCAGATTTTCAATTCATGTTTATAGTATGGCATAAGTCCTCATCTGTTATCTAATCAACATTCTTTAAAGGATTCTCTACGAGGAATGAGGCAATTCAAACTAGTATTTAGTAAATATAGATATGGCATACTGGGTAGTAAAGGTGTACGGGGTATGGCCTTAGGCCCATTGGGCCTAGGCCCATTGGGCCTTGGCCCGAACATTCTCAAGGACCAAAATTGAGCCCAAACCTCATACTAGGTCCATGACGTTTTGCTTGGGAGTGCGTTTGCTCGGAGTAGCCCATGTCCCGGGCAGCTCGGTATTGCCTTGGGGAGTATCGCTGCCAAGCGATCTTTTGGAGGCAGAAATTAATTCCAATGCCATTACCACTGTTTGCAAAGGGGCATATTCCTTGTCAGGAATAATCACATTGGACCTCACCCACACGAGTGAGACTAGAACGTAATCATGAAACCTCCACCAACCTCAAGCTATAAATAGCAGGATTGAGTGAAGAGTGGGGGGTTGGCAATTCTAAGGAGTAAATAGAGAGTAAAAGAGAAAGACAGAGCTAGCACCACTAAGAGGGAGAGCAACTCAGAGAGGAAAGAAAGGGAATTCGTGAGAGCTGGGGAGTGTCATTGGGTCGCTAGGCAAGGAACTACTCTTAGTAGGAAATTCTAAACACACCTTACAAATAAGTTGTGAGCCCAATTTTAAGCTTGATCCGTTAAGTCGAAGTTGGGTACGCATAATTGGCGCCGTCTGTGGAGATCTCCTACATAGTTGTGGTTCTGCCAAGATTCGTGTGGGGAAAATGTCTGGAAGACAATCAAGGAGTTACGTTGAAAGTGGATTTGGGAGATCCTCTTAGGGATCCATTTTGCGGGAAAGAAGGCAGAAGAGGCGTGAAGACAGGGAGTATAACTAGGGGGAAGAGTAGTCTGGTATTGGAGAATGGTCGTTTCAAACACACTGGACATTATCAGGCACCTTAGGGCATGAGTGTTTTGACAGAAAGGATGAGGAACTCGAACGTTTGTGTAGATTGGTAAGGGATTTGGAGTTGGAGGCAAGAGGTAGGCGTTGGAGAAGAGACCATGAGGAGTGTGCAGAGGGGTTAGCTAGTGTGAGGGGTGGCTATGGAGAGACCTCCCATCAATCCGGTTCCCATCGACACCAGGATAGGTCTCGGGAGTATGCAGACCAGGACTCAATTTCCCCGGAGGGGCGACGACCTCGGAATCCCGCGATGGATGCTATGAGTTGAGCATTGCGTAGAGCTGCTTGATCGCCATTCTCAGGAGATATTGAATGGGCACCAATGCCGAGCAGATTTACTAGACCTCCGTTTAACTCTTATGACGGGAAAACAGATCTAGTAGAGCATGTAAGCCATTATATCCAGATGATGTCGTTGCACAACCATAACGTCGCATTGATGTGTAAGGTGTTTCCTTCAAGTCTTGGTCCCACCGCTTTAAGGTGGTTCAATGGGCTAAGGAGGGCTCGATTCATAGTTTTGCTGAGTTTATTCAAGAGTTTGGGGTCAGGTTTATGACCTGTAGCCAGATGCTGCAACTAGTGGACGTGCTGCTGTCCATGAAGATGGGAGCTGGAGAAACCCTTCACAACTACACTAGCTGATACTGGGAACTGTACAATGAGATCGGTGGGGGTAATGAAAAAATTGTAGCAAGCACTTTCCGATTGGGATTGCCCGAGGATTTTGAATTACGAGATTCGTTGATGAGGAGGCCTCCCAAGGATATGAGGCAGTTGATGAGGTGTATTGAGGAGTATAAAAGGTTGGAGGATGATCGGCAGCAGAAAAAAGGCAAGGCTCCGATCACGAGTCAGCTTCGGCAATGGGGTTTTCAGTCAAGGTCCCGGAAGGATTTGAGGTCGGGCACACAAGCAAGGGAAGTGAACATGACGCTCAAGGAGCTAGTGCATAGAATTGTGGATCGAATTAAGAATGAACCATACTTCTTGTGGCCAAACAAGATGGAGGGTGACCTATCGAGAAGAAATCAGAACTTATACTACACTTATCATAAGGATAAGAGGCATATCACCGAGTAATGCAGGGTGTTAAAAGATCATTTAGAGCAGTTAGTTAAGGCGGGGTGCTAAAAAGAGTTTGTTGTGTACCCAAGAAATTAGGAGGTCGGGTAGGGTACACGACCTCGGGGGAACCCCCTTCCACCCCCTTTATGAGTAATTGAGGTCATCCATGCAGCCTCAAGGGGTACCCTAGTGACTAGGAGGAGAGGGGTACTGGCAATGGTTCCGGTAGAGGGTTGTTAGGATGAACAACCCCCCGAGAAGAAGTTGAAGTTTGCTCGAGAGCCCATTGCCTTTAATGATGACGATCTGGAAGGAACAATCCAATTCCACGATGACGCTTTAGTGGTTACGGCCCAGATAAATGGTTTTATAGTGAAGAGGGTGTTGGTAGACCAAGGAAGTGGTGCTAAAGGGATGTATCCTGACTTGTTCAAGGGCATTGGCTTGAAGAATGTGGACTTGTCTAAGTACGATATCACCTAGTAGGGTTTGATGGTTGGATGATGATCCGAGAAGGGCAGATTCCCTGTAAACATGGAAGGCATGGAAGTAATGGTGACCTTTACAGTGGTCAATTCGTTTTCTCCATATACGACAATTCTTGGATGGCCATGGATTCACGTAATGGGGGCAATTTCGTCTACATTGCATGTTAAAGTCAAATTCTGCACGGAGAACGGTATTACTATAGTAAGGGGAAACTAGTAAATGGCCAGGCAATGCTTGGTGGCCGCTATTAACCGGGAGACTAAACAAAAAGAACCAGCCGAGGAGGCCCCCTAATAGCAATTACAGGAACCCTAGGGGGAATGGGGGGCTAGCTGTGCCAAAAATTTAATAAAAGTGAAGATATTACCGGATGAGGATAGGAGTTTTTGGTAGAAGCGGGTATGAAGGACAAAGATAGGATGGAGATGCTGTTATTGCTTGTACAAAATGTGGATGTATTTGCTTGGAGCCCATACGAAGTGCCCGGGGTAGACTCTGAATTTATAGTTCACAAGCTTAATGTAGATCCATTATTTCCTCCCAAGAAGTAGAAGCTAAAGAGGTCGGCCAAGGAGCACGGTGAGGTAGTTAAGCAGGAAGTTAAGAGGTTGAAAGAAGAAGGGGCAATAAAGGAGGCTTTCTTTCCGGAATGGCTTGCCAACACCGTGGTGGTGAAAATGAAGAATGGGAAATGGAGAGTTTGTGTAGATTTTACTGATTTGAACTGGGCATGTCTAAAAGACCATTTCCCCATGCCTAAGATCGATTAATTGGTAGATGCTATGTATGGGCACCCGAGGATAAGGAAAAGACAGCATTCATCTCTCCTGATGCCAATTACCACTATATCGTGATGCCATTTAGTTTAAAGAATGTTGGAGCCACCTATCAACGGATGATGACGAGGATGTTTAAGGATAAGATTGGGCGTACGATGGAGGTGTATATTGAAGATATAGTGGTTAAAAGCAAACAGGAGAAGGGGCACAATGGATGATCTTAAAGAAGTTTTCGAAGTACTCCGGTGACATAAGCTGCGTCTCAATGCTAACAAATGTGCTTTTGGAGTTGAAACAGGCAAGTTCCTTGGGTATATGATTACTTACTGAGGAATTGAGGTTAATCCTGATCAGATTAAAGTTGTAGAGCGCCTCAAGCCGCCGAGTAATCTAAAGGAGGTCCAGGTGCTGACCAGCATACTAGTTGCCCTAAACCAGTTCATTTCTAAGTTTGCAGACCGGTGCCGTCCATTTTACAAGCTTTTGAAAAAATGGAAGGGATTTTAGTGGAACGAAGAATGTGAAAAGGCTTTTCAAGACTTAAAGGAATATTTGGTACTGGCACCTATGTCATCAGCCCTAAAGCCCAGTGAGGATTTGTTCATGTATCTTTCGGTATCCAAGCATGCTGTAAGTGCCATGCTGCTGAGAGATCAAGGTGTGCAGCAGCCAATATATTATATCAGCAAAACTTTGGTTGATGCCAAGACAAGGTATTTGCCCTTAGAGAAGCTGGTGTTAGCACTAGTACATGCTATAAGGAAGTTGCCCCATTATTTTCAAGCTCACACTGTCTATGCACTAACTGAATATCCCTTGCAGTCATTGTTGAAGAGATTGGATTTTACGGGCAGGATAGCCAAGTGGGGAACTCGGCTAGGCTCTTTTGACATTAGATACAAACCTAGGAGTTTGGTGAAAGGTCAGGTTCTTGCTGATTTTGTTGCAGAATTTTCCCTGAGGAGGGAGATGGAGATGGTTTGCCATGTAGAGGTTCACCCATGGAGGGTATTTGTGGATGGTGAGTCTAATGCATTAGGGGCTGGGGCTAGAATTGTCATCATCACCCCAGAAGGGATAAGGCTGGAACATTCTTTTAGGTTAGGTTTTAGGGCTTCCAACAATGAAGCTGAGTATAAAGCCCTACTTTCCAGATTGAGAGATGTTTTAAATCTGGGTGCCCGGGAAGTAGAGATTTACTCGGATTCTTAGTTAGTGGTTAATCAGGTGCATGGAAGTTTTGAAGCCAAGGATCCCAGGATGATGGAATACTTACGGCTGATAAAGCGAATTATGACCCAGTTTCTGAAAGTAGAGGTGGTTCAAGTGGTCAGGGGGTAGAACTAGCATGCCAACTCTCTGGCCACTTGGGCATTATCACTGACCAAAGAGGTACCTCGGTTAATCAAAGTGGAGCTGGTGGCGGAACCTAGTATTGATGCAAAGGTAGGTGTTTCGGTGCTGGCAATATCCGAGCTATGTTGGATGGACCCGATCATTGACTTTTTGGTAGAGAATTGAGTGCCAGCCGATGAAAAAGAAGTGGACAGGGTACGCCGGTTAGCTACACGGTATTGGTTATTGACAGACTGTAAGCTATATCGGAGGTCTTTCGAAGGGCCATACCTTCGGTGCATGTGCCCCAGCGCTAGGTTGATGAGATCTTAATTGAACTTCATGAAGGGGTGTACGATAGTCATGTTGGGGGACATTCATTGGCTCACCAAGCAATGACCCAAGTATTTCGGTGGCCATAGATGAACAAGGATGTTGTCGAATACGTACGAAAGTTTGTGTAGTGTCAAAAGCATGCCCCGTTGATCCATCAACCAATAGGGGGTTTGAATCCTATTAGTAGCCCATGGCCCTTTGCGTAGTGGGGGCTAGACATTGTTGGTCTGTTCCCCCGAGCTACAAGAAACCAAAGATTTGTTCTAGTAGCCGTGGACTACTTCACTAAGTGGACAGAGGCTGAGGCATTGGCTAATATTCGGGATGTATGTTAAGAAGTTTGTGTGGAGAAACATAGTAACAAGATTTGGAGTACCAGAATCCATGGTATCTGATAATGGGTTGCAATTTGATAGTAAAGCCTTTTGTAAGTTCTGTAGTGACCTAGATATCAAGAACTGGTATTCCACCCAGGCGTATCCATAGAGTAACGGTCAAGTTGAGGTCACTAACAAAGCAATTGTGAGCAGGTTAAAGAAAAGATTGGAGGGAACTAAGGGTAGGTGGGCCGAGGAATTGCCTAACGTCTTGTGGGCATACCGAACAACTCCCAGAAGGTCCATGGGAGAAACTCCGTTTTCTCTAACATATGGAACGGAAGCAATCATACCGGTCGAGGTAAATTTGTGCAGTTCTTGGGTTTCGGGATTTGCCCATACCAAGAACGATGAGTTAATGGTGAAGCAGCTAGACTTATTAGAAGAATACTGGGAATCAGCAATCATACAGTTAGCAAAATATCAATAGAAACTTGCCGGGTGGTACAACAAAGATGTGAAGAGGAGGGGGTTTAGCAATGGAGACTTGGTACTACGGAAAGTAGTACGAAACACCCGAGACGTCAGTGCAGGAAAGTTAGCCCCGACTTGGGAAGGGCCATATAGAATTACCGCCATTGCTGGGGTAGGAGCATACTACTAGAAGACTTGGATGAAAGACCACTTCCCCGGCCATGGAATGTTCACAATTTGAAAAAGTTTTACCACTAATAGTTGGTGTGTAGTAACTTGGGTTGAGTATAATGTAATATGTGAACAATGTTTATACGTGCAAGTGTATTCATACCTTTGGCTTCATCATTATTAAGTTGTCTACTAGTGAAGGACAGAACCCTGTGCTCGGTTCGATCCTAATCACCGAACAAGTGGAAACCTTATGCTAATTTTTTCTAAGGACGGAAACCTGTGCTCAGTTCAATCTAATCATCGAATAGGTGAAAACCTAATATTAATTTTCTCTAAGGACAAAAACTTGTGCTCGGCTCGATCTAATCACCGAACAGGTGGAAACCTAATATTAATTTTCTCTATGGACAGAAACATGTGCTCAGTCCGATCTAATCACCGAACAGGTGAAAACCTAATATTAATTTTCTCTAAGGATAGAAACCTGTGCTCGGTTCAATCCCAATCACCGAACAGGTGGAAACCTATCGTTTATTTTATCTAAGGGCAAAAACCTGTTCTCGGTTTGATCCTAATCACCGAATAGGTGGAAACCTAAACTCTATTTTATCTAAGGATAGATTCACACCTCACCTCTATTTAACCAAAGAGCAATAGCTGTTTTAACCTTGATCGCCGATAAAAAATGCACACTGATCAGGTTATATCACATTCATATACAAGCGAAAGAAAAATGTAGCAGAAGCAATTTAACTCCAACAAGGGATATAATACTGAAAATTGTTTGCAAGAGCAGTCATTGATAAAAGTTTTTCAAAGAGTTAAATAAAACTGACGTCTTGTCACCATATCCCAGTGACAACAAGTAAACCAAATAAAGTAGGTAGAAGCTAAAGTAAAACAAGTGTTCTGTCACTACATCCTGGTGATCATGGGCAAACTGAGCAAAGCAAAGAAAATAAAAAAATAAAAACAAAATAAAAAAAAAGGAGAAAAAACAAAAGCGAGAGCAAGTGAAAAGCTTTTTTTTTTTTTTTCCTTAAACGATGAGGTTATCAGGCTGAAGGGGACAGTATCCGCGGCAAGCTCAGTTTGGACATCCCCGGTTGGCTGAGTAGCAGGATCTGGAGTGGAGGATGGAACGCTATGCGCGGCCCGACATCTAAGTTACTGGTGATCTCAAGATCAACTAACTCCACGTGGGAGTCAATTTGTTCAGGGTTCCTTAATGGGGAATTATTTGTCACCCCTATCACTTGTAAAGCGACCACCCACCCTTCGCTGAACTCTTGGCGTCACGACTAGTGAATGATAAGCTCCACAGAGTGCTCAGCGTTCGTGAAGCTTGCATTGTACCATTCGTCCTCACAAGCTTCCAGGGCTGCCTTTAGCTCGGCGATTTCATTGGCCTACGCTAGATTTAAGCTTTCTGCTCTAGCCAACTTGAGTTCCATTTTCCCCAACTTTGCACCCATCTCTGACAGGCTCTACTTAGCCGATGCTCGAGCCCTCTCAGTCCCATGCTCTTCTTTCAGCATCCTTGGCAGCCTTACCTTTATCTTTGGCTGTGGCTAACGCGATGTCCTTCATGGCCTTCTCTCGATCAGCATCCTTGGCGGCCTCCTTCAGTTGGTCCTCAACCATGTAAGGTTGCGTCGCTTGTTATCGCGATGTCAATAAGCATGAAGGAAAAGTGTAAACATATATCCGTGAAAGAGAAGAGAGGCAAAGTGAATTACTGCTATGGTGTGCCACTAGAGCCGAGCGAATAAGGATTCGTTTGCACCACCCAAAAAGAAGTGCATGTCCTTTGGAAGCTATAGGCCCTGACCCAAGCTTAGTGCGACCTGGGCACCCTCACCTTGAGCCCAGCTTCTAACACTAGCCGTCACTGGAAGGGGCTCGTTCTCGAGCCTAAAGATAGTTTGCCATCCTACGTTTGAGTGTGTGGAGGAGGACGCCACGTTCGACCTGAGCTGTAGGGTAGGACGAGCACCGCTGGTGGGTTCCTAAATAATCACACCACCCGTTACAGTAATTGGGAGAGTCCTCGGGGGGAGCTTCTTCTTGCACTTGAGGAGGATTGGTGGTGCGTTGTCTTTTCTAGGTTTGAGTGGCTGGAGGATGCTGATCTCTACCTTGGGCTTGTTACTGTTGAGCTGCTGGGCACGCGCTAGGAATAAACCGTTCAATCGTCATTGTTCTTTTGGTTACTGTGTTGCCCTTTTCCTACTCGGCTTCTACTTCGAAAGAGTGTATGGATTCTACCTCAACTTGTTCGACTGTTTAGACCACAGCACTAGGCTCCTCAACAGGTCTATGGATGGCGCGGCCTTGGAAAATGAAATTAGCTGATGCGTCCCTCACAGGTACTAAAGACTCCAATCTAGCCAATTGGGGGCCGAGGTCCCGGGCCTTGCCTACGATCAGATTGGGAGGAAGGAAGTTTGGATGGTGAACATCAATATATGATAACAGTGGACTATCTACTAGTAAAGCTTGCCCGAATGGTTGCCAGGTAGAGTAGATAGAGTTACAACCAAGTATAAAATGAGATGCCCGAAGCTGCCGTCAAAATTCACAAAGATCTCCGACCGAAGTACAAAATTCAAATCCCTTACATGTACAACCCTGATGTCTGGCTTGAATCTCTTTCCGGTTGTGTAAAAAAAAAAAAAAGCAAAAAGCAAAAAACAAAAAGCAAAAAACAGATACACATTTTTAGACAATAATAAAGATAAACAAAGCATAAGTGCAAGTAGTTAATTTTACACAGTACCGACCAACGTCCTAAGGCGAAGTTGGGCAAGTGAGCTCGTTGGCATGCCAATTGCACTCACCTGGACGTATTCTCCCGCTAAGTTTCTGTTAGAATTAGGCAGGCATGATATAAGTCGTACCCGTACATCTCTAACTTTCAAGTAATAGTCTAAACTATTGTTACCACATAAACTATACATGAAGTTGATATCATGATGATCTAACTGCAACTCGCACAACTGGTTTAACCGGCTAACACAACTCACTACTCGGTAAAAATTAGGAGGGAGTTGGTCGGGACTCAACTCGTAAAATCTAAGTGCCCTGAGTATCAAGGGGTCCATGGGAAATCTGACCCCTCCTTTTAGGATAGCTATTAAAGGAAAAAACACTACATGAGTGTGCTGCTCAAGAGCGATATTACCATCATGGCAATAAGCCACTTCTACATCCCCAAGAATATCAAACACTGCTCTAAAGTTAGTTAGAGATGCCTCGATGTTTAGAAGGTGAGAAAACCCCATCTTTGAGTCTAGAATCAGAGAACAGCCCACGTCCTGGGCAGCTTGGTATTGCCTTGGGGAGTATCGCTGTCGAGCAATCTTTTGGAGGCGGAAATTAGTTCCAATGCCATTAACACTATTTCCAACGGGGCATATTCCTTGTGAGGAATAATCACATTGTACCCCACCCACACGAGTGAGACCAGAATGTAATCATGAAAACTCCACCAACCTTAAGCTATAAATAGTTGGATTGAGTGAAGAGTGGGGGGTTGGCAATGCTAAGGAGTAAATCGAGGGTAAAAGAGAGAGACAGAGCTAGCACCACTAAGAGGGAGACAAACTCAGAGAGGAAAGAAAGGGAATTCGTGAGAGTTGGGGAGTGTCATTGGGTTGCTAGGCAAGGAACTACCCTTAGTACGAAATTCTAAACCCACCTTACAAATAAGTTGTGAGCCCAATTTTAAGCTTGGTCAGTTAAGCCGAAGTTGGGTATGCACAAATGGTTTGAGTTGTAGAATTGTTATCTTGCATATTATATATATATATATATATGTGTGTGTGTGTGTGTGTGTGTGAGAGAGAGAGAGAGAGAGAGAGAGAGAGAGAGAGAGAGAGAGAGAGAGAGAGAGAGAGGTCAGAGTTTTTTGAGATATTAACAAACAATTGTTTAATCCTAAACTGTAATTTATACTTTTGCATATTTTTCTCTCTAATAAATTTGCTATATAACTAATTTATAAAAACAATATTAACTATTGCATAATCTTCTATGTTGAACCCTCTAAAAAGGCTCAAAGATGTGAAAGTGAGGTGGTTAAATAATTTAGTTTAGAATCAATTATAAATAATTTTAATATAATAAAACACCATAAGATGTAAATTTATTAAGTTAAAAGCTAATCTGTAAAATAAAATATTTGTTTTGGGTATGAATTTTTTTTTTTCTAAATTGCTTTTGAAAAAAATACTTAGTTTGGCTCCTTTAGATAAATTATGAGCTCCGCCACTGCTTGTAATAGGTACCTCAGCTAGAAAACTACAGTAAGCCTTTTTTAAAGGGCACATAGCAGAGGAAAAGCATGCTAAATTTTTTTTTTTTGGTTTTTTTTTTTTTGTTTTTTAATTTGCTTGATGGGTTTGTGAGAGGTTAAATGGCAGATAACTTAGTTGGAGAGGAATGCTTGGAAAGGGTCCACTCTCTTTCTATCAAAATGAAAAGCACCATTTATGTTGGTTATCTATTTTATTTTCACTCTTATTAATGGCTTTGTATTTTATCATTAGAAACCATAAGTATTACTCCTCCCCCTCCTCCCAAAAAAGTTGTTTTTCTTACCTCCATAAAAAAAAAAATACTTAACAAATCAAAACTGTGGTATCATTTTTGCAAGGTCGATCCTCGTGAGGAAATATGGTGACTACTGACTAGATTTGTTTATGCGTTAATTTACTTCTTGTTCTTTTTTTTTTTTTTTTTTTTTTTTTTTTTTTGGGTTGAGAAAAATGCGTTAATTTACAGGAGTTAAGTGTTCTCCGACCCTGAAATAATGTAGCACCAAGCTTGAAAGAGCCTACACCTTAAAGTGATGCGCATATCTCTTTCACCTGACAAAGTTGATGAGATCTCGATCTCATCTCATAAAATGCAAGAAGATGGGAACACGTTGTGATTGACAGATAGATGTTAAGACCCACTGTTACTTAAAATAGGCAGCAGGACTGCCATGTCTGATTTTCTAGCTCTGGCAGTGGCAATGGCAATGGCAGCTAGCTCTGCTCAATTGTGTGGGACATTCTAGCCTTTTGCCCATAATTTTTTTTTTTTTTTATTTAGCAATTTGTCCCTATTTCAAAACTATATAGGGATATGCCCCTGTTTCAATATTCGATTACCCTAAAATCGAGTTTCAATGAAATACTCGATTCGTAGAAAATCGAGTTATACCCGATCAAACTTTAAAAAAAAAAAAAAAAAAAAATTTGCATGGAACTCGAGCTTCAGGAAATCGAGTTCCATGCAAAAACTTTTTACAATTGTGATTGCCCCATATTCAGGGAGACCTATAGCGGCGTTTTTAAGCCCTATAGTGACGTTTTTAAGCCCTATAGCGGCATTTTCCTGAAATTTTTTTTCGTAAGTCAGATTGCCAGTTTTAGGAGGCCCCATAGTGGCGTTTTTAAGCCCTATAGCGGCGTTTTTCTGCAAATTTTTTTTTCATAAGTCCTATTGCCCCATACCAAGTTTAGGGAGACATATAGTGGCGTTTTTAAGCCATATAGTGACATTTTTAAGCCCTATAGGAGCGTTTTGATTCTCGATTTCCATAAAATCGAGTTCCATGCAATTTTTTTTTATTTTTTTTATTTTTATTTTTTTAAGTTTGATCGGGCATACTCGATTTTCTACAAATTGAGTATTTCATTAAAAGTCGATTTTAGGGTAATCAAGTATTGAAATAGGGGCATTTCCCTATATAGTTTCGAAATAGGGGCAAATTGCTAAATAAAAAAAAATTAAGGGCAAAAGCCCATTTTGTCCCAATTGTGTGAATTCAATCACTAGTGTGAATTCTATTTTACCGTATTAAAACTTATTTTATCAATTATACCATATCATTTTATAACATACTTAATATCTTAATTTTTATTTTCCTATATAACATATTAAAATAATATATTTACACAATAAAATATACAACTCAAAAAATAGAAGAGAGAAATTTTGTTGGAATCATTAATAAAAAGTAGGAGAGAGGAAATTAAAAAAATGCTTTTTAAGAATATCATTGTGCTATAGTAGCATCATATAAATAAGATGCTATTGTAGCATAATCGTAAATTTTTTTACAATTATAGTACCGAATATTGCACACTTTTATGGTTTTGATGCTAAAATCATCTAACATATACCATTTACAATTTCCAATACTAATGCTCTTAGGTTTTAGGTTTCACATTTATTTGTTTAGGTAATAATGCAGCACTCAAGCTCGCCAAACACTCTGAAGACAACGTATTTATCTCCCATATGTATAGAAATTTATGGGTAACACAATAAATTTCATAAATTTTTCCTTTCGTTGGAAACCCCCCTTGCTCTTATAATTAAGCTAAAGTCACACAAAAACCTTCTCAACAGAGGAAGATCAATTATTTTTTATAGATATTAACACTCATTAGCATTGAGCAGTGTCCATCTTGAAAATGATGAACATATTCTAATTTCTCTCTAGAAATGGAAATCTAAGTGCCATGTCCTAATTTGCTAAATTTAAGGGATCAAGATAATTAGCATTAGATAATGATTGATTCTAATTTAATAAAAAATGGGCTATGTGTCATGGAAGAATGTTTATTCAACATACATGATTGTTCTAACCTCATTTGAGAGAGCTAAGACTCTATGTGAAATGACTCTTTTGCCCTCTAATCCACATTTCTTAATTTTCCTTTTTGTCGGTTTCTCTTGCACAGGTGGGCATGGTCCACCCCACATATTGAAAAAGAACATAAGTAAACTAAATCTTTTTTTTTTTTTTTTTTGAGAGAGAGTTTCAACTTATGGCGTCCGCTCCTGATGATAACTCTTTATCATCAGACCAAGACAGCAATCAATTTTTGGTGTAGGCGGGGATTGAACCCCAAATCTCTTATACAACCATCAGAGACTTTACCAGTTGAGCTAATTGGAACCCACATAAGTAAACTAAATCTTGACCCAGCTGTGGGCCCTAATTTTCTGTTTTATTGGGTTCAAGTTGGCAAATTTTGTCAATAATTGAATGGGACATAGGTGTTCTGGGCTTAAATTACTGGTGATGATGTTATGGGCTTATTTTTATTTGTTGACAATTCTCTCATTCAAGCCATTATCACTTCAGGCATTTCTTATAAGTCATTATTTGAACTAGCTCGTAACCCCATGCATATACATAGATACACTTAAAGATATACAATAAGATGCATAACATAATTCCTATATATATAATTTAAATATTATTGATAGTCATTTTTACATTTTCTTAACTCTTAAAAAAAAATTGTAAGGATATTATTAGGTAAAAAATGTAAATTGTCCATATTTTTAAAATTATTGTGAAGCATTTTTTTTTTTTTTTTGTTACGATTCATTGTTTCTATGCACTTTGATTTTTGTACTTAATAACTTACTTGGATGAATATTTATAATATGGTCCCACATTTTATTCTAAAATTAAGAAATAAAACTCTTTAAGAATAAATAATTTAAGACATATGGTGTAAAATTGGAACTCTAATTTGGAATTCTAATTTGAGTTTATCTCTGCTTCACTTATTATTATATATATAGATATATAGATTACCTAAGAGAAATATTGCCAATTATTAAATTACAATGTTTTCTCTCACTGAAACAAATTTTGTTTTAGATTCTTTTGCACTCGTAATAGTATACCATAAAAAATGAAAAGGAAAAAAAAAAAAAAAAACACTTATTAACAAAAAGCAGCAATTTTGGTTTCAGATTCTATTTAGTGGTGTTGCCATGTACCTAAAAAAAAATTTTATGAATAATAATTAAAATTTTTTTATTTGTTTACTCTCTATAAAAAATTAATAACACCCTCAATCAAAATTAGGAACACCCTCAAATTAAAAAAAAAAATTATTTGTTCTACTTTCAAGCAAAAAAAAAAAAAAGCCCAAAAAAATTTTGAACTAAAATCTGAAAAAAAAAAAAAAAATTTGTAAGCCCACTAGGGAAAAATAACCCAATACACTGAAAATAGAAACCCATGGATTCTCAAAAGAAAAAAAAAAAAAAAAAAAAAAAAAAAAAAAAAAAAAAAAAAAAAAAAAAAAACCTGATTGCTACAAGACTGATCGGTGCAAGCCCAGCAAAGAGCAAACCCAGGCCACGGATTCTCAACAAATATAATAATAATACCCAATCATATTTTAAACTAAAACAATTCCTAACATAATAAGAACCTCACGTCCTCACTTGAATCACTTCTCAGTAGCAGTAGCGACTCAAGGCATTGAAGGCAACGATTCTAAAAAAAAAAAAAAAGACTCAGCAAGGTAGCAACAGCAACACTAAACGCCCAGAGCAGCTCTGCGACAGCGAGATCGGAGTTTGACTTGGCCCAGATCAGAGATTGCGAGATTGGCGACAGCAAAAGCGAGATCGGCGACGACAAAAGCGAGATCGGGAAATAAGAACCTCAACCTTCAACGTGCTGCAGTGGCGCCACCCCTAACCTCAGGCAAGTATTTCAATTCTCTCTCTCTCTCTCTCTCTCTCTCTCTCTCTCTCTCATACTCAATACTCATAGTCTAACTTGTGTTTGTGAGTAATGTGACTTAGACTTATCTTTTGACAGTATAAATTGCTTAGCTTTTGTCTTTTTGTGTAAGTGTATGTAAATATAAAAATATGTAATTGTGTTGAAATTGCTGATCGGCTCTTGTCTGAGTTGTCTCTCAGTGTGGGGTGGATGGGGCCGTGGCATTGAATTGGGGTAGTGGTCTGTGGTCTCTTAAGAGTAAGTGAATACACACACACACACACACACACAAAGCCTATCTTAAGTAGTTTTGCAGTGTAATATTATTTAATTACATATTTATGTTTTAATATTCTAAAACAGTAATTGTTATGTAATAACTAAATGATTTGAGTGTCAAAAAAGAAAAACTAAATGATTTGTTTTATTTGAGGTTTACTTATTTGGATCAATAATTTTATGTTGTATAAGAAAATATAAATATATATTATTTTTAATTTTTTTTAGAAACCCCGAAACACCCTGAAACGGTACGTCGAAATAGATCGGTACCGAAATATTCTGTTCCACTAAACAAACCGAAACAGGGTCTAAAACGATATTCATAACATTGCTTTCAAGCAAAAAGAAAAAGCTAAAAAAAAAATTTGAACTAAAATCTAAAATGAAAAAAATTGTAACAGAGAATCTGAAGAAAACAAAATTGTAACAGAGCAAGCCCACTAAGGAATACCCTGAGAAAAATTCCTGGAGTCGCCACTGATTCTATTGCATTTATTTGTTGTAGCAAAAAAAGAAAAAGGAAATGTTGTTTATGATTTTTTTGCATTGAAAAAGAAAAAAAAAAGAGTGATGGTCGAGTTGGATCCAACAAAGAGGGCCATGTTGAACACAAATGGCACAGGCACATTATCCTTCCACTGCAAAGAGCGGAAAGTGGTCACTACTCTGTGAAGCCAGCCTCACGCATTTCCCTTTGCTTTATGAAGCGCTAGACCCAGAGCTTTTGCCCAAGTCCATCGATTCAAGTCGATGCTTGGAACGGGCGAGCCAGTATGTGAGCCATATTTGGGTCCGACCAGCTAAGTTAGGCCAATGTTCCATCACTTTAAAGCCCCCATTTGGTTTACAAGCTCACGTGACCAAGCTTGGCGGTATTCATGCATTGTTTGATAGCTTATAAATGTATACGCGATTGTTCATTTTGTTGATGTGGGATTGCTACGTCATAGTCTCCACTTCACCTAGTGCTTTGAGGTTTGGCAATCTCTATTCTAGCAACTAGTCGCTAACTCATGCGATGCACGGGATAGTTAAAAAAAAATTAAAAGTACTTATTTTGTTTAAAGGTTGATGACTTAAAAAAATGTATAACTTGAAAGTGAATGAAAATAAGTAATTTTTTGTTCAATATAATGGTTTAAAAAAATTCCTTTTCTTTCATATTATTGGCTCCACATAACACATTCCGGCGTGAGCTATTCTATGGTAATGACTTCATATAATACTCAACTATAATTAAATCTACTATCTACCACCAATCTAATCTATGTTATCATGATAGTAGATCTACCAATTACATTCTCATATCCTTAGAGCTTGCCACATCATTATTATTATTATTTATATAATATAAAACCGAAAATTTTGACTTTTTGAGAGACTTACGTTAGAATTAGGATTAAAAAAATAATTATAACTTTTTTTAATTAGACCTCATGTCAGATTTTTTTTTTTTTTTTTTTTTTTTTTCAAAATGACACACTTTAGATTTCAAAAAAGAAATAGAAAAGAAGAAAGACTCACCTAAAAAAAGAACTTTAGGATTAAGGAATTTGAGTTTAAGTTGGACTTGTTAGAGAGATAGAGTTTCACTCATTGTTAAGTTTGGGCTAAATACAAATAATTTTATTTAAATAAAATGATATCTCACTTTAGGTTTCAAAAAAAAAAAAAAAAAAGACTTATGAACTCAAATTCATTGTTTCAAACTTTCAATACCATTATGGTTTTACACGCAGCAGCTGCTCTGGATATGGCAACCTATCCTTAAAAAATAGCAACTAACATAAGCATTTGACAAAGGGAAGGAAATCCTAAATGACAACTCTTCCTAGAAGATTTGCCAACTTATGCAAGGCATTTGGAGCAATCATAATCGACGACGAGATATACATCTCTATTCTAGTTGCACCCACAAGAAATCTAGGTTGCATCCTATGAAAGCCATAAAAACTTATAGGTAAAATGCCACACACAGTTTGCTCTATTATTAAGATTTGAAGGTCTAGTACATGATCCTATGAAATGCTTCCATATTCTCTTTAAATTTGTATTTTCCCTAAGCTCCACTAGCATAAAAAATCATAGTGCTTTTTTTTGGAAGGACTTCCCTACCCAATTATTGGAACTCTTTCACGTTAACTGCCCTACCAGATGTTTGTGCATTAAGAGGAGTATGTTGATTAACTTTGGTTAATTATAATATTCACTTTCAGCCATTGCACTACAATCCACAAATAGTCCTTCCTGCCATTTTTGAACTTTGAGTGCTGATACATGCCTCATTTAGAAAGGTACAAAAGAATCAAGATCATGCATAGTAAGACTTTGGAGGACGCCTCCTAGAGTGATACCATTTGAAAAAGATGTTTAATTTTCATGAATATCATTAATCATTACTCAGAAAAGATAAAAAGTACAGTTTCTTAAATTTAATGGTATGTGATATACACTTGCCTCAAATCCCCGAGTCTTAGTCCAAGCCTCCTTTTTATTTTGGCTTAGGCATTTTGTCAAACATTTTGAGGGTGATAAAATTGGCCACTCTTTACATGCGATTAACAACTACCAAAAAATACTAAAATTTCCTTTCATTCTTCCTAACTTTTGAAAAAGGTTTTCCACCATTCATGTTGACTTCTCACCCAGCAGCAAATTTGTGTTTTTATCTTAGCCATCCCTTGTTTACAGCTAAATTTGCTATAAGTTCTCTATCTACCACCATTTGTGCATAATATATTTACTTTTTGAGAAGAGTAATTGAAAGGATTAGGCATAGATTTGGAGGCCGGTCATGGGTTTTGATCCTAGTGGATGTGATGCAGAGAAAATTGTCCACGTTTGGTGAGAATATTGCAAACTGAAGAACAGAAACAATGGCAAAACTCAAAAGATATGATCTTTATAGATGGATAGAGTTGAATCTGAAAAATAGCAAGCCAAAAACTACAGTCCCCCCAAAATCAACCCAAAGCAATCAAACTTCGAATCCAAATTTGAGTTTCATAATGATAAGTTGAACTGTGTAGTAAATTTTTTTTTTCTTTTTTAAGGGACGAATCATTATCTTTGTCATTGTCGACAAAAGAAGGGAAGAAATAAAGAGAGAGAGAAGGACTTCGACATTGTGAAGAGAAAGTGGAGTTCAAAGATGAGAAGAAGGAACACGGAAAAAATTTATCGGGTAATCTACAACTTAAAATAAGCATTAAAAAATTAATAAAAAAATTGGTGCTGATGTGTAAAATTGTGGAGCTAGCAAAGGTTTCGGTTATATATATATATATATATATATATATTAGGAGTGTGCAACGAACCCGCCAAAACCGACTTGACTCAACCCAACCCACCTAATTTGGTCAGTTTTTAATGGTTAATGGGTTGAGTTGGGTCATGAAAGTTTTTTCACAATGGGTTAGATTAGGTTCAGGTATTGAGATTTACAAATCCGCCTAACCTGACCTGATCCACCTATATTTAATATATATTTAAAGTTTTAGAAAATATATTTAAAAAAATATATTATATAATTATTTACTATTTATTCCCTTTTCTTAAATAAAACCTGTCGAGGGTCGTTTTTTGCGTGTAGCCACATGTCTTCTATTGGAGGGGTGACTTTGCTAGACCCAGATTTGTTTTAAGGAGTTCAATCCGGAACTCGATATTGGGCCACATATCATGAACGAATGCCATACGTTGAAACTCTCTCAAAAAAAAAAAAAAAAAGATTGAGACATAATGGCTTATCTTGTTATGGTTTGTGGTTTCAGCCGTACGATCACATCACTTTATATGGTTTGTGGCTCCAGGCGTATAATGTCAGTGGACTAATAACATTCCAGTGGCATATTATGATATTATGATTCCTTTCATGGTGACTTCATGATTGAAAGGGAAAAATGGGTGCAACTGGAGGGAGAGAGAATATATCTAGCCATGTGCATAGGTTGGTTAAGTTTATCCCCTTTATCATGCACTTAAATGATTTTCCCCATTTAATGCCCTTTTAGTTTTTAGTCAAATATAAGTGATATTGTCTTCCATTATAAGGGCTTTTAGTATTATAAGTTTGTGCCTTTCATAAGAAGGGCTTTTAGTGTTATAAATATATGCCTTTCATGAGAAGAACTTTTGTAACAAGGTCTTGGAAGAGTGTTTGATATCTTTATGTATGGAGATGATAAGAAATATATATGTTTTGTGAGATATGGTGTTTGTGAGATATAGTAGAAGTATGTATATATATATATATATATTTTTTTTTTTTTTTTTCTTTTCTGAGGAATGTGTTTGTAAAATATATGGAAGTATGAGGGATATGGAGATTAAATGTAGTAAATACATGAGCTTATAGTTATTGATGGAGTTTTTTTTTTTTTGGTTATGTCATGGGTTATGTTGCTTTTTAACAAGAGAGATTATGTAAGAGAGTTGGAGAAAGAGATGGAGATGTGTTTATGAGCAGAAAAATGATGAAGTTTCAGAATAAAAGAGTGAGAGAGTAAGTATATAATGGGTAATGGGTCTGTTGTGTTGTCTTGGAAGAGTTGTGGCTTGGTCCTCTTTATATAGAGCCAAGTATGTAACTAGATTTAAATTAGTTGAAGGGAAAATTAGCAAATAAGGAAAAGTCTTATTTAGTGGGTTTTTGGTTTTTAGCCAAAAGAAAAAAATTTGAAATGCCAAGGTTGTTGGAAAAGCTGTATAGCTGTCTGTCACAACTGACAAAGATGTACAACAATAGTTGTTGTAGTTGACAGCTGCGTAGTAGCAGCTGCTACAACAGCTGACACTACTAGATGATGTCAGTTGAATGATATCTTTTGCTGGAGGAAATATTTAGCATTAAATTCATGGTTTGGCTGAAAATGGTATGATATCTTTTATGTGATCTTTTTATTTCTGGTACTGCAGTTGAAGGCTAAGGATTTGGGTTAAAATGGTAAGATTTCTTTTATGGGATCTTTGCTACTTTGGGTATGGTAGTAAGCTGCTGCGATTGAGCATTAATGGGCTAATGGTATCATTTTGGACATGTGTAATTTGCTAGACCATTGCAGCTTCTACTAGAGTTGGTTTTAGTGCTTTTTGGCTAAGTTTCGTCTTTTGGAAAAATATATGTTTAGTCCACAGTTTTATTACAATGTAATTTTGGTAAGTAATAAACTCATTGGTTGATATTTGATGAAGCTTTGGAGGTTTAGTTTATGGTCTCTATTTTATATTATGACCAAATCTTGGAGAGCAAGGAGGGCATTTAATGTTAGATGAGATATTAAATAGATTTCTTTTGTTTAGAGATAGCCAATAAGGTTTAGGCACACGTTTGGAATTGATAAAAACAATAATATAATTTATATGAAATAATATAATTAGATTATATGATGAATATTAAGTTTTAGGTAAAGAGCAATGAAGAGTTTTATCATTTTAAGTGTTATGTGATATAAGAGGCTTATCAGATGTTACCTATTGTACACTGACCTGTTACTGTTTAGGGAGTTGGAGAAGCATGCCAAGCAACATGTTATTTTATCAACTTTAAGTCGTTTGAGATTTATTGAACATACTTCTTGGCCCTCCAAACCATGACTTCCAAAGTTCTCTTGATGAGGCTCATGAGCTGAAAAATGAGATGATGTGCCGTGAACTTGAATCATGGGCCTTGATGAGATAATATCGTCATGGGTTTTGAACCATGGGCTTTGGCGTTGTTTTGTGTAAATATGGGCTCTTTTGGGCTTTAAAAGAGATTTTCTCAAAATCCTTGATAATATTGATGTGGTAGGGTTGCCAATGAAATGAAACCATGTGGTGTGAAAATTTAACCTTAACAAAACCCAAACCCTAAGTTCTTCTCATATCGTTTGTGTTTGTTTGGTGTTATGTCATGATTATTTGGTTATAAATTTACTCTTATTTGTGGTAGTGCTGTTCTAATGCTCAATTTAATAATAATAATAATAATAGTAATTAAAAAAACTGTCCAACCCATGGGTCCAACTTAATCCACGTGGGTTGGATTGGGTTTGGTTAGATCCTTGTAATGGGTTGGATTGGGTTGGATTTTTTTTAAGCCACCATGGTGGGTTGGGTTAAAAGAAACTCCTTAACCCGACCCATGCACACCCCTACTAGCAATTGGTATTTG
Organism: Quercus glauca; assembly: GCA_023736055.1. Taxonomy (NCBI): domain Eukaryota; kingdom Viridiplantae; phylum Streptophyta; class Magnoliopsida; order Fagales; family Fagaceae; genus Quercus; species Quercus glauca. The sequence goes on from CM043318.1 coordinate 7,154,683, forward strand.
AAATCATTGGCCATGCTTATTGAGACACAATCTTTGGCCATGCTTCTTTGAAATCATTCATAGAAAAAAAGAGGCATAATCTCACTTGTTTTATTCCTATTTTGTTCATTGCTAGCCTTTTTTGTACAGGGATCTTTATTTGATATGTAGAAGAATAGCGTTCTATTATCTATCCATCACCAACACAAAATTATGCTATGAGATTTTTTCAAAACTATAAAGAAGAAGCTAACCCATTTTTTACAAACTTACCCACTTACCTAAGGTTTTTTAGAAATGAAAGCAAGAAGGAGTGGTTGAAAATTTTAGGGAGATGTTTCCTAAGGAAAAACTAGAGAGTAAAGCGAGAGAGAGAGAGAGAGAGAGAGAGAGAGAGAGAGAGAGAGAGAGAGAGAGAGAATTTCCTAGTCTAGAGAATTTTTGTAGGCTTTTTGTGTGTGTATCTAGTCTATTTTTCCAAAAAAGGGAGAAGGGTATTTATAAGAGGGGAAAACCAAAGGGATGTGTTTTTGCACACCTCCACATAGCCGCCGCATGGTGACATGCGGCCATGTGGGGTGTGTTGTGCAACACCCCACTTGGTGTCTCCTAATTCCTCTCCAAGCTGTTTTATTTCATATTTTTTCTGATTTTGGTCCAATATTTGTGCTGCTGTTTCGATGCCTTTCAAAGCTCATATTTCTTTGCATTTTGTGTCACTAGAAAGGTTTGGATGTCTAGCTTCCATAGGCTTTAACCTAGTTCGATTTGGAGTTATGGTTGTAGAGATATCACGTCCGGAAGAGAGGTAACACAGTGCAAAAATTCTGCAACATTTTTATTGGAAAATTCATTCCTTTCAATCCATAGCAGATATTGTCAAGCCTTCTTTATGGAAGATATTTGAGACATCAAATTTCAATCTTTTTCAGACAGATTGCTCTAATTGTTGTTCAGTTGGTACAGATTTTTGTGCAAAAACAGCTCTTTTGACCTGAAAATAGTGAAATATTTAATCAGGGTTTTGGTATTTTATTGATAACTCATCTGTTTTAACTTCAATTTTGGTCCATAATAGTTGTTTTTGAAGGGAAAAATATGATCTACAAGATGGTCCAAAATATATCCCGATTGGATGATTGGATAAAAAATTAAACTTTTTGACCATCCCTGGTTAGGGTTTTTGGTCTTAATCCTTGCCAGAAATGGCTAAATTGACTTCGGATTTTTCTTTCATCTTCTGATTGGGGTAAATTATGTTGCTTTAATTTATTTCCCATTTTTTATTTTAAAAATTATGGTTTTCACATTTTTTGAGTTTTAAAATATTATTTTGAAGCGTTAATTAGGGCCGGAAAAAATACGGTTTCGACACAAGTTTCATCAATTTAATGTCTAAACAACACTTGAAGAAAATGTTTGTTTAAAGGACAATAATGGTCCAGTTGGGTTCAACAGAGTGCCATGTTTGGCCGTTATAAGCTTTAGCAAAAGCCCAATGGGTTCTTTCCTTGCCTGGAGCAGGCACACCAATCTATATATTACTAAAAACTGAAGCGTAGCATTCAATATTGCTACGCCCAGGTTGAGCCACATCAGCTGCCATATCATTACCATTCTTTTTCTTGAATTTGTCCTACAATTTAAAACTTGTTTTCTTAAATTTAAAAATACTAATAAAAAGAAAATAATTTCCAACTTTTTGTGTTCCACGGTTACAATTTTAGATGGCAACCTTTAGTGTTCCACAGTTACAATTTTAAATAGCAACCCTTTGTGTTCCATGGTTACAATTTCAAACGGCAACCCTTCAGCTTCCTAACACCAGACTTTGGCTTTCTAACTCCTTCATCTCTTCCTCTCCTCACACTATATTAATATTGAAAAGCTGGATGATTCAATTTAGGTATCTCTAAATCCCAGTTGCTCTTGACCTCTATTCTTGTGGCTGCCAACACAATAGTTCAATGTAAGGATTAGATTAATAGTGTTGTTCTTTTTTATTGCAGTTTTTCTTTTTCTTTTTAAATTTGTTACTACCTCTTTTGTGTTGTGGGTCATATATGAGTTTTTATGTATTTAGGTTATGCATTTGTACTGATATATAATTGTTTTTTTCTATGTTTAAAATTGATTTTTTTTTTTTAATGTTCGAGATGGTAAAATTTTTGGTTTATATTGTGTAATCAGTGTGATAGAGTTTTAGTAGTATCCGTGTGATATAGTTTTAGTAGTTAGAAAATTGAATGATAGAGTTTTAGTAGTATCTGTGCCTACAAAAATTCAATTGACTGATGTAATCTGTGCCTGCATAAATTCAATTTGCTAAGGTATTTTAGTAGTTAGCAAATTGAATTATAGAGTTTAAATTTCAATACTACACTCAGAACATGATACTTCTCCTCCTCATTTAAGTGAATCCCTCCTTCATCATTGAAATTGATTTAAAATTCCTCCTATTAGCTATGATTGTACTCTTGGCTATATCATAAAAGACTGTTTTTTGATAATCTTTTTATGGTAATTATCGTCATTTTTGTTGTAGTTGAATCAAAATAAGATTATGCTAGATCTGCATAATTAGTAGTTGTTGCATCTTCATCATTATCACAAGTTTAAGATAGAGATTACCCTCATCAATAGCTGCTGCGTCTTCTTCATTGCCAAACTTGATCATCTTGACAAAGCTTTTATTTATCTGATTGTACCACATGTATTTATTTACTTATGGATTCTATTTGATTGTAAGAATTTTATGTCTTTTGATATAAATTAACTAGTTGGTATGCTAGCCAAATTGCTTGCTTCTTCAGTTTTTTTAATCTTTTACTTTGCGTCCAACACTATCGTAATTGGTTGTCTCTTTAATGGATTGTTCTGTCTCCATCGATATATATATATATATTGTTTTGTAGGATCTGAGCAAGAAAGAGTTTAAGATGCATGCTGTGTTATTCTCCCAAATTTTTTACAGCATGAACAACTTGCGGTATTGAAGTAATTACTAAATATTTTATATCAATAGTTATTTGTTAATAAGTGTTTGACAACTTTAGAATATGAAAAGTTTTAGGTTAAATAGGTAACAACTTTAATTTTGTTAATTTTTTGCTTTCTAAATTACTAATAGTGATTTATCATGTTAATTAAATTGATAGTTTATTTGTATATTAATCAGCTACAATGTTGTAATGTTATATATTTTTTCTTTCTAATTTGTAAGGTTTAATTCAAATAATTTTGAATAAGTCCTCTGAAATCAAATTCAATAAAAAAGAAATTTTGTTAGGGACTCTGTAAGGTTAAAGGCAGCTTGAAGATAATATAAATTTTGGCCTCATATAATATACTTATATTGTGAGCTTCAGTTGCTACAAGTAGTATTGTAGTAACTTAGATATGAAACTCTAGATGTAACACAAATAGCTAAGGATAATGACATTCACTAATGTTTGTCTTTTAATTTAAATGGTATTTTCATAATTGCTTTTGTAAAGTTGTAATTTACAACTATGTTTTGTTGGCTTGTATTCCGTGCCAAATTTGATTGTAATTTTGTTCAATCGTTTAAAACCCTGTATTTGTTGTGGGACTTGATGTAAGGGGTGTGTGAGAGAAAGAGTGTTGAAGACTCAAGCATTTGAAGAAGAGAAGAATTCTCGCGGGTATCTCGCGGGTATGTCGCGACCAAGCTTCCCGCGAAGTGAGACATGTGCCAGGCACATGATGGAATGCGAAGAGTCATGCCAGGTGGAGACAACTGTGTCTCGCGAGTATCTCGCGGGTAAGGCCTTCCCGCGAGACACCCGCGAGACTAGCTGTTCTGCCAGCCTGTATTCTTTGAGTCACACCTTTTGCACCCCTCCTATATATACCATCATTACCCACATTTGTTGAGGAATGCTTCAGAGAGAAAACCCTAGCCAAACACATTGGTAATTAGAGATTGTCTTCCCCACCTTCTCTAAACATTTTGCTTGTGGTATCTCCTCAACCCTTCCCTCTCCATTGTCCATATATTTGAGAGGTTGATAGCCCAAACACTTGACACACCTTTGAGAGTGCTGAGTGACGTTTTTGGTGCTGCTGGGAAGCATTGGAAGAAGCCATTAATGGCAGATGCAACATGGAGCTTGTTGCGGGATCCGGATAACTAGGACAAGACACGGTTCCGAGAAGCCTTGTTGGAGTAGGAGCTTGGAGGGCTTAGGTACATCGGGTAGACTAGGCTTGGAGGGTCTTTTGCTAATCCATGTATCCCAACTGATTGTCTAGTGGATCGATTTCCGCTTGGAGGGCGGCGGAGAGGTTTTTCGCCGAGTTCTTCGGTTTCCTCTTCGATAACACGTCTCGGTGTTATTTGTGTTTGCATCCTTCTTCCCTACTCTTGTTCATTTCATTTTTACTGCTGAGTTGCTTTAAATTATGAATTAGAGTAGTTGTTTTATTTATACGCTTGTGTTTACACTATTCCGCACTTGTTAGTAAGTTAGTGTAAAATCAACCAAGCCGTTATTTGAATTTGGGGGTCTAAACCGCTCGTGTGTTTTCAACACATTTTCGAGCTTTCAATTGGTATCAGAGCGGGTACACTTGCTGAGGTTTAATTACCTAAGTGTGATCCTTGACCCTTCTTGAGATGGACCGGTCTCAATCGCTCACTGTCCCACCATTCTTTGATGGGAACAATTATGCATTCTGGAAAGTTAGAATGAGAGCATTCTTATGCTCTATCGATGATACCGTTTGGGATGCGGTTGAGATAGGTTGGACCAAACCGGTGACTCCTAAGTCCACTTGGGATAAGGCAGCCCTTGCGGCAGCGAATGCTAACAGTAAAGCTTTAAATGCTATCTTTTGTGGTGTGTCCCCTGATGAATTCCACAGGATATCTCATATGACAGTAGCCAAGGAAGCTTGGGAGATTTTGGAGACTACCTATGAGGGTACAAAGAAAGTCAAGGACACAAAGCTCCAAATGCTCACCACCAAATTTGAAGAACTCAAGATGAGTGATGATGAACCATTTGACTCATTCTATGGGAAGCTCAATGAAATTGTCATTGCTAAACTTAATCTTGGGGAGAAGATTGAAGACACTAAGGTGGTAAGAAAGATATTGAGGTCCTTGCCTGAAAGTTTTAGAGCAAAGGTTACAGCCATAGAAGAAAGCAAAGACTTGGATGAGATTAAGATTCAAGAGCTGATCGGGTCTCTACAAACCTATGAGCTGGGATTGCCTTCCCATAAAACAAGCAAATCGTTTGCCCTTAAAACCATCAACGAAAGATTGAATGATTCCTCTGAAGAAGACGGAGTGGAGAAAGAAGTAGCATATCTTGCAAAGAACTTCCGCAAGTTTCTGAAAATGAAGAACAGTGGGAAACCGTTCAATAGAGAAAAGTTCTCTCCTTCAAGAGGTGATAAGAAAGAGTTTAAGAGAAAAGAAGGAAAGGACTATCAACCCTCTCCAGACATTGTGTGCTATGAGTGCAACGGTCATGGACATCTCAAGAAGGAGTGTCCGAATTTTTTGAGGGGAAAAGGAAAAGCATATGCTACAACGCTCAGTGACTCTGAATCTTCTGATTCTGACTCGGAAGAGAGCTGTGACGGTGAGGGAAACTACTCCGCTTTCATGACTATTGCTAATGAAGATTCCTCGGACGACTTGGGTGCACTTGAGAAGGAACTTGGTGAACATTCTGATTCAGAATCTGCTGGAGTTGTGGAAGAATCAGACGCTGAAGAGGAAGAGAATATAGCTAATCTTCAAGAGAATTACTCCTCACTTCTTGAGAAGTCAGGGGAATATGCAAGAATAGCCAAGGCAGCTGTGAGAAAAATGAAGAAAGCAGAGGAAGACTACCGAAGTCTCATGATCAGACATAAGGAGGCCAAATGCGAAATAGAAGGGCTGAATGGTGAGCTGTCAGAAGCATACTTGAAGATCAGATTTCTTGAGCAAGAGGTGGTGCAAGCGCAAGCCAAGATAGAGAGGGTATCCTCCAGAAAGTTGGATGATGTTATCTCATCCCAAAAACATTCTTCAGACAAGTCCGGATTGGGATATACCGGAGGAAGTAGCTCATCAGTCAAAGCTACCAAAGAAGTGAAATTTGTGAAGGCCGTAGAGCAAATTGTAGAGGAGGCCGTTCCTGAGAATGTCAAGGTTGAAAAGAAGAATGTAAATGAGCAACGGATGATGAATAAGCCTCGAAATCAAGCTGGAGGTAGACACGAAACCAGAGCAAGATCTCTCTCAAGACCTCAACGGGGTCCTAGAACGGATTATGTGTGTCACTATTGCGGATTGCAAGGACACACCAGACCCAACTGTCAAAAATTGAGAGCAGACAATAATGCAAGCATTCCTCGATCACGTGGAAGAAGGAATGACAATAGAGCTTGGGGTGGTGAGAACTCAAGAAGCCAAACTCGTGATGCCGGAGTGACAGACGTGATGAAGATGATCGGTGCCTTCACCACTTGCTTGGAGAGTTTCACCAGGAGGTTTGAAAGTCCCAACTCTCGTACCCAATCCGTCAAGGATATCACCCCAAACGCACGTGACGTGTGGGTGAAAAGGGGTACTCATGCATAAGCACTATAACATGTCCATGCATTAATTCTTTCCATTTTTAGGGACATTTGTTGTTGCATTGCATCATGCATTAATTTCATGGTTTGCACCTGTTATTGTTGATCTTTCCTTTCCTGTTCTGTTTTGGGTGTGTTTCAAAAATTTCAAAAAACCCATAAAAATTATAAAATCTAAAAAGTTTGATCACTTTGTTGAGTTTTGTCTCATATCATGTTTTGCCTTGTACCTTTGTACTTATGGCTTTGTGCATTTAACGAGCGTAGCTTGTCCCTCATGCACTCATATCATAGTGGAAGAAATTCTGAATTCTATGTGACGGTTGTAAATAGATCTTCAACCTTGTCATGAATGACTAGTGAATGGTTGTGTTGATCTTGATACATGCATAGACTCATGCCTATATATCTTCCCACTTTTATTTTTTTTCTTGCTTAAAGGAGCTCTCTAAATGTAAATCTCCAAATGAAAAGAGATATAGAGCTGCAAAAGCCTGTCGCACAAACTAGTATTCGACTAGGAAAAAGGGAAAGCGACCAAAATAAAATGTATGATGCCCAAAAAGCCAAAGGCTATCTCATAAAATGAAATATCAAAAATTTCAGGCATCTTTCTCTAAATGTGATTCTCTTTGCTCAAAAGTTGCAAATGAAGTGTTAAGAATGGAGCCAAATGAAAAGCTTCAATGAATTGTTATCAAGTACGTGTGGGAGGTCATATATGCATGTTTCCATAATTGAGATAGGTCACATAATCTAGTACTAGTTGTGTATGCCTTGATTGAATTGATCATTGAAGCCTCACATTGGACTAAGGACTATCTCATTTTTGATATCCACACACAACACACAAGTCTATGTTCTATGAATGTCATAATCATTTGTGTGATTGTACTTGATTAAATGTGTTTCACATGCTCAATCTTTGTTGATCAAATCCAAAAAGATTTTTGTGAGTTTTATTTGTTTTTGAAAGTGATTTTAGACTTTCTTGTGTTTCTTTTTGGTCAAAATGAATTTTGTGTTTTTCATCAAAAAAACTGGTTCAGTGGCTTTCTCGCGAGAAGCTCGCGACTAAGAAGCTTCCCGCGAAAAGCTGTTTGGCAAAAACTGAGATTTTCTAAAAATCAGACAGAGAATCTCGCGACTGTGTCGCGACTGTCTCGCGACTTAGAGCTTCTCGCGAAAATTTTGTGCTTCAGTGGCACTTTTCGCGGTTGTCTCGCGACTGTCTCGCGGCTCCCTATCCCGCGAAAAACGCGTGTTTTCAGTTTTTAAAGGGCTGATGTGACAGTTTTTTTTTTCAAAACATAAAACTTCCCTCTTCTCTTTTCTTCGAAACTCTCTCTACCCAAAAACACTATTTCATCAAATCCCTCTCCAAATCAAGCCTTTTTCTGCATTTTCTTCTTCAAGGTATGTTGATCATTCACTTCTTTTTAAGTTTTTACTTAGATTATGCAGAAATTTTTAGTTAGGGTTATGATGATTGGGGATTTTCGAAATTTTGGGTTGGTTTTCTAAATTGGGCAATGTTTATGTTAATTCTTTGATTGGGTTTTGTTTATTGTGATATTGTTGCATCTGTGTTGGCCCCTTGTGGCATTTTAAAGTGTATTTAGGCATATTTTCACCATGTTCATGCATTGTTCATACTTAAAGTGTTGTTATGCACATTAGGTGTTTGATTGAATGTCTAAATGACATTGTTGTGCCTAATTGGTCTCAAGTGAGTCCCAATTTCAAGGTTTTCATATACCTTACCATGTTTTGGTCTAGAATTGTTACTTGATCATGTGTGCATTACACTTTACACTTGGTACACTCACTTGGCAAACACCTAGGCACTATATAGGCACACCCTCATGCATCTCATGTTACATACACTTGCATACACACAGACTCACACACTTGCACAGTGATTTAGTTTCATGCAAAATGTCTTGATGTTCAATGCATTTATGCTATAATTTAATGAAGTTTGTGTTATAGCTTACTTTGTTGTGTTGGAAATGCTCTGTTTTTGCACCTTACTCTGTTTTGGATGGATTTCATTTCATGAAAACTAACTTGAATCTAATCTAGTTTTATTCTTGTGTTTTGCACACATGTGTTCTATGTGTTGTGTCATCTTATGCAGATGTCTCCCACCAAGCATGCCGGTACCAAGAAGAAGGGTCCCAAGCGTGCTCGTACTGACTCCGACAACTTCAAATCCGCAGAGGCAGATATGAAGTACAATGATTGCTACAAGAGAGCAACCATTGTCATGGAAAGGGTGGTGCAGTTGGAAGAGCTTGAGAACACATGCATTCCAGATGCATTCAAAGAACGGACTTGGACCAAACTGCTGAATCCTATTGGAACGGTGTACTCAGAGATAATCAGAGAGTTCTTCTCCAATGCTGCTGTAGAAGAGGATAAGATAGTTTGCTGGGTGAGGCAAAGAGAATTTGAGATCACCAGGGACAGCATTCAAGACTTCCTGGAGATTCGTCCTCCCTCACAGCCAATGACGGTTCAGTATGATGAGCGTTTGGGGCATATCTCGGAGATGATAACAGCCCTTGGTGGGGTCCCAAAGAAATCCTCAATGGATACTCTCAAGTTCTCTCCAGAAATGAGAACTCTCAGCTATGTCATGATCCATAACCTGTACCCGGTCACCAACCTCACTACTTTATCGGCTCCAAGGACGAGGTTCCTCTACGACCTCTTTACTCACAAGGAAATTGACATCTGCAGCCACATCTTCCACATTCTGAAGAAGAGTATTACGAAGCAAAACTCCAGAACCATAATGCCTTTCCCTTCACTGATCATGGGTCTCATTGCCAAGACAAAGATGAAGCTTCCTAGTGGCCTGACAGTTGTTCAGAGGGATTACCCCATCGGAGCGAACACTCTAACTCGGAGCACAGCACACATTAAAGGCCCCAAAAGAGGTCCTCATCTCATTCCACCGCCTAGGAGTGTGCCTCAGGATGTACCAGAGGAGGGTGGAGATACTGAGGAGGAGATTGAGAGGTTTACTTCTGCTCCAGAGACTGCACAGCCATCATCTTCTGCTCCAGCACCAACACAAGGTCTCAGCAAGCTTGATCAGATCCTAGCAAAGATGGATCACATGTCCACAGTGCTTGACACTCATGTACAGCACACAGCCGATCAGTTTGCTTACCTCCAGGAGCAGATCACCACACTATCCACTCAGATTCAGAGCTTATCCCCTACACAGGGTTCAGACTCCGACTCCGACCAGTTCTAGTCCTTTGGCCATTCCGGTCAAAAAGGGGGAGAAAATTTTGAGGGGGAGCTGATGAACTAGAGCTTGCACAGCCGTAGGGGGAGCACAGCCTAGATATATAGTTACATTAACTATTGGTTATTGGTTTACAGACGGGTTTATTAAGTTTTTTTTTGGTTCATAGTTAATGTTTTTACTGTTTTAAGTTTATACTTCTGACACTTATGTTTTAACTTCAGTTTATTTTCAGAAGTTTGTGTTTTTTTTAGTTCTATGCTTTGTGGCATATGTGCTATGTGGCATTCTTTTGTACCCATGTTGCTTTTGTAAGCTTTAAGGGTTTGTTGCATGCATAATTTGTAGGTCTTTGTGGTTTGTGCCATGCGTTTGCTATACTATGCTTATGCAACCTTGATGCATGTTTGCTTGTAGTTCAATGTCATGCATTGTTTCTTCAAGTACATCACTCTTGTGCCCTTGTAGGATTGTTCCTAGATGCATATACGTTCTATGCATTGGTTGAGTGATGAACACTCTTGTGCCCATGTAGGATTGTTCCTAGATGCAAATACTTCGTGTATTTCGCATTGGTTGAGTGTTGGAGTTGCAAATGATTCTCTTCAAATGAGCTTATCATCTTGCATATCCGGATGTTCATTTCATGTGTAAATGAGCATAGTAATTGCTTGTGTATAGTGATTACTTGTTTGATCTTGCCATGATCTAGTGTTTCTATTTCATTTAGCTTGATCTTGTTATTATTGCTCCATATGCATTTCAAGTTTTTCTACATGCAATGATATTAGTGTGTTGTTGTATTTCAGGAGATACTTGTTCATATGTTCAAGAGCTTATCAGAATCTAGAACTAGGTGTGAGTGAGTTTTGCCTTTGTTCCCAAACTCACGTTTAAGTCTAGAGTCTGTTTTAGGGTTTTGTCACGGAATAGCCAAAGGGGGAGATTGTAAAGTTGTAATTTACAACTATGTTTTGTTGGCTTGTATTCCGTGCCAAATTTGATTGTAATTTTGTTCAATCGTTTAAAACCCTGTATTTGTTGTGGGACTTGATGTAAGGGGTGTGTGAGAGAAAGAGTGTTGAAGACTCAAGCATTTGAAGAAGAGAAGAATTCTCGCGGGTATCTCGCGGGTATGTCGCGACCAAGCTTCCCGCGAAGTGAGACATGTGCCAGGCACATGATGGAATGCGAAGAGTCATGCCAGGTGGAGACAACTGTGTCTCGCGAGTATCTCGCGGGTAAGGCCTTCCCGCGAGACACCCGCGAGACTAGCTGTTCTGCCAGCCTGTATTCTTTGAGTCACACCTTTTGCACCCCTCCTATATATACCATCATTACCCACATTTGTTGAGGAATGCTTCAGAGAGAAAACCCTAGCCAAACACATTGGTAATTAGAGATTGTCTTCCCCACCTTCTCTAAACATTTTGCTTGTGGTATCTCCTCAACCCTTCCCTCTCCATTGTCCATATATTTGAGAGGTTGATAGCCCAAACACTTGACACACCTTTGAGAGTGCTGAGTGACGTTTTTGGTGCTGCTGGGAAGCATTGGAAGAAGCCATTAATGGCAGATGCAACATGGAGCTTGTTGCGGGATCCGGATAACTAGGACAAGACACGGTTCCGAGAAGCCTTGTTGGAGTAGGAGCTTGGAGGGCTTAGGTACATCGGGTAGACTAGGCTTGGAGGGTCTTTTGCTAATCCATGTATCCCAACTGATTGTCTAGTGGATCGATTTCCGCTTGGAGGGCGGCGGAGAGGTTTTTCGCCGAGTTCTTCGGTTTCCTCTTCGATAACACGTCTCGGTGTTATTTGTGTTTGCATCCTTCTTCCCTACTCTTGTTCATTTCATTTTTACTGCTGAGTTGCTTTAAATTATGAATTAGAGTAGTTGTTTTATTTATACGCTTGTGTTTACACTATTCCGCACTTGTTAGTAAGTTAGTGTAAAATCAACCAAGCCGTTATTTGAATTTGGGGGTCTAAACCGCTCGTGTGTTTTCAACACATTTTCGAGCTTTCAGCGTTGTATTCATTAGATTTCATTTTCAGTAATTTTCCTGTGCATCGCACGGGTTAGTGACTAGTAAAATTATAAGCTTGAGTTACGCAAGTAAGGTATATATTAATTATTTTTGTACAAAACATGATTTAAGCTCTGTGTCTCACTAACATAGTCACCACTCAGCTTATAAATACCAAAGGTAGCATCCTAATATGGGTCTCTAGTCAACTAATCAGTTTTATGCCCACCCCCCCCCCCCCCCCTCAATCCCCCCCCAAAAAAAAAAAAAAAAAAAAAAAAACCTACTAATCAGTTTGGTCCATTGAAGCCTAATTTGTGCCTAGACATATATGTGTTAGTGTTGGCCATTGAGTTGAGTGCTAAAATCAATGTGTGGGATTCAATATGTCAAGATCTAAAAGGTGCATCCACTGTCTTTGGAAATTCTTATAAACAACAGGGCTGTTCTTGATTTTGTCATTATTTTTGTGTCTACGAATCTTGTTCTTTGTTTCAAGACTAGTCCTTTTTCCACCCCCACAAGTATAACTCCTGAGCTTTGTACTTTGAGAAACTCAACGTGGATAGAAAACCTCTTTGATTAGCGAGACTTAGACTTTCAACATGTTTAGTTCAACAATAAGCTTGATACTAGCCAGGTTTTTTTGAGTGATAAATAATATAGCCATATGAATTTGAACACTTCAGCTCTCACTAATACAGCAAGTGTAGGTTACTTAGCACTGTAGAAATTTTGTAGACAAAAGATGATTTGTAGATGCACAAAGAGTGATAAACCTTTCCAGAATTACATTTATTCCCCGATCAATGTACATACGTCTCTGGTAGTTTAGCAGGCCATGTACAAGCTTTCACATAGACTACTAATATTATATGATTATATCAACTTGTGAGGTTACATTAAACCTGCATTGAAGCATGGCCAAAGAAGCCTTTGCATTATAGTAGTCAAAGTTCAATTAAAAAACCATTGCAATTGGAAACCACACTTCTGTCGATTACTTGCTAGAACCCTATGGAGTATAACTGAGATTAATTTGGAACTTAGGGGAATAAATGGTAGTCCTGAAATTGACAATTCTCTTTTGAACAAAATTTTAAAATATCAAAATTTTAAATAAAATTTTGACATACCTAATATATTCATTTTCATCTTCTATCGGGAATGATTCTTTTTTTTTTTTAAATGAAAAATAATATATCAAAGAGAAACTAGTGAGGGCCTCAACCATCTCCAACTTGAGGGACAACCACCCACGAAGGAAGAAAGGAGATAGAGATAGGCCCATCTCAATTACAAAAGGCCACCCAATAGGCCACACTGTTAGACAAAAACTTTACAGTCTTAGGAACAAAAATGAAATCCCAAAAAGATAAAAGAGGTAAGAGCAGCTTTCAAATCAAAGAAGAATAGAACAGAAGCAAGGGGGAAAAGCATATAGGTTCAATAGGGCTTCAATAGGAATGATCCTATTAATTGTTCATTATCATCTTAGGATATTTCATTTTCTTACTTGGAAAATTTGTTTTATGCATTAGGCCTGAAAACGTCCGTAGACATCATTCATGAGTACACTTGCCTTTTTTGGGTGTTTATCCATTGCAGCAATACATAGTCGTAATCATTAAATGCTTTTGTCAAAAGATTATTATATAGCTGAGGAAATCCAACCCCCACCATATGATAGGTTATCATTTCAATGTTTTGTTTTATTCATTAGCCAAGTAAATTTTTTTATTTTTCTGCTTAGAGATCCCTGGATTTGTGATCCAGTTTACCTGAAAGTTAATCTTACCTCTGCGCAATAGAGAAAGGTTTGAGATTACAGATAATGCTTTGATCATCATAATTTTTTTTATTTGTTTATTTATTTTTTTAATTTTATAATTTAATAGTTACAATGAGGGAGGGGGATTTGAAGTTTAAATATCTCAATTGAAAACACTAGGAGATTTGAGCTATCCAACTCTTGACTTGATCATCACATTTTGTTAATTTATGAATTTTGTCAATGATATAATGCTTTTGTTTTAAGTTTTTCTCTTTTGGTAGAAATTGGTGCCTCAATGTGTATTCATTGTTGTTCATGTGACTTGAACCCATTCTTGAGAATTACTCATTCTTGCTCATATGATTGCTCTCCCATGTTTAACTAGAGATTTCACGGATGCTTGACAATCATATGGCCTCGAAATGCAAAAGAAAATCTTATGGGTAAAAAAAGGATTGTATTTTGGTGTATCTATTGCAAAGATAATACCTTGTGAGAAGTCAATTCATGAGATATTAATATAACACTTAAGGACATCACCTAATCCAAAAGTTTAAACCAATGAGATTTGGTCCATGTATGTTATATTAACTACTAACTCTTATCATTATTATTTCACGCGAATCATCACTTACAAGTATAAGTCCAATAGTACCATCATGCATGATAGGATACAATGGAGTGTGATTTTTTTTTTTTTTTTTTTTTTTGGGTTCCTTTAGACATATGCACAATTTGACCCTAAAGGGCTCAGCCAAAACCGGATATTGGTCCTTCGGTAACGAACATCCCCAGCTGCTATTACCGAAATTGTCTCCACAACTTCAACCATTTTGGTAATTAGATATATCGACGGGAACGCTCGATGGCGATGTCTTTATTGTACTTAAGGTTTGGCTTCTGCTTCTTTTCATGGTAACTATGTCAATTACTAAGGACAATCGGATGCCCCTCAACAAGCTTGGGGCCTCATCTCCTTCAGCAAAGAGTAATCTACTAGAATGAGTGAATTTCGGCCGGGAACCTGCCTCATTCTCCTGGTTTGACCATGGTATACCTATTAGAAAAAGATTCAATATCTATTACCTAGTTTTCCAAGAGATCCAAGTATTGTAAGAGAGAAAATGCATATATCTAATATATTATCAATACTTAACTTGTATATGTGACATATTTTTATTTTTATTTATGATAATTACACAAATGTGTGTAATTCAAAAGGTTTTAGAGCTAAACGTTGTTTCTAGGTCAAAATGATCTCATTCCACAATATTAAAAATCTATCACTAAATATAATGCAAAGATAATATACACACTTGGTAGATTATGAATCTTGTTAGGGTTTTAAAGTTCACTTTCTCTCAACTTAGTTCCCATCTTTTAAAATTATATAGATGAATTGAAAAGGTCAAGCCTTGCCCCAAAGGCACTCCCTCTTCTTACAAAGGTGTGTTGATGGTGAAACTATATTTTCAAAATTAGAGGTGTCTACGAGTCGGACCAAGTTAGGTTTGTGTTCAACCTACACCTGACTGGATTAGATTGGGTGGAAACTCAACCCGCTATTGACCAGTAAGGATCAGTGGATCGGGAACTTCATGGGAGGTGTGCAGTTTAGTCAACGCCGGTTAACAACAGGGAGAGGCAAAGAACTTGTGCTTAAAACATCAAAGATTTCATGGAGATCTCACCAAATCCGATAAGATCTTGTCAAATCTAGTGAAGATCTTGCTAGATCATTGGAGATCTCACTAGATCTGGCAGAGATCTCATCAAATTTGGTAGATCCCCACCAGAATCGACTATTTTCCATTGAATCTAGTAAGTCAGATTTTGGTGGTAGATAACCCCATTCGATTCACCTGTTTTGAATGCAAACACCCGTCATCAACCAACAGAATCATCGGATTAGTCGTGGTTTGTGAACAACCATATTCAGAACCCACTAATGTGTGTGTGTGTATGTGTGTGTGTGTGTGTATGCACGCGCGTGTTAAAAGTAGAAAAAAAAAAAGACTTTTAATGTCTAAAAATACCTTCAAAAGATTGTGGTAATTCACTGATCCGATCACATCAACATGTATCAACAACATAAGTACTTTCTCTTTCTTGTTCTTCCATGTCTCTTGAAGATTCTGCTACTTCTTTTGGCTGTCCTTGTTCTCTTCTTTTGCCACTTCTAACAATATGTGTTTCTCATCTAAAAAATCATTGAGATTATAACCATCCAATTCCAAGTTTTGGAAGTTGAAGACTTCGAATGCACATGATCAAAACAGACTTTTGTTGGATTTATAGGAGGATAAAATAGTTTTCAAGGAAACCAAATTTTAAAATGGCACCAAAAAAAAAAAAAAAAAAAAAAAAAAAAAATCTCGGAAAATACGGCATAGAATCTGAAATTTTTTGAAGTAAATATAATTGTTATATGCATGCATCACATATGACAAGAACAAATGTCATATTCTTATTGGTAGTTGGACACACACACACACACACACACACAAAGAGGGGAAATAGTGTAATACTGAAGTAATTAGATTCATGAAGGGGAAAGAAATCTAGTTCAAAAGTATGGAAAAATTTTGGAAATAGACTTGATTGTAGTTTAAGAATAAAATTTCATTTAATATATTTTTTTTATTGGAGGTGAATTTTAACAAATCCACCATTGGATTATATTTTCTTTTTATATTCTTCATTCTTGCAAAATTCTAGAAGATTAAATTTTAATAACTATGCCATCAATCAAATGTTTAAATTTTAAGTTTTTGTAGTTTTAAATTATGTATAAAAAATAATTTTATGCATTGAATGATAAATAAAATCCGATTGGCATAAAACATGAAATGTGTGTTAAGAATATAAAGAAAATTCAATCCAACAATTAGAATATATTTTTTTAAATATGTAGTAATGTTAAAATTTTTAGTGGATGTTGTAATCTTAGGTTATAACAAAGTTTGTAGCCAAACTTTATCACAAAAATATTTGCCAATAAATAAGTAAGATTTTTAAGATTAGCTTAGCAGGATCAACCTTCACTTTTTATAATAGTTTTTTTTCCTAAGTCATTTATTTAATATAGGAGAATAATTTAGTTCCTAAAATCATAAAAATGACAAGTTTGGATGCTCACAAGATGCAAAGACTAAAAACAACAATATTTTCTTTATTGTCTCAATCTTTACAAACAAAAAAAAGAAGGACGCCGAAATTTTAGAATATTTGTGCATACTATTTTCTATTACCCTATTCAATATCAATTAAGAAAATCGAATTTGATTATGCATACTTGTACTAAAGATAAGTTTTTCAAAGATGAGGACAAAATTGATAATATAGACACCTGGGGTTGTGACTCTGAGTGATTGGATTCAATATATTAGAATTATGAACAAATAAATAATTTTTCTCAAAAAAAAATAAATTAAATAAATGATTAGATTCACTATTTCCTATCAACATAAGTTGTTGGGATAATTAGTAATCTATATACATAATAATAGGTGAAGTTGAGAGAAACTCAAATTAGAATTCCAAATTAGAGTTCCAATTTTGTGCCATGTGTCCTAAATTATTTATTCTTAAAGAGTTTTATTTCTTAATTTTAAAATCAAATATGGGACCACATCATAAATATTCATCTAAGTGATTTATTAAGTATAAAAACCAAAGAGTCTAGAATAAATTAATCGTAAAAAAAAGAAAAAGTGTTTCACTATAATTTTTTTTAAAAATGACAATTTACATTTTATACCTAATAATATCTTTACAATTTTTTTTTTAAAGAATTAACAAAATATAAAAATGACTACCAATAGTATTTAAATTATATATATAGGAATTATATTATGTATCTTATTGTATATCTTTAAGTGAATCCATGCATATGCATGGGATGACAAGCTAGTTTTTCCTAAAACCAAAGCAAGAAGTCTTGAATTTTATATTTTTCTCCACTCAACCTTCTATTTGAAATGTTAAAAATTCCAAGTGGTTTAATTCATTACTTAAACGTTTTGGACAATCAATAATTTATTACAATCTATTTGTGTTTGACTTTTGGTATAATCAATAATTTATTACAATCCATTTGTGTTTGAGTCAGGTAAATGTGTAATAGTGACTAATGAAGGATGGATTTCAGAATAAATAACAAATATTAACTTATATTATTACATTTATTTTTACCATCAACATCCTTAGAGCCTCTGCAGTGGCCCAAGGTAAATGGTATATGTTGAGGAATTTACAATTCAAAGCAAAAAACAAGCCAATATCAAGTCTTGTATATGTCTTGTATCCTAAAAAAATGTAAAATTGTGCTACAGTACCATCACAAACTGTAGCACAATTGTAAAAAGAAATAATATTTTTTTATTCAATCCTCTTTTCTCCCTCTCTCTCACGTCTCAATCTTTGTCTCTCTCTCCATGCTGGCTTTTATTTATGTTTTGAAATATATTATTTTAATGTGTTGTATTGTAAAATAAAAGTTGAGATGTTGAAAGTATTGTAAAATGGTATGATATAATTGATAAAGTAGCTTTTTAAGATGATAAAATAGAATAGAATAGCATTCACCATTGTGGATGCTCTTATATGTTAGCACTACATTCTATCAACAGTCAACCTTTAATTAAAAAAAAATTACTTCCCCATCACTTTATATTATGGATTCTTTTAGAAATAATTTAACAATTCACAATAATCTAATATGTTCACAACAAATAATATGAATGTTTCACATATAATCTCCATGCATTTATATAAATTTATTTTAATAACATATAGATATTATTGGTACATGATTGGGATTTGGAATACCAAAATATTATATTAGAATCTAATTAATTTTTATTATCCCTTTACTAATAACATAAGGATCTCTCTTCAAGATTTTTACTTATTTTGTGTTGGACTGCGAACATCTACTGAAGCAGCAGTAGATGGTGCATACTTGTCACCTGTATGGTAGTAGAATGTTCCTAATAT
Source organism: Quercus glauca (assembly GCA_023736055.1). Lineage (NCBI taxonomy): Eukaryota > Viridiplantae > Streptophyta > Magnoliopsida > Fagales > Fagaceae > Quercus > Quercus glauca. The sequence continues at coordinate 7,173,325 of CM043318.1, forward strand.
CCTTCTTTTACGTAAAGTAGCTACTTATTTAACTATTTGTTCTTGATGTTGTTGTTGTTGTTGTTGTTTTTTTTTTTTTTTTTTTTTTTTTTTTTTTTTTTTTAATTTTTTTTCCTAATTGTATTTTATTCTGTTTTCAAATTATATCATCTAGTATATTTAGTTATGAACATTTTATTGGTGACACATGCATTCAATAATTTAAATGTGTATAGACTACAAAGAGATAATACATATATTAATATATATAATATTCATTAGTTTAAATGTGAAAAGACTACAAAGAGAAAATAAATGTATTCTATTTGTCCTTTCCTTTTTTCTTATTTTGAAAAATTGCAAGACGAGACTGTGACACGAGAGAGAAACTTACCTTTTATTTCTTTTTAGCTTCAATTGCAAACACTTATCTAGTTATCTTTTTTCCTTCCTTCTCCAAAAAAAAATTCTAGTTATCTTTTATTTAAGCTTCTTTTGTTAAATCTTTTGGATCTTTATTTTTTTATTTTTTTATTTTATACAAGATAGAAATTTTACTCAAACTTAATATTTGTATATGTGAGTGAAGTTTCCTCATGGGAACTTAAACCCCGGCCTTTACCCCTTACACCTTACAAGCACATATACTTATGGAGTGACATTTAAACTAACAAACTCAATTATATTATTCTCAATTAAGATCACTGTCAAGGCATTTTTTATGAACCATTTAAATTTTATATCTAAGGGATCAAATCCATGTTTTATCAATCTATATTATCGTTTTAAACAAAAACTAACTTTTTAGATTAGATAGTTAATATCTTGGACATATTTGTTTTAGATTCTTCTAAGAGAAATGTTGTTTCAATTGTCCTCAATAAGTAAGAGGAAAAGTTATTTTGGTCATGAAAACGAAATTAAAAACTAGAGGAAAAAAGAAAACAGAAAAAGTGATGGTTCAGTTGGGTTCAAACCAGTGTGCCATGTTGGATCCAATTGGCACTGGCCCGTTATCCTTCCACTGCAAAGAGTGGGAGGTTGTCGCTGCTCTGTGAAACCAGCCTCACGCGTTGCCCTCATCTCTAGGAACCACTGAACCCAGAGCCTTAGCTCAAGTCCATGGGCTCATCTCTTTGCTTGGAACGGGCAGGCCAGATTGAAAAGCCTCACAGAAATCCGACCAACTAGTTTGGACCAAAGTCCCATCACATTTATGCCCCCACTTGAGTTAAAAGCTCACATTACTGAGCTCGGCAATATGCAGGCTTTGGTTGGAATCTTATAAACATTTAAGAGAACATTTATTTTGTCAATGTGGGATTGGTATCTAGCAATAGGTTAGCATATTCCAGCAACATCCTAGGGAATTTTCCTCTTTTTCCATTGAAAAACTGTATTTATTTGTTTGTTAAACTGTAATGCATTCAAAGGTTAAGGAACAGACCAATATTGTCTACAATTTAACAAAAACATAACATCAGATGGAAGGTAATTAAAAATAAGGAAACATTACATTCATCAAAGCTCCCTATAGCATCTGCACAAGGATTTGCTTCCCCATAGCAGTGCCTAATTCTGACTTTGAGGAAAATGCCTCAGAAGCATCCTTTATTCATCAATTAAGTGTAGTAAATTCATCATTAGTTACAGTAGGACTGTTCATGAAGGAGGCTACAACATTTGCATCAAGTTCTATTTTTGAAATTTGAATATTAATTCATCAGAGCACATAGAAATTTCCAATTTCTGAAAGCCCGAAAACAAGACTCGCCACTTCCTTTAAAAAAATTGGCTTTAGGTCCTCATGTTGATAGATTATATTGTCTCTTAACCATAGTATCCAGATTCCTAATAGAAAAAAAAAAAAAAAAAAGGTAAAGTCGGTTTAAGACAAATAGAGACTTTATTTAGGGTACCGCTATTGAGTAGAGAAAGCTGCATCTTGTAAGTTAAAAAATGGTCACTCGTCCTAAAGTTGATGGGGTTTTATGGAACTATGATATCTTACCATGACACATTCATTAGGCCGTGGAAAACTTTAAATATCTCACTCCATAGGATTACCACTTATCTAAAAGCTCAAAACTTCAATAAAATTGACATCATTCCCTGAAAAAAAAACAGATGCATAACCTTTTGATTATTATTAATTCCATTGCTACACAAAGGAAATTCTGTAAGCGGGAAACTTGTCTATAGAAAAATGGTTACTCTGCTAGATAAGCAAATTTGTTAAATTAGCCGGGTAATCACTGTTGGTCAGTTTCCAGCATGTTAAGCTTTGAGTTCCATGCTTTTGGATGAAGTGTTGTTCCCAAAACAAACCCAAGCATGGCATTGTCATATGTTAAGTTAAACCTCCCGAAGCCAAATTGACTTCCTCATTACTAACCAGTACCATCTATTCTCTTTATTCTCTGCAGATTTTTCAGACTTCAACTCCTAATTATATCTTATTATTTTGTTAGTGATCTTTTGAAGTAGTGGAATTTATCTTTGTGTGTGTGTGTGTGTATATATATATTAATACCAAAATTAAAGAAAATAAAAACCTTTAGCTTTATCACCTACAAAAGAATGTCTTCCTGGTAATCAGTCATTTAGTAGAGCACCAAAAGAAACATTAATTGACCAACAGTCCAACTAAATTGTGTCCTCATCCTTCATATTATTTTACATATTCTTGCTAAAAGAGTGAAAAAGGCAGTTGGGTTCAATTTAAAGTCTAAACAACACATGAACAAAATGTTTGTTTAAAGGAAAATTATGGTTCAGTTGGGTTCAACACAGAGTGCCACGTTGGGCGGTTATAAGCTTTAGCAAAAGCCCATTGGGTTCTTTCCTTGCCTGGAGCAGGTACACCAATGAACTTATAAGCATGAGATACGCAGGCAAGGTATTTATAAATTATTTTTGTACAAAATACGATTTAAGCTCTGTGTCTCACTAACATGGTCACCACTTAACTTATAAATACCAAAGGTAGCATCCTATTATTGGTCACTAGTCAACTAATCCGTTTTTTGCCAAAAAAAAAAAAAAAAAAAACCCACTAATCGGTTAGGTCCATTGAAGCCTAATTTGTGCCTAGACAGATATGAGTGTTAGAGTTGGCCTTTGAGTTGAGTGCTAAAATCAATTCGTGGGACTCAATATGATTAGATCTAAAAAGTGCGTCCACTATCTTTGGAAATTCTTATAAACAAAAGGGTTGTTCAAGGCAAGTCCTTTTTCCACCCCCACAAGTATAACTTCGGAGCTTTGTACTTTGAGAAACTCAACGTGGATAGAAAAAATCCTTGATTAGCGAGACTTGGACTTCCACTAAGACTACTAGTATTATATGATGATATCAACTTGTGAGGTTACATTAAACCTGCATTGAAGCTTGGCCAAAGAAGCCTTTGCATTCTAGTAATCAGAGTTCAATTAAAAAACCATTGCAATTGGAAACCAGACTTCTGTCGAATACTTGCCAGAACACTATGGAGTATAACTTAGATTAATTTGGAACTTAGGGGAATAAATGGCAGTCATGAAATTGACAGATCTCTTCTGTACAAAATTTTAAAATATCACATTTCTACAAAAATGTCTTTTAAATACAATTTTGCCATGCCTTGCCTAGTATATTCATCTTCCTCTTCTATCAGGAATGATCCTATTTATTTATGAAAAATAATATATCAAAGAAAAACAAGAGAGGGCCCTCAAGCTATCTCCAACTCGAGGGACAAGCAACCAAGAAGGAAGAGAGGAGATGGAGATAGGCTCATCCCAATTACAGACGGCCACCCAATAGGTCACATTGTTAGACAAAAAATTTACAATCTTAGAAACAAAAATAAAAACCGAAAAAGATAAAGAGGTAAGAGCTGCTTTCTAATTAGAGAAGAATCTGAATAGAATAGAGAAGCAAGGGAATAAAGCATATAAGTTCAATGGGGCTTCAATAGGAATGATCCTATTAATTTTTCATCATCATCTTAGGATATTTCATTTTCTTACTTGGAAAATCTTAATTGTTTTATACATTAGGCCTGAAAAAGTACGTAGACATCATTCATGGGTACACTAGCCTTTTTTGTGTGTTTATCCATATTGCAGCAATACATAGTCGTAATCAAGAAATGCTTTTGTCAAAAGATTATTATATAGCTGAGGTAGGCCTACCCCACCATATGGCAGGTTATCATTTCAATGTTTTGTTTTATTCATTCGCCAAGTTTTTTTTTAGAGATCCTTGGATTTGTGATCCAATTTACCTAAAAATTAATCTTAACTCAACGCAATAGAGAAAGGTTTGAAATTACAGATCATGCTTTCATAGATGGTTGATGATGATGCACAAAAATCGTCAGTGAGTTAGTCGTCCACACACGTGCTAATGGGTGTACCTAAAGAACAAAAAAGAAGAACCAATCAAAGGGGATTGGTAGGATATCGGTCAAATACCCTTTGAAGGTTAAGTCAGTGATAGAAGAATCTCCATAACTCAAGAGTGCAAGAGCTAGGGAGAATTTGCGTAACTCAAGAAAGGTAAGGTTTGTGGTTTATATAGTGGTAGAAGACCGACCTGAATCCCTTGATACCGGAGAATTTCCCTGTAGAGAGAAGGATCTTAAGATACTCGGGATCACCTTTCCATATGTAGAAGATCTGATTGCATGGTAAGGCCTTTGGCCATGATGTGCAAGTAATTTCCATCTCCACATAAGTTAACCCTAGGGGGATGGGTTGTCAGGATCAAAGATTACTTGACCTGTAGGCCCTTGGGTTGGTCGTCCCCCTTGGGATTAGTCGTCTCCCTCAGGGATTAGTCGTCTCCCTTGGGGTTGCTAGAAACGTTCAGCACCCCCATGTTGTTCATATGAAAATTATCCTTATCAATTGACAATTGTATGGCATCGAAATGCAAAAGAAAATCCTTGGGGTAAAAAAAGTACTGTATTTTTGGTGTCTCTATTGCAGAGGTAATACCTTGTGAGAAGTCAATTCATGAGTTATTAATATAACAGTTAAGGACACCACGTAATCCAAAATTTTAGACCAATGAGATTTGGTCCAATTATGTTATATTAACTACTAACTCTTGTCATTATTATTTCACGTGAATCATCACTTATAAGTATAAATCTGAAGAGGGAAAAATCTAGGTAGACGAACCTCCATAATATGGGCCTGACGGATCAGCCTCCGTGGACCAATAAGTGGACGAGCCCAATATACGCACAGTCTGTTGTGAACGGATCCAGCATGAATGGATGAAATAGTGACAGGTCTGAACACTTATGCAGCAGGAGGGAAAACCCTAAATGTAAGGAACTTGCGGCGCACTCGTAAGATCCCAAGATCAAAGGAATTCTAACATGAAGAGGATTCTAAAAGATACGCACATTAATGTGAATCTTCCCTACAAGGAAATATCTTGTCCATCACGTTTAGGATTATTCAAGAGGATTCCTATAAGAAAAAGACTTCCGCACCAAGGAAGAGATGTCAACCCTCTACTACTATAAAAGCCCCAATACCCTCCTAATTTAAGGTACGCATAATCTACCCCTGTTCTAGCACTCTAGAGTTGTGAGAATATTTTTAACTAAACCTTCGAAGAGTACTTGGCCGGCATGACACCGATGCTCTCTATTAGGTTTCTCTCTTTGTGTTTATGTAGGTTTGACATCTGAGTGCGTAAGTATCGTATGGCTCACTAGTGAATTTCTCAGCATCATCAGTTGGCGCCGTCTGTGGAAATCTTGGCGATTGAGATTTGTAAGCCATATTATTGTTTTCCAGACAAAAGGGTTGCATGGTACTCACTCGCTCAATGGCAACCATTAACGACGTTCAAGGAGAGGAACCACCTATGATTGCCCTCAAGAGATAAGTTCGAACTCTCGCCGCTGCCATGGAATACCTCACTAAACAAAACCACAACCTGGAAGAATAGTTGTGCCAGAAGAATGCGGCACCAATGACCAACGAGGAGATTAAGAAGGGACCAGCGCTGAAAGAAGGAACCAAGAGAGACCTGAGGGCAGCAATGCCCTAAGTAGACCAGAAAGGCAGAACATGAGCCTCCCAGCCCTCACGGACATAACTCCACAACCTATTATTGCAGAGATGCAGGCGATGAAAGAACAAATGGAAGTCATGATGAATGCCTTCAAGGGACGAGTGTCCAGCGATCTTGACGACCTGGTCAACCGCACGGACTTGCCGTTCACTGCGGCCATCAACTCTTTCCCTCTACCACATAAGTTTCATATGCCTCAGATTGACAGCTATGACGGAGTGGAAGACCCTCTAGACCACCTAGAAACCTTCAAAACCTTGATGCATCTTCAAGGGGTAGCAGATGAAATCATGTGTAGGATCTTCCCTACAACATTGAAGGGAGTGGCTAGGATTTGGTTCAGCCGACTGACACTAAACTTCATTAGCACCTTCAAGGAGCTATGTGCTCAGCTCCTTGCACACTTCATTGGAGGGCACAAGTATAAGAAGTCCACGACATGCTTGATAAGTATCAGGCAACGAGAGAACGAGACGCTGAGATCCTATATAACGCGCTTCAATAAGGTAGCGCTCTCGATCGATGAGGCCAACGGCAAAATACTGGTGGCAGCTTTTACAAACGGATTACGGAAGGGTAAGTTTTGTTCTCTCTATACAAGAACGACCCAAAGACCATGTCAGAAGTACTTTACAGAGCAACCAAATACATGAACGCTGAAGACGCATTGTTGGCTCGAGAAGAGAAACCCAGGAAAAGGGAGCGGCAGGAAGATATACGACGGGACCAAGGATCGAAGAAGCCAAGAATAGGAGACCGAAGGGATGAAAGATGCTCTAAGCCGCCAGGAGAGAGGTTTATGAGTTTCACCCCGTTGACTGCCCCAATAGACCAAGCCCTAATGCAAATCAAGGACGAGGGGACTCTAACTTTTCCCGGGAAACTGAAAGGAGATTCCAGCAAGAGGTCTAAAGACAAATATTGCTGTTTCCACCATGATCATGACCACAACACAGCCAATTGCTACAACTTAAAATAACAGATAGAGGCCCTAATCTGACAAGGGAAGTTACAGAAGTTCGTCAGCAAATAAAGGGTGGATCCACCTCCTTAAGAACAACACCCCCAACGGGATAATGAGCGTCTTAGACCCCTGATCGAAGACATAAGAATGATTGTAGGGGGCACAACTGCAGGGTCATCCAAAAAGGCCCTAAAAGGAGACTTCAATATAGCACGGATAGAAAGATAGCACGGATAGAAAGCCCCATCATAGGGTTCTCAGAAGAGGATGCTCGGCGCCTTCACCACCCTTATGAGGACGCTTTTGTCGTTACCCTACGAGAAGGAGACTTCAATATTCACTGGGTATTGATAGACAATAGTACCTCAGCAGACATCCTATACTACCTAGCGTTCCAACAGATGAGAATTGACAGGGAACGATTAATTTTAGCAAATGCTCCCCTAGTTGGTTTCGGGGGTACACAGGTGTTCCCATTGGACGCGGTCACACTTTTGGTATCAATAGGTGATTATCCTCAATAAATCATGAAGGATGTAACTTTTCTTATGGTCGACTGCTCGTCCGCCTACAATGCTATCATCGGACGACCAACTCTTAATTCATGGAAGGCGGTAACGTCAACATTCCACCTAATGATCAAGTTTCCTACGGAGTACGGGGTTGGAGAGTTGCGAGGAAATTAGGTGGCCGCACGTGAATGCTACATTACCATGATGGAGATGGAAGATTACCAGTAGACCATGTGCATAGAAGAAAAGCAACGGACCATGGCAAAACCAGTCGAAGAACTGGAAGAAATAACTTTTGACAAATCAAGACCTAAACGGACTACTAGAATAGGAACATTGGCCAGCCAGCCAATTCGTCAAGCCCTCATAACATTCCTAAGAGTGAACCAAGACGTATTTGCGTGGAGTCAAGAGGGCATGCCCGGTATTGATCCATCACTCATAGTTCATAGGTTAAATGTGAACCCCACGTCCTCGCCCGTCCAACAAAAGAAGAGAGTACTCGCCCAAGAGCGAGACAAAGCGATAGCGGAAGAAGTCAGGAAGCTAGTGGAGGCTGATTTTATTAGAGAAGTGTACTACCCTAACTGGTTAGCAAACGTAGTCATGGTTAAAAAGGCCACCGAGAAGTGGCGAATGTGCGTCGATTTCACGGACCTCAACAGAGCATGCCCAAAGGACAGCTATCCGCTCCCTCGGATAGATACCTTAGTATACTCAACGGCAAGACACCAGCTCTTGAGCTTTATGGGTGCCTTTTCAGGCTATAACAAATCATGATGGACGAGGCCGATCATGAGAAAACTTCCTTTGTCACCAGCCAAGGACTCTTTTATTATAAGGTGATGCCGTTTGGGCTAAAAAACAAGGGGCTACATATCAGAGATTGATGAACAAGATGTTCACGCACCAAATCGGGAGAAACGTACAAGTCTATGTTGACGATATGTTAGTAAAGAGCCTACGCGAAGATGATCACTTAGTAGACCTTCAGGAGATGTTCGACATGCTCCGCTCGTATAACATGAAGCTGAATCCAAACAAATGCGCGTTACCTCTTGGGTTTCATGGTGTCCCAAAGAGGTATAGAGGTGAATCCAGAGAAGATATGAGCCATAATGGAGTTGGAACCCCCAAAGATGGTCAAAAAGGTGCAAAGCCTGAATGGCAAGGTGGCGGCACTGAATAGGTTCGTTTCAAAAGTAACGGACAAATGTCTTCCCTTTTTTCGTATGCAAAGAAAATCATTCGAGTGGACAGAAGAATGCTAAAAGGCCTTCGAAGAATTGAAGAAATACCTTTCATCCCTACCATTGCTCAGCCCGTCAAGACCAAGGGAAGAGCTTTACCTCTGCTTAGCAGTTTCACAAGCAGCAATCAGCGCGGCCTTGGTAAGAGAGGAAGAAGGGTATCAAAGGTCTGTTTACTTTATAAGCCGGGCGTTTCGAGGAGCAAAAGAGAGGTACCCCCGAATGGAGAAATTGGCATTCGCCCTAATAACACGAAAGCTGAAGCTGTACTTCCAAGCCCATACCATTGTTGTCTTGACGGATCAGCCCCTGAAAAGAGCTCTAAGCAGCCCCAAGGCTGCCGGACGGATGGCCTTATGGACAGTAGAAATTAGTGAATTTGACATACAGTATCGCCTGCGAACGGCGATTAAAGGGCAAGTAGTGGCTGACTTTATCGCCAAATTTACTCAATCAGAAGGCAAGGGGGCAGAAATATCTCCACAGTGAAGCATCCACACGGACGGATCTTCCAATAAACAAGCAGGGGGAGCTGGTGTGGTAATCCATACCCCGGAAGGAGATAAAGTCGAGTGCATGATCCAATTGGACTTCCCCACGACCAATAATAAAGCCGAATATGAAGCATTGGTAGCCGGATTGGACCTTGCAAAGGCAGCAGGTGCTGAAAACGTAGTCGTACACTATGACTCCCAAGTGGTAATAAGCCAGGTTAATGGTGGCTGCGAGTGCAAGAATGAAAGGATGAAGAAGTATCTGGAGGAAGTGAAGAATGGTGTCAATAGCCTTGAAGTTAGATTCGTTCAAATCCTTGGGGAGGAAAACGAATGTGCCGATCGTCTGGCAAAGGCAGCCTCCGCAGAACCTATGCTTGTCCCAGAACAGGTATTGTCATTTGTTTAAATCTACTCACTTATCGATGACAAAAAGAATGTGCAGGAAGTCGATTTCGTAAGCAATTGGACTACGCCCATAATATCATACCTGAAGGCCAGCATGTTGCCAGAAGGGAAAGATGCGACCAGGAAGTTGAGGGTCCAGGCCTCACGGTTTGTGCTGATAAAGGATACCTTATACAAGAGAGGATTCTCTAGACCGTGCCTAAGGTGTTTAAGCCATGAGGAAGTAGATTACGTAATGAGAGAAGTCCACGAAGGTATCTGCGGAAACCACTCGGGGGCGCGATCTTTAGTGCACAAGTTGATCAGAGCTGGATATTATTGGCCTACCATGCTGAAGGACGCACAGGCTTATGTCAAGGCATGCGACAAGTGCCAAAGGTTCAGTAACCTCATCCGACAACCCTCCGAAGAACTGACCCCCATGACGGCCCTATGGCCTTTCGCTCAATGGAGACTAGATATCATAGGCCCCTTCCTAACAGGAGTCAGGCAGTTAAAGTTTCTAGTAGTTGGCATCGACTACTTCACCAAGTGAGTGGAAGTAGAAGCCTTAGCCACCATTACGGAGAAAAACATTCGAAACTTTGTTTGGAAAAACATCATCTGCAAGTACGGAATACCCAGAGTCCTTGTCTCCGATAACGGAAAGCAATTCGACAACAGTGCTTTTAGGGACTTCTGTTCGGAGTTAGGTATCAAGAATCACTACTCGTCGCCCGTACACCCACAGGCCAATGGGCAAGTAGAGGTCACAAACCGATCCTTGCTCATGATAATCAAGACTCGGCTTGAGGGGGAAAAAGGCATCTAGTCGGACAAGCTACCAAGTGTCTTGTGGGCATACTGAACGACATCAAGAACTCCCACTGGAGAAACACCGTTTCGACTGACATACGGAAGTGACGCTGTCATCCCAGCAGAAATAAGGCTCACAAGCTATCGGGTGGAGAATTACGACAAAGATAAAAACGAAGAGGCCATGCACCTTCAGCTCGACCTGGTGGATGAAGTCCGCGCAACAGTGGAGCAAAGATTAGCGTGATATCAGAATCTCATGGCGAAACACTACAACTCCAACATCTGGCACAGAAACTTCCAGGTTGGAGATTTTGTGTTACAGGAGGTAATGGGCGCTACTAAAGATCCTTCGCAAGGAAAGCTCAGCCCAAACTGGGAAGAACCCTACAGGATCACATCATGGCAGAGGACGGGAACCTACCACCTCGAGACACTGGACGGGCGCAAGTTGCAACACCCGTGGAACACGGAGCATCTACAGAAGTACTATCAGTAGAGCACATGGAGAACAATGACGCTCCCTAAATCCCCAGTTTACCTAGTTTTACTATTATTTATTTTACTTTAGACAGTTTTTACTGCAACATGTTTCTTTTTAAACCCATGGGGGCAGATACTTTTCTACAAATGCATTTTTAATCAGAGGACTATTCAGGCACAATTATGTTTTTCTGAACCATCTTTATATAGTCCACAAAGTGGACAGATCATCCCAAGAGGATGAGAATTTTTACAGTCCACAGAGTGGACGAATTAAAGTTAAGTCCATAAAGTGGATGGATCATCCCAAGAGGATGAGAATTTTTACAAAGTCCACAAAGTGGAAGGATAAAAAGAAGTCCATAAAGTGGACAGATCATCCCAAGAAGATGAGAATTTTTACAAAGTCCACAAAGTGGACAGATAAAAAGAAGTCCATAAAGTGGACGGATCATTCCAAGAGGATGAGAATTTTTACAGTTCACAGAGTGGACAAATTAAAGTTAAGTCCATAAAGTGGACGAATCATCCCAAGGGGATGAGAATTTTTACAAAGTCCATAAAGTGGATGGATAAAAAGAAGTCCATAAAGTGAATGAATCATCCCAAGAGGATGAGAATTTTTACAGTCCACAGAGTGGACGAATTAAAGTTAAGTCCATAAAGTGGACGGATCATCCTTTCTACTGAAATCCACAAAGTAGATGGATCATCCTAAGAGGGTGAAAACCTATTAACGTCCACAAGTGGACGAATCATCCTAAGACTTTTAAAATCTATAATGTCTACAATGTGGACGGATCAGCCTGAAAGGATGAGATTCTATCATAGTCCACAAATTGGACGGATCATCCTTTCTACTGAAATCCACAAAGTAGACGGATCATCCTAAGAGGGTGAAAACCTATTAACATCCACAAGTGGACGGATCAGCCTAAGACAGTTAAAATCTATAATGTCTACAATGTGGACGGATCATCCTAAAAGGATGAAATTCTATCATAGTCCACAAATTGGATGGATCATCCTAAGAAGTGAATTTCTCTTGTAATTCACAGGAAGGACGGACCTCCCGAAGAGAATGAAAATTGTTGTTAAGTCCATAAAATAGGCAGATGTCCCCAAATGGAAGAAAAATTCTTATAAAAAACAACACACGAATGGATATCCCAGAATGACATGATAGCCTTGACCAAAGCTCGTTAAAAAAATAGTAAAGTAAAATAAACTTACTATTATCCACAAAGGTAAATTGACGAAGAATTATATAATAGTAGACGGATTAATGTTTACACATACTATCCACGACGGATAAAAACTGTTCTCCAAAAAATTCAAATAACAATAATAAAAAGAATATAATAATAAAAACATTAATTAACTACTCTGCAGCATGGAGCACATCCTTCTCCTCCATATGACGAGCCTAACCATCTTCCGGTTCGTTTTCATCAAAGGCCCGATCACTTAGGGCATCATTGACGGGGGCATTCTCACCAAAGAGCTCCTCTATATCTTCAGATCGAATAGGTTGGACGGACGTTTGCTCCGGGGCGTTGATGTTGACAAAGGACAAATCCAACTCTGGATATAATACCTTTACTTGACGGATAGCCTCGTCAAATCCGTCACCATATGAGACTCCAAGTTCTGATAACAGGGCGTCAAAGTCGCAGTACTCTAGTACTACAACTTCCTTCACCAGATGGATTTCCTTCTCCTTCTCTTCTAGGACTTGTCTCAGTTCCTCCGTCAGCTTGTAGTACTCGTCCCTGGCTTCCTCCGTCATCTTGAGTTTCTTTTCCTAAGCCACCTTCTAGGTTTTTAGTTCGATCAGCTCATCCTCTGTCAACTTGGCTTTCTCACGAACACGACCTAACATCGTCTCATGATTTAGGCACCGTCCCATTAAGCCCTTCATCATAACCATGGCCTGAAAAAATGGGAATGAATAAGTTTTAAGCGGAGTTATATAGACGGATGAAATGTGGACGGACCAAGTTACCTGAGCAATGCAAATAGGCCCGTCTCTCCCATTGCCTCTGTAGAATGGTTGCGTAAGTCCTCATAGTCCTTAGTAGATATGATGGACGAAATTTTCTCCAAAGCATGCTTAGAGTTCTCTCGAAGGAGGGCAGGTGCCTTTTTCAGGCTGGTGGACGGACCCTTTATGAGGCCTTTGCCGGCTCCATGTTTTGCTGGTGTGACGGTCTTCGCACCCTCAGCCATAAGCCCTACGACGGGATCCAAAGGGACCTTGGGTTTCTTTGGTAGATGGTCTCCTTTGGATGGCTGCTTTCTCTTAGCAAACGGGTTGCTTGTACTTGTCTCCTTGGGATCAGCAATGCCAGCCCCCCTCTTCTTTGCATGTTTGCCTTTATTATAGCCCTCTTCTTGGCGTCATCCATTTCTGTAAAGATGAATGGATAAAGTTGATCTCTTTACCAAAAATCAACTGTTCAAGTAGGATTGGAACGACGGACTTACATTGACAAATCTTGGCTTCGTATTTGATAGCTGCTTATGTTGGTGCAGGTCCGTCACAATACCAGTGTATGGTATCAAGATTGACCAATTTGGCCCAAGTCCTCTCCTCGGGCTGGGTCTTGTTAAAAATTTGTTCAAGAAAATTGTACTCCTCAAGATCAATTTGCGGACGTCGTCGTACTGCAAGAAAGAAGACGGTTAAAAAGTGTCAAAGTAATTACAAGTAAATTGAACGGATATGTAAAGTTTTCATGCGCTAGGACGAGTGAATACCAGACTAAGACAATATGCCCCAAGTAGTGTCGATGGGCATGTGATCCATATCCCCTGGACGGCACATCCACTCGTCACCCTCTAAGAAAAAATAACGGCTCTTCCAGTTTCTATTAGAGTTTGGGGTTTTATATATCACCTTTAACAATGGACTCCTAGGTACAAAACTGTATATCCCCATAGATTTATCAATTTCATCTGGACGGTAGCAATGGAGGAATTCCTGCACCGTCAACCTCCTAGCTCCATTTGACCAAGCACCATACAGGACCTCTATTGCTATAAAGACCCTCCAGGCGTTGGCGGATATTTGATTGATGGATAGACCCAAATATCTGAGTAACTCTCGATGAAGGGAGCTCGGTAGGAACCTAAGTCCTGCTTTCAACATTCGCTCATACACCCCGACACCTTCTACCCCTTCATAACAGCATTTCTCCGATTTATAGGGTAGACGGATGGGGATGTTATTTGGGATATGGTAATTATCCCTAAGTGTTTTGAAGTGGGTCTCCTTGATAGTAGATGTAAAATCATTCACTGTCCACTCTGGAAGCATGATGAACTCCCTTGGTCCATCAGCTCCTACGACGGGTCCTATTGGTTGTTCTTCGCCGTCATCAGAACCTTCCTCTGGTTTAGCCAACTCCATATCCTCATTTGTTGAGGATGGGGAAGAGGTGGACGGACTCCTCTCTTCACTGGGACTCTCTTGGTCTTTGTGACCTGAGGGGTATACCTCCTTATAATCTGTCCCGTCACGGACAACTGACTGATTACTTAACACACTAGACATTGCCTACAAGTGACGATAAAACCTAAGACTCTGACGAGGCTAAGAATGGGTAACAGGAGTAAGGAGCTTAAGATATAAAATTAATTTGACAGTAAAGAAGACGAGAAAAAGAATACTTACTGATTAATGGGTGAACGAAGGAAAGGTGATGATGACGGATGCAAGCAACTGAATAAAGTAGTTCTGACAATGACAACGGATTGCTCTTTGACAAGTGTATTCCTATGAAAAGTAGAAAATGAGAGGTGAAGGATTTGAGATTTATAAAGGAAGTGCACGGAAGACGAAGCGACGCCTCGATCCAAGATAACGTTCAATAGAAGAACGACACGTGTCCTGCTTCATAAATCTCATCTAGATGATCTGTTAGGGTAGGAAACCGTCAATCCACAGGCCTCTAAACTGTCAACCCCCTTGACCACAAACCGTCACCCCACGTGTCCTAAAAAATGATGACGGACCCATGGGGTGAGGGGGCAATTGAAGAAGGAAAAATCTAGGTCGACGAACCTCTATAATATAGACCTGATGGATCAGCCTCTGTGGACCAATAAGTGGACGGGCCCAATATACGTACAGTCTGTTATGAACAGATCCAGCATGAACGAATGAAATAGTGATGAGTCTGAATACTTGTGCAGCAGGAGGGAAAACCCTAGATGTAAGGAACTTGCAACGCACTCGTAGAATCCCAAGATCAAAGGAATTCTAACATGAAGAGAATTCTGAAAGATACGCACATTAATGTGAATCTTCTCTACAAGGAAATATCTTGTCCATCACGTTTAGGATTATCCAAGAGGATTCCTATAATAAAAAGACTTCTACACCAAGGAAGAGATGTCAACCCTCTACTACTATAAAAGCCCCAATACCCTCCTAATTTAAGGTACGCATAATCTACCCCTGCTCTAGCACTCTAGAGTTGTGAGAATATTTTTAACTTAACCTTCGGAGGGTACTTGGCCGGCACCACACCGGTGCTCTCTGTTAGGTTTCTCTCTTTGTGTTTGTGCAGGTTTGACATTTGAGTGCGTAAGTACTATGTGGCTCACTAGTGAATTTCTCGGCATCATCAAAATCTAATAGTACCATCATGCATGATAGGATACAATGGAGTATGATTTTTTTTTTTTTTTTTTGGGTTCCTTTAGACATATGCACAATTTGAACCCATAAGGCTTAGCCAAAACTAGATATTAGCCCTTCAGCAACGAACATCACCAGCAGCTATTACCAAATTGTCTTCAACCATTTTGGTAATTAGAGATACTACAGGGAAAGCTCGATGGTGATGGCTTTGTTGTACTTGGGGTTTGGCTTCATTTTCTTTTGATGGTAACTATGTTAAATACCGAAGACAAGCGAATGCCCCTCAACAAGCATGGGGCATTGTCTCCTTCAAGAAAGAGTAATCTACCAGCATGAGTGAAGTTTGGTCGGGAACCTGCCTCATTCTCCTAGTTTGACCATGGTATACCTATTAAAAAAAGATTCAATATCTATTTCCCAGTTTCACAAGAGATTTAACTATTGTAAGAGAGAAAATGCATATATCTAATATATTATCAATCAACACAAATCAATACTTATGTCCTATAAGTGGCATATTTTTATTTATGAAAATTACAAGGATATGTGTAAATCAAAAGGTTTAAGAGTTAAATGTTGTTTCTAGTGCAAAATGTTCTTGTTCCACAATATAAAAATCTATCACTAAAAATAATGCAAAGATAGCATATACACATGGTAGATTATGAATCTTGTTAGGGTTTTAAAGGTCACTTTCTCTCAACTTAATTCCCATCTTTTAAAATTATATAGATGAATTGAAAAGGTCAAGCCTTGCCCCAAATGGTACTTCCTATTCTCACAAGGGTGGGTTGATCGAGAGACCATATGTTCAAAATAAGAGGTGTCTATGAGTTGGATCAAGTCAGGTTTGTGTTCAACCCCGCACCCTACTTGATTAGATTGGGTGGAGGAAAACTCAACCCGCTATTGACCAATAACAGCAAAGATTCAGTGGAGATATCGCTAAATCTGATAAGATCTTTCTAGATCTGGCGAAGATCTCAACAAATTTAGTAAGATCTCGCTAGATCTATTGGAGATCTAGCTTGATCTGGCAGAGACCTGATCAAATTTGGTCAATCTCCACTAGATTTGACTATTTTTCGTCGAATTAGGTAAGTTGGATTTTGGTGGAGGAGAACCACCCCTCGATTCGCCTGTTTTGAAGGCAAACACCCGTTGTCAACCACCAGAATTGTTAAATTAGTTGTGGGTGGAGTGGGTCTGTGGACAACCCTATTCAAAACCCACTAGTGTGTGCATGTCTTTGTTAAAACTGAAAAAAAAAAAAAAAAAAAAAAAAATGGAGACGTTAAATGTCTAAAAATACCATCAAAAGATTCTGGTAATTCACTGATCTAATCACATCAACATGTATTAGCTACATAAGTACTTTCTCTTTCTTGTTATTCCATGTCTCTTGAAGATTCTACTACTTCTTTTGGCCCTCCTTTTCCTCCTCTTCTACTACTTCTAACTATAAGTGTTTCACATCTAAAAAATCATTGAGATTATAATCATACAATTCCAAGTTTTGGTAGTTGAAGCCTTCAAATGCACATGATCAAAAGAGATTTTTGTTGGATTTATAGGAGGATGATATAGTTTTTAAGGAAACCAAATTCTATAAGACACACACACACACACACACAAAAACCTAAATCTCGGAAAATATAGCGTAGAATCTGAAAATTTTTGGAAGTAAATATAATTGGCATATATGCATGCATTACATATGACAAGATCAAAAGTCATATTATTATTGGTAGTTGGAGCCCAAGGCTGTAAATATGTTAGGAGGCCAAACTTAGTCCTTATGCTTGTGAGTTTAAATGTTTTTTTTTTTTTTTTTTAATTTTTATATTTTTTAAATACAACATTTTAAAGTCATAACTCATAACCACAAATAATTATAGTTAAACATAAAATGTATCCTTTTGTGGAAATGAAATCTGAATTTACGTGATGTTTTTTATTTGTTTTATTGATAAATTATTCTTAAGTCTCAGTCAAGTAATATGATTACTTTTGGAAGTATGGAAAAGTGGACACTAATGGGTTCTCTCTCTCTCTCTCTCTCTCTCTCTCTCTCTCTCTCTATATATATATATATATATATATATAGATTTTTATATTTTTTAAATACAACGTTTTAAAGTCATAACTTGTAACTGCAAATAATTATAGTTAAACATAAAATGTATCCTTTTGTGGAAATGAAATCTAAATTTATATGATTTGTTTTATTTGTTTTATTGATAAATTGTTCTTAAGTCTCAATCAAGTAATATGATTACTTTTGGAAGTATGGAAAACTGGATACTAATGGGTTCTCTCTCTCTCTCTCTCTCTCTCTCTCTCTCTCTCTCTCTCTCTCTCTATATATATATATATATATATATAGATTTTTATATTTTTTAAATACAACGTTTTAAAGTCATAACTCATAACTGCAAATAATTATAGTTAAACATAAAATGTATCCATTTGTGGAAATGAAATCTGAATTTACATGATGTTTTTTATTTGTTTTATTGACAAATTATTCTTAAGTCTCAATCAAGTAATATGATTACTTTTGGAAGTATGGAAAAGTGGATACTAATGGGTTCTCTCTCTCTCTCTCTCTCTCTCTCTCTCTCTCTCTCTCTCTCTCTCTCTCTCTCTATATATATATATAGATTTTTATATTTTTTAAATACAACGTTTTAAAGTCATAACTCATAACCGCAAATAATTATAGTTAAACATAAAATGTATCCTTTTGTGGAAATGAAATCTGAATTTACATGATGTTTTTTATTTGTTTTATTGATAAATTACTCTTAAGTCTCAATCAAGTAATATGATTACTTTTGGAAGTATGGAAAAGTGGATACTAATGGGTTCTCTCTCTCTCTCTCTCTCTCTCTCTCTCTCTCTCTCTCTCTCTCTATATATATATATATATGTATGTATGTATGTATGTATACACACACACAAAGAGGGAAAATAGTGTAATACTGAAGTAATTATATTCATGAAGGGAAAAAAAATCTAGTTCAAAAGCGTGGATAAAATTTAGAAAAAAAACTTGATTGTAGCCCAATAATAGAATTTCACTCAAAATTGTTTTATTGGATGTGAATTTTTAGAAAACCATCATTGGATTATATTTTCTTCTTATATTCTTCATCCTAGCAAAATTGTAGAAGATTAAAGTTTAATAGCTATATCATCAATCAAATGTTTAAATTTTAAGATTTTGTATTTTAAAATTAATTGTAAAAAATAAGTTTATAAATTGAATGATAAATAAATCCGATTGGCACAAAATATGACGTGTGTTAAGAATATAAAGAAAATTCAATCCAACCATTAGATTTAAAAAGAAAAAAATAAGTAGTAATGTTAAAATTTTTAGCGGGTGTCGCAATCTTAGGCTATAACAAAGTTTGTAGCGAAATTTTGTCCCCAAAACATTTGCTAAATAAGTAAGATTTTTAAGATCAGCTTAGCAAGCTCAGCCTTCCCTTTTCTTAATAATTTTTTTTCCTAAGTCATATATTTAATTGGATTTCATAAATATGACAAGTTTGGATGCTTACAAGATGCAAAGACTAACAACAAAAATATTTTCTTTATTGTCTCAATCTTAACAAAAAAAAAAAAAAAAAATAGTAATTTATCATAAAACCAGAGCAAGAAGTCTTGAATTCGATTTTGTCTCCACTTGACCTTCGATTTGAAATGTTAAAAATTACAAATTATTTAAATTCATTACTTAAAATTTTTGGACAATCAATAATTTATTACAATCTATTTGTGCATGACTTTTGGGATAATCAATAATTTATTACAATCCATTTGTGGTTGAGTCAAGTAAATGTGTAATAGTGGCTAATGAATGATAGATTTCGGAATAAGAGTAATGGTACATCTATAAACTATTTTATAACATTTTTATAAAATGTTGATGTAATCAATCTCTTATTAGTTTTCAGTTTTTTATTTACCAACAATCACTCACCACATCAGCAGTTTGTAAAAACTTTTATAATATATTTTGTATCTCTAGCATTATTTTTTGGAATAAATAACAAAGATTAACTTATATTACTACATTTATTTTTACCATCAGCATCCTTATATGTTGGCACCCACACTACATTCTATCAACAGTCAGCCTTTCGTTAAAAAATAAAATAAAAAATTCCCCGTCACTTTATATTGTTGATTCTTTTAGAAATAATTTAACAATTCACAATAATCTAATAAATTCAAAAAAAAAAAAAAAATGAATGTTTCCATATGAGATCTCGATGCATTTGTATAAATTTATTTTAATAAAATATAGATATTATTGGTACATGGATTGAGATTTGGAATACCAAAATATTATATTAGAATCTAATTCAATTTTTATTATCCCTTTACTAATAACACGTGGATCTCTCTCCAAGATTTTTACTTATTTTGTGTTGGATTGCGGACATCTACTGGAGTATCTGTAGATGGTGCATGCTTGTCACGTGTACAGTAGTAGAATATTCCCAATATATATATATATATATCCTTCTTTTATGTAACGGATCTACTTCTTTAACTATTTGTTCTTGTTGTTTTTTTTTCTTTTTTTATTGTTTTTTTTTTACCTAATTGTATTTTATTTTGTTTTTAAATTATATCATCTAGTATATTTAGTTATGTACATTTTATTAGTGACACATTTGTTAGGTTCTAAAGACTTAGGATTTAATGTATTTAGAACTCTAATATGTAATGTTGGCAAATCATGATCAACAACATATTTTTAGTCTTGTTTAGGCTTGCTCAAAGTTGATTAATTATTGTAAAGTTGGAATCGAGTGGTTGCAGAAGTCTTTGTGACTTTCGGCCTAGCTCGATCGATCGAAGAATAGACTCGATCGATCGAAAGTCGGCCAGATTGTTTTCTCTGTAGAATTTCCAACTCAGCCCTACCTCATTAAACGTTTAGGGTTTTATGTTTTTGCCCTAGGTATATAAGGCAAAACCCTAGCCACGTTTTTGAGAGTTGCTCCTGTTGCATTGTTGCTTATACTTTTTGTTTTGTATAAATCTCTTGTGAGATCTAGAGGAGCTTTCCTTTACACAAAACTTAGGGTTTTCAAGGTAGAGATTACTTCAACATCTTGATGATCAACTCGGTGGCTACCATTGGAGCTTAAAGAAAAACAAGCGGGGAGCTTGTAGCTGATTGAAGAATCCAAGAAAGAAGGAGTCCGTGGATTCGGAGCTTGCACGTGGTCGTGTCAGTAAGTTCTACTGGTGGGTAGCATTAGGAAGTCAAGTGGGGAGCTTGTAAGTCCTTTTGTATGAACTTTGATTCTTTCATAGTCGATTCAAGTTTACCTTGAGGATAGTTAGGTCAAATCCTCCCCAGATTTTTACCGTGTGGTTCCTGAGTTATCATATCTTGTGCTATTTATTATTTCGCTGCTTTATATATTCTTGATATGATTATGTGATTGTGATAACCTAGAATTGCATAATTTGACTAAGTTAATCACTTGGCTATTAACTAGGTTAATACAATTGTTGTTTTAAGGGGTCTAAAACCGTTCAAGTGATATCAGAACGGGTAGCTCTTTTGTTTTGGATCTTTTAATCTAAGAGCTGATCCTTGACCCCTGTTGTCATGGATAATTTGAAGTGTCTTTCTGATCATGTTTCTATTAATCCTTCTGTTGATTTTATTGATGCCTTTGAAACTATTCGTAAGGAATTATTAAAATCTATGAAAATTGGTAAGAAATTCAAGAAAGAGTTAAAATTGGCTAATCTTGAAAAAAAGGAATTGATTGTTAGATTAGATGAATCTAATAAAAAGAATGAATTTTTGAGAAATCAAATTTCCTCTCAAGATGAGAAGATGAAAAGCTTGGAACAAGAGTTAGTTGAATCTAAAGCTAAAATTGAAAATTTAACTAGTACCAAGCTTGCTGATAATAACAGAAGTGTTTCTGTTTCTCTTAAGCCTAAAACTGAGAAAGTTTATATCCCTCCTTTTAAGAGGAATAAAAAAAAAAAAGGCTTATTGTGCTAGGTTAGACAAAGGTAAAAATTCTGATGTAGACGCTGAAGTTTCTAAACCTAAGTCTAAACCTAAGTCTAAACCTACTGTTAGAGAGCATAATAAATCTGTTTTTGTGCCTACCTGTCACCTTTGTGGTGTTGTTGGTCATATTAGACCAAATTGTTCTTTGTTGAGGCAAAAACCAAAATTTGAGACTAGATTTGCTGTTAGGAATACTGATGTTCCTAAATTTGTTCCTGTTTGCCACTTTTGTGGTGTTTGCGGTCACATTCGTCCTAATTGTCATAAATTGAAATTTAAGCATTCTGTATGTCAATCTAAGATATGTGATGATATTTCTCCTACCATAAATCCAAATAAATTGTTTCATATGCTTTTGAAAAGTTTAAGCTTGTTGGCTTGTGAAAGGAATTTGCAGGATTTCTGTCTCTCTCAGAAGATTGGTATAATCTCTCAAAAACACTCTGATTCTTATGGATTTTCACCTACAAAGCCGAAGACTCGTGCTATATGGGTGAGAAAAGATCCTTTGAGGTGAGTGTTGCTGACTTGTTCCTGTTTTAATTCTTTCAATTGTTTGTGGACATGTCTTGTTTCTGTTTTTGGTTGTTTTGTTTTTTAGGTTTTTTTTTATTAAAAAAAATCTAAAAACATTGAAAATTTTCAAAAAGACAAAAATATTTTATTTTGTGTCTTGTTTTTTTTTTTGGATTACATAAATTTTGATATCTTTCTTGATTTAGAACATGCTTGACATTGTGGTGAAACTTGAATAGTATGCTAAGCTATTTCTGATTTTATGTGAGTATGTACTAGTTTGTACACGTACTCAAGGGTTAATTAAGAAATTGATATTTCTTGTTTGTGTACCCTCTATAGCTTAGTTAAGCATTGTCATGCATTGCATTTGCATTATTCATTTAGCATAATATGTGCTTTTTGTTTTTGGTCATAAATTTTTTTAAAACCAAAAAGATTTTTGTGTTTTGCATTATTTTTCTTGGATTTGAAATCAAGGATTGGCCATATTATTTTTACATAACGTGTTTATGTATCTTGTTTAGCTTGGATGAGCTTATTTTATTGCACTCTACTAGTTTGAGTTTTGTAGTGCATGTTGTATAGGAAGATGTTTATAGTTTTTGATCACCTTGTCATGATCTTGAAATCACATGCCTTTGATTGTTGGACTTGATCCTTTTGAGAAATGCATAAATAACCATCTCACCACTGTTCACTAGAGCCAATCATGAACACCTTAGTGCATATCGTAAGATTTTGTGCTCGAGAAAGTATAGCACATGCACAAAAAGAATATAAGGTGTAGCCTCGGTTTAATTGCTTAATGCTTAAAATTGATGTGTACTATTAGGCTTGATGCCAAATCACATAATTAAAATTGGTGTGTATATTATGAGGCAAAATTCAAGAAACTTACATGATTGCAAGCTTATGTTCTAGGAGATGTGAAAGTCATATGATGTAACTATTTTGGTGACAGTCTCTTTTAAATTCTATGTGATAAATTTTGTAGACTTTGTGATTGATTTCTATTCACATATCACCTCACATGTATCTCAAGCTTTTGCTAGTTGCACACACTACACAAGTTACTCTTTGTTAAACTTGGTACATTTTATTGTGTGTGATCTTATTGTGACCATCCAAGATTAAAAGTTCCTTGATCTTAATGCAAAATGTGTTTAAAGTTTGAGAAATTGGAAATTCTAAAGCTTGAATGTACCCGAATTGGGGATTTTGTTCAAATTGGGTTTATTTGATGAAATTGGCTTGTTGAATTGATGCAATTAATCATTATATTGTGTATTATAGTTTGTGTGATGATCAGTTGGTCAAATTTTTCCTAAAATCTTAACAAGTGGCTTTTAAATTTTGGGGTTTTTGTTAGAAACTCTATGCTCAGGCCAATTTTGTGAAATTGAACTTAGTTTTACTGTATTAGAACATGCATCATGACATATTTTTTCATGCAACATTTGTGTTTACGATTCACATGCATTATATTGATTTATGTATCCATCTTGCAGTTTTGCAGTCATATATCTCATTGTTTTCACACATAGCATGCATACACTTTGCTAAATTGGGTACTCAACTTGATATAAAAATTGATTGATTAATTTTTGAGTTTTGTACATTCTAGTGTATGCTATTTTTTTTTTATGTATGAACTGCAGAAAATATTTTTCTTAAGAGATATGATGGATAATCAATGTGTAAATATTTTCTCTACTTATGCAACTTTTTATGGGTCACATAGTGTCATGTTTACATTTATTGAAAGAGAGAATATTTTTCTTCATGTGTATCCTCACCTTAGTTTTTAACTTTGATTTGTGTGTCTTTGTTTTCCCCACCTCCTAATGTTTTTCCCAAAACTTATTTTGTTTTTCCTATTTTTATAGGGGGAGAAGTTTGTTTTTAACCTTTGTGGTTCTTATGGGGAGTAGTTGCTCTTCGTAGGGGGAGTTGTCTCTATTTCTCATAGTGTTGAATTGTTTTGTGTCCCCTTGATTCTCTATTTTCTCTTATCCTTTATTGCGTATGTTGACTGTTTACTCGTTGTATGAGTTGTCTTTGTCAATACGTGACAAAAAGGGGGAGAAATTATTGATTTATGGGAATCATGTTTGTCTTGTTTAGGGGGAGTTGAAATTATTTTTGAAAGGGGAAAGTATAAATAAAAACTTTTTGATGTATCTAACTTAGGGGGAGAGTTAGAATTTTTTTTTATATATTTCTTGGTTCACTACTTATTGAGTTATATTTATGATGTTATTCATTGGTATATCTCTTTATTTTGTGTTTTGTGAAATCAAGATCTTATTTTGTTTACTTGTATTATTTCCACACATGCGTTTATGCGTTTGTTAAGTGTTTTAGGAATATACAGGTTGATTCAATTTTGCTGCTGTCTATACTTGCAACTAATAGATAGTAGTTAAGATTGGATCTGTTGTTATGAGCATTATTTTTGCAAATGGGTTTTTACTTTGTAAACTTTGAGCTTTTAATTTGTGTTTTGTCACGGATTGCCAAATAGAGAGTTTGTTGGGTTCTAAAGACTTAGGATTTAATGTATTTAGAACTCTAATATGTAATGTTGGCAAACCATGATCAAAACAATATGTTTAGTCTTGTTTAGGCTTGCTCAAAGTTTATTAATTATTGTAAAGTTGGAATCGAGTGGCTGCAGAAGTCTTTGTGACTTTCGGCCTGGGTCGATCGATCGAAAGTCGGCCAGATTGTTTTCTCTGCAGAATTTCCAACTCAGCCCTACCTCATTAAACATTTAGGGTTTTATGTTTTTGCCCTAGGTATATAAGGCAAAACCCTAGCCACGTTTTTGAGTGTTGCTCTCGTTGTATTGTTGCTCATACTTTTCTGTTTTGTGTAAATCTCTTGTGAGATCTAGAGGAGCTTTCCTTTACACAAAGTTTAGGGTTTTCAAGGTAGAGATTACTTCAACATCTTGATGATCAACTCGGTTGCTACCATTGGAGTTTAAAGAAAAATAAGCAGGGAGCTTGTAACTAATTGAAGAATCCAAGAAAGAAGGAGTCCGTGGATTCGGAGCTTGCATATGGTCGTGTCAATAAGTTCTACTGGTGGGTAGCATTAGGAAGTCAAGCGGGGAGTTTGTAAGTCCTTTTGTATGAACTTCGATTCTTTCATAGTAGATTCAGGTTTACCTTGAGGATAGCTAGGTCAAATCCTCCCCAGGTTTTTACCGTGTGGTTTCCTGGGTTATCATATCTTGTGTTATTTATTATTCCGCTGCTTTATATATTCTTGATATGATTGCGTGATTGTGATAACCTAGAACTGCATATTTTGACTAAGTTAATCACTTGGCTATTAACTATGTTAATACAGTTGTTGTTTTAAGGGGTCTAAAAACCTATCAACATTCAATACATTTAAATGTGTATAGACTACAAAGAGATAATACATATATTAATAAATATAATATTGATTTATTAATACAAAGAATGGAGAATAGGAGGATTGATTCACTTGGAAGTTCTTTTTTTTTTTTAAAATTAAATATAAAAAGGCCAAAATTACCAAATCCGTGTCTACATTTTTTATTTATTTTTTATTAAACGACAGGTAGCATACCAAGGTCTCTTAGGTCTTGATATTCTGCAACGTCTAACGACAGAATTATTATTGTAGTAACCAAATTTCTTTCACTATGCTAATTTATATTTTATTTTTTGCTAAACCCGAATGTGCTATTGAATCTTATGTGACAATTGGGTCTAAGTATGCTCGTTCAGGTCGAATACATATGATTTGGATATGAAGAAAAGACTAAAGAGAGACAAAGTTTCCAATTTAATTGAGGATGAAAAAAAAAAAAAAAGGTATTTGAATGTGCTTTTTTGTAGGGATTATCTTGTCCCAATTTATTTAAGTTTTTTTAAATTTTTCTTTCTATGAGGTTTTTTTTTTTTGGTTGTTGTTGTGTGTGTGTTGTATAAGAGGTTAGAATTCGTTGTATGATGCTTGCTCTTTTTTACTAGAATTAATGCAAGTGAATTGTTCTATTCTTTTAATTTGGTAGCCTGCAAAACATCTTTATATCCCTATGTTTGATCACTATCTAAGAAGTACAAACACTTCATATGAGGTGCTGGATCCATGTTAGACATGAGATACGTCTGGGAAATTTTTGCATGCGTGTCTGATCCTTTCCTTTTTTCTTTTTTTGAAAAATTGCGGAACGAGACTGTGACACAGGAGGGACACTTCTCTTTGTCCTCCTTGACCCACTCGGTAAAGCAGGGGTGAGTTCAAACTCCTTTGTGAAGTAAGGATGGAAGTTATAATTCATGATGTTTAATAATTGGAAATATTCCTTAATATTTTTTAGTTATTTTCTTTTCCATTGTTTTCGTAGCCTACATTGAATAATCTATATATAAAAATTTTAGTGTTTTCTCTATGCACTTAAAATTTTATTTTTACAATAATGAATAAAAAAATATTGTGATATAGATTTTGAAAGGTTATAAATTCAAAATTTCATAGAAGTAGTTATCTACCAAATGTTTTGAACTTAAACCTTACTTAAGAGTTTTACTTTTAAAGTTCCACCATAGAAGGGGATGTAGCTCAAATAGTAGAGCAACAAACACCTTACTTGAAGATACGACAATCACACCTCTCATCTCCATTAATTTTTCCCTTTATTTTTTTTTTCTTTTGATTTTAGTTTTTATAATAAAAAATTGTCTAATATTTGTTAACTGAATATTTGCTAAATATTTTTTAGTTATCTACTTTTTATTTTATGTTTTGGTAGCCCAAATGGGATATTAATTAATTGGATATTTACAAAATATTAAAGAGGATGTAGCTCAAATGTAGAGTAGTGAACATGCTATTTAAAGGTACGAGGTTCAATAGATTGCATCTCAATTCATTTTTTTTTCAGTTTTTTTCTTTAAAAAAATGGCCTATCTTGATTAATTGGACATTTTCTAAATATCTTTTTTATTTTTTGGTTTTTTTTTTTTTTTCGCTAAAATTGACCAATACGGGTAAAATTTAATGAGTTTTCTCTATAGTCTATACAATAGCAAACTTGCAGTTTGAAGGTGCAAGAATTGATACTTTGCATCTCCATTGATTTTATTTTTTCCCTTCAATGATTTATCAATTAGTCCCATTATTTTCACTAGAAGACAAACCGATCTATTCGTATGCTTCACAAATGGTTGAATTTTTTATATTTATTTTAGACTACCATAGTGTTGTATGCCTTCAACAAACCCAATCCTCTTATGTTTGGAACAACAACCATATTTGTTTTTAGAACAATAGCAGGAGCTCTGTCATATTTATTTCCAAATAACACAAAAAAGGGCAATATTACCCTCTCTTCCATTAAAAATTTTAAACCACTTCTACTACTACGTCCAAAATTACCCCCTCTTCCTCGCTTCATCATTCCCTCTCTTCTTTTTTTATATTATTCTAATATGGTGTAGTGTAAAATAGAGAATGGGATGTAAAGTGGATTGTTAAAGAATTAATGTAAATAAAATACAAAATTCTTGGTGAGGCAAATGCAAAATGCTTCTTCTTCACTTTTATTCTTTTTTTGTTGCATTATAGGAATGTAGCTACAGTCTTGCCAAGTAATTATTTATAAATACGAAGTGTATGATATATGGATGTATGTATTTATGCAGATTCTTATTTGAAAAGAACATTTGTAGACTGTCTGTATAAATTGCAAAAAAAACGTCCACTTCATTTGAAGCTCAAAACTAATTTCTCTGACATAAACATCAAATAAGCATTCCTTTTGTTTTTGAAAAACCAAGCCATAGAGATCCAATATTTTCATATTACTATTTGGTATGTTACTAACCACCAACATCAAAAAAAAATTTTGAGATCACAGAGAGCTACAAACTCACCAATTGCTAATGTCTACGTGAATTCAAAATATAGATGCTATGGCTGTATTATTTACACCATTTATATATAAATTGGAAGTTTATTGAACTCATAGCCATATGATGTCCTACACAAAATGAAGTTGAGATTCATAAAAGCACTACGTATGTATATGGCAAAAAGCATAGCTTTAGACAATGAGAAAATGCAAAAATATTATGGGAAGCGTTGAACGTTATGTACTTATGTTTATTCGCACATACAACAAAGCAAGTTTGAGAAAACCATATCCCAGTAACTTTGTATGAATTTCAAAAGTGGACTCGCTATATAATAATAATATAATTGTATATGATATAAAAATGATATATTATACTATTCAATAATGTTCATAAAATAAGTTGTTACCCTTGAAGACATTAAGGTAAATTGAAAATTGAAAATTGAAAAATAAAAATAAAAATTTAAATCTATAAATATGGAAAAACATTTAATTTTTAGCTATAACTCTTTGTAGTGACAACTTTAAAACATCATATATTTTATTAAAAATAAAAAAGAAAAGGCTATGAATACACGCGCATGGTGCGCGTGACTAGGCTAGTAAACACTACCATTATCTTTACTTCCAAAAAATTTCAGATTTATGCCGGATTTTCTGGGACTTAGATTTTCGGTGCTTTTATGGAATTTTAATTTTTTTTGAAAATATATCTTCCTATAAATATCCTATAAAAGTTTCATTTGATAATATGCATTTGAAGAGGCTACAACTAGCAAACCTTGGAATTGTATTATGATAGCCTTAGTGATTTTTGAGATGAGAAACACAATTCTAGTCAGTAGAGGCAGAGGAGGAGTAACAGGAGGGCTAGAAGAAGGAGTAAAATATTCAAGAGGCAAAGAAGACAAGAAGAAGAAAATACCCATGAGGTTGATGTGTGTTGATGTGATCGGATCAATGAATTACCGAAATCTTTTGAAATTGAGGTATATCTAAACAATAAACATTTCAAGTCATCTATTTTTTTTTTCCTCTATTGTTAACACACACACTCTGGTGGGTTTTAAACTGACGGCCTCAGCATTTACCCAAACTCATGAGAGGAAGTGCCATTTGAGCCAAAGCTCCTTGGCCCTTTCAAGTCATTAATTTATATAAATATGCAAAAGAGGAAGTTGAACCTTAAATCCCTAAAATGGTTAATGATCTAACATGTGGTTATGCTATCTTTTCATTGTTTCTAAATAATTATATTTTGGTTGAAACGAGCATACCTTCTAATTCACTATACAGAAACTTCTCTTCTTCTCCCACTTTCTTTTTTTTTTTCTTTCCTCAAGTTTGTGTCTTTCTCCTTGTTTATCTATCCTCATCTCCTTTTTTCCATCTTCTTTAACAAACTTTTTGAACGATGCAAAATAAAAAGAAAGATGGAGTGGGTGAAACGTGAAAGCATCTCATGCCATACAGTTGGACCATATATAGTAGCCTTGCAACACTATTTAGTATTTACATGTACATAGGCTTGTATATTTACACATCCATGTAATTATTATTCTAAAACTTTTTCTTGGACTTCTTTTTTTTCTCCTTTTGGATTATCTTTTCAAACTTCTATTTTATTCCAAAATTAGTATACATACATAATTGATTAGTTGGCTTTAGTTGGACAAATTTATAACTAGTATGAATATCGTTAGTTGAAAGTTAAGTTGTCTCCATAGATTAAAGTGTTCGGATTGTTGAGTTTGTTGTGTGGGATGAAGACGAGGTGAAAATGGAAAAACCTCATTCGATGTTAAAATTAAAAAAAAAAAAAAAAAAAAAAAAGAGTAAATATTTATTATAATTTGGAAAAATTACACTTTACCACCCTAAACTATGCACCAGATTATACTTTGCATCTTAAACTATTCGAGCACATACTTTGCACCCTAAACTATCACACTTATAACACTTTGCACCCTAAACTATCACACTTATAACACTTTGCACCCCGGTGTTACTTTTGCTGTTATGTTTAACAGAATGCTACTGCACATGACAAGCACATGCATCTTGCTTAGGTGAAACAAACTTAAAAGACTAAAACACCCTACTTCAAAACCAATTAAAACAAAACCCAATTTTTTTCACATCTCTCTCCCCCTCTCTCATGCGTGTAGCCTCTTCCCCAAATCTAGATTTTTATAAACCCTAAATCCCTTATTTGAAAATTGCTTTTGCTTTCAACAAATTTCAAGCACCAATCTGTTTGCATATCTGAGAAGTCTTGTTGTGTTGAAACAAGGAAGGATAAGTTAGTTGATGAAGAGATTCTAACTGATTTTGTTTTGCACGATGAAAATGGTGTCCCGCGCCTGTTGAGATGTTGGAATTTGATGACATGTTTATCTCTGGTCTTATATTGCCTCTTGAGGAAAGTTCAGACAAAGAAATAGAAAAGGTAATCAGATGTGAGGGCTATGGACGGTTAGAATCATGGGACATCTCTAGCTATGAAGATGGTTCTCCAGTGATATGGCTTTCTACTAATATTGCTGATTATCATTGCCTTAGACCAGCCAGTAGCTATAAGAATTTTTTTGATCATTTCTTTGGAAAGGCCCAAGCTTGTGTGGAAGTCTATAAAAGGCTGTCAAGATCTTCTGGAGGTAACCCTGACTCTACTCTGGATGAATTGCTTGCTAGAGTTGTTTGTTTAATGAGTGGAAACAAGCACTTTTTTGCCCAAATATTTAGATCCACTAAAAAGGAAAGTTCAGACAAAGAAATGGAAAAGGTAATCAGATGTGAGGGCTTTGGACGGTTAGAATCATGGGACATCTCTAGCTATGAAGATGGTTCTCCAGTGATATGGCTTTCTACTAATATTGCTGGTTATCATTGCCTTAGACCAGCCAGTAGCTATAAGAAAATTTTTGATCATTTCTTTGAAAAGGCCCATGCTTGTGTGGAAGTCTATAAAAGGCTGTCAAGATCTTCTGGAGGTAACCCTGACTCTACTCTGGATGAATTGCTTGCTAGAGTTGTTTGTTTAGTGAGTGGAAACAAGCACTTTTTTCCCCAAATATTTAGATCCACTAAAAAGGATTTGAAAAAAAATTAGGTTTTGTTTTAATTGATTTTGAAGTTGGGTGTTTTAGTCTTTTAAATTTGTTCTACCTATGCAAGATGCATATGCAATAACATTCCGTTAAACATAACAGCAAAAGTAACACTGGAGTGAAAAGTATGATAGTTTAGGGTGCAAAGTTTGCGTATGAATAGTTTAGGGTCCAAAGTGTAACTTATTACATAGTTTACGGTAATAAAATATAATTTAAAAAAAAAATTATTTATCATGTTATTGATATGACACTAATCAATTCATTGTCATAGTTTGTAAACATGTTGTAAAATTGTTAGTAGCTATAACTATTTCTAGACATTAACGTGTGGAATTAATAAACAGGTTGGAATATACAAGAGGAAACTTATCCACCTTTTTGATAGCTCCATTTTCTGGATCATAGAGTCGTTCGTAGAAGAAAATGTGCACAAAGATAGCAAGGCTGTCCAAAGATGGGGATATATTTCTGCTTCCTAAGTTCAAAATTTCGTTGTATTGCTATAACATGTATTTTCAATTCTTATTCACTGTAAGGAAAATCTTGGGTAAGAAAAAAGCAGTTCGTACACATTGGAAAAATCTTAGTTTTGATTTCTCAGAAATCTTCACAACACAAAAAATCACGGTGTTCTAACACAGGCCATCATTTGTGTAAAATTGGATGCTCTCTTGGTGGATTCCTGCTTAAGGGGAACATGTGAGTGGAATCTTCAACTTCAGGTTGAACATGTGATTTTACCTACAGCTAGCTTCTCAATATGTGATTGCGTGTTATTGCAAACTAAGCATGAAATCGCTTATTCTCATCTTCAAGTTTCTTTTCATCATGTGCACTTGAAGAGGCTTCGACTACCAAGCCTTTAAACTGTATGGTTATGCCTTTAATGGTTTTTTAGATGAGAAACACAATTACAGTTAGTAGAGGAAGATGAGGAGGAAAAGAAGAACAACAAGAAATAAATACTTATTAAGCTAATAATAAATATTAATGTAATCAAAATAGTGAATTACCAGAATGTATATCCAGATTTTCAATTAATGGTTATAGTATGGCTTGAGTCCTCGTCTGTTATCTAATCAACATTCTTCAAAGGATTCTCTAGCGACAAGGAACAAGGCAATTCAAACTGGTATTTAGTAAATATAGATATTGCATACTGGGTAGTAATGGTTTGAGTTGTAGAATTATTATCTTGCATGTATTATATATATATATATATATATATATATTGAAAGCTCGAAAATGTGTTGAAAACACACGAGCGGTTTAGACCCCCAAATTCAAATTACGGCTTGGTTGATTTTACACTAACTTACTAACAAGTGCGGAATAGTGTAAACACAAGCGAATAAACAAACAACTACTCTAATCCATAATTTAAAGCAACTCAGCAGTAAAAATGAAATGAACAAGAGTAGGGAAGAAGGATGCAAACACAAATAACACCGAGATGTGTTATCGAAGAGGAAACCGAAGAACTCGGCGAAAAACCTCTCCGCCGCCCTCCAAGCGGAAATCGATCCACTAGACAATCAGTTGGGATACATGGATTAGCAAAAGACCCTTCAAGCCTAGTCTACCCGATGTACCTAAGCCCTCCAAGCTCCTACTCCAACAAGGCTTCTCGGAACCGTGTCTTGTCCTAGTTATCCGGATCCCGCAACAAGCTCCATGTTGCATCTGCCATTCAAGGCTTCTTCCAATGCTTCCCAGCAGCACCAAAACGTCACTCAGCACTCTCAAAGGTGTGTCAAGTGTTTGGGCTATCAACCTCTCAAAGATATGAACAATGGAGAGGGAAGGGTTGAGGAGATACCACAAGCAAATTGTTTAGAGAAGGTGGGGAAGACAATCTCTAATTACCAACGTGTTTGGCTAGGGTTTTCTCTCTGAAGCATTCCCCAACAAATGTGGGTAATGATGGTATATGTAGGAGGGGTGCAAAAGGTGTGACTCAAAAAGTACAGGCTGGCAGAACAGCTAGTCTCGCGGGTGTCTCGCGGGAAGGCCTTACCCGCGAGATACTCGCGAGACACAGTTGTCTCCACCTGGCATGACTCTTCGCATTCCAGCATGTGCCTGGCACATGTTTCACTTCGCAGGAAGCTTGGTCGCGATATACCCGCGATATACCCGCGAGAATCCTTTGCTTCTTCAAATGCTTGAGTCTTCAACACTCTTTCTCTCACACACCCCTTACATTAAGTCCCACAACAAATACAGGGTTTTAAACGATTGAACATAATTACAATCAAATTTGGCACGGAATACAAGCCAACAAAACATAGTTGTAAATTACAACTTTACATATATATATATATATATATATATATGTTAGGTTTTTAGACCCCTTAAAACAAAAATTGGATTAACCTAGAGAATTTGCCAAGTGATTAATTTAGTCAAATTATGCAATTCTAGGTTAACACAATCATATAATCATATCAAGTATATAAAGCAGCGGAAATATAAAGAACACAAGATATGATGACCTAGGAAACCACACGGTAAAAACCTAGGGAGGATTTGACCTAGCTATCCTTAAGGTAAACTTGAATCCACCATACAAAAGAATCGAAGTTCATACAATAAGACTTACAAGCACCCCCGCTTGACTTCCTATTGCTACCCACCAGTAGAACTTACTGACATGACCACGTGCAAGCTCCGAATCCACAGACTCCTTCCTTCTTGGATTCTTCACAAGATACAAGCACTCCCGCTTGTGTTTCTTTAAGCTCCAATGGTAGCAACTGAGTTGATCATCAAGGTGTTAATAATATCTCTACCTTGAAAACCTTAAGTTTATGCGAAGGAAAGCTCCTCAATGATCTCGCAAGAGATTCACACAAATCGCAAAGTATAAGCAACAATACAACCAGAGCAACTCACAAAACGTGGCTAGGGTTTTGCCTTATATACCTAGGGCAAAAACATAAAACCCTAAACATTTAAAGAGATAGGGCTGAGTTGGAAATTCTGCAGAAAAAGATTCTGGCCGACTTTCAATCGATCGAGTTTAACCTTTAATCGATCGAGTTAGGCTGAAATGCACTAATACATCTGCAGCCTTTTGATTCCAACTTTACATGAATCACACAACTTTGAGCAAGCTTAAACAAGACTAAACATATTGTTTTGATCATGGTTTGCCAACATTATACATTAGAGTTCTAAATACATAAAATCCTAAGTCTTTAGAATCTAACAAACTCCCCATTTGGCAATCCGTGACAAAACATAAATTAAAAGCTCAAAGTTTACAAATAAAAGCCCTTTTACAAAAATAATGCTCATAACAATAAATTCAGTCCTAACTACTATCCGTCAGTTGCAAGTGTAGACAGCAGCTTAATTGAATCAACCTGTATATTCCTGAAACACTCAACAAATGCATAAACGCATGTGTGACAGAAAAACAGTAAATTAACAAGTATGTAAACTAACTCTCCCCCTAAGTTAGATACAATAAAAAATAAAGCATTCTTGTATGTTTCACACAACACAAAATAAAGATATATATCAATGAATAACTCATAAATATAAATCAATAAGCAGTGAACACAAGAATCATATATATCAAAATCAATGTATCTCCCCCTAACATGAATAGCCCAAAAAAAAAAAAAATGATATCAAAAGAAAGTATACACAGTGAAGCACCTAGATACAATCTAATATCACCACTAGCTCCACAAACAAAAGAAAAACTCCCCCTAACTATAAAAACTCCTCTACAAGTAACAAAATTCTACTCCCCCTTTTTGTGACAGAATGCCAAAGGACTATCAAAAACCATCATCAAAAGGAGGTGGTGAGGGTGAACGACGTAAATGTGCTAAGTTGGCTCTCAAAGCACGTAGCTCATCAAGCAAGTCCACCAAAATCTGACCATGACCCGCCTGAACGGTCATGACAGTCTCCAAGGTACGACGAATATCGAAGTCATCCGAAAGAGGCGGAGGAACATCAGCAGCAGTAGCATCGCCAACAGGATCAACAACAGCCTTACCAGCAGAACCTGTAGAAGTAGAAGGAGGTGGTGCGATACCAGAAGGTTCAAACCTAGGGTGTTTAGAGCTAGCTCGAAGATGAGCAGCCCTCTGTTTAAGAAAAGACGCACTTATGCTAGCAATAACATGTACGAGCTCAGAGGAAAGGAAATCATCTAGACCAAGATATAACAAAATCCTATGAATAAAAATAGGATGAACAAGAGCGTGAGCGGAACATGAACTCCTATAAACTTCATTCAAAGAACGAAGAAACAAATGAGGAAAACTGATAGGAGCATCAGTAATAAGAGCGTACAAAAAGACACACCGCTCAAGAAGAATGGTGTGAAGATGAGAGATAGGCCAAATAGAATGATAGGCTATCTTAAGAAAAAGATAAGTAGTCTCAGGAAGCTCAGCAGAAGTGATCTGAGGATCAGAACCCCACTAGATAGAAGACCCAGTGATGTACGACATGACATCATCTAAGAGTGGAGACTCATCATATGGGTAAACAGGGTGCTAGACCAAAGGTACCCCTAGAGCATCAGCCACTACTGTAGGAGTAATGGTGCACTCTACACCTCGTATCCAACTCTTTACTAAAGTGTTGGAATCATAGATGCGGATAGAGATGTTCGAAAAGAACTCTTTAATCAGGGTAGCTGGAGGAGAAGGATCAGAAATATCCAACAGAGGTAACCAGCCCTGACGCTCAAAATTTTCCCTAATGGCAAGATCAAGCTCATCTAACACAACAGAATGCTCAACCCATATCTTTCTCTTAAGGTTCAGCTTCTCAAAGGTCTCTTGGTTTTTCTCACTAAGAAACCTCTCACGGTCAAAAGAAGATGGGGGACGAGAAGGTGAAGGAACAGACCAACGAGCTCTAGTCTTTCTAGGCATGATGCTAAGGAAAGGACAAAGACACACAGAAAGAACCAAAAGAACAAAATAAAACACAAACCAAGGGCAGACTGCAAGTTAGCATAAAAAAAATATAGAACAAAAATCTATATGATGCATGAACAATCAAAATGCCATGATGCATGTACTAATGCAGTAAACCTAAGTTCAATTCAAGTTTAATTTCACAAAATTGGCTTGAGCAAAGAGTTTCTTAACAAAAACCCCAAAATTTAAAAACCACTTGTTAAGATTTAAAAAAATCGACCAATTGATCATCACATAAGCTAGAATACACATTATAATGATCAATTACATCAATTCAACAAGCCAATTGCATCAATTGAACCTAATTTAAACAAATCCCCAATTCGGATCAATTACAAGCCTTAGAAATTTCAATTCTTCACAATTCACAAAATTGACCAAATTAAACCATCAAAATCATGTTTATATCATGTCCCAACAAAAACCCAATGATCAATTTTACTTAAATAGGCTTGAATCATCAAAAACCCCAAAATAGAATAGGTCCAAAAATAGCAATGATAAATACATGAAAAATGCATGAAACATGAAAATAAACTCAAAATTAAGGGTAAAAAGGTCTTACCGGTGTTGGGAGAGGAAAACCTTGCAAAAAAATTCACCGAAAAACGAAAAAAAATTGATGAGTAAGCCTTGCCGAGTCGGAGAGAGAAAAAAAGGTTTGAAAACTTTTTGAAAGGTAATTTGAACAAGTCAAAATCTGATATTATAAAAACCTAATTCGCGATATTCGATTGATTGAAAATTACATTCGATCGATCGAAACAACCCGAGACTCATAAAACATTTTAAGCACATTTTCGATCGATCGAAAAACAGACTGAAGAAACAGACAAAGGCTTACAAATTTTTTGAGGAAAATCACAGTTTTTTTTTTTTTTTTAAACACATTTTGGGTAGAAACACTCAAAGCATTGAAATTTAAGAGCAAAATGCATGAGTATGAGATGAAATGCTTTTTCAAAAACCCAAGTTTTAAACCTAATTTTAAACTCAAAAAAAATTTCAATCATTCGGCCTTTAAATTCTTCAAGGAACAAATATGTTGTGCATAATAACTCAAGGTATTCTCAAACTTGGTTGGTCAAACTAAAAACACACACAATAACATGTACAGTGTTTAGCAAAAAGTAACTTGTGTAGTGTGTGCTACTAGCAAAAACTTGAGAAACATGTGAGGTGATATGTGAATAGCAATCAATCACAAAGTCTACAAAATTTATCACATAGAATTTAAAAGAGACTATCACATAAAGAGTTACATCATATAACTCTCACATCTCCTAGAACATAAGCTTGCAATCATGTGAGTTTATTGAATTCTGTCTCATAATATACACACCTGTTTTAATTATGTGATTTGGCATCAAGCCTAATAGTACACACCAATTTTAAGCATTAAGCAATTAAATCGAGGCTACACTTTATGTTCTTTTTGTGCATGTGCTACACTTTCCCACACAACATGCACTACAAAGCTCAGACTAATAAAGTGCAATAAATAAGCTCATCAAAGCTAAACAAGGTACACAAGACATGTTATGTGTAAATAAATTGACCAACCTTGTTTTCAAAAACCAAGAAAAATAATGCCAAACACAATTTTGCTTTCCTCCTTTTTTTTTTTAATTAAAAGAGAAAACAAAAATAAATCCTAGAATGAAAAGCATGAATGTAATGCAATGCAAATCCTAGAATAAAAAAAAAAAAAAAAAAACACAAAAACAAAAAAACAATGGTCATAAAAGAGTAGAGTAATGAAGCACAAGGACCATGTCAGAAAGACTCAATTATATTGAGTCTTTTGCATCCAAAACCTTTTAGATGCACCATGAGCATTGGAGTTCCTATTCACGTTCGAGTGATTTCCAACTCCAGGATTGGAATAAAGGTTGAAAGCCTTTACCAATTCACCAATTAGTGGCATAGGATCTTGTGCTTGAGGCACAGGCACTTTTAGTTTGTTTGCTCTCTTAGCAGCTTGAAGCTTGTAACAGTTAGGATGAATGTGTCCAGACTTTCCACAAAAATGACAAACCTAAGTAGGTTTACCATGCATCTTGTCCTTAGATAGGGTAGACTCCTTAGGTTTAGACTCTTTCAAATCAACCCTAATCTTCCTAGATAGTGAAACTTCTACACGTTGGACAACCTCACTCACAGGGGGTTTGACAGTTTCACTCATAACCACACTCACGGAAGGGTCAGAAGAAGATGAAAGAACAAAGTTTGTGGAATCGGGTGCAAACACAGAGATGCTTTCAACAAAACCTAAACCAGATTTGTCAGAAGGATACTTTTGAACACTCAGCATTTGATCAAGTTTTGAACTAGCAGATCTAGCAACAGATAAATCAAGTTCTAATTTCTTTACCTTATCAATCAACAGCATATTCTCAATTTTCAAATTGTTCAAAAGATCATTAGCATCAAATAGTTTAACAAGCAAATTCTTCTTATCAAGCTTAAGAGATTCAATTTTCTTCAGGCCAAGTTCAACATTCATAGCATCCTTTGTAGCAACTTTGCAAAGTTTATTATATGCTTCTTGAAGATCTGCATTCTTAGAGAGTTCCCCATCAGAAGGGTTCTCTTCAACAAACACGCTTTCATTGACTACAACAGTAGCAGTGAAAGCAATGAATTTTCCATCCTTGTCACATCCAGACTCATCATCAGAAACCTCATTATCACTAAGGGTTACAGCCATAGCTTTGCCCTTAGACCTCAAGAATGTAGGACATTCAGATTTAACATGACCATACCCTTGACATCCAAAACATTGAGAACCCAAAGAATTATTAAAAGATTGACCTACTTTTTCTCTAGGTTTTTCAGTGTTGCTAACCTTAGTGGGATCATTCTTCCTAAAATTTCTAGATTCAGCAGTGTTTGTAATTCTTGCCCTTCTGTTACTATTCCTAAGAAAGTTTCTAAAGCTCTTGGCAAGGTAAGCAATCTCTGTAGCAGAAAGCTCATCATCAAATTCACCAACCTCAACATTATCAACTGACTTAAGAGCCATTGATTTGGATTTGCTAGCTTTGGGTAGGTCCAACTTATAGGATTGAAGAGATCCTACAAGTTCATCAACAGGAATGGAGTCCATATCCTTACTCTCAGTAATGGTAATCACTTTGGGCCTAAAGTCTTCAGTTAAAGATCTAAGAGTCTTCCTAACAATTTTAGGTTGATCATATATTTCACCCAAATTATATGCAGAATTAACAATATCATTTAGTTTAGCATAGAATTCATCAAAAGTTTCATCATCAGATATCTTAATACTTTCAAATCTAGAAATTAATTTCTGTAATTTATTTATCTTAATTGCCTTTGTGCCTTCATGCACAGTCTGAAGGATATTCTAAGCAGTGTGAGCAACCTCAACGTTAGAGATTCTCTTAAATTCCTCCATTGAAACAGCGTTAAAGATAGCATTCATAGCTTTGTTATTGAACACGGCTGCTTCTTTTTGAGAAGTTTGCCATTCACTCACAGGGGTAGTGGGCTTCTCCCATCCGTACTCAATGGAATTCCAAACCCTCTCATCAAAAGTTTCATCATCAAACATCTTAATGCTTTCAAATCTAGAAGTTAATTGCTGTAATTTATTTATCTTAACTACCTTTGTGCCTTCATGCACAGTCTGGAGGATATTCCAAGCAGTGTGAGCAACCCCAACGTTAGAGATTCTCTTAAATTCCTCCATTGAAACAGCGTTAAAGATAGCATTCATAGCTTTGCTATTGAACGCGGCTGCTTCTTTTTGAGAAGTTTGCCACTCACTCACAGGAGCAGTGGGCTTCTCCCATCCGTACTCAACGGAATTCCAAACCCTCTCATCAACAGATTTCAGGAATGCTTTCATCCTTACTTTCCAATAAGCATAGTTATTTCTACCAAAGTGAGGAGAAATAACAAGAGAGTGTCCATGTTCCATGACAACAGGGGTCAAGGATCAGCTCAGAGATCAAAAGATCACCAACAGGAGAGCTACACGCTCTGATACCACTTGTTAGGTTTTTAGACCCCTTAAAACAACAATTGGATTAACCTAAAAAATTAGTTAAGTGATTAATTTAGTCAAATTATGCAATTCTAGGTTAACACAATCATATAATCATATCAAGTATATAAAGCAGCGGAAATATAAAGAACACAAGATATGATGACCTAGGAAACCACACGGTAAAAACTTGGGGAGGATTTGACCTAGTTATCCTCAAGGTAAACTTGAATCCACTATACAAAAGAATCAAAGTTCATATAATAAGACTTACAAGCACCCCTGCTTGACTTCCTATTACTACCCACTAGTAGAACTTACTGACACAACTATGTGTAAGCTCCAAATCCATGGACTCCTTCTTTCTTGGATTCTCCACAAGATACAAGCACTCCTGCTTGTGTTTCTTTAAGCTCCAATGGCAGCAACTGAGTTGATCATCAAGGTGTTGATAATATCTCTACCTTAAAAACCGTAAGTTTATGTGAAGGAAAGCTCCTCAAGGATCTCACAAGAGATTCACACAAACCGCAAAGTATGAGCAAGAATACAACTAGAGCAACTCACAAAACGTGGCTAGGGTTTTGCCTTATATACCTAGGGCAAAAACATAAAACCCTAAACGTTTAAAGAGATAGGGCTGAGTTGGAAATTCTGCAGAAAAGAATTCTGCCCGACTTTCGATCAATCGAGTCTAACCTTCGATCGATCGAGCCAAGCCGAAATGCACTAATACATCTGCAGCCTCTCAATTCCAACTTTACATGAATTACACAACTTTGAGCAAGCCTAAACAAGACTAAACATATTGTTTTGATCATGGTTTGCCAACATTACACATTAGAGTTCTAAATACATAAAATCCTAAGTCTTTAGAACCTAACAATATATATATATATATATATATATTTGTGTGTGTGCGCGCACGCGTGCAAGAGAGAGAGAGAGAGAGAGAGAGAGAGAGAGAGGGATAAATGTAAGAGTTTTTTGAGATATTAACAAACAATTGTTTAATCCTAAACTGTAATTTACACTTTCACATATTTTTCTCTCTAATAAATTTGCTATATAACTAATTTATAAAAACAATATTAACTATTGCACAATCTTCTATGTTGAACCCTCTAAAAAGGCTCAAAAATGTGAAAGTGAGGTGGTTAAATAATTTAGTTTAGAATCAATTATAAATAATTTTAATATAATAAAACAACATAAGATGTAACTTTATTAAGTTAAAAGCTAATCTATAAAATAAAATATTGTTTTGGGCATGATTTTTTTTTTTCTAATTTTTTTTATAAAAAAAATACTTAGTTTGACTCCTCTAAATAAATTTTGAGTTCTGCTATTGCTTGTAATAGGTGCCTCAGCTAGAAAGCTACTATAAGCCTCTTTTTTTTTTTTTTTCTTGTTCTTCCATGTCTCTTGAAGATTCTGCTACTTCTTTTGGCCTCCCTTGTCCTCCTCTTTTGCTACTTCTAACTATAAGTGTTTCTTGTCAAAAAAATCATTGAGATTATAATCATACAATTCCAAGTTTTGGTAGTTGAAGCCTTCAAATGCACATGATCAAAAGAGACTTTTGTTGGATTTATAGGAGGATGATATAGTTTTTAAGGAAACCAAATTCTATAAAGGCATGAAAAAAACTAAATCTCGGAAAATACGGCGTAAAATCTGAAAATTTTTGGAAGTAAACATAATTGGCATATGCATGCATTACATATGACAAGAACTAATGTCAAATTATTATTGGTAGTTGGAGCCCAAGGCTATAAATATGTTAGGAGGTCAAACTTAGTCCTTATGCATGTGAGTTTAAATGTTTTTTATTTTTATTTTTAAATACAATGTTTTAAAGTCATAACTCATAACTGCAAATAATTATAGTTAAACATAAAATGTATCCTTTTGTGGAAATGAAATTTGAATTTACATGATGTTTTTTATTTGTTTTATTGATAAATTACTCTTAAGTCTCAATCAAGTAATATGATTACTTTTGGAAGTATGGAATAGTGGATACTAATGGATTCTCTCTCTCTCTCTCTCTCTCTCTCTCTCTCTCTCTCTCTCTCTCTCTCTCTCTCTCTCTCTCTCTCTCTCTATATATATATATATATATATTATGTATGTATGTATGTATGTATGTATGTATACACATACACACAAAGAGGGGAAACAGTGTAATACTGAAGTAACTATATTCATGAAGGGAAACAAATTCTAGTTCAAAAGCGTGGATAGAATTTAGAAACAAACTTGATTGCAGTCTAA
This sequence comes from Quercus glauca, assembly GCA_023736055.1. Classification (NCBI taxonomy): domain Eukaryota; kingdom Viridiplantae; phylum Streptophyta; class Magnoliopsida; order Fagales; family Fagaceae; genus Quercus; species Quercus glauca. The sequence continues at coordinate 7,215,764 of CM043318.1, forward strand.
TAATAAAATTTCACTCAAAATTGTTTTATTGGATGTGAATTTTAACAAATTCACCATTGGATTATATTTTATTCTTATATTCTTCATCCTTGCAAAATTCTAAAAGATTAAAGTTCAATAGCTATATTATCAATCAAATATTTAAATTTTAAGATTTTGTAGTTTAAAATTAATTGTAAAAAATAAGTTTATAAATCAAATGATAAGTAAATCTGATTCGCACAAAACATGACATGTGTGTTAAGAATATAAAGAAAATTCAATCCAACCATTAGATATATATATATATATATATATATATATATATGTAGTAATGTTGAAATTTTTAGTGGATGTCGTAATCTTAGGCTACAACAAAGATTGTAGCCAAATTTTGTCCCAAAAACATTTGCTAAATAAGTAAGATTTTTAAGATTGGCTTCGCAGGGTTAGCCTTCCCTTTTCTTAATAGTTTTTTTTTTTTTTTTTTTTTCCTAAGTCATATATTTAATAGGAGTTCTTAAATATGACAAGTTTGGATGCTTACAAGATGCAAAGACTAACAACAAAAATATTTTCTTTATTGTCTCGATCTTAACAAAAAAAAAGGATGCTGAAATTTTAGAATATTTGTGTATACCATTTTCCATTACTCTATTCAATGTCTATTAAGAAAATCGAATTTGATTATGAACATTGGTTCTAAAGATAAGGGTATGTTTGGCAACTGTTTTTCTCTTTTATTTTTTGTTTTCAATTTTTTTTCTATTTTTGAAACTAAAAAACTTATTTGGCAACTTAAAATGAACAGAAAACAAAAACCGTTTTTAAAACTCAATTTGTGAAGGAAACTAAAAACATGCAAAATGCTGTTTTCAGTTTTTCAAAAGTCAAAGAAAATACGCATTTGATTTAATGAATATGTCTCATTTAATGAGTTAGCATTAGAGTTCAAATCCTCATAATAACATATTTTAATATTTTTTATTTTTTTCTTTAAAAAAACTATTTTTTTTTAATTTCAACTAATCAAACGTGTTTTTGGTTTCAAAAATACAGGAAAATTTTTTTTTTTTTTTTCATATTCCAAAAAACAAGTTTTTAAAAATAGAAAACAAAACTATTATCAAACATAATCTAAGTTTTTCAAAGAAGAGGAAAAAATTGATAATGTAGAAACCTTTTTCATTAATATCAGTTTTTCATTTACCAATAATTATTCATCACATCAGCAGTTTGTAAATTTTTTTGTAAAATAGTTTGCATCTCTAGTATTATTCTTCGGAATAAATAACAAAGATTAACTTATATTACTACATTTATTTTTACCATCAACATCCTTATGTGTTGGCACCCACACTACATTCTATCAACAGTCAACCTTTCATTAAAAAAATATAAAAAAATTCCCCATCACTTTATATTGTCGATTCTTTTAGAAATAATTTAACAATTCACAATAATCTAATAAGTTTAAAACGAATAATATGAATGTTTCCCATATGATCTCGATGCATTTATATAAATTTATTTTAATAAAATATAGATATTATTGGTACATGGATTGAGATTTGGAATACCAAATTATTGTATTAGAATCTAATTCAATTTTTATTATCCCTTTACTTATAACATGCAAACATCTACTGGAACAACCGTAGATGATGCATGCTTGTCTTCGGTAGTAGAATATTCCCAATATATATTCTTCTTTTATGTAACGTATGACGTATCTACTTATTTAACTATTTGTTCATGTTGTTTTTTATTTATAATTTTTTTTTACCTAATTGTATTTTATTCTGTTTTTAAATTATATCATCTAGTATATTTAGTAATATACATTTTATTAGTGACACATGCATTCAATAATTTAAATGTGTTTAGACTAGAAAGAGATAAAACTTCTTCAGGATTAGCTTAATAAAATCAATAGAGCTGACACTACTGAGGAAAGTAAGGAGGAATATTTGGTGGTTAGTAAAAAATTGGATGATTTGTTGCTAAAGCATGAGATTTACTGGGCACAACGGTCTAGGGTTGCATGGTTGAAACATGGAGATAGAAATACCAAAATTTTCCATTCAAAAGCATCACAAAGGCGTCGAAGGAATCATATTAAGGGTGTAATAAATTCACAAGAGCAGTGGGTGGAAGAGATGGAGGATGTAGCCAAGGTAGCAGTGGATTATTTTGACAATCTTTTTTGTGCACGTTCGTGCAATCAAATGGAGGAATGCCTAAGCACTGTTTCGACCAAAGTAAGTCCAGCCATGCAGGACATGTTGTCTAGGGATTTTACTGCTGATGAAATCAAGGATGCTGTATTCCAGATGGGACCAACAAAGGCACCTGGGCCTGATGGTATGAATGCCTTATTTTATCAAAAATTTTGGCATATAGTGGGTACTGATGTTGTCAACGCTGTGTTAGACTTTTTGAATAATGGAGTTATGTTACCTGATTTAAATCATACCAATATTGTGCTCATCCCTAAAGTGAAGAATCCAGAGAAAATGTCTGAATATAGACCAATTAGCCTTTGTAATGTTGTCTATAAGATTATTTCAAAAGTTCTTGCAAATAGGCTGAAACAAGTGCTTCCTGATATTATTTCCCCCACCCAGAGTGCTTTTGTGTTAGGTAGACTTATTACAGATAATGTTATTGTGGCATATGAGGCTTTGCATTCTATGCATGTCAGGAAGAAAGGTAAGATAGGTTCGTTGGCCTTGAAGCTAGATGTCAGCAAAGCTTATGATCGGGTTGAATGGTTGTTTTTGCAAGGAGTAATGCAGAAGTTGGGTTTTCCAGAGAGGTGGATTGACAGAGTGATGACTTGTGTTACCACTACATCATTCTCTATTCTACTCAATGGGAAACCTTATGGGAATGTGCTTCCAACTAGGGGAATCCGTCAAGGAGACCCTCTTTCTCCATACTTGTTTCTGTTGTGTGCAGAGAGTTTCACATCTTTATTGGTAAAGGCAGAGAATGATGGTAAAATCCATGGAGCTTCTATCTGCAGAGGGGCACCAAAAATATCTAACTTATTGTTTGCCGATGATTCCCCTTTGTTCTGTAGGGCAACACAAAATGAAGTGGAGGTAATTTCTGAGGTGCTTCAAACATATGCTAATGCTTCGGGCCAATGCATCAATTTGGAGAAGTCTTCAGTCTTTTTTTAGCAGCAACACTTCAGCTAGCCAGAAGCAAGATATCATGAGGGTTTTGGGAGTTCAGGAGGTACACCGTTTTGACTCATATTTGGGGCTGCCTACATTAGTAGGGAGATCTAAATATCATACATTCTCATTTTTGAAGGATAGGATTTGGAAGAAGTTGCAGGGGTGGAAAGGGAAGATGTTGTCTAGGGCTAGTAAGGAGATACTTATTAAAGCAGTTGCTCAGTCGATCCCTACATATACCATGAGTGTGTTTCAACTCCCTTTGAAGCTATGTGATGAGCTAGATGCAATGTGTGCAAAATTTTGGTTGGGGCAAGTAAGGGATGAACGAAAAATTCATTGGCAACGGTGGGAGAAGTTAACAAGATCCAAGAAGGATGGAGGAATGGGTTTTAGGGATTTAAGGGCATTTAATTTAGCTATGTTAGCTAAACAAGGGTGGCGGTTGCTACATGATGATAGCTCTTTAGTATATCAATGCCTTAAATCAAGATATTTTCCTAGAACTCACCTATTTGATGCTAAGTAATCCCCAAATTGTTCCTTTGTGTGGAAGAGTATTGTAGCTGCTTTGCCTATTTTGAAAATGGGATGTTGTTGGAGAGTTAGGAATGGTCATTCTATTCAGGTTTCAGAGGATAAATGGATACCGAATTATCCAACAAATGCACCTTTGCTTCCTCTCAGGGAGGAGGTTTAAGAGGTGGCTGTGGCTGAACTAATTGACCCACAATTGCATGCTTGGAGGACTGAATTTATTAGGAACATGTTTGAGCAAGCAGATGCTGAAGCCATTTGTAGAATTCAATTAAGTCGACGAGATGTGGAAGACGCTATGATCTAGTTGCACCATAAAAAGGGACTGTTTACTGTCAAGTCTGCATATAGGGTGGCGAGGGAAGTATTGCATGGTGGAAATATAGCTGAGAGCTCAAGGGGCTGTGTGGGGAAAAGAGTGTGGGCTGCCCTTTGGAAGCTTCAAATTTCAAACAAGATTAAAGTATTTGGGTGGAGAGCTTGCAATGATATTTTGCCAACAAAACTAAATCTATCTAAGCGAAAAATAATTGAGGACGCGATGTGTCCTATATGTATGAGGTTTCCAGAATCAGCTATCCATGCATTGTGGGAATGTGAGGCGGCCAAAGATGTGTGGGCTGGTAGTTTAAAAATTTTGCAGAAGGGGGTTTCGGGCTTGGCTGATTTTATGCATCTAATGGAGTACTTGCTGGATCGGTTGGAGCTACATGATATGGAGGAGGTCTTGGTGCAAGCTTGGCAGATTTGGAATCAAAGAAATCGGGTTGTACATGGAGGAAAGTTTTATGAACCAGGATGGTTGATCACACGAGCAAGGGAGCTGTTAAAGGACTTTTGGACTGCCCAAGATCAAATGAGAATTGAAACAGTGATGCAGCAAGCTTGTGATACCTAGCAGCCTCCTCCTCAACCGGTATTCAAGCTTAATTTTGATGCAGCGGTATTTTCATGCCTCAATAGGTCTGGTTTTGGTGCTGTTATTTGCAATGACAAAGGGGAGGTTATGGCAGCCATGGCAGCAAAGGGTCCGGAAGTGTTTTGCAATGAGGAAGTTGAACTACTTGCTTGTAGGAAAGCGATTAAGTTTGCGGTGGATGCGGGATTCTCAGAATTTGTTATTGAAGGAGAAAACAGCTCGGCCATGTCAGCTATTTCAACGCTGAAACTTGATCAGTCATTGCTAGGGAATGTGGTTGGGGATATCCAACATTTGATTCGAAATTTGCATTGGGTAAGGATTGATTGTATTAGGAGAGGGGGGAACCGGGTTGCTCATGTATTAGCTCAATTTGCTAGGAATATTTCTGAGGATAGGTATTGGATGGAGGATGTTCCTCCAATAGCTAGAGAAGCTTTGTAGCTTGATGCTAATTTTTTATTTAATTGAATGATATGCTTCTGTTTCAAAAAAAAAAAAAATATATATATATATAATACAAATTAATTAATACAAAAAATGTAGAATAGGAGGATTGAATCACTTGGAACTTCTTTTTTTTTATAACAAAATTAAATATAAAAAGGCCAAAATTACCATATCCGTGACTATTTTTGTTTTTATATTAAACGACAAGTAGCATACCAGGGGTCTCTTAGGTCTTGATATTCTGCCACGTCTAACGACAGAATTATTATTGTTGTAACCAAATTTCTTTCACTGTGCTTTTTTTTTTTTTTTTGGGCTAAACCCGAATGTGTTATTGAATCTTATGTGGCAATTGAGTTTAAATATGCTCGTTCAGGTCGAATACATATGATTTGGATCTGAAGAAAAGACTAAAGAGAGACAGAGTTTCCAATTTAATTGAGGATGAAAAAAAGAAAAAGTAATTAAGTGTGACTTTCTATAGGGATTATCTTGTCCCAATTTATTTAAGTTTTTGAAAATTTTCTTTCTATGAGGACTTTTTTTTTTTTTTTTTGGTGTGTGTGTGTGTTGTATAAGAGGTTAGAATTCTTTGTATGATGCTTGCTCTTTTTTTCTAGAATTAATGCAAGTGAATTGTTCTATTCTTTTGGTAGCCTGCAAATCATCCCTATATCCCTCTATTTGATCACTATCTAAGAAGTACAAACACTCCGTAGGGGTGCTGGATCCATGTTAGACATGAGATACGTCCGGAAAATTTTTGCATGCATGTCCAATCCTTTCCATTTTTCTTTTTTTGAAAAATTGCTGGATGAGACTGTGACACAGGAGGGACACTTCTCTTTGTCCTCCTTGACCCACTCGGTAAAGCAGGGGTGAGTTCAAACTCCTTTGTGAAGTAAGGATGGAAGTTATAATTCATGATATTTAATAGTTGGAACTATTCCTTAATATTTTTTATTTATTTGCTTTTCCATTGTTTTCGTAGCCTACATTGAATAATCTATATATACAAATTTTTTTGTTTTCTTTATGCACTTAAAATTTTATTTTAACAATAATGAATAAAAAAACATTAAGATATAGATTTTGAAAGGTTATAAATTCAAAATTTCAAAAAAGAAGTTATTTAACAAATGTTTTGAACTGAAACCTTACTTAAGAGTTTTTACTTTTAAAGTTCCAATATTGAAGGGGATGTAGCTCAAATAGTAGAGCACCAAACACCTTACTTGAAGATACGACGATCGACACCTTTCATATCCATTAATTTTTCCCTTTTTTTTTTCTTTTGATTTTAGTTTTTATAATAAAAAAATTGTCTAATCTTTGTTAATTGAATATTTGCTAAATATTTTTTAGTTATCTACTTTTTATTTTATTTTTTTGGTAGCCAAAATTGGATATTTATTAATTGGATATTTACAAAACATTGAAGGAGATGTAGCTCAAATGTAGGGTAGTGAACATGCTATTTAAAGGTACGAGGTTCAATAGCGTGCATCTCAATTCATTTTTCCCTTCTTCAGTTTTTTTTTTTTCCTTAAAAAAATGGCTTATCTTGATTAATTGGACATTTTCTAAATATCTTTTTTATTTTTTGGTTTTTTTTTTCTTTGTCGCCAAAATTGACCAGTACGGGTAAAATTTAATGAGTTTTCTCTATAGTCTATACAATAACAAACTTGCAGTTTGAAGGTGCAAGAATTGATACTTTGCATCTCCATTGATTTTATTTTTTCCCTTCATTGATTTCTCAACTAGTCCCATTATTTTCACTAGAAGACAAACTGATCTATTCGTTTACTTCACAAATGGTTGAATTTTTTTTTTAGATTACCATAGTGTCGTATGCCTTCAACAAACCCAATCCTCTTATGTTTGGAACAACAACCATATTTGCTTTTAGAACAATAGCAGGAGTTCTGTCATATTCATTTCCAAATAACACAAAAAAGGGAAAAATTACCCTCACTTCCGTTAAAAATTTTAAACCACTTCTACTACTACGTCCAAAATTACCCCCTCTTCCTCTCTTCATCATTCTCTCTCTTCTTTTTTTAGATTATTCTAATATGGTGTAGTGTAAAATAGAGAATGGGATGTAAAGTGGATTGTTAAAGAATTAATGTAAATAAAATACAAAATTTTTGGTGATGCAAATGCAAAATGCTTCTTCTTCACTTTTTTTTCTTTTTGTGTTGCATTATAGGAATGTAGCTACAGTCTTCCCAAGTAATTAATTATAAATACGAGGTGTATGATATATGGATGTATGTATTTATGCAGATTCTTATTTGAAAGAACATTTGTAGACTGTCTATATAAATTGCAATAAAAACGTCCACTTCATTTGAAGCTCAAAACTAATTTCTCTGACATAAACATCAAATAAGCATTCCTTTTGTTTTTGAAAAACCAAGCCTTAGAGATCCAATATTTTCATAATACTATTTGGTATGTTACAAACCACCAACATCAATTTTTTTGAGATCACAGAGAGCTACAAACTCACCAATTGCTAATGTCTAAGTGAATTCAAAATATAGATGGTATGGCTGTATTATTTACACCTTTTATATATAAATTGGAAGTTTATTGAACTCATATGATGTCCTACACAAAATGAAGTTAAGATTTATAAAAGCACTATGTATGAATATGGCAAAAAGCATAGCTTTAGACAATGAGAAAATGCAAAAATATTATGGGAAGTATTGAACGCTATGTACTTATGTTTATTCGCACATACAACGAAGCAAGTTTGAGAAAACCATATCCCAATAACTTTGTATGAATTTCAAAAGTGGACTGGCTATATAATAATAATATAATTGTATATGATATAAAAATGATATATTATACTATTCAATAATGTTCATAAAATAAGTTGTTACGCATTAAGACATTAAGGTAAATTGAAAATTGAAAATTAAAAAATAAAAATAAAAATTTAAATCTATAATTAGGACAAACATTTAATTTTTAGCTATAGCTATTTGTAGTTACAACTTTAAAACGTCATATGTTTTATTAAAAAGAAAAAAGAAAAGGCTATGAATACACGCGCATGGTGCGCGTGACTAGGCTAGTAAACACTACCATTATCTTTACTTCCAAAAAATTTCAGATTTATGCCAGATTTTTCGGGATTTAGATTTTTGGTGCTTTTATGGAATTTTAATTTTTTTGAAAATATATCTTCCTATAAATATCCTATAAAAGTTTCATTTGATAATATGCATTGGAAGAGGCTACAACTAGCAAACCTTGGAATTGTATTTTGATAGCCTTAGTGATTTTTGAGATGAGAAACACAATTATAGTCAGTAGAGGCAGAGGAGGAGTAAGAGGAGGGCTAAAAGAAGGAGTAAAATATTCAAGAGGCAAAGAAAACAAGAAGAAGAAAATACCTATGAAGTTGATGCATGTTGATGTGATCGGATCAATGAATTACCAAAATCTTTTGAAGTTGAGGTATATCTAAACAATAAACATTTCAAGTCATCTATTTTTTTTTTCCCTATTGTTAACACACACACCCTGGTGGGTTTTGAACTAATGGCCTCAGCATCTACCCAAACTCGTGAGCGGAAGTGCCATTTGAGCCAAAGCTCCTTGGCCCTTTCAAGTCATTAATTTATATAAATATGCAAAAGAGGAAGTTGAACCTTAAATCCCTAAAATGGTTAATTATCTAACATGTAGTTATGCTGTCTTTTCATTGTTTCTAAATGATTATGTTTTGGTTGAAGTATAATTGAACGGGCATACCTTCTAATTCGCTATACAGAAACTTCTCTTCTTCTCCCACTTTGTTTTTTTTCTTCTCTCAAGTTTGTGTCTTTCTCCTTGTTTATCTATCCTCGTCTCCTTTCTTCCATCTTCTTTAACAAACTTTTTGAACGATACAAAATAAAAAGAAAGATGGAGTGGGTGAAACGTGAAAGCATCTCATGCCATACAATTGGACCATATATAGTAGCCTTGCAACACTATTTAGTATTTACATGTACATAGGCTTGTATATTTACACATCCATGTAATTATTATTCTATAACTTTTTCTTGGACTTCTTTTTTTCTCCTTTTGGATTATCTTTTCAAACTTCAATTTTATTCCAAAATTAGTATACATAACATAATTGATTAATTGGCTTTAGTTGGACAAATTTATAACTTTCTATCACTGATACAAACTTCAATCCTATCTTTTTTAATTAGTATGAATATCGTTAGTTGAAAGTTAAGTTGTCTCCATTGATTAAAGTGTTCGGATTGTTGAGTTTGTTGTGTAGGATGAAGAAGAGGAGAAAATGGAAAAACCTCATTCGATGTTAAAATTGAAAAAAAAAAGTAAATATTTATTTTAATTTGAAAAAATTATACTTTACCACTCTAAACTATGCATCAGATTTACACTTTGCACCTTAAACTATTCGAGCACACACTTTGCACCCTTAACTATCACACTTATAACACTTTGCACCCTGGTGTTACTTTTGCTATTATGTTTAACAAAATGCTATGCATCTTGCTTAGGTGAAACAAACTTAAAAAACTAAATCACCCTACTTCAAAGTTCAAAAACAATTAAAACAAAACCCAACTTTTTTCACATCTCTCTCCCCCTCTCTCGTGCATGCAGCCTCTTCCCCAAATCTAGAGTTTTATAAACCCTAAATCCCTTATTTGAAAATTGTTTTTGCTTCCAACAGATTTCAAGCAGCAATCTGTTCGCATATCTAAGAAGTCTTGTCTTGTTGAAACAAAGAAGGATAAGTTAGTTGATGAAGAGTTTCTAACTAATGTTGTTTTGCATGATGAAAATGGTGTCCCGCAGCCCCTTGAGATGTTGGAATTTGATGAAATATTTATCTCTGGTCTTATATTGCCTCTTGAGGAAAGTTCAGGCAAAGAAAAGGAAAAGGTAATCAGATGTGAGGGCTTTGGACGGTTAGAATCTTGGGGCATCTCTGGCTATGAAGATGATTCTCCAGTGATATGGCTTTCTACTGATATTGCTGATTATCATTGCCTTAGACCAGCCAGTAGCTACAAGAAATTTTATGATCATTTCTTTGAAAAGGCCCATGCTTGTGTAGAAGTCTATAAAAGGCTGTCAAGATCTTCTAGAGGTAACCCTGACTCTACTTTGGATGAATTGGTTGCTAGAGTTGTTTGTTTAATGAGTGGAAACAAGCACTTTTTCACTCAAATATTTAGAAAATCTAAAAAGGATTTAAAAAAAAAAAAGGGTTTTGTTTTAATTGATTTTGAAGTACGGTGTTTTAGTAGTTTAAATTTGTTCCACCTAAGCAAGATAGTAACATTCTGTTAAACATAACAGCAAAAGAAACAACGGGTGCAAAGAATGATAGTTTAGGGTGCAAAGTATGGATTTGAATAGTTTAGGGTCTAAAGTGTAGCTTAGTGCATAATTTAAGGTGATAAAATGTAATTTTTGCTTTTAATTTATTTATCATGTTATTGATGTGACTCTAATCAATTCATTGTCATAGTTTGTAAACATGTTGTTGTAAAGTTGTTAGTAGCTATAACTATTTCTAGACATTAACCTGTGGAATTAATAAACAGGTTCGAATAAACAAGAGGAAACTTATCCCCCTTTTTGATAGCTCCATTTTCTGGATCATAGAGTCGCTCGCAGAAGAAAATGTGCTCAAAGATAGCAGGGTTGTCCAAAGATGGGGATATATTTCTGCTTCCTAAGTTCAAAATTTCATTGTATTGCTGTAACATGTATTTTCAATTCTTATTCACTGTAAGGAAAATCTTGGGTAAGAAAAAAGCAGTTCGTACACATTGGAAAAATCTTAGTTTTGATTTCTCAGAACTCTTCACAGCACAAAAAATCACGGTGTTCTAAACAGGCCATCATTTGTGTAAAATTGGATGCTCTCTTGGTGGATTCCTGCTTAAGGGGAACATGTGAGTGGAATCTTCAACTTCAGGTTGAACATGTGATTTTACCTACAGCTAGCTTCTCAATAAGTGATTGCATGTTATTGCAAACTAAGCATGAAATCGCATATTCTCATCTTCAAGTTTCTTTTCGTCACGTGCACTTGAAGAGGCTTCAACTACCAAGCCTTTAAACTGTATGGTTATGCCTTTAATGATTTTTGAGATGAAAAACACAATTACAGTTGGTAGAGGAACATGAGGAGGAAAAGAAGAACAACAAGAAATAAATACTTATTAAGCTAATAATAAATATTAATGTAATCAAATCAGTGAATTACCAGAATGTATATCCAGATTTTCAATTCATGGTTATAGTATGGCGTGAGTCCTCATCTGTTATCTAATCAACATTCTTCAAAGGATTCTCTAGCGACAAGGAATGAGGCAATTCAAACTGGTATTTAGTAAATATAGATATTGCATACCGGGTAGTAATGGTTTGGGTTGTAGAATTAATTATTATCTTGCATATTATATATATATATATGTGTGTGTGTGTGTGTGAGAGAGAGAGAGAGAGAGAGAGAGAGAGAGAGGGATAAATGTAAGAGTTTTTTGAGATATTAACAAACAATTGTTTAATCCTAAACTGTAATTTACACTTTCACGTATTTTTCTCTCTAATAAATTTGCTATATAACTAATTTATAAAAACAATATTAACTATTGCACAATCTTCTATGTTGAACCCTCTAAAAAGGCTCAAAAATGTGAAAGTGAGGTGGTTAAATAATTTAGTTTAGTATAATAAATAATTTTAATATAATAAAACAACATAAGATGTAACTTTATTAAGTTAAAAGCTAATCTGTAAAATAAAATATTGTTTTGGGTATGAATTTTTTTTTTTATCTAATTTTTTTTTAAAAAAGAATACTTAGTCGGACTCCTTTAAATAATTTCTGAGTTCCGCCACTGCTTGTAATAGGTGCCTCAGCTAGAAAACTACTGTAAGCCTTTTTTTTAAGGGCACATAGCAGAGGAAAAGCATGCTAATTTTTTTATTTATTTATTTATTTTTTTAATTTGCTTGATGGGTTTGTGAGAGGTTAAATAGCAGATAACTTAGTTGGAGGGGAATGCTTGGAAAGGGTCCACTCTCTTTCTATCAAAATGAAAAACAACATTTATGTTGCTTATCTTTTTTATTTTCACTCTTAATGGCTTTTTATTTTATCATTAGAAACCATAAGAATTATTTCTCCCCCTCCCCCCAAAGAGTTGTTTTTCTTACCTCCATAAAAAAAAAATACTTAATAAATCAAAACTGTTGTATCATTTTTGCAAGGTTGATCCTCGTGAGGAAATATGGTGACTACTGACTAGATTTGTTTATGCGTTAATTTACTTTTTTCTTTTTCTTTTTCGATTGAGAAAAATGCGTTAATTTACAGGAGTTAAGGACTCTTGCTAGTTGCTATCACACTTGAGTGTTCTCCGACCCTGAAACAATGTAGCACCAAGCTTGAAAGAGCCGACACCTTAAAGTGATGCACATATCCCTTTCACCTGACAAAGTTTATGAGATCTCGATCTCATCTCATAAAATGAAAGAAGATGGGAACACGTTGTGCTTGACAGATAGATGTTATTGTTCGTTTTTAGACCACTTACAACACAATCAGATTAACCTAGTTAATTAGTCAAGTGATTACTTAGTCAAATTATCAGATCTAGGTTAACACAAATATATCATATCAATGTAAAGTGCAGAAAATAAAGAACACAAAAATATGATAACCCATGAAAACCAAACCGGTAAAAAACCTGGGGAGGATTTAACTTAGCTATCGTCAAGGTAAAACTGAATCCACTATGAAAGAATTGAAGTTTTACAATAGCGACTTAGACCACCAACATCTTATTGCTACCTCAAGTAGAAAACTTACTACTACGACCACGTGACACCTCCGAGTCCACGGACTACTTCTTTCTTGGATTTCCAGCAAGTACAAGCACTCCCGCTTGTGTATCTTTAAGCTCTTGAATCTGCAACTGAATTAATCACCAAGTACTTGACATAATCTTGAATCTTAGAAACCCTAAGTATGTGTGAAGGCAAACACCTCTAAATCTCACAGAAGGCTCACACACACAGCATAAAGATTAACCTCAAAACGTGACTAGGGTTTTCCCTTTTATACTTAAAGCAAAACATAAAACCCTACACGTCAAACGGGCTTGGGCTGAGTTGGAAATTCTGCAGAAAAATCAATTTGCATGACTTTCGATCGGTCGAGTCTAATTCTCGATTGATCGAGCCAGGCAGATTTACACAGTAAATCCTGCAGTAACTCGATTCCAACTTTAGATAAAAAAACATATACTTTGAGCAAGTCTAAATAAGACTAAAACGTTTTGATTATGGTTTGCCAATATTACAAAATGAAGTTCTATTACATTAGTTCCTAATTCCTTAGAACCTAACAAATTCCTCCTTTGGCAATCCGTGACAAAACACAAACTTAACAAAATGCTCAAAGTTACATAAAAATAGCCCATTACAAAAACATTACCCAACAAAACAAATCCAACCAAACTACTATCTATCTATTGCAAGTCTAGACAGCAGCACGACTGAATCAACCTGTGTATTTCCTGAAACACTCAACAAACACATAAACATGTGTATGTAAAATACAAGTAAAACAAAAATAACTTCTTGATTTCACATAACACGAAATAAAGACATATATCATGAAAACTCATAAATAAAAATCAATACACAATGTGAAACAAGAAAAATATATAAACAATGTATCTCCCCCTATCATGGACAACCCAAACAAAATACATCATGAGCCAAAAAATGTAAATACATAATGAAGCACCTAGATACAATCTAAAAGCTCTACAGCTCCAAGTAAAAAAAAATAAATAAATAAAAAATCTCCCCCTAACTACAAAAACTCATCTACAAATGTATTCCCCCCTTTTTGTGACGGAATGCTAAAGGGCAATCAGAAGCCATCATCAAAAGGAGGTGGCAGAGGCGACCGTCTCAAGTGCTCTAAATCTGCTCGCAAGGCACGAAGCTCATCAAGCATGTCCACCAAAAGCTGACCATGAGCCGCCTGAACGGTCATGACAGTCTCCAACGTACAACGAATGTTTGAATCATCCGAAGTAGATGGTGGAGGAACAGCAGTAGCAATAGCATTAGCAGCAAGATCAACGAACTCCTTAGCCGTAGTATCACCTGTGGAAGATGGAGGAGGAGGTGCCACACCAGAAGACTCAACCTTAAGGCGTTTAGAGCTTGCTCTCAACTGAGTAGCCCGCTGCTTAAGAAATGTGGCACCAATGGGAGCAATAATATGACCAGGCTTAGAAGCCGGAATGCATCTAATCCTAGATGTAAAAGAATTCGATGAATAAAAACGGGGAAGAAGAGAGCATGAGCAGTAGAACTACTCCTATGAACTTCAATCAAAGAGCGAATAAAAAGATGAGGAAAGCTCATTGGAGCATCAGTAATAAAAGCATACAAAAATGCACAACGCTCCAAAGGAATGGTGTACGGATGAGAGATAGGCCACAAAGAATGACAAGCAATTTGAAAGAAAAGATAGTGAATCTCAGTGAGCTTAGCAGTAGTGATCCGAGGATCAGAACCCCACTAGATAGAGGACCTAGTGATGTAAGATATGATATCGTCTAGGGGAGGAGACTCATCATAAGGGTAGACAGTATGCTGAACAAGTAGCACCCCAAGAGCATCAGCCACTATTGAAGGAGTAATGGTGTACTCATCACCCTGTATCCAACTCCTCCCAAGAGTGTTGGAATCATAGGCGTGGACCGAGAGGTTCGAGTAGAACTCTCTGATCAAGGTAGCTGGAGGAGGATGATCAGCATCCAACAGAGGTAACTAGCCCCGACGTTCAAAATTACGCTTAATCTTAGGGTCAAGCTCATCTAACATAACCTTTCTCTCAACCAAAATGTTTCTCTTAAGGTTAAGCTTCTCATAGGTTTCCTGATGTTTCTCGCTAAAAAATCTACCACTCTCAAAGGTAGGAGCAGAGGGTGAGGGGGCAGACCTATTAGCTCTAGTCTTCCTAGGCATGATGCTAAAGATCAAAAGGACAGACACAAAAAAATTGAGAGAGGAAAAAAGAAAAAACTAAGGGCAGACTGCAAGTTAGCACAAAAAAAAAAAAAAAAAAAATAGAAACAACAGTTTTATATGATGCATGAACAATATCAACACATGATGCATGCACTAATGCAGTGAGAATAAGTTCAATTATAACTTGAAATTCACAAAAGTGGCTTGAGCATAGAGTTTATATAAAAAACCCCAAAATTTTGAAAAACCACTTGTACAATTTTCAATAAATTGACCAATTGATCATTAAACAAGATAGATAACACAGTATAATGATCATATGAATCAATCCAACAAGCCAATTTTATCAAATTAAACCTAATTGAACAAAATCCCCAATTCGGGTAGTTTCAAGCCCTAGAAATTCAAATTTTTCACAAAACACAAAATTGATCAAATTAATCACCAAGGATCAATTTAATAACATCCCACAACAAAAACCCATTGATCAATTGTGAAAGAAATGGCTTAAATTATCAAAAATCCCAAAAATCCTTAGGTTCGAAATTTCGCTTCAATGCATGGCAAAATGCATGAAAATAAATGAAAAAGGAGGGGTATAAAGGTCTTACCGGCCTTAGAGGACAAAAACCTTACAAAAATTTTGAGGGAAAACGACAAAAATCTTGATTGGTAGCCTTGACCGATTGGATAGAGAGAGAAAAGAGTTTTTGAAAAAGTTTGAAAGTGATAGAACGCGTGAAAACAAAAGTTTTTAAAAAACTCTCTATACGACTTTCGATCGATCGAAATTTAGATTTGATCGGTCGAAAATGCTTAGATTGATCCAACATTAACTGAGCACCGATTGAAACAAGCAGAAGCTGACCAAAATTTTAATCGCATTTTCGATCGGTCGAAAAACAGGTTCGATCGATCGAAAATCTGGAAAACACAATTTTTTTGAAAAAAAAAAGAAATTTTATGCAATAACTCCTCAAAGCATTGAATTTTATGAATAAAATGTATGGGTATGAGATGAAATGCTTTTCGAAAACACTTGTTTAGAACCTAGTTTTCCTAAAATTAAGATTTTCAATCAATTCACCGTAAATACGCAAACAACAAACATGTTTTGTATAAAAATCAAGAAATTTTCAAACTTGGTTGGCCAAACCAAAATCACACACAATAACATGTATAAAGTTTAGCATAGAGTAACTTGTGTAGTGTGTGCAACTAGCAAAAGTTTGAGATACATGCGAGGTAAAATGTAAGTAGAAATCAATCACACATTCTACAAAATTCATCACATAAATTTGAGAGAGACTATCACTTAAAGAGTTACATCATATAACTCCCACATCTCCTAGAATAAAAGTTTGCAATCATGTAAGTTTCTTGATTTGCCTCATAATGTACACACCAATTTTACTTAATCAGAAACTTATTAAAAAAATAGCCGGGATAATGTACACACTAATTTTATTAGATTTTGAATTTATTTTAGCCCAATAATGTACACACCAATTTTAGCATTTAACCGAGGCTATACCTTATGTTCTTTTTGTGCATGTGTTACACTTTCTCGAGTACAAAATCTTACGATATGCACTAAGGTATTCATGATTGGGTAGTAAAAAGTGGTGAGATGGTTATTTATGCCTTTCTCAATAAGTTCAAGTTCAACAATCAAAGGCATGTGATTTCAAGATCAAGATCATGTGATCAAAAACTATAAACATCTTCCCACACAACATGCATTACAAAACTCAAACTAGTAAAGTGTAATAAATAAGCTCATCAAAACTAAACAAGGTACATAAACATGTTATGTAAAAAAAATATGGCTAACCTTGATTTCAAATCCAAGAAAAATAATGCAAAACACATTTTGCTTCCTTTTTCCTTTTATTTTTTTTTTGTTTTTTTTTTTTTTAATTTTTGAAAAGAAATAAACAAAAACAAACCTAGAATGTAATGTATGATTGTTATGCAATGTAAATACTAGAAAAACAAAGAAAAAAAATAGCAAAAAAAAAAAAAAATGGTCACAAAGAGTAGAGCGATGAAGCACAAAGACCAAGAAAGCCAAAGAAGATCAGGGACACAGAATCACACCAATTACTTGACGAAGTGCCTCAAACTTATTTCTATCAAGAGGTTTGGTGAAGATGTCAGCATTCTGACGTTCAGTAGGGATATACTCAAGAGGCACAATCTTTCTTTCAACAAGATCCCTAATAAAGTGATATCTAATCTCTATGTGTTTAGTCTTAGAGTGTTGCACAGGGTTTTTAGAGATATCAATAGCACTAGAATTATCACAATAAACAACCATGGTATCTTGTGATATCCCATAATCACTCAAAAACTTTTTCATCCAAAGAAGCTGTGAACAACAACTTCCAATAGCAATATATTCTGCCTCAGCAGTAGACAAAGATAGAATTTTGCTTTTTACTCATCCAAGCAACAAGATTGGCTTCTACATAAAAACACCCACCAGTGGTGCTTTTTTTATCATCAGCATTACCGGCCCAATCAGAATCGAAAAATCCGGCAAGAGACAAATTAGACTCTTTGCTATAATACAATCCATAATCACAAGTTCCACCAACATATTTTATGATTCTTTTAACATCATTCAAATGTGAAACCTTAGGATTAGATTGAAATCTAGAACATACACCAACACTAAAAGCAATATCAGGCCGACTAGCAGTTAAATACAAAAGACATCTAATCACGCTTCTATATAATGTAACATCAACAGGCTCACCAGATGGATCATTGGTTAATTTTGCATTTCTAGCCATTGGTGTTCTAGCATGGGCAGCCTTGTCAAGTCCAAATCTCTTAGATAGATTTCTTGCATACTTTGCATGGTTAATGTAGATTCTTGAGTCCATTTGCTTCACTTGCAATCCCAAGAAATAAGTTAGGTCACCAACCATACTCATTTCAAACATTGCCTTCATTTCATCTGCAAAAAATTGAGCAAGAGAATCATTAGTAGCACCAAAAACAATATCATCAACATAAATTTGAGCTACAACAAAATAATCCTTATCCTTTCTTATGAAGAGTGTAGTATCAGCAAAACCCCTTTTGAATCCATGCTCAGTGAGATATGCAGTCAATCTATCATACCAAGCCCTGGGAGCTTGTTTCAAACCATAAAGGGCTCTCTTCAACTTATAGACATCATCCGGTCTGTGAGGATCAACAAAACCCTTTGGTTGTTCAACATATACCTCTTCTTGCAACATACCATTCAAGAAAGCACTCTTAACATCCATTTGATACAACTTGAAGTTTAGATGACTTGCTATGGCCAAAAGTATCCTAATGGATTCCAGTCTAGCCACCAGTGCAAAAGTCTCATCAAAATCAATTCCTTCCACTTGCACGTAACCTTGAGCAACAAGTCTTGATTTGTTTCTAATAACAATACCATGTTCATCGGACTTGTTCTTAAATATCCACTTAGTTCCAATCACATTGACTCCCTTTGGTCTAGGAACTAATTCCCACACATCATTTCGAATAAATTGATGAAGTTCTTCACGCATAGAATTTACCTAATCAGCATCTTGAAGTGCTTCATCCTCCTTTTCCGGTTCAAATTGGGATAGATAGCATGAGTGAGTAATTACATTCAAGGTCTTGGATCTCAATCTCATGTTATCATTTAGACTACCCAAAATATTTGTGGCAGGATGATTCAACTTAACTCTAGAAGATGGACCTTTAACCAAGGATGTGGAGGTGTCTTTCTGTTCTGATGGAGGACTAAGCTCACTCTGTTCTTGTCGAATTTCATGAACCAGTGTGGATGGTTCTGCACTTGATGGTACAGAGACCGCATCATTTAACAACATCAACTCTTCCTCAGTATGCTTCCCTACATAATCATCAGGTAGTGAATCATCAGCTTCCATGATATTTTCTTGAATCGAAGAAGTGTTTTCTGAATGACTTTCTGAACTTAATTCATCATTGATCACAACATTGGAGGACTCCATGACTCTACTAGTGGAAGAGTATCCGAGAAAGTATCCCTTGTCGCTCTTTGCATTAAACTTTTCTAGGTTCTCTCTATCACACAGAATATAATAGTCACTACCAAATATCCTGAAATACTTGACAACAGGCTTCTTTCCTCTCCAGAGTTCATAAGGAGTTTGCTTGGAATCAGGTCTGAAATACACACGGTTAAGTGTATGGCAAGCAGTGTTAACTGCTTCTCCCTAGAAGGATTTGGGCAACTTCTTATTGTGTAGCATGACATGTGCCATCTCTTGAACAACCCTATTCTTCCGTTGCACTATTCCATTCTGTTGTGGTGTCTTGGGTGAAGAGAAATCTTGATGTGTGCCTTGATCATTGCAAAACGTAGCTTGCTTTGTGTTCTCAAATTCTCTTCCATGATCACTTCGATTTTGGCTATCATAGTACCTTTCTCAACTTGTAGTTTCTTGCACAAATGAATCATATTTTCAGGAGCCTTAGCTTTATCTTTCCAAAGCACAACCCATGTATACGTAGTAAAATCATCCACAACCATTAGAATATACCTCTTTCCACCTAAACTCAGAACTCTGGTAGGACCCATGAGATCAATGTGTAACAACTCTAGAGGTCTTGAAGTTTGAACATCAGTTACAGACGGATGTTTGGACTTCACTTGTTTATCCATCTGACATGGTCCACAGATGCACTTCTCTATCTTCTCAAACTTGGGCAAACCAATAACAACATCACACTTGGAAATCTTCTCTAATTGCTTATGACTTGCATGTCCCAACCGTTGATGCCATAAGTCAACTTGATTGATCTTTGCACTAAAACACTTGTTGCTTATAATTGGTGTTATACCATAACAGTTGTCAGTTGTCCTCACACCAATAAACATACAGTCACCTCATCCATTAAGTATCTCACATTCATACTTGGTGAAGAGAACATTAAGTCCATTGTCACAAATCTGGTTGATGCTGAGTAAGTTAGCCTTCAACCTTTCAACATACCAAACATCTTCGAAAACCAGTAACCCTGGAATGTCCACAGTTCCAATGCCTCTAATCACAAATTTGCTTCCATCTCCAAACGTGACTGTCCCAATCTTTCCTTCAAAGAATGTCTTGAACAAAGCTTTATTTCCTGTCATATGCCTGGAACAACCACTATCCAAATACCAAAGACAAGAATCACGTGCCTTTAAGGCGGTTAAAGCAGTATAACACAAATAATTATCATCACATGTAATTATACCAAGATGCTCAAAGAAAGATTTAATAAAAGCAACAAGAGACAAAAATAACAAGTAGACAAGTTGACATATTAGCAAAAAGATTTTCCAAGAATCCATGACAACCGGGGTCAAGGATCAGCTCTTAGATCAAAGGAGCAAGAGAGCTACCTGCTCTGATATCACTTGTTCGTTTTTAGACACCTTACAACACAACCAGATTAACCTAGTTAATTAGCTAAGTGATTACTTAGTCAAATCATCAGATCTAGGTTAACACAAATATATCATATCAATGTAAAGTTCAGAAAATAAAGAACACAAAGATATGATGACCTAGGAAAACCAAACCGGTAAAAATCCTAGGGAGGATTTAACTTAGTTATCCTCAAAATAAAACTGAATCCACTATGAAAGAATTGAAGTTTTATAATAGCGACTTAAACCACTAACATCTTATTGCTACCTCGAGTAGAAAACTTACTATCACGACCATGTGACACCTCCGAGTCCACGGACTACTTCTTTCTTGGATTCCCAGCAAGTACAAGCACTCCCGCTTGTGTATCTTTAAGTTTTTGAATCTGCAACTGAATTAATCACCAAGTTCTTGACATAATCTTGAATCTTAGAAACCCTAAGTATGTGTGAAGGCAAACACCTCTAGATCTCACAGAAGATTCACACACACAGCATAAAGAGCAACCTCAAAACGTGGCTAGAGTTTTCCCTTTTATACTTAAAGAACATAAAAACCTACACATCAAACGGGCTTAGGCTGAGTTGGAAATTCTACAGAAAAATCAATCTGCACGACTTTCGATCAGTCGAGTCTAATTCTTGATCGATCGAGCTAGGTAGATTTACATAGTAAATCTTGCAGCAACTTAGTTCCAACTTTACATAAAAAACATATACTTTGAGTAAGTCTAAACAAGACTAAAACGTTTTGATCATGATTTGCCAACATTATAAAATGAAGTTCTAATACATTAGTTCCTAATTTCTTAGAACCTAACAGTTATTATTATTATTATGCAGTGGCAATGGCAGAGTTCTAATTTTCTAGCTCTGGCAGTGGCAATGGCAGCTAGCTCTGCTCAATTGTGTGAATTCAACCACTATGTAGCGTCAATAGAAAAGACTCAAGAGATGCTACCCAATCAAATGGTGCTACAATGCTTCACAGCTTAGGTGTTAGGTTTCATATTTATTTGTTTAGGTGGGAGTGCGAATTATTCAGTCAAAGATAATATTGCGACACTCAAGCTCGCCAAACACTGTGGAGACCAATTATATTATGTTTCCCTCGCTCTTATAATGAAGCTAAAGTCACACAAAAACCTTCTAAATGAGAGGAAGTTCAATTATATTTTCTAGATATTAGCACTCATTAGCATTGAGCAGCATCCATCTTGAAAAGGATGAACAGATTCTAATTTCTCTCTAGAAATGGCAATCTAAGTGCCATGTCCTAATTTGCTAAATTTAATTTAAGGGATCAAGATAATTAGCATTAAATAATGATTGATTCCAATTTAATGAAAAAGGGCTATGTGTCGTGGAAGAATGTTTATTCAACAAACATGATATTTCTTTTTGAGCACAAGTGGTTTACACATTGCATTAGCAAGAGCTCATAAGTCTCATATGTGTTGAGACTTGAGAGAGTTTTTAACCTATGACGTTCTCTTTTGGTGATTACTCTTGAAAGCTCACTTAGTGTGTAAAGCACTAATGAATGTTTAGATTCCCAATTTCAAATATAACCAACACAAGCTTATACTCAAACAATAGATGTGCGGAATGATAAGTAAAAGTAATACCCAAATAAATAAACAATTCAAAACTATAATTAATCACAACGCAGTAGCAATTAATAGGCAATAGTAAGGGTTCGAGAGATGCAAACACAAAGATAATACCGGCACGTGTTATCGAATAGGAAACCGAAAAGTTTGGCGAAAAACCTCTTTGCCACCCCTCAAGCGGTGAAATGATCCACTATAGAATAAAGTTGAGATACACGAATAGCAATAGATCCTCCAAGCCTAATCTACCCAGTGCATCTAAGCCCTCCAAACTTCTTGCTCTAATAAGGTTAAGCATAACCGTGTCTTCTTTAGCTCTCCGAATCCCGCAATAAGCTCATTGCATCAACCAAATAAATTGGTTATCTCCAAACTTTTTCCCAAGCACCAAATTACCTCCTCATTGATATAGGTATGGTGAGATAAGGATTTAGCTAATGAACCTCTCAAGGGGATGTCAATGGAGAGAGTGAGAGTAGAGAAATTTGAAGAATCAAATGTCTAAAATTGTGGATGAGTCAATCTTGTTTTTATCTAGGGTTTCTCTCTTAAAATTTTCTCTAGAAGCTCTCTACATTTCGTGGATATAAGCGTATTTATAGTAGGGTATGTGAGGAATGTGAAAAGTCACTTTTCTGCAAAACAGGGCATTCTGGCGACTCACTTGCGACTGGGATGAGTTGTGAGTTTGAGTCGCGAAATAACTGCTGGGCCAAACTATACTTTTTGTCCTGTAGTGCTCCAGCTGTCGTGATCCTTCAGCTTCTTGCATGCTTCACTCGTGTGACATTTTGGCGAGTCACCAGTTGCGAGTCACTCACGAGATCCAGTCACGAGAATCCTCTTGAATGCTCACACACTTGAATTCTTCACACTCTCTTACACACAACCCTTACATGATTCCCACCCAAATACAGGGTATCTAATTGCTGAAATACAAGAGAATTTGGCACGGAATGAAGCCAACACATGATTGAATAAATTCAACCTTACAACTCTCATGCGTTCTAACCTCATTTGAGAGACTTTTTACTTTCTAGTGCGCTAAAAAGAACATAAGTGACGGCCCTAAATCTTGACCCAGCTATGGGCCCTAATTTTCCGTTTTATTAGGTTCAAGTTGGCAAATTTTGTCAATTGCATGGGCCATAAGGGTTCTGGGCTTGAATTACTGGTGATGATGTTATGGGCTTATTTTTAATTTGTTGACAATTCTCTCATTCAAGCCATTATCACTTCAGGCATTTCTTATAAGCCATTATTTGAATTACCTACGAGAAATATTGCCAATTATTAAATTGCAATGTTTTTTCTCTCACTGAAACAAATTTTGTTTCAGATTCTTTTGCATTCGTTATAGTATACCATACAAAATGAAAAGGAAAAAAAAAAAAAACAAAAAAACACTTATTATCAAAAAGTGGCAATTTTGGTTTCAGATTCTATTGCATTTATATGCAAATTTGTTGTAGCAAAAAAAAAAAAAAAGGAAATTTTGTTTTTGATTTTTTTTGCATTGAAAAAGAAGAGGGGGAAAAAAAAAGAGTGATGGTTTTTTTTTTTTTTTAAGAGAGTTTCAACCTATGGCGTCCGCTCCTGATAATTGCTCTTTATTATCAGACTAAGACACCAATCAGTTTTTGGTGTAGGCAGGGATTGAACCCCAGATCTCTTATACAACTATTAGAGATTTTACCAGTTGAGTTAACTGGAACCCACAAAAAAAAAAAAAAAAATAGTGATGGTTGAGTAGAAGAAGAAGAACAGAAAAAAAAGAGGCATAATCTCGCCAGTTTTACTTTTATTCCTATTTTGTTCATTGCAAGCCTTTTTTGTATAGGGATCTTTATTTGATATGGAGAAGAATAGCATTCTATTATCTATACATCACCTACACAAAATTATGCTACGAGGTTTTTTCAAAACTATAAACAAAAAGCTAACCCATTTTTTACCAACTTACCTACTTACCTAAGGTTTTATAGAAATGAAAGGAAGAGGGAGTGGTTGAAAATTTTAGAGAGATGTTTCCTAAGGAAAAACTAGAGAGAGAAGCAAGAGAGAGAGAGAGAGAATTTCCTAGTCTAGAGAATTTTTGTAGGCTTTTTGTGTGTGTATCTAGTCTATTTTTCCAAAAAAGGGGGAGGACTATTTATAAGAGGGGAAAACCAATGGATGTGTTTCTGCACATCTCCACATAGCCGCCACATGGTGACATGCGGCCATGTGGGGTGTGTTGCGCAACACCCCATTTGGCGTCTCCTAATTCCTCTCCAAGCTGTCTTATTTCATATTTTTCCTGATTTTGGTCCAATATTTGTGCTGCTATTTGGAGGCCTTTCAGAGCTCATATTTCTTTGCATTTGGTGTCATTGGAATGGTCTGGATGTCTACCTTCCATAGGCTTTTACCTAGTTTGATTTGGAGTTACGGTTGTAGAGATATCATGTTCGGAAGAGAGGTAACACAGTGCAAGAAATTCTGCGACACTTTTCTTGGAAAATTCATTTCTTTCAATCCGTAGCAGATATTGTTGAGCCCTTTTTATGGAAGATATTTGAGACATCAAAATTAAATCTTGTTCAGACCAATTGCTGTAATTGTAGCTCAGTTGGTACAATGTTTTGTGCAAAAACAGCCCCAAAAATAGCTATTTTTGACCTGAAAATAGTGAAATATTTAATTAGGGTTTTGGTATTTTATTGATATCTCATCTATTTTAACTTCAATTTTGGTCCATGACAGTTGTTTTCTAAGGGAAAAATATGATCTACAAAATGGTCCAAAATATATCCTGATCGGACAGTCGGATCAAAAATTCAACTTTTTAACCATCCCTGGTTAGGGTTTTTGGTCTTAATCCTTGCTAGAAATGGCTAAATTGACTT
Organism: Quercus glauca; assembly: GCA_023736055.1. Classification (NCBI taxonomy): domain Eukaryota; kingdom Viridiplantae; phylum Streptophyta; class Magnoliopsida; order Fagales; family Fagaceae; genus Quercus; species Quercus glauca. Next base: position 7,240,831 of record CM043318.1, read on the forward strand.
TGGATTTTTGTTTCATCTTTTGATTGGGATAAATTATGTTGCTTTAATTTATTTCCCATTTTTGACTTTAAAAATTATGGTTTTCACATTTTTTAAGTTTGAAAATATTATTTTGAAGCATTAATTGGGGCCAGACAAAATACGATTTCGACACAAGTGTCATCAATTTAATGTCTAAATAACACTTGAACAAAATGTTTGTTTAAAGGAAAATAATGGTCCAGTTGGGTTCAACACAGAGTGCCATATTTGGTCGTTAAAAGCTTTAGCAAAAGCTCAATGGGTTCTTTCCTTGCCTGGAGCAGGCACACCAATAAACTTATAAGCTTGAGATATGCAAGCAAGGTATTTATGAATTATTTTTGTACAAAACATGATTTAAGCTCTGTGTCTCACAAAAGGTAGCATCCTAATATTGGTCACTAGTCAACTAATCAGTTTTATGCCCCAAACAAAAACCACCAATCAGTTAGGTCCATAGAAGCCTAATTTGTGCCTAGACATATATGTGTTAGTGTTGGCCTTTGAGTTGAGTACTAAAATCAATGTGTGGGATTCAATATGTCAAGATCTAAAAAATGCATCCATTGTCTTTGGAAATTCTTATAAACAAAAGGGTTGTTCTTGATTTTGTCATTATTTTTGCGTCTAAGAATCTTGTTCTCTGTTTCAAGACTAGTCCTTTTTCCACCCCTACAAGTATAACTCCTGAGCTTTGTACTTTGAGAAACACAACGTGGATAGAAAAAATCTTTGATTAGCGAGACTTGGACTTTCAACATGTTTGGTTTAACAATAAGCTTGATACTAGCCAGGTTTTTTCGAGTGATAAATAATATAGCCATATGAATTTGAACACTTTAGCTCTCACTAATACAACAAGTGTAGGTTACTTAGCATTGTAGAAATTTTGTAGACAAAAGATGATTTATAGATGCACAAAGAGTAATAAACCTTTCAAGAATTACATTTATTCCCCGTTCAATGTACACGTCTCTGGTAGTTTAGCAAGCCATGTACAAGCTTTCATTTAGACTACTAATACTATATGATTATATCAACTTGTGAGGTTACATTAAACCAGCATTGAAGCATGGCCAAAGAAGCCTTTGCATTATAGTAGTCAAAGTTCATTTAAAAAACCATTGCAATTGGAAACTAGACTTCTATCGATTACTTGCCAGAACCCAATGGAGTATAACTGAGATTAATTTGGAACATAGGGGAATAAATGGCAGTCTTGAAATTGACAAATCTCTTTTGAACAAAATTTTAAAAATATCACATTTTGTACAAAAATGTCTTTTAAATAAAATTTTGACATGCCTAATATATTCATTTTCATCTTCTATCAGGAATGATCCTTTTTTTTTTTTAATGAAAAATAATATATCTAAGAGAAACAAGCGAGGGCCTCAACCATCTCCAACTTGAGGGACAAGCACCCAAGAAGGAAGAAAGGAGATAGAGATAGGCGCATCTCAATAACAAAAGGCCACCCAATAGGCCACATTGTTAGACAAAAACTTTACAGTCTTAGGAACAAAAATGAAATCCCAAAAAGATAAAGAGGTAAGTGCAGCTTTCAAATCAAAGAAGAATAGAACAGAGAAGCAAGAGAGAAAATAATATAGGTTCGATAAGGCTTCAATAGGAATGATCCTATTAATTGTTCATTTTCATCTTAGGATATTTCATTTTCTTACTTGGAAATTTTTTTTTATGCATCAGGCCTGAAAAAGTACGTAGACATCATTCATGAGTACACTTGCCCTTTTTGTGTGTTTTATCCATTGCAGCAAGCCAGCAATACATAGTAGTAATCGTGAAATGCTTTTGTCAAAAGATTATTATATAGCTGACGAATGCCAAACCCTACCATATGACAGTTTATCATTTCAATGTTTTGTTTTATTCATTAGCCAAGTAAATTTTTTTATTTTTCTGTTTAGAGATCCTTGGATTTGTGATCCAGTTTACCTGAAAGTTAATCTTACCTCTACGCAATAGGGAAAGGTTTGAAATTACAGATAATAATTTGATCATCATAAATTTTTTTTTTCTTTTGATAATTTAATTGTTACAATGAGGAGGGGGATTTGAAGTTTAAATATCTCAATTGAAAACACTAGGAGATTTGAGCTATCTGACTCTTGACTTTATCATCACATTTACGAATTTTGTCAATGATATAATGCTTTTGCTTTAAGTTTTTCTTATTTGGTAGAAATTGGTGCTTCAATGTGTATTCATTGTTGTTTAATGTCAGTAAGAACAAAATTATTTTTGTTTATAATTTTTTAAATGACATAGTTGTTTATTTTAAATAAAATTGGTTAATTGAGTTTAATTTTTTTTTTTTAAAGTTTTACTATTGATAATTTTTATTGTTGAGCGCTTTTTTTTTTTTTTTTTTTTTTGAGCTTGTATATTTTGTTTTAGATTTTAGATCTATAAATTTTTTATAGTCACTAAAATGAAGAAAATACTAGCACTACAAACTTTTTTTTATTATAAATTATTGATGTAATAAGTAGTTACTAGTAAGTAAAAAAATGATGTGAGTGGTGGGTCCATGTGTGAACTAATAAGAATTTGCTACCAAAATAGTTTGTAAAAATGTTGTAACAAAGTTTGTGAGTATAGTATTACTCTTAAAAGAATCAATGATATTGTTTAAGGGAAAAAAATGTAATTTTATAGAACAAAATTGCTAAAATTATTACACACACATATATATAATAATATTTTTTTAAAAATATTTAGGGGGGGGGGGGGGGGGGGGGGAGGGTGGCATTGCCCCCCTAGTCCAAAGCTAGCTACATCCCTGCATGTGACTTGAACCCATTCTTGAGAATTACTCATTCTTGTTCATGTGATTACTCTCCCTTGTTTAACCAGAGATTTCACGGATGGTTGACAATCATATGGCCTTGAAATGCAAAAGAAAATCCTATGGGCAAAAAAAGTATTGTATTTTTGGTGTATCTATTGCAAAGATAATACCTTGTGAGAAGTCAATTCATGAGATATTAATATAACAGTTAAGGACACCACCTAATCCAAAAGTTTAAACCAATGAGATTTGGTCCAAGTATGTTATATTAACCACTAAGCCTTGTCATTATTATCTCACGTGAATCATCACTTACAAGTATAAATCCAATAGTACCATCGTGCATGATAGGATACAATGGAGTATTTTAGAGGTGGGGGGTTCCTTTAGACATATGCACAATTTGACCCTAAAGGGCTCAACCAAAACCAAATATTGCTCCTTCAGTAACGAACATCCCCAGTTGCTATTACTGAAATTGTCTCCACGACTTCAACCATTTTGGTAAATAGATATATCGATGGGAACGCTCGATGGCGATGTCTTTGTTGTACTTAAGGTTTGGCTTCTGCTTCTTTTGATGGTAACTATGTCAATTACAGAAGATAATCGAATGCCCCTCAAAAAGCATGGGGCCTTGTCTCCTTCAGCAAAGAGTAATCTACCAAAATGAGTGAATTTCAGACAGGAACCTGTCTCATTCTCCTGGTTTGACCATGTTATACCTATTAGAAAAAGACTCAATATCTATTACCCAGTTTTGCAAGAGATCCAAGTATTGTTCAAGAGAAAATGCATATATCTAATATATTATCAATACTTACCTCATATATGTGACATATTTTTATTTTTATTTATGATAATTACACAAATGTGTGTAATTCAAAAGGTTTTAGAGCTAAAGGTTGTTTCTAGTGCAAAATGTTCTCGTTCCACAATATTAAAAATCTATCGTTAAATATAATGCAAAGATAGCATACACACATGGTAGATTATGAATCTTGTTAGGGTTTTAAAGTTCACTTTCTCTCAACTTAATTCCTATCTTTTAAAATTATATAGGTGAATTGAAAAGGTCAAGCCTTGCCCCAAAGGCACTCTCTCTTCTTACAAAGGTCTGTTGATGGTGAAACTATATTTTCAAAATTAGAGGTGTCTACAAATTGGATCAAGTCGGGTTTGTGTTCAACTTGCACCCGACTAGATTAGATTGGGTGGAGGAAAACTCAACCCTTCATTGACTAATAAGGATCGGTGGATCGGGAACTTCATGGGTGGTGTGCAGTTTAGAAAATGTCGGTTAACAATAGGGAGAGGTAGAGAAGTGCTTAAAACATCAAAGATTTCATGGAGATCTCACCAAATCCGATAAGATCTTCCAGATCTAGCGAAGATCTCACCAAATTTGGTAAGATCTCGCTAGATCTATTGGAGATCTCACCAAATTTGGCAGAGATCTCATCAAATTTAGTAGATCTCCACCAGAATCGACTATTTTCCATCGAATCTAGTAAGTCAGATTTTGGTGGAGGAGAACCACCACTCGATTCACCTGTTTTGAATGCAAATAGCTGTCATCAACCACCATAATCGTCGGATTAGTTGTGGTTTGTGAACAACCCTATTCAAAACCCACTAATGTGTGTGTGTGTGTGTTAAAATTAGAAGAAGAAAAAAGGACTTTTAATGCCTAAAAATACCTTCAAAAGATTGTGGTAATTCACTGATTCGATCACATCAACATGTATCAGCAACATAAGTACTTTCTTGTTCTTCCATATCTCTTGAAGATTCTACTACTTCTTTTGGTTGTACTTGTTCTTCTCTTCTACCACTTCTAACTATGTGTTTCTCATCTAAAAAATCATTGAGATTATAATCATACAATTCCAAGTTTTGGAAGTTGAAGCCTTCAAATGCACATGGTCAAAACAGACTTTTGTTGGCTTTATAGGAGGATAAGATAGTTTTCAAAGAAACCAAATTTTATAAAGGCACAAAAAAAAAAAAAAAAAAAAAAAAACTAATTCTCGAAAAATACAGCGTAGAATCTGAAATTTTTTAAAGTAAATATAAGTGTTATATGCATACATCACATATGACAAGAACAAATGTCATATTCTTATTGGTAGTTAGACACACACACACACACACACATAAAGAGGGGAAATAGTGTAATATTGAAGTAATTAGATTCATGAAGGGAAAGGAAATCTAGTTCAAAAGTGCAGACACATTTTGGAAATAGACTATATTGTAGTTTAAGAATAAAAATTTACTCAATAAATTTTTATTTTATTTTATTGGAAGTGAATTTTAATAAATCTACCATTGGATTATATTTTCTTCTTATATTCTTCATTCTTGCGAAATTCTAGAAGATTAGATTTTAATAACTATGTCATCAATCAAATGTTTAAATTTTAAGTTTTTGTAGTTTTAAATTATGTATAAAAAATAATTTTATGGATTGAATGATAAATAAAATACAATTGGCATAAAACATGACATGTGTGTTAAGAATATAAAGAAAATTAAATCCAACAATCAGAATATTTTTTTAAAAAAAATATTTAGTAATGTTAAAATTTTTAGTAGGTGTTGTAACCTTAGGTATAACAAAGTTTGTAGCCAAAATTTATCACAAAAACATTTGCCAAATAAGTAAGATTAGATTAGTAGGCTCAACCTTCACTTTTTTTAATAGTTTTTTTTCCTAAGTCATTTATTTAATATAGGAGAATAATTTAGTTGCTAAAATCATAAATATGACAAGTTTGGATGCTTACAAGATGCAAAGACTAAAAACAACAATATTTTCTTTATTGTCTCAACCTTTACAAACAAACAAAAAAGAAGGATGCTGAAATTGTGCATACTATTTTCTATTACCCTATTCAATATCTGTTAAGAAAATCGAATTTGATTAAGCACACTCTTGTACTAAGGATAAGTTTTTCAAAGTTCGAAGAAGAGGACAAAATTGATAATATAGACACCTAGGGTTGTGACTTGAGTGATTGGACTCAATATATTAGAATTATGATTAAATAAATAATTTTTCTCAAAGAACAGTAATTTAAAAAAAATGATTAGATTCATTATTTCCTACCAACATAAGTTTTTGGGATAAGTAGTAATTTATCATAAAACTAGAGCAAGAAGTCTTGAATTTTATTTTTTCTCCACTCAACCTTCTATTTGAAATGTTAAAAATATCAAGTGGTTTAATTCATAACTTAAATTTTGTAGACAATCAATAATTTATTACAATCTATTTGTGTCTGACCTTTGAGATAATCAGTGATTTATTACAATCCATTTGTGTTTGAGTCAGGAAAATGTGATGGATTCTAGTTAGTTTAACTGGTGAAGTCTTTGATTGTTGAATAAGAGATTCAGGGTTTAATCAATTCCTACACCAAAAATTGATTGGTGTCTTAGTCTGATTATAAAAGAGCTATTATCAGAAGCGAACGCCATAGGTTGAAAATCTCTATAAAAAAAAAAAAAAAAAAGAGTCAAGCAAATGTGTAATAGTGACTAATGAAGGATGGATTTTAGAATAAATAACAAATATTAACTTATATTACTACATTTATTTTTACCATCAACATCCTTATATGTAAGCACTCACACCACATTCTATCAACAGTCAACCTTTCACAAAAAAAAAAAAAAAAAAAAAAATACTTCCCCATCACTTTATATTATCGATTCTTTTAGAAATAATTTAACAATTCACAATAATCTAATACGTTCACAACAAATAATATGAATGTTTCACATATAATCTCGATGCATTTATATAAATTTATTTTAATAAAATACAGATATTATTGGTACATGATTGGGATTTGGAATACCAAAATATTATATTAGAATCTAATTAATTTTTATTATCCCTTTACTAATAACATAAGGATCTCTCTCCAAGATTTTTACTTATTTTGTGTTGGACTGCGAACATCTACCGAAGCAACAGTAGATGGTGCATACTTGTCACCTGTAAGGTAGTAGAATGTTCCCAATATCCTTCTTTTACGTAATGTAGCTACTTATTTAACTATTTGTTCTTGTTGTTGTTGCTTTTTTTTTTAATAATGCTTTTTACTTAATTGTATTTTATTCTGTTTTTAAATTATATCATCTAGTATATTTAGTTATGTACATTTTATTGGTGACACATGCATTCAATAATTTAAATGTGTATAGACTACAAAGAGATAATACATATATCAATATTTATAATATTCATTAGTTTAAACGTGAGTAGACTACAAAGAGAAAATACATGTACTCTGATTGTCCTTCTCTTTTTTCTTTTTTTTGAAAAATTGCGGGACAAGACTGTGGCATGGGAGAGAAACTTAACTTTTATTTCTTTTTAGCTTCAATTGTGAACACTTATCTAGTTATCTTTCTCCTTCCTTCTTTAAAAAAAAAATTTTAAAAAAAAAAAATCTAGTTATCTTTTATTGAAGCTTCTTTTGTTAAATCTTTTGGATCTTTTTTCTTTTTTCTTTTCTTTTAATAAATTTTTTTATACAAGATAGAAATTTTACTCTAGTCTAATCTAAATATATATGTTTGTGAAGTTCTTTCATGGAGACTTGAACTCCGGTCCTTACCCCCACACCTCACAAGCACGTATACTTGTGAAGTGACCATTGCACCAAATGTGTGTGGTGGTAAATCTTTTGGATCTTATTCTTTGGTGTGTATTCTGATTTCACTTATAGTTTCTTTTCAATATATAATAAGGCTTATCTAATTAATCTTTCTTTTGACATTTTCAATTTAAAATAGGATATATCAATTTTAATTTTGAAAAAAAATTATTTTCACAAATGGAATTGTAACATGTAAAAATTATATTTTAAATTGATAAAAATTCTAGTAATAATATTTTTATATAAAATTCTCCTCATTTCTATTTAATTATATATATATATATATATATATATATATCAAAAGTTTGGAATTTTGTTTTAAAAGTTTTTCTGATGTGGATTTTTAAAATTAAGATGCTAGCGTGGCATTTTAAATGTAAAATCAATTTTTTAATTATTATTTAATTAGTCATGTCAGCATCTAACATGCCAATGATGCACTCTGTTCGCCACATAGGTAATTTTTATTACTGAGATGATGGTAGAGACTAAAATGGTAACAATTTTCGATTTTTAGGAATCAATGTAGTAGTTGCTCCCAAAAAGTAGAGACCATAATGTGAATCAGCCCAAAATGTAGAGACCAAAAGTGTATTTTTGACTTGACTTAATTGTGGCCCGATCATTGTACCAAGTTATAGAGTGTAGACAAACAACCTATATTTTTCTTGTCACTATTATCTAATTCATGTATTCTAATTTATTAGATAAGAACTCCTCTTTTTTTCTTTTTCTTTTTTCCTTTTATTTTTTTTGGTTTAGAAAGTGATTCTCACTAAAAAAAGAAGAAGAAGAAGTAGTTGTGTATTGTGATCTGTGCAAAGTTAATCCTTTTTTTTTTTTTTTTGGTGCTTTTATTTGAAAATCAAAGAATTGATTTTATGCAAATTGAACTAACAAACTCAATTATATTATTCTCAATTAAGATCACTGTCAAGGCATTTTTATGAACCATTTAAATTTTATATCTAAGGGATCAAATCCAAGTTTTATCAATCTATATTATCGTTTAAAAAAAATTTAAAAAAAAAACTAACTTTTTAGATTAGATAGTTAATATCTTGGACATATTTGTTTTAAATTCTTCTAAGAGAAATGTTGTTTCAATTGTCCTCAATAAGTAAGAGGAAAATTTATTTTGGTCATGAAAATGAAATTAAAAGCTAGAGAAAAAAAAAAAAAAAAAAAAAAAAAAAAAAAAAAGAACACAGAAAACAAAAGTGTGAATTGGCCCAAAATGTAGAGAGCAAAAGTGTATTTTTGGCTTGACTTAATTGTGACCCAATCATTGTACCAAGTTATAGAGTGTAGACAAACAACCTATATTTTTCTTGTAACTATTATTTAAGAGCATCTCCAGCAGCTTCTCTATATTTTTGTATTGTTTGGACAGTGAATAGTAACATTTACCTTTTACCTACCTACTTTTTTAAATACATTTTCCAACAGATTCTCTATCATTTCTCTATCTCATTTAAATATTATTTCTTCATTCATTATTTATTCATTTTTAACACACGTATCCCCATACCCCCATCCCCATTCTTGTCTTTGCTAATTTTTTTAATATGTTTTATTCTTTTGCTAATGAACAATAGCACATCAGGTTAGGAGAATGACTGTTCATTAGCAAAAAACTTTTCGAGTTTTAAAGAAGCTATTGAAGCTAGTTTTTCCTCTTTTTTCTGGTTTCATTCTCTATATTTTGGTTTTACCTACTCTAATTGGAGATGCTCTAATTCATGTATTCTAATTTATTAGATAAGAACTCTTTTTTTTTTTTTTTTTTTTTTTTTTTTTTTTTTGGTTTAGATAGTGATTCTCTCTTTAAAAAACAAAAAAAAAAAAAAAAAAAAAAAAAAAAAAAAAAAGTAGTTGTGTATTGTGATCTGTGCAAAGTTAATCCATTTTTCCTGCGCCTGCATTTGAAAATCAAAGAATTGATTTTATGCAAACTGAACTAACAAATTCAATTATATTATTCTCAATTAAGATCACTGTCAAGGCATTTTTATGAACCATTTAAATTTTATATCTAAGGGATCAAATCCAAGTTTTATCAATCTATATTATCGTTTTAAAAAAAAAAAAAAAAAACTAACTTTTTAGATTAGATAGTTAATATCTTGGACATATTTGTTTTAGATTCTTCCAAGAGAAATGTTGTTTCAATTGTCCTCAATAAGTAAGAGGAAAAGTTATTTTGGTCATGAAAATGAAATTAAAAGCTAGAGAAAAAAGGAAAACTTGCATTTTTATGAACCATTTAAATTTTATATCTAAGGGATCAAATCCAAGTTTTATCAATCTATATTATCGTTTTAAAAAAAAAAACATTTTAAATTAGATAGTTAATATCTTGGACATATTTGTTTTAGATTCTTTTAAGAGAAATGTTGTTTCAGTTGTCCTCAATAAGTAAGAGGAAAAGTTATTTTGGTCATGAAAATGAAATTAGAAGCTAGAAAAAAAAAAAAAAAAAAAAAAAAAAAAAAAAAAAAAAAGTGATGGTTCAAATGGGTTCAACCCAGTGGGGCATGTTGGATCCAATTGGCACTGGCCCGTTATCCTTCCACTGAAAGAGTGGGAGGTTGTCGCTGCTCTGTGAAACCAGCCTCACGCATTGCCCTCATCTTTAGGAACCACTGAACCCAGAGCCTTAGCTCAAGTCCATTGGCTCATCTCTTTGCTTGGAACAGGCGGGCCAGATTGAGAGCCTCACTGAAATCCGACCAACTAGTTTGGACCAAAGTCCCATCACATTTATGCCCCCACTTGGTTTACAAGCTCACATTACTGAGCTCGGCAATATGCGGGCCTTGTTTGGAATCTTATAAACATTTTGTCAATGTGGGATTGGTATCTAGCAATTGTTTAGCATATTTCAGCAGCAGCTGAGGGAATTTTCATCTTATGTTTGAAAAAGTGTATTTATTTGTTTGTTAAACTTTAATGCATTCAAAGGTTAAGGAACAGAAATAGTTTTTGATAAATGGTGACTAAACAGGCCAACATTGTCTAAAATTTAACAAAAACATAACATCAGATGGAAGGTAATTAAAAATAAGGAAACAATACATTCATCAAAGCTCCCCTCCTAGGTATAGCATCTGCACAATGATTTGCTTCCCGATAGCAGTGCCTAATTCTGACTTGGTGGAAATTGCCTTAGATGCATCCTTCATTCATCAATTAGTGTTGTAAACCCATCATTAGTTACAGTAGGACTGTTCATGAAGGAGACTACAACATTTGCATCAAGTTCTGTTTTTGAAATTTGAATATTCATCAGAGCACATAGAAATTTCCCATTTCTAAAAGCCCCACAACAAGACTCTCCACTTCCGTGAAAAAAATTGGCTTTAGATCCTCATGTTGATAGATTATATTTTTCTCTTTGCAACCATAGTATCCAGATTCCAAATAGAAAAAAAAGGTAAAGTTGGTTTAAGACAAATAGAGACTTTATTTAGGGTACCACTATCGAGAAGAGAAAGCTGTACCTGTAAGTTGGAAAATGGTCACTCGTCCTAAAGTTGATGGGGTTTTATGGAACTGTGATATCTTACCGTGATACATTCATTAGGCCATGAAAATCTTTAAATATCTCACTCCATAGTATAGCCACAACTGGGGTGGAAGACTTGATTACGGTTGTTTGCAATAGCAGCTGCACATTGATTACGTGTGTGTTTAGCAGTTAATATGTTTCTCAAATAAAAATAAATAAAAAAATTATAGTGAAAGTGATAGGAAAAGAGTTAAGAGGAGAGTTTCTTTAATGAGTTTTGAACAGTGATTTTATTTTTACTTGATATTTATGACATGTACTAATCTGAATTTATTCATTTGTACTAATAAACTTCAAATTAATTTCACTTCAAATGGATCTTGTCTTATATTTTATACTTGATGCACTAATATTTTCTTTTTCTCCATTTAGTTAGTCTTCGTGATCAAACAACGGAAAAATAGACATCCTTTCATTCTCTGCATTACTGTTTTTTTCTTCCCAGCAGTTTCTTCTGTAGATTGTGTCCCATTCATCTATTAAATCTCCCCGCAGTATAGCATCGCCAAAATTCCCAGAGAAAAGAGGTATACCCTGCAGATACTTAACAATTTGTCATTGTAGGGCATTTCCTTTCGTGTAAGTCCACACAGTGCACTGCCAGCATGGTAATTGCCACTCCGTCATGAACATTGTTAAGAATATAAAGAGAGAGAGAATGACTGAATAGTCAGTATATTAATGTGTATAAAACAATGTACAAAAGAGAGCCTTATATAGGCTAGGTATGTGTGCAGTACAAGTAAGGCTAGGTATGTGTGCAGTACAAGCAATATAAGTGTAGTACAAGTAATATACTGGGCTAAGCCCATTGGGCTAATATAGCCTAATCTATACACTAACATCCCCCCTCAAACTCGAGGTGGCAAGGAAGAAGCCAACTGGAGTTTGGATATAAGATCTCGAAGACGACCAGGCGGGTGAGACTTGGTGAAGATATCAGCAGGCTGGTCAGCAGATGAGATGGAGAACAACTTGAGATTGCCTTTCTTGAGATGCTGGCGAGTGATGTGGCAATCGATCTCAATGTGTTTGGTACGTTCGTGGAAGACATCATTATGAGCAATGTAGATAGCACTACGATTGTCACAATAAAGAGGAGTAGCAGTGGGCTGTGGAGCATCCATGTCAGCCAAGAGCCAGCGAAGCCAAACAAGCTCGCAGGTGGTGTCGGCAAGGGCACGATACTCGGCCTCAGTACTGGAACGGGAAACAACATCCTGCTTTTTGCTACGCCATGAGACAAGAGAAGTACCCAACAGGAAACAGAAACCTGTGATAGAGCATCGATCAGTCGGATCACCTGCCCAGTCTGCATCTGAATAAGCATGGAGCTCAAGAGAAGACCGAGAGGAGTAGTGTAGACCATGATAAAGTGTACCCTTGACATACCGAAGAATCCGAAGAACAGCAGCATAGTGGACAGAACGAGGGGCATCCATGAACTTACTAACCATACCCACAGCATGTGAAATATCTGGACGAGTAACAGTGAGATAGATCAGACTACCAACCAACTGACGATAGCGAGTAGCATCAGAGATAGGTTCACCATCCAAGGGTGTGAGCTTTGCATTGTATTCCAAAGGAGTGGAAACAGTCTTGTTGTCAGTGATACCTGCTTTGGAGATGAGATCAGAAGCATATTTAGCTTGGGAAAGATAGTATCCATCAGAGGATGAGGTAACCTCAAGCCCAAGAAAATAGCTGAGAGTGCCCAAATCTTTCATCTCAAAATGCTGACTAAGGAAGTGCTGAAGAGAGCGGATACCTGCAGAATCATCTCCAGTAATAATCATATCATCAACATAGAGAAGAATAAGAGTGATACCAGCAGAAGATCTTCGGACGAAGAGAGCAGTGTCATGAGGACTCGAAGTGAAACCCTGCTGAGCAACAACTGAGCTGAACTTTTCAAACCAAGCTCGAGGAGCCTGCTTAAGGCCATAAAGAGCACGGCGAAGGCGACAAACTTGACTGCCTAAGTGTGGATAGCCAGGGGGTGGTTGCATGTACACTTCTTCTTGAAGGTCTCCATTTAGGAAAGCATTCTTCACATCCATTTGATAAAGAGGCCAACGGCGAACAGCAGCCACAGCAATGAGACATCTGACAGATGTAAGGCGAGCAACAAGAGCAAATGTTTCCTCATAATCAATGCCATATTCTTGGGTAAAGCCCTTGGCAACTAGGCGAGCCTTGTATCGTTCAACAGATCCATCAGCCTTGGTCTTGATCTTGTAAACCCACCTACAACCTACTACAGACTGACCAGGAGGCAAATCAACCATATCCCAGGTGTGATTTTTATGAAGGGCATCTAGTTCATCATTCATAGCTTGCTGCCAAAGAGGGTCAGTATGGGCCTCACGATAGGTATGAGGTTCATAGAGGGTGGCAAGGGCAAAAGAGCAGTGATAATCAGAGAGATAAGGGGGAGGAATGCTTACCCGAGTGGAACGACGAAGTTCAGGACCATCAGGAGACTCAGGAGAGGGTGGTGCCACAGGATCCAAGACAGGCGGGTCATATGCCGGGAACAGAACCAGAGATGAATCGTCTGGAGAGGCAGCCGATGTTGAAGAATCCTCCACAAGTTCAGGATAGAGAGGGAGGAAAAGATCAGTAAAAATAGGAGACTCAGAGGAAGAGGATGTAGAAAACTGCTGAAGACTCGTGAAAGGACGATGTTCCCAAAACTCAACATGACGGGAGACACGAAGACGATGAGAGATGGGATCATAGCAGCGAAACCCCTTTTGAGATACACCATAACCAAGGAAACAACAGAGATGAGCACGAGGTTGGAGCTTTGTTCGTTCATGAGGAGGAAGAGAAACAAAGCAAGCACAACCAAAAACCCGAAGAGAAGAGTAGTCGGGGGTTTGACCATAGAGAAGCTCAAATGGTGATTTGTTGTGTGTAGTTGGTGAAGGGATATGATTAATGGTGTATACAGCAGTGAGTGCAGCCTCACCCTAGAAGCGCTCAGGAAGAGAGGCAGAGATGAGAAGGGTGCGGACAACATCAAGAATGTGACGATGTTTTCGTTCTGCACGACCATTTTGTTAAGAGGTATAAGGACAAGACCGCTGAGTAAGTGTACCATGATTGTCTAAAAAGGATAGGAAAGATTTATCATTATATTCTTGAGCATTATCTGATCGAAAAATTTTGACAGTGCGATTGAATTGTGTTTCAATCATTTTATGAAATGTTTGGTAAATAGACACAAGTTCAGACCTATGGTGAAGCAGATAAATCCAAGTATATCGAGAAAAATCATCCACAAATATGACAAAATATCTAGATCCCCCCTCAGTAGGAACAGGTGCAGGACCCCAAATATCAGAATGTATAAGATCAAAAGGTGCAGAAGAAAATGAGTCACTTTTATTAAAGGGTAATTTTGTTTGTTTGCCAAAATGACAGGAAGTACAATCAAATTTTTGAAACTGAACTGAACCTAAATGACCTTGAGAAGCTAACAACTAAAGACGAGATAAGGATGGATGACCAAGGCGAGCATGCCATAGATCAGGTGAGGAGGTGGCAGTGGTAGCAGCTGCAGAAATAACTTGTGAAGGAATCTTCAAATCTTTCACCTGAAACATGCGACCAACCTTACGGCCTGTCCCAAGCACTTGACCCGTCCGGGGATCCTGCACATCCACACCATGATTAGTAAATAGAAGATCTACGCCTAATTCACAAAGTTGACCAACAGAAAGCAAATTGAGGGATAACTTTGGAATATGAAAAGTGTCACTAAGGGATAAACAAGGAGAAGAGATTGTTCCTTTATGACTAACAGGCATAGGAGTGCCATCAACAGTGTAAATGGTGACAGGATGTTCTAAGGGTGCCTTATCAGAAAATTGGGATTCATCAGGAGTCATATGGTTACAACAAGCAGTATCAAAAAACCAAGATTGTTTACCTGAGGTGGCAGAAAGGGCAGTGGAAGTACGGGATAAAACCTGTTGAACAACTGCCTCGATATCAGCCGTAGTAAGTGAGGAAGCCAAAGATGGACCTGTAGGAACCGATGGATCAGAAGGACATACAGCAGCTGCCCGAGAAAGAGAAGCTTTATTCTGCTCTTGCATAAATTTCTGCAGCTTGCGACAAACTGAGATGTCATGACCTTTAGCACGGCAAAACTCACAGCGAATACCTTTGGAAGACTGAGAGGTGGAACGCCCAGAGTTTATTCGTGGAGGAGCAGTGAATGCAGCAATGGGAGGCTGTGGAGATGGTGTAGCCAATACATGATCAGATGATGACATGTGATGAGCAGGTCGACGGTTTTCCTCAGAGATGAGCTCCTTCACTGCAGCATCAAGAGAAGGAGTAGGAGACCGGCTAAGCAAAGAAGCCCTAGTAGGCTCAAAATCCTCACGCAAACCCATCATGAAGTGCATAAATTTACGGCGATCCCGATATTTGACAAAGAGCTCAATGTCCTTAGAACACACTAGTGGAGGATCTGCAGCAGAAAGTTGTTCCCACATAGTAGAAGTCTGAGAATAAAAATCAGAAATGGACTGACCTGTCTCTTGGCGCATTTGATAAAGTTTTGATTCAATGTGGAACTCCAAGCTTGAATCATTAGTACAATTATAGCGATCGGCCAAAAACTTCCAAGCAGCCTCAGCAGTCTCAAGACGAGGAAGAAGATTATGAATGGAGGGAATAGAGGTATTAATAAACCAAGATAAGATCTTACTCTGAATACTCTCCCATTCCTCTAGGCGATCTTCATAATCATCTGTTGCAACAGTAGTCGTGGAAGACTCTTCAGCAGCTATGACTGTCGACTTAGGGTTTGGCACTGGCTTAGGAATTGAACCAGTCACATATCTCCACAGTTTACGACCCTTGAGAAAAACAGTCATATTCTGAGACCATGCATGATAGCTAGTAGGACCATCCAACATAATGGTGATAGGACGTATGATGTCGCGTTCATTTTGTTGAGCCATAATGAAGAAAATGACCAAAAAATGAGATTTAGAGACCTCAAATGCAGAAACGGAGCTCAAAATCGGAATCTACGCGAAAAACTGAGCAAGACAGGTCCTGTTGAAAAATTTTGACTTTGGTCAAAGTCAACGGTCAAGTCAACGGTCAACGGTCAACGGCTGATGCTGACGTGAATGCTAACGTGGATGATGACGTGGATGCTGATGTCACCCTAGGGCTGACGTGGCAGTCCGTGAAACACAGCAGGGCGCGTGAGGCGCGTGGAAGGCGCGTGGCGGCGCGTGAAGGCGCGTGGAAGAGAGAGACGGCGCGTGGCGGCGCGTGGAAGCGCGTGCTCGTGAGGCAGAAACTTCTGACGGCGCGTGGGAGCGCGTGGAAGGTTGTTTCTGGAAAATTTTTGTTGGGTTTTGCTCGGGACTGTCAAATCTGTCAATGTGTACCTTTACTTTGGCGGTTTGATCAACAAACTGACGAAATCCGAGTGTTTTAGTGTTGTGGACGTGACGGCGGTGACTCGCTTCTGACAGTGACTACTGGATGAAGGCGAGGGCAGCGGAAGAACGCCGGAGATATCCACAGGAACCAAAAAATCAGAGGGAAGGCTCTGATACCATGTTAAGAATATAAAGAGAGAGAGAATGACTGAATAGTCAGTATATTAATGTGTATAAAACAATGTACAAAAGAGAGCCTTATATAGGCTAGGTACGTGTGCAGTACAAGTAAGGCTAGGTATGTGTGCAGTACAAGCAATATAAGTGTAGTACAAGTAATATACTGGGCTAAGCCCATTGGGCTAATATAGCCTAATCTATACACTAACAAACATCAAAATCTGGTGCACCATCAAAGGTCTTATGAACAAGTAAACAGCCAACTGGTTGCAAGCTAGAATTTAACTTCTGCTTGTACCGTCTCTGTGCCCATCCTGCAGGAAATTCACTAGCAGCTCGGCACTTGGATTGATCGAAGACAAATTTAGTAATGAGCCCTATAAGTACAATACCAAATGAAAAGACATCGGCTCTCTTCACCCAAAAATCTATTATATAAAAAGTTTGTAAGAACAACCAATCGGGAAAAAGAGAAGGAAAAGAAACTTTTGTATGGAATAACCACAGGGAAAAAAAGAGTGAAGTAAAACTTCAATTCCAAAAGACTCTTGCATCCAAGCAACTCCACTACAGTAAACACAGAAATGTTAACATTGCAAGCATTGACCCAAAAATTACAGTGACCATGAGTAACACGAACATTAGCACAACTAAGAGATGCAAGGCCTATAAATTCACTAAAATATCACCACAAGCATTCACAATAGTATTTTTTCACACATTTATCAATAGCTTCAAGAGGAATGGAAAAATTTTAAGCAATACCTGAGTAAGGGCAGCTACTTGAAACAGATAACACTTGTTTATTGTAAAACAATTATAGCTTAGACTAGAGAAACAGAACAAAAAGCCTTAGGTAAATTTTTTACAACTTCGCAACTCACTTTCTAATTCATGGAGGGTATTCAGGGATTTTTGGCGGGGTCTATGGGCTACCACTTATGATGTCGGTTGGCTCTCTCCCAAAATTGTTTCCTTTAGCCACTTTTTAGACAAAAAGCCCTTCCCGCAAAAGTGACAATTAGGGACTTCTGACAAAGCACTTTAAGGGGCCAATTTTCTACTCCATGCATAAAAACACAGATAATCATATTGCCAATCAATTCAGCATATAGCTCGTCTTCACGGTATTCAAGCAGTTCACAGTGCATATAATAACATCAGTATTATGTCCAGTAATTATGCAGACGCACAAAACTTAAACAAGTTTGAGTGTAAGTGTTGGTCTTTGAGTTGAGGGCTAAAATTGGGATTCAATATGTCAAGATCTAAAAAGTGCATCCACTGTCTTTGGAAATTCTTATAAACAAAAGGGTTGCTCTTGATTTTGTCGTTATTTTTGTGCCTAAGAGTCTTGTTCTCTGTTTCAAGACTAGTCCTTTTTCCACCCCCACAAAGTATAACTTCTGAGCTTTGTACTTTGAGAAACTCAACATCGATAGAAAACATCCTTGATTAGTGAGACTTGGACTTCCAACATGTTTAGTTTAATAATAAGCTTGATACTAGGCTAGCCAGGTTTTTCTGAGTGGTAAGTAATATAGCCATATTGATTCGAACACTTAACTCACCAATACGGAAAGTGTAGATTACTTAGCACTGTAGAAATTTTGTAGACAAAAGATGATTTGTAGATGCACAAAGAGTAATAAACCTTTCCAGAATTACATTTATTCCTTGTTCAATGTACATATCTTATATGTCTCCGGTAGTTTAGCAGGCCATGTACTCGCTTTCACTTAGACTACTAATATTATATGATGATATCAACTTGTGAGGTTACATTAAACCTGCATTGAAGCATGCATGGCCAAAGAAGTCTTTGCATTGTAGTAATCAAAGTTCAATTAAAAAACCATTGCAATTAGAAACCAGACTTCTATTGATTACACGCCAGAACACTATGGAGTATAACTTAGATTAATTTGGAACTTAGGGGCATAAATGGCAGTCTTGAAATTGACAGATCTCTTCAGTACAAAAATGTCTTTTAAACATAATTTTGCCCTGCCTAATATGTTCATCTTCATCTTCTTTCGGGAATGATCCTTATTATTATTATTTTTTTTATGAAAAAAAATATATCAAAGAGAAGCAAGAGAGAGCCTCAAGCCATCTCCAACTTGAGAGACAAGCACCCAAGGAAGAGAGGAGATGGAGATAGACCCATCCCAATTACAAAAGGCGACCCAATGGGCCACATTGTTAGACAAAAAATTTACACTCCTATGAACAAAAATGAAAGTCCAAAGAGATAAAGTGGTAAGAGCTGCTTTCAAATCAGAAAAGAATGGAACAGAGAAGCAAGGGGAAAAAGCATATAGGTTCAACAGCGCTCCAATAGGAATGATCCTATTAATTGTTCATTATCATCTTAGGATATTTCATTTTCTTACTTGGAAAATCTCAATTGTCTTACGCATTAGGCCTGAAAAAGTACGTAGATATCATTCACGGATACACTTGCCTTTTTTGGGTGTTTATCCATTGCAACAATATATAGTCGTAATCATGAAATGCTTTTATCAAAAGATTATTATATAGTTGAGGTAGGCCTACCCCACTGTCACACCCCGAACCCAACTATAAAGATAGGCACGTGACAACCGCCGCAAGCTTATAAAGTAAGCACCTTACAAGTGTGCAAGGCCTTCTTAACAACTAAAATTTATCATCAAAAACTAAAATTTTAGTAAATCGAAAATGCCTCAATAATTTCTTTATGAATAGATCTCCAATAATTTAATAGGAACAAAATCCAAACCTCATGTATATAATGCCAATTGGCCAATAAATATAAAACTATTAGAAGACCATCCAATCCCAAAATCGCTAAGCTTCTTTTCTTGCTCACAACACAACATCAAACTCCCAAAACTTGGTATTCTTCACAATCTGAAACTGGAGGGGAAAAAGGGGTGAGTTGACAACTCAATAAGTAACCAAAATCCTAATAAGTTCTATCAAGCAATAGATCTATAAAGTAATAAGATGTAATATGAGTTTTCAAAAGTTATAATATACTATGGGTTTTCAAAAATAACTAAAGAAGTTTCTTAGTCTTAAAATAATAAGTTGCAAATAGATCACATACTTTAACCTTACAAATATATATCATAGATGGTTTAGAAAGTAGTCATTTTTCTATATATCAAAAGCTATAACTTACAATAGGTTCCAAAAATACATAAGCAATTTTAATAACTCAAAATAGTTCAAATACTCAAACATTTCCAAAACCAAATATGTAGTTTTAAGGACTCAAAATAGTTCAAATATTAAAACATTATTCATATTCTTAACAATCTTATGACTATGGTCATGCTATATCCCTGTGACTGGGTTTCAGATTACCAATGGATAACCCCTATTAGTTTGGATATTAGAATACCAATGAATTACTCTCATTGATTGGGTATTAGAGTACCAATGAATAACCTCCATTAGCTGGGTATCAGAGTACCAATGAATAACTCCCATTGATTTGAGTATCAGAGTCAAACATAGTCAAATTATCCAAAATCATATATATCAAATCATCTTTAAACCAAAAATATATCTCATTCAAATACACACACACACACACACACACACACACATATATAATCATATATTCGTATTCAAAGTTCAAACATATTTGTGATAATTTTATATTCTTTACCTTCAATCAATATAGCTAAAAAAAATAATTAAATAAAATAAATCTTATATTCAATGCTCATATATATTTGTGAAAGTTCTTTATTCTTTACTTTGAATCAGTATAGCTAAAAACAATTTAATAAAATACATCATATATTCAGTAATCATATATATTTGTGATAATTCTTTACTTGAAATCAGTAATACAAGTTGAAATAAAATTCTAACAATTATAAACAATTTTCAGTAGTAAAAAAATGCAATAGTAATCAAAATAAAACCAATTAGGACAATGTTACTTACCTCCAAAAGCCATACCAAAAGGAACTTCTCCGTAACACTTTTTCTAAAATCTTTAGATATCACCTAAAACAATTTTCAAGCACCATACTCAATAATCAAATAATTCAAGAAAGAAACTTATGACGGTACCCGACCATAAGAGAAACAATTAAAAATATCCCATATTTTTTCACTATTATTTCAACAAAAAATCCACATAATCACCATATATTTATTCTTTACTATCTGCCAATAATAATACTCTAGGATAAGACCTATAGAATACATAAAGGAAAAAGTCACTTGTAAAAGAAGAGCAACACGTGGACTACTCTTCAGGTACATTATTATTATTATTATTATTTTACCACCTGCCACCATTATCAAATGTTGACAACTCCAAGTACAAGCTAGGCCATGTGCCTTACGGAACAACCATTATTTCTTTCTTTTTTTTCTTTTTTTTTTTAGTAACTTGTCAGACCTCAACTCATCGAATCGGAACTATTCCGGTTGTGCAGAAACTTTTCCCACCAAGCCTAAAATTCTGCAGATTCTATCTCCGCTCAACGCAACAAAAGGCATAGATAAGATTAAGTTACTGAACATACAAAATATGCAGTAATAGCAGCTAGTTTACCGAAAATGAATCCAAAATATTTTTTTTTTTTGTTTGTATCATTAAAATTCTTGAATGATTAAATAGTTTCACTACTAATCAAAATATCCACATAAAAAGTACTCTAATTTCAAATAAAACTTAGATTTGACAAGAAAGAGATTTTTAGGCTCTTACCTCAATTGTGCAATCAAACTTTCTCTACTTGAGTAGTCTCCTCTCTCAAAACTCTCCATATACGTTGACATAATAAGCTTTTATATAGCTAGGGTTTCAACCTTATTTTCTAAAAACTCTCTTATAATTATAAATTATAAAATTGACCCCACAAGCAATTTACTTAAATACCCTTCCTTTTAATCTTTTTATTTATTTATTTATGTATTTTTTTTCGGGTATTACACCCACCATATGGCAGGTTATCATTTCAATGTTTTATTTTATTCATTTGCCAAGTAAATTTTTTATTTTTATTTTTTTTTCTTCTGTTTAGGGATCCTTGGATTTGTGATCCAATTTACCTAAAAGTTAATCTTAACTCAGTGCAATAAAGAAAGGTTTGAAATTACAGATCATGCTTTGATCATCATAATTCTTTTTTGATAATTCGATAGTTACAATAAAGGAGGAGGATTTGAAGTTTAAATATCTCAATTTAAAACACTAGGAGATTTGAGCTATCCAACTCTTGACTTGATCATCATTTTGTTAATTTACGAATTTAGTTACTGATATAATGCTTTTGCTTTAAGTTGTTCACATTTGGGAGAAATTGGTGCTTCAATGTGTATTCATTGTTGTTCTTGTGACTTGAACCCATTCTTGAGAATCATTCATTCTTGCTCATGTGATTGCTCTCCCATGTTTAACCAGAAATTTCATGGATGGTTGATAATTATATGGCATCGAAATGCAAAAGAAAATCCGTGGGGTAAAACAAGGAGTGTATTTTTGGTGTCTCTGTTGCGAAGGTAATACCTTGTGAGAAGTCAATTCTTGAGTTATTAATATAACAGTTAAGGACACCATGTAATCCAAAATTTTAGACCAATGAGATTTGGTCCAATTATGTTATATTAACCACTAACTCTTGTCATTATTATTTCATGTGAATCATCACTTATAAGTATAAATTCAATAGTACCATCATGCATGATAGGATTCAATGGAGTATGATTTTTTATTTTTTTTATTTTTTTATTTTTTGGGTTCAACATATGCACAATTGGAACCCTTTAGGCTTAGCCAAAACCGAATATTAGCCCTTCAGCAACGGACATCACCGGCAGCTATTACCAAATTGTCTTCAACCATTTTGGAAATTAGAGATACTAAAGGGAAAGCTTGATGGTGATGACTTTGTTGTACTTGAGGTTTGGCTTTAGTTTCTTTTGATGGTAACTATGTTAATTACTGAAGACAAGCGAATGCCCCTCAACAAGCATGGGGCCTCGTCTCCTTCAGTAAAGAATAATCTACCAGCATGAGTGAATTTTGGCCGAGAACCTGCCTCATTCTCCTGGTTTGACCACAGTATACCTATTAAAAAAAGATTCAATATCTATTACCCAGTTTTACAAGAGATTTAAGTATTGTAATAGAGAAAATGCATATATCTAATATATTATCAATCAGCACAAATCAATATTTATCTCATATAAGTGGCATATTTTTATTTATGAAAATTATACAAATATGTGTAAATCAAAAGGTTTAAGAGTTAAATGCTGTTTCTAGTGCAAAATGTTCTTGTTCCACAATATAAAACTCTATCACTAAAAATAATGCAAAGATAGCATATATACATGATAGATTATGAATCTTGTTAGGGTTTTAAAGGTCACTTTCTCTCAACTTAATTCCCATCTTTTAAAATTATATAGATGAATTGAAAAGGTCGAGCCTTGCCCCAAATGGCACTTCCTATTCTCACAAAGGTGGGTTGATGAAGAGACCAAATGTTCAAAATTAGAGGTGTCTATGAGTTGGATCAAGTCAGGTTTGTGTTCAACTCGCACCCGACTTGATTAGATTGGGTGGAGGAAAACTCAACCCACTATTGACCAATAAGGATTGGTGGATTGGGAACTTCACGGGTAGTGGGCGGTTTAGTCGATGTCGCTAATGACGGAGAGAGGCGGAGAAGTGCTTAAAACAACAAAGATTTTGTGGAGATCTCACCAAATCTAATAAGCTCTTGCCAGATCTAGCGAAGATCTCACCAAATTTAGTAAGATCTCGCTAGATCTATTGGAGATCTAGCTAGATCTGATCAAATTTGGTCGATCTCCACTAGATTTGACTATTTTTCGTCAAATCAGGTAAGTTGGATTTGGGTGGAGAAGAACCACCACTCAATTCGCCTATTTTGAAGGCGAACACCCTTGTCAACCACCAGAATTGTTGGATTAGTCGTGGGTGGAGTGGGTCTGTGGACAACCCTATTCAAAACCCACTAGTGTGTGCATGTCTCTGTTAAAATTGGGGAAAAAAGATGTTAAATGTCTAAAAATACCTTCAAAAGATTCTGGTAATTCACTGATCCGATCACATCAACATGTATTTGCTACATAAGTACTTTCTCTTTCTTGTTCTTCCATGTCTCTTGAAGATTTTGCTACTTCTTTTAGTCCCCCTTGTCCTCCTCTTTTGCTACTTCTAACTATAAGTGTTTCTCATCTAAAAAAATCATTGAGATTATAATCACACAATTCCAAGTTTTGGTAGCTGAAGCCTTCAAATGCACATGATCAAAAGAGACTTTTGTTGGATTTATAGGGGGATGATATAGTTTTTAAGGAAACCAAATTCAATAAAGGCACAAAAAAGAAAAAAAAAAAAAAAAAAAAAAAACTAAATCCCGGAAAATACGGCGTAGAATTTGAAAATTTTTGGAAGTAAATATAATTGGCATATGCATGCATCACATATGACAAAAACAAATGTCATATTATTATTGGTAGTTGGCGCCCAAGGCTATAAATATGTTAGGAGGCCAAACTTAGTCCTTATGCTTGTGAGTTTAAATGTTTTTTTAATTTTTTAATTTCTTAAATACAACGATTTAAAGTCATAACTCATAAACGCAATTAATTATAGTTAAACATAAAATGTATCCTTTTGTGGAAATGAAATTTGAATTTACATGATGTTTTTTATTTGTTTTATTGATAGATTACTCTTAAGTCTCAATCAAGTAATATGATTACTTTTGGAAGTATGGAAAAGTGGATACTGGTGGGTTCTCTCTCTCTCTTTATATATATATATATATATATATATATATGTGTATGTATATGTATGTATGTATACACACACACACATACAAAGTGGGGAAATAATGTGATACTGAAGTAATTATATTCATGAAGGGAAAAAAAATCTAGTTCAAAAGCGTGGATAAAATTTAGAAACAAACTAGATTGTAGTCTAATAATAGAATTTCACACAAAATTGTTTTATTGGACATGAATTTTAATAAATCTACCATTGGATTATATTTTCTTTTTGTATTCTTCATCCTTGCAAAATTCTTGAATATTAAAGTTCAATAGCTATGACATCAATCAAATGTTTAAAATTTAAGATTTTGTAGTTAAAATTATGTGTAAAAAATAAGTTTACAAATCGAATGATAAATAAATGCAATTGGCACAAAACATGACATGTGTGTTAAGAATATAAAGAAAATTCAATCCAACCATTAGATTAAATATATATATATATATATGTAGTAATGTTAAAATTTTTAGTGGATGTCATAATCTTAGGCTACAACAAATTTTGTAGCCAAATTTTGTCCCAAAAACATTTACGAAATAATTAAGATTTTTAAGATCAGATTAGTAGGCTCAGCCTTCCGTTTTCTTAATAGTTTTTTTTTCCTAAGTCATATATTTAATAGGAGTTCATAAATATGACAAGTTTGAATGTTTACGACAGAAATATTTTTTTTTATTGTCTTGATCTTAACAAAAAAAAGAAAAGAAAAAAAAGGAGGATGTTGAAATTTTAGAATATCTGTGCATACCATTTTCCATTACCCTATTCAATATCTATTAAGAAAATATTTGATTATGAACATTAGTGCTAAAGATAAGTTTTCGAAGAAAAGGAAAAATTTGATAATGTAGACTCCTAAGGTTGTGACTCTGAGTGATTGGACTCAATATATTAGAATTAATGACAGTGGCGGAGCCACACACAAGGCCTTGGCCCCCAAAATTTTAAAAAATTAATTTATTGTATGTATATTATTTACATTTTAAAAAATGTAGCTTGTAAAAATTGAAGTTGGCCCCCCCAAATTTTGAGTCATTTCAATAGTGTTCTTAAAAAAAAGAGAAATTATATTAAAATCATATAATTTAAGAGGTTTAACAAATTAAACTATGTACAAAATGATAAATTTTTGTACATGTCTAATAGAAAAAATACATGACTTTTATATACTCATTAAAATTTAGAAGATGATAAATTCTCTTAGTAAATTAATTTATATATGTGTGTGTGTGTAGAGGTTTGTCTTAACTAATTTATTAGCATCACAACTTGGAGTATAAGGTCTTTATGGTGGACAAGTGACGTGGTCTACCATTTCATTAAAAGACTTCTACTTGTTTAAAATTGCTGAGTCAGAATTTTTTAAAAAACAGAAACTAATTACTAACTCAGCAATTTTAAACAAGTGGAAGTCATTTAGTGGAATAGTGGACAAATGACGAGATCCACCAGGAGGATAGTATAATTTCTCCACAACTTGCCCCCCCCCCCCCCCAAACCAAAATTTATGGCTCCACCCCTGATTAATGATTAAGTAAATAATTTTTCTAAAAAATAAAAAATTAAGTAAATAATTAAATTCACTATTTCTTGCCAACATAAGCTTTTGGGATAATTAGTAATTTATCATAAAACTAGAGCAAGAAGTTTTGAATTCGATTTTGTCTCCACTTGACCTTCTATTTGAAATGTTAAAAATTACAAGTGTTTAAATTTATTTCTTAAACTTTTTGGACAATCAATAATTTATTACAATCCATTTGTGTTTGAGTCAGGTAAATGTGTAATAGTGGCTAATGAATGATGGATTTCGGAATAAGAGTAATGTTACAACCACAAATTATTTTATAACATTTTTACAAAATGTTGATGTAACCAATCTCTTATTAGTTTTCATCTAGACCCATATTAATATCACTTTTTCATTTACCAATAATCATTCACCACATTAGCAGTTTGTAAAATATTTTGCAAAATAGTTTATATTTCTAGCATTATTCTTCGGAATAACTAACAATGATTAACTTATATTAATACATTTATTTTTACCATCAACATCCTTATATGTTGGCACCCACACTACATTCTATCAACAGTCAACCTTTCTTTATAAAAAAATAAAAAATAAAAAAATCCCCATCACTTTATATTGTCGATTCTTTTAGAAATAATTTAACAATTCACAGTAATCTAATACGTTCAAAACAAATATGAATGTTTCACAGTAATCTGTTTTTAAATTATATCATCTAGTATATTTAGTAATGTACATTTTATTAGTGACACATTCATTCAATAATTTAAATGTGTATAGACTACAAAGAGATAATACATATATTAATATATATATATATATATATAATATTGATTAATTAATACAAAGAATGGAAAATAGTAGGATTGACTCACTTGGAACTTCTTTTTTTTAATAAAATTAAATATAAAAAAGGCCAAAATTACCATATCCGTGATTAATTATTTATTTATATATTAAACGACAAGTAGAATACCAAGGTCTCTTAGGTCTTGATATTCTGCCACGTCTAACGACAGAATTGTTATTGTTGTAACCAAATTTCTTTCACTGTGCTTTTTTCTTTTTTTTGGGGGGGGGGGGGGGGGGGGGGGGGGGGGTGTGGTGGTGGTGGGGGCCGTAAACCCGAATGTGCTATTGAATCTTATGTGGCAATTGTGTTTATGTATGCTTTGTTTAGGTCGAATACATATGATTTGGATCTGAAGAAAAGACTAAAGAGAGACAGAGTTTCCAATTTAATTGAGGATGAAAAAAAGAAAAAGTAATTGAATGTGATTTTCTGTAGGGATTATCTTGTCCCAATTTATTTAAGTTTTTGAAAATTTTCTTTCTTTCTTTCTTTTTGTGTGTGTGTGTGTGTGTTGTATAAGAGGTTAGAATTCTTTGTATGATGCTTGCTCTTTTTTTCTAGAATTAATGCAAGTGAATTGTTCTATTCTTTTGGTAGCCTGCAAATCATCCCTATATCCCTTTATTTGATCACTCTCTAAGAAGTACAGACACTTCCTAGGGGGTGCTGGATCCATGTTAGACATGAGATACGTCTGGGAAATTTTTGCATGCATGTCCAATCCTTTCCATTTTTCTTTTTTTGAAAAATTGCGGGACGAGACTATGACACAGGAAGGACACTTCTCTTTGTCCTCCTTGACCCACACGGTAAAGCAGGGGTGAGTTCAAACTAAGAATTGACATATCATCGCTCCAATAGACATGTTAGCTATGAAATAAAAGTAATTATTTAAAATTCATTAAGGACTAAAAGCAATCACGTTAAATTTTAGAGAACAACAATGTATTTTGACATATAATAAAACTCAACTTGTATAGAATTATTTTAGCTGTAAAAGGAATAGGGATCTTCTCTGACATACATAGCACCAACGATCTCACCACAACTATTGCGGATGACAACACCCAGACTAGAAACAAAGATGTCCTTGAACAAAGCTCCATCAAAATTAATTTTGTATGGGGCATGCAATCTGGGGATGAGGAGGAGTTCGAATGTGTACCTTATGAAATAAGGATGGAAGTTATAATTCTTTGTGAGGTAAGGATGGAAGTTATAATTCATGATATTTAATAGTTGGAACTATTCCTTAATATTTTTTAGTTATTTGCTTTTCCATTGTTTTCGTAGCCTACATTGAATAATCAATATATACAAATTTTAGTGTTTTCTCTATGCACTTAAAATTTTATTTTAACAATAATGAATAAAAAAATATTGAGATTTAGATTTTGAAAGGTTATAAATTCAAAATTTCACAGAAGAAGTTATTTACCAAATGTTTTGAATTGAAACCTTACTTAAGAGTTTTTACTTTTAAAGTTCCAACATAGTAGAGCAGCAAACACCTTACTTGAAGATACGATGATCGAGACCTTTCATCTCCATTAATTTTTCCCTTTATTTTTTTTTTCTTTTGATTTTAGTTTTTATAATAATAAAAAATTGTCTAATCTTTGTTAATTGAATATTTGCCAAATATTTTTTAGTTATGTACTTTTTATTTTATTTTTTTGGTAGCCCAAATTGGATATTTATTAATTGGATATTTACAAAACATTGAAGGGGATGTAGCCCAAATGTAGAGTAGTGAACATGCTAGTAAAGGTATGAGGTTCAATCGCTTGCATCTCAATTCATTTTTCCTTTTTTTTTTTTTTGCAGTTTTTTTGTTTAAAAAAAATGGCTTATCTTGATTAATTGGACATTTTCTAAATATCTTCTTTTTTTTTTTTTTCTTTGTCACCAAAATTGACCAATACAAGTAAACCTTAATGAGTTTACTCTATAGTCTATACAATAGCAAACTTGCAGTTTGAAAGTACAAGAATTGATACTTTGCATCTCCATTGATTTTATTTTTTCCCTTCATTGATTTCTCAATTAGTCCCATTATTTTCACTAGAAGACAAACCGATCTATTCGTATACTTCACAAATGGTTGAATTTTTTATTTTTATTTTAGATTACCATAGTGTCGTATGCCTTCAACAAACCCAATCCTCTTATATTTGGAACAACAGCCATATTTGCTTCTTTTTTCTTTTTTTTTTTTCTTTTATTGAGAAGAAAATGAGATATCAATAACTCAAAGAAAAGGAATACAACAGAGCTGAAACAATACAACCATCAGCCAGAGCCTGACTGAAGCAGGAATTCTAAAAACAACGGAAAAGCATCTTTCCATACATGACTAGCATTATTCCATTTTGCAAACTGGGCGAGCTCATGAGCAGCCCCGTTATAAGCCCTTTTCACGTGTCTGAAAGAGTAGCTAGCGAAGGAAGATTTTGCTCTCTGAATTCCCTGAATTAAATGGCCAGCTTCACCACCACAAAGATCCTACGAAATAGCTTGAATCACAGGAGCAACATCTGATTCAAATATAACGTTGGAAATGGCCAACTGTTGAGCCAAAAGGATGCCTTGCTCCAAAGCAAAGAGCTCAGCCCACTTTGCTGGGTAACACAAAGGCAGAGCCTTGCATAGCGCCGCAACAACCTTGCCTCCAACATCACGAACAATCGCACCAACTCCGGAGATGCCGTGGCCATCTAAAGGCGATGCGCCATCCACATTCACCTTGAAATACCCAGGCGGAGGGGCCATCCAGCATCATTCGAACCTTGCTTCGCAGAACAGAGCACATCGTTGGCTTCATGAAAATCCTCTAAAACACTTCTCACCAAATCCCAAACTTGCAGAGGAGAGAGGCCATTTCCATTATGCACTAACAGATTCCAATTGTGCCAAATTGCCCAAGCAATTGCAAAAAAATATTCTAAGTGCACAACATTGGGGCTTGAACAGAATTTATGCACGACATCAATGAAATCCATAGCATTTACAAGCAAATTCAGGGGGCAGTCTTGCTAAAGAGACCACACAGAAAGAGCAAAATCACACAAAATTAACGCATGAGTGAGGCTTTCAGTTTCTTCCCCACAGGCAAGACAGTCACAACCCAAATGAATTCCTCTTTTCGCCATTTTCACATACACTGGGAGGCCATTTACACAAGCTTTCCAAGAGAAAATCTTGACCTTTGGAGGGAGCTTCAATTTCAACAGTTTCTTCCAAATGATACTATTTGAGTCCCCCGAAGAGCTTTCCCCCAAATCCTTATCGGTCTGAAGCTTAGCAGCAATGAAGTACGCACTTTTGACAGTGAACACCCCTCTTTTGTTTCCAATCCAAATAAGAGAATCCACGGGCAAACTTTGACTTAGGGGGATTTTTAGTATAGTGTCCACTTCAAAAGGCAAGAAGAGCGTCCTTACCACATTGGGCTTCCACCACTTAGTCTCTTGGTCAATGAGAGAGGAAACTATAGGGAAATCCCCAAATTCCCTAGGAGGGGAGATAACTTTGAATGTGGAAGGAGTAGGCAGCCACTTGTCTTCCCAAATGTGAATTAAACGCCCATTTCCAACTCTCCAACGGGTTCCGCTCTTAATGACTTCAAGACTTTGAAAAATACTTCAACAAGTGTACGAGGGACTGCTGCCAAGGCTTGCATTCAGAATGTCCTCATATGGAAAATACTTCGCCTTTAAAATACGGGCTGCTAAGGAGCGTGGGTTTGTAAGAATCCGCCAAGCCTGTTTTGCAGGCAAGGCCAAATTAAACACATGCAAGTTGTGTAAACCCATACTACCAAGGGATTTAGGTTGGCACATTTTCTTCCAACCGACCCATGCTCATAGTGTAACTCATAGTGTAAGAGGAGATGGCTTGAGCCACCGCTTTGATTAGAATTTCCTTGCCTCCCAACGAGAGAAGCTTACCTTTCCAACCAGCCAGCTTCTTACCAACCTTCTCTTTTATCTCCGCAAAGATTTGCTTTTTGGATCGACCAATTATGGAGGGGAGACCAAGATACTTTGTATGTCGAGAGTCATTCATAGGCCCCAGAATGCCAAGGATTTCATCCTTATGCTCTTGAGAAGTGTTTGTTTTGAAAAATATTGAGGACTTCTCGGTGTTGATCTTTTGCCCTGAAGCAGATTCATAGATTCTTAGAATTTCCTTCAACTTATTGCATTCAGCACCATTGGCATTACAAAAAAGGAGGCTGTCATCGACAAAGAAAAGGTGGTTGATTTTTGGAGCCCCCTTACTGATGGATATACCATTTAACTGCTGCCATATTTACTTTTAGAACAATAGTAGGAGTTTTGTCATATTCATTTCCAAATAACACAAAAAAGGGCAAAATTACCCTCTCTTCCATTAAAAATTTTAAACCACTTCTACTACTACGTCCAAAATTAACCCCTCTTCCTCGCTTCATTATTCTCTCTCTTCTTTTTTTAGATTATTCTAATATGGTGTAGTGTAAAATAGAGAATGTAATGTAAAGTGGCACTACAAAAAATGCATTTTTAAGCTGCATTTTCCAAAAACGCAGCTACAGGCGAGACTTTGAACTGCGTTTTTAAAAACGCAACTTCACCCTGGACGTATAGCCGCGTTTTTAAAAACGCGGTTATAGACCAGCTCCGAAGCCGCATTTTGTGATGTTGAGGCCGCGTTTAGCTGGGCAAGACTTAAGCTGCATTTTTAAAAACGCAGCTACAGACCCATCCGGAGTTTTTTTTTTTTTTTTTTTCATTATGTCTGGAGCTACAGACCCATGGATTGTTAAAGTATTAATGTAAATAAAATACTAAATTTTTGGTGATGCAAATGTAAAATGCTTCTTCTTCATTTTTTTTTTTTTTTTTTTTGGTTGCATTATAGGAATGTAGCTACAGTCTTGTCAAGTAATTAATTATAAATACGAAGTGTATGGCATATGGATGTATGTATTTATGCAGATTCTTATTTGAAAAGAACAATTTTAGACTGTCTATATAAATTGCATTAAAAACGTCCACTTCATTTGAAGCTTAAAACTAATTTCTCTGACATAAACATCAAATAAGCATTCCTTTTGTTTTTGAAAAACCAAGCCTTAGAGATCCAATATTTTCATAATACTATTTGGTATGTTACAAACCACCAACATCAATTTTTTTTGAGATCACAGAGAGCTACAAATTCACCAATTGCTAATGTCTAAGTGAATTCAAAATATAGATGGTATGGCTGTATTATTTACATCTTTTATATATAAATTGGAAGTTTATTGAACTCATATGATGTCCTACACAAAATGAAGTTGAGACTTATAAAAGCACTATGAATGTATATGGCAAAAAGTATAGCTTTAGACAATGAGAAAATGCAAAAATATTACGGGAAGCGTTGAACGCTATGTACTTATGTTTATTCGCACATACAACGAAGCAAGTTTGAGAAAACCATTTCCTAGTAACTTTGTATGAATTTCAAAAGTGGACTCACTATAAAATAATAATATAATTGTATATGATATAAAAATGATATATATTATACTGTTCAATAATGTTCATAAAATAAGTTGTTACCCATTAAGACATTAAGGTAGATTGAAAATTAAAAATAAAAATTTTTATCTATAAATTAGGACAATCATTTAATTTTTAGCTATAACTATTTGTAGTTACGACATTAAAACGTCATATGTTTTATTAAAAATAAAAAAGAAAAGGCTATGAATACACGCGCTTGGTGCGCGTGACTAGGCTAGTAAACACTACCATTATCTTTACTTCCAAAAAAATTCAGATTTGTGCCGGATTTTCCGGGATTTAGATTTTTGGTGCTTTTATGGAATTTTAATTTTTTTGAAAATATATCTTCCTATAAATATCCTATAAAAGTTTCATTTGATAATATGCATTGGAAGAGACTACAACTAGCAAACCTTGGAATTGAATTATGATAGCCTTAGTGAGTTTTGAGATGAGAAACACAATTATAGTCAGTAGAGGCAGAAGAGGAGTAAGAGGAGGGCTAGAAGGAGCAAAATATTCAGGAGGCAAAGAAGACAAGAAGAAGAAAATACCTATGAAGTTGATGCGTGTTGATGTGATCGGATCAATGAATTACCAAACTCTTTTTAAGTTGAGGTATATCTAAACAATAAACATTTCAAGTCATCTATTTTTTTTTTTTTTTTTTCCTCTATTGTTAACACACACCCACCCCGGTGGTTTTGAACTGATGGCCTCACCATCTACCCAAACTCATGAGAGGAAGTGACATTTGAGCCAAAGCTCCTTGGCCTTTTCAAGTCATTAATTTATATAAATATGCAAAAGAGGAAGTTGAACCTTAAATCCCTAAAATGGTTAATGATCTAACATGTGGTTATGCTATCTTTTCATTATTTCTAAATGATTGAGTTTTGGTTGAAGTATAATTGAACAAGCATACCTTCTAATTCACTATACAGAAACTACTCTTCTTCTAACTGATTTTGTTTTGCATGATGAAAATGGTGTCCCGCAGCCCCTTGAGATGTTGGAATTTGATGACATCTTTATCTCTGGTCTTATATTGCCTCTTGAGGAAAGTTCAGACAAAGAAAAGGAAAAGGTAGTCAGATGTGAGGGCTTTTGACGGTTAGAATCATGGGACATCTCTGGCTATGAAGATGGTTCTCCAGTGATATGGCTTTCTACTGATATTGCTGATTATCATTGCCTTAGACCAGCCAGTAGCTACAAGAAATTTTATGATCATTTCTTTGAAAAGGCCCATGCTTGTGTAGAAGTCTATAAAAGGCTGTCAAGATCTTCTAGAGGTAACCCTGACTCTACTCTGGATGAATTGCTTGCTAGAGTTGTTTGTTTAATGAGTGGAAACAAGCACTTTTTCACCCAAATATTTAGAAAATCTAAAAAGGATTTGAAAAAAAATTGGGTTTTGATATAATTGATTTTGAAGTAGGGTGTTTTAGTAGTTTAAATTTGTTCCACCTAAGCAAGATAGTAACATTCTGTTAAACATAACAGCAAAAGAAACACCGAGTGCAAAGAATGACAGTTTAGGGTGTAAAATGTGCGTTTGAATAGTTTAGGGTCTAAAATGTAGCTTAGTGCATATTTTAGGGTGATAAAATGTAATTTTTGCTTTTAATTTATTTATCATGTCATTGATGCGGCTCTACTCAATTCATTGTCATAGTTTGTAAACATGTTGTTGTAAAATTGTTAGTAGCTATAACTATTTCTAGACATTAACCTGTGGAATTAATAAACAGGTTCGAATAAACGAGAGGAAACTTATCCACCTTTCTGATAGCTCCATTTTCTGGATCATAGAGTCGTTCGCAGAAGAAAATGTGCTCAAAGATAGCAGGGCTGTCCAAAGATGGGGATATATTTCTGCTTCCTAAGTTCAAAATTTCGTTGCATTGCTGTAACATGTATTTTCAATTCTTATTCACTGTAAGGAAAATCTTGGGTAAGAAAAAAGCAGTTCGTACACATTGGAAAAATCTTAGTTTTGATTTCTTAGAACTCTTCACAGCACAAAAAATCACGGTGTTCTAAACAGGCCATCATTTGTGTAAAATTGGATGCTCTCTTGGTGGATTCTTGCTTAAGGGGAACATGTGAGTGGAATCTTCAACTTCAGGTTGAACATGTGATTTTACCTACAGCTAGCTTCTCAATATGTGATTGCATGTTATTGCAAACTAAGCATGAAATCGCATATTCTCATCTTCAAGTTTCTTTTCATCATGTGCACTTGAAGAGGCTTCAACTACCAAGCCTTTAAACTGTATGGTTATGCCTTTAATGATTTTTTAGATGAGAAACACAATTACAGTTAGTAGAGGAAGATGAGGAGGAAAAGAAGAACAACAAGAAAGAAATACTTATTAAACTGATAATAAATATTAATGTAATCAAATCAGTGAATTACCAGAATGTATATCCAGATTTTCAATTCATGGTTATAGTATGGCATGTGTCCTCATCTGTTATCTAATCAACATTCTTCAAAGAATTCTCTAGCGGCGAGGAATGAGGCAATTCAAACTGGTATTTAGTAAATATAGATATTGCATATTGGGTAGTAATGGTTTGAGTTGTAGGATTCTCATATCGGTTGTGTTTGTTTGGTGTTATGTCATGATTATTTGGTTATAAATTTACTCTTATTTGTGGTAGTGTTGTTCTAATGCTCAATTTGATAATAATAATAATAGTAATTAAAAAAATTGTCCAACCCATGGGTCCAACCTAATCCACGTGGGTTGGGTTGGGTTTGGTTAGACTCTCGTAATGGGTTGGGTTGGGTTGGGTTGGGTTGGATTGGATTGTTTTTAAGCCACCATGGTGGGTTGAGTTAAAAGAAACTTCTCAACCCGACCCATGCTCACCCTTACTAGAAATTGGTTTTTGAAATCATTGGCCATGCTTATTGAGACACAATCTTTGGCCGTGCTTCTTTGAAATCATTCATAGTAAAAAAGAGGTATAATCTCACTTGTTTTATTCCTATTTTGTTCATTGCAAGCCTTTTTTGTACAAGGATCTTTATTTGATATGTAGGAGAATAGCATTCTATTATCTATACATCACTAACACAAAATTATGCTATGAGGTTTTTTCAAAAGTATAAAGAAGAAGCTAACCATTTTTTTACAAACTTACCCACTTACCTAAGGTTTTTTAAAAATGAAAGTAAGAGGAAGTGGGTGAAAATTTTAGAGAGATGTTTCCTAAGGAAAAACTAGAGAGAGAGAGAGAGAATTTCCTAGTCTAGAGAATTTTTTAAGGCTTTTTGTGTGTCTATCTAGTCTATTTTTCCAAAAAAGGGGGAAGGGTATTTATAAGAGGGGAAAACCAAATGGATGTGTTTCTACACACCTCAACATAGCCACCGCATGGTGACATGCGGCCATGTGGGGTGTGTTGTGCAACACCCCACTTGGCGTCTCCTAATTCCTCTCTAAGCTATCTTATTTCGTATTTTTCCTAATTTTGGTCCAATATTTGTGCTGCTGTTTGGATGCCTTTCAAAGCTCATATTTCTTTGCATTTGGTGTCACTGGAAAGGTGTGGATGTCTAGCTTCCATAGGCTTTGACCTAGTTTGATTTGGAGTTACGGTTGTAGAGATATCACGTCCGGAAGAGAGGTAACACAGTGCAAGAAATTCTGCAACACTTTCTTGGAAAATTCATTTCTTTCAAACGTAGCAGATATTTTCGAGCCCTCTTTATGGAAGATATTTGAGACATCAAAATTCAATCTTGTTCAGACAAATTGCTCTAATTGTTGCTCAGTTGGTACAGTTTTTTGTGCGAAAACAGCCCCAAAAACAACTCTTTTTGACCTGAAAATAGTGAAATATTTAATGAGGGTTTGGGTATTTTATTGATATCTCATCTGTTTTAACTTTAATTTTGGTCCATGACAGTTGTTTTGAGAGGGAAAAATATGATCTACAAAATGGTCCAAAATATATCCCGATCGGACGATTAGATCAAAAATTCAACTTTTTGACCATCCCTGGTTAGAGTTTTTGGTCTTAATCCTTGCCAAAAATGGCTAAATTGACTTCGGATTTTGTTTCATCTTCCGATTGGGGTAAATTATGTTGCTTTAATTTATTTATCATTTTCGACTTTAAAAATTATGTTTTTCACATTTTTTGGGTTTTAAAATATTATTTTGAAGCGTTAATTGGGGCCGGACAAAATATAGTTTCGAAATAAGTGTCATCAATTTAATGTCTAAACAACACTTGAACAAAATGTTTGTTTAAAGGAAAATAATGGTCCAGTTGGGTTCAACACAGAGTGCCATGTTCGGCCGTTATAAGTTTTAGCAAAAGGCCAATGGGTTCTTTCCTTGCCTGGAGCAGGCACACCAATAAACTTATAAGCTTGAGATACGCAGGCAAGGTATTTATTAATTATTATTGTACAAAACATGATTTAAGTTCTGTGCCTCACTAACATAGTCACCACTCAGCTTATAAATACCAAAGGTAGCATCCTAATATTGGTCTCTACTCAACTAATTAGTTTTATGGCCGCCGCCCCGCCCCCACCCCCCCCCCCCCCCCCCCCCAAAAAAAAAAAAAACCACTAATCAGTTAGGTCCATTGAAGCCTAATTTGTGCCTAGACATATATGTGTTAGTGCTGCCCATTGAGTTGAGTGCTAAAATCAATGTGTGGGATTCAATATGTCAAGATCTAAAAAGTGCATCCACTGTCTTTGGAAATACTTATAAACAAAAGGGTTGTTCTTGATTTTGTCATTATTTTTGTGTCTAAGAATCTTGTTCCATGTTTCAAGACTAGTCCTTTTCCACCCCCACAAGTGTAACTCCTGAGCTTTGTACTTTGTGAAAGTCAACGTGGATAGAAAACGACTATGATTAGCAAGACTTGGACTTCCAACATGTTTAGTTTAACAATAAGCTTGATACTAGCCAGGTTTTTTCGAGTGATAAATATATAGCCATATGAATTTGAACACTTTAGCTCTCACTAATACAGCAAGTGTAGGTTACTTAGCACTGTAGAAATTTTGTAGACAAAAGACGATTTGTAGATGCATAAAGAGTAATAAACCCTTCCAGAATTACATTTATTTCCCGTTCAATATACATATGTCTCTGGTAGTTTAGCAGGCCATGTACAAGCTTTCACATAGACTACTAATATTATATGATTATATGAACTTGTGAGGTTACATTAAACCTGCATTGAAGAATGGCCAAAGAAGCCTTTGCATTATAGTAGTTAAAGTTCAATTAAAAAACCATTGCAATTGGAAACTACACTTCTGTCGATTGCTCGCTAGAACCCTATGGAGTATAACTGAGATTAAAATATCAAATTTTAAATAAAATTTTGACATGCCTAATATATTCATTTTCATCTTTTATCGGGAATGATCCTTTTTTTTAAATGAGAAATAATATATCAAAGAGAAACAAGAGAGGGCCTCAACCATCTCCAACTTGAGGGACAAGCACCCAAGAAGGAAGAAAGGAGATAGAGATAGGCCCATCTCAATTACAAAAGGCCCCCAATAGGCCACATTGTTAGACAAAAACTTTACAGTCTTAGGAACAAAAATGAAATCCCAAAAAGATAAAGAGGTTAGTGCAGCTTTCAAATCAAAGAAGAATAGAACAGAGAAGCAAGAGGGAAAAGAATATAGGTTCGATAAGGCTTCAATAGGAATGATCCTATTAATTGTTCATTATCATCTTAGGATATTTCATTTTCTTACTTCGAAAATTTGTTTATGCATTAGGCCTGAAAAAGTACGTAGACATCATTCATGAGTACACTTGCCTTTTTTGTGTGTTTATTTATTGCAGCAATACATAGTCGTAATCATTAAATGCTTTTGTCAAAAGATTATTATATAGCTGAGGAGAGCCAACCCCCACCATATGATATGTTATCATTTCAATGTTTTGTTTTATTCATTAGCCAAGTAAATTTTTTTATTTTTCTGTTTAGAGATCCTTGGATTTGTGATCCAGTCCACCTGAAAGTTAATCTTACCTCTGTGCAATAGAATGGTTTGAGATTACAGATAATGCTTTGATCATCATAATATTTTTTGATAATTTAATAGTTACAATGAGGGAGGGGGATTTGAAGTTTAAATATCTCAATTGAAAACACTAGGAGATTTGAGCTATCCGACTCTTGACTTGATAATCACATTTTGTTAGTTTACGAATTTTGTCAATAATATAATGCTTTTTTTTTTTTTAATTTGGTAGAAATTGGTGCTTCAATGTGTATTCATTGTTGTTCATGTGACTTGAACCCATTCTTGAGAATTACTCATTCTTGCTCATATGATTGCTCTCCCATGTTAAACCAGAGATTTCACGGATGGTTGATAATCATATGGCCTCGAAATGTTCTTCTCAAAAAAAAAAATATGGCCTCGAAACGCAAAAGAAAATCCTATGGGTAAAAAAGGATTGTATTTTTGGTGTATCTATTGCAGAGATAATACCTTGTGAGAAGTCAATTCATGAGATATTAATATAACAGCTAGGACACCACCTAATCCAAAAATTTAAACCAATGAGATTTGGTCCAAGTATGTTATATTAACCACTATGTCTTGTCATTATTATTTCACATGAATCATCACTTACAAGTATAAGTCCAATAGTACCATCGTGCATGATAGGATACAATGGAGTATGATTTTTTTTTTCTTTTTTTTTTTTGGGTTCCTTTAGACATATGCACAATTTGACTCTAAAGGGCTCAGCCAAAACCGAATATTGGTCCTTCAGTAACGAACATCCCCAGCTGCTATTACCGAAATTGTCTCCACAACTTCAACCATTTTGGTAATTAGATATATCGACGGGAACGCTCGATGGCGATGTCTTTGTTGTACTTAAGGTTTGGCTTCTACTTCTTTTGATGGTAACTATGTCAATTACTGAGGACAATCGGATGCCCCTTAACAAGCATGGGGCCTCGTCTCCTTCAGCAAAGAGTAATCTACCAGAATGAGTGAATTTCGGCCGGGAACCTGTCTCATTCTCCTGGTTTGACCATGGTATACCTATTAGAAAAAGATTCAATATCTATTACTTAGTTTTGCAAGAGATCCAAGTATTGTAAGAGAGAAAATGCATATATCTAATATATTTTCAATACTTACCTTATATATGTGACATATTTTTATTTTTATTTATGATAATTACACAAATGTGTGTAATTCAAAAGGTTTTAGAGCTAAAGGTTGTTTCTAGTGCAAAATGTTCTCATTCCACAATATTAAAAAATCTATCACTAAATATAATGCAAAGATAGCATACACACATGGTAGATTATGAATCTTGTTAGGGTTTTAAAGTTCACTTTCTCTCAACTTAATTCCCATATTTTGAAATTATATAGATGAATTGAAACGGTCAAGCCTTGCCCCAAAGGCACTCCCTCTTCTTACTAAGGTGTGTTGATGGTGAAACTATATTTTCAAAATTAGAGGTGTCTACGAGTTTGATCAAGTCAGGTTTGTGTTCAACCTGCACCCGACTAGATTAGATTGGGTGGAGGAAAACTCAACCCTCTATCGACCAATAAGGATTGGTGGATCAGGAACTTCATGGGTGGTGTGTGGTTTAGTCAACGCCGATTACCAACAGGGAGAGGCAAAGAAATGCTTAAAACATCAAAGATTTCATGGAGATCTCACCAAATCCGATAAGATCTTGCCAAATCTAGCGAAGATCTCACCAAATTTGGTAAGATCTCGCTAGATCTATTGGAGATCTCACCGGATCTGGCAGAGATCTCATCAAATTTGGTAAATCTCCACTAGAATCGACTATTTTCCGTCGAATCTAGCAAGTAAGATTTTGGTGGAGGAGAACCACCACTTGATTCACTTGTTTTGAATGCAAACACCCGTCGTGAACCAACAGAATCGTCAGATTAGTCGTGGTCTATGAACAACCCTATTTAGAACCCATTAATGTATGTGTGTGTGTGTGTGTGTGTGTGTGTGTGTGTATGTTAAAATTAGAAAAAAAAAAAAAAAACTTTTAATGTCTAAAAATACCTTCAAAAGATTGTGGTAATTCACTGATCCGATCACATCAACATGTATCAGCAACATAAGTACTTTCTCTTTCTTGTTCTTCCATGTCTCTTGAAGCAACTGTTACTTCTTTTGGGCGTCCTTGTTCTCCTCTTTTGCCACTTCTAACAATATGTGTTTCTCATCTAAAAAATCATTGAGATTATAATCATCCAATTCCAAGTTTTGGATATTGAAGCCTTCAAATGCACATGATCAAAACAGACTTTTGTTGGATTTATAGGAGGATAAAATAGTTTTCAAGGAAACAAAATTTTATAAAGGCACCAAAAAAAACTAAATCTCGGAAAATACGGCGTAGAATCTGAAATTTTTTGAAGTAAATATAATTGTTATATGCATGCATCACATATGACAAGAACAAATGTCATATTCTTATTTGTAGTTACACACGAACACACACACACACACACAGAGGGGAAATAGTGTAATATTGAAGTAATTAGATTCATGAAGGGAAAAGAAATCTAGTTAAAAAGTATGGACAAATTTTGGAAACAGGCTTGATTGTAGTTTAAGAATAAAATTTCACTCAATATATTTTTTTATTGGAAATGAATTTTAACAAATTCACCGATGGATTATATATATATATTTTTTATTCTTTCTTGCGAAATTCTAGAAGATTAAATTTCAATAACTATGTCATCAATCAAATGTTTAAATTTTAAGTTTTTGTAGTTTTAAATTATGTATAAAAAATAATTTTATTGATTGAATGATAAATAAAATCCGATTGGCACAAAACATGACATGTGTGTTAAAAAAAAAAGTAGTAATGTTAAAATTTTTAGTGGATGTTGTAACCTTAGGTTATAACAAAGTTTGTAGCCAAACTTTGTCACAAAAACATTTGCCAAATAAGTAAGATTTTTAAGATTAGCTTAGCAGGATCAACCTTCACTTTTTTTAATAGTTTTTTTTTACTAAGTCATTTATTTAATATAGGAGAATAATTTAGTTGCTAAAATGATACAAATGACAAGTTTGGATGCTTACAAGATGCAAAGACTAAAAACAACAATATG
Source organism: Quercus glauca (assembly GCA_023736055.1). Taxonomy (NCBI): domain Eukaryota; kingdom Viridiplantae; phylum Streptophyta; class Magnoliopsida; order Fagales; family Fagaceae; genus Quercus; species Quercus glauca. The sequence continues at coordinate 7,282,401 of CM043318.1, forward strand.
TTCTGTATTGTCTCAATATTTACTAACAAAAAAAAGAAGCAGGCTGAAATTTTAGAATATTTGTGCATACTATTTTCTATTACCCTATTCAATATCTATTAAGAAAATCGAATTTGATTAAGCACACTTGTACTAAAGATAAGTTTTTCGAAGAAGAGGACAAAATTGATAATATAGACACCTAGGGTTGTGACTTTGAGTGATTGGACTCAATATATTAGAATTATGATTAAATACATAATTTTTCTCAAAAAAAAAATAATAATTAAATAAATGATTAGATTCATTATTTCCTATCAACATAAGTTGTTGGGATAATTATGCCTTGTTTGGTTTGTAAATTGTCATCACTCAATTTTCATCACTCATCACTCATCACTCATTACTTAAAATACCCAAATTTTCCAAACCCCACTATCACTCAGTTCTCGTTACTTTGTTAAAAAAAAAAAAAAAAAAAAAAAACTAAAAATTCCTTGTTTGCGGCTGGGCTGTGTTTCAAAAAAAAAAAAAAAAAAAAACCCCAAAAGTCAAACATTGCGGCTGATTATTACGAAAATGCCATTGAAAACTAAAAACACCTAAAATGTGTTTTCAGTTTCCATAACTCATCACTCAAAAATCAAAAAATTGAGTGATGAAAACAAGGATTGAAAACTAAGCCAAACAAAAAAATTTGTGGGACCCACACGATTTGGATGATGAAAACAGAAAACTGAGTAATATCACTCAAAACTTATCCAATCCAAACAACACCTTAGTAATTTTTCATAAAGCCAGAGCAAGAAGTCTTGAATTTTATATTTTTCTCCACTCGACCTTCTATTTGAAATGTTAAAAATTCCAAGAGGTTTAATTCATTACTTAAACTTTTTGGATAATCAATAATTTATTACAATCTATTTGTGTCTGGCTTTTGGTATAATTAATAATTTATTACAATCCATTCGTGTTTGAGTCAAGTAAATGTGTAATAGTGACTAATGAAGGATGGATTTCAGAATAAATAACAAATATTAACTTATATTACTACATTCATTTTTACCATCAACATCCTTATATGTTAGCACTCACACTACATTCTATCAACAGTCAACCTTTAATTAAAAAAAAATAAAAATTACTTCCTCATCACTTTATATTATCGATTCTTTTAGAAATAATTTAACAATTCACAATAATCTAGTAAGTTCACAACAAATAATATGAACGTTTCACATATAATCTCGATGCATTTATATAAATTTATTTTAATAAATATAGACATTATTGGTACATGATTGGAATTTGGAATACCAAAATATTATATTAGAATCTAATTAATTTTAATTATGCCAAAGGCTTTATAGCTGAATTGGTACCTCTCCGTGCACAAAATGCTTGGGGGTCTAGGAGAAAAAGGATTCGAATTGCGAAGTTAGTAGCATGTTGTAATTATCTCTAAAAAAAAAATTTAATTATCCCTTTACTAATAACATGTGGATCTCTCTCCAAAATTTTTACTTATTTTGTATTGGACTGCGGACTTCTACTAAAGCAACAGTAGATAGTGCATACTTGTCACGTGTACGGTAGCAGAATATTCCCAATATCCTTCTTTTATGTAACGTATCTATTTATTTAACTATTTGTTTTTGTTGTTGTTTTTGTTTTAATTTTTTTTTACCTAATTTTATTTTATTCTGTTTTTAAATTATATCATCTAGTATATTTAGTTATGTACATTTTATTGGTGACACATGCATTCAATAATTTAAATGTGTATAGACTACAAAGAGATAATACATATATTCTAATTGTCCTTTCCTTTTTTCCTTTTTTTGAAAAATTGCGGGACAAGACTGTGAAATGAGAGGGAAACTTATCTTTTATTTCTTTTTAGGTTCAATTGTGAACACTTATCTAGTTATCTTTTTCCTTTCTTCCAAAAAAAAAAAAAAAATTTGGTTATCTTTTACTTAATCATATTTTGTTAAATGTTTTGGATCTTATTCTTGGTGTGTATTCTAATTTCTTAACATTATTTATTAGTTATGAATTCACTTTATTATCTATTATTGTTAGGTTCTAAGACTTTAGGAACTAAATGTATTAGAACTTCATTTTGTTTATGTTGGCAAACCATGATCAAAACAATGAGTCTAGGTTTAGGCTTGCTCAAAGTTTGTTTAAGTGTAACTTTGAATCGAGTGTTTTGCAGGAATTTTCTGTGTAAAATTGCAAGGCTCGATCGATCGAAACACGCAGTTCCAGAACTCTGCAAGAAAGTTTCAAACGTAGCCCAAGCCCATGTGACGTGTAGGGTTAAGTGTTTCACTCCTAGTATAAAAGGAAAAACCCTAGCCACATTTTAAAAGTCTCTGAGTAGTTGTGTGTTTGCTCTTGTATGAGATTTAAAGGTGTTTACCTTAGAACACACGGAAAGCTCTACCAATATTAAGATTTGGTGGTGATTAAGTTGCTGCATAAAGAACCTTCAAAGAACAATAAAACCTTTGAGAGGTGTCTCAAAGTCACAAGTAGGAGAACTTGTGCTATAGCAAATTCAAGAAAGAAGTAGTTTGTGGATTCGGAGATAACACGTGGTTGTGGTAATAAGTTTTCTACTCGAGGTAGCATTAGGATATTAGTGTTTTGAGTCCTTTTGTAAAACTTCAATTCTTTCATAGTGGATTGTTTTTACCTTGAGGATAGCTAGGTCAAATCCTCCCCAGGTCTTTTACCTGTTTGGTTTTCCTAGGTCATCAATTCTTTGTGTTCTTTATATTTTCTGCTTTATGTTTATTTGTGTTTAACCTAATCTTGAATAACAATCTTGTTAATCAATTTAGTTTAATATTAGGTTAAACATATTGTGACAACGGGTCTAAAAACCTAACAATTGTGACTCTTAAATTGAAATATGTTTGACATTATATTAAAAATAAATGTCTTACAATATTTTAAAATATATTTAATAATTGATTAATGTTTGTATTCCCGTTGTGTCATCAGTCATGTCCTAATTTTTCAAAAATTGTTGTGTTGTCATGTTGTATCTATACTTGTACTTATGTTTATGTCCATGCTAGATCACTACGAGTTTTGATGAAATATTAATTTTATATTAGGTTTCAAAGCCTTTCATGATCATATCAATATAAACAAGCTTGAAAAAACTAGAAAATTTTTAAAGATTTAAATTGTCAAAATTTAATGAAAGAACATGGGAATTCAAACCTAACTTTTGTAGGATACATACTGTGTTACATCTAACACAATTTCAAAATGAAATAATGGTTGATAAATGGTCGGTATTGAGAAGTTGAGATCAATAATAGGCCTTTTCCGTTTTATGGCCTTTAACATTACCAAGTAGCAAGGAAGATATGGTTGATTCCATTATTGTGAAATTATTTTGAATAACTCAAAAGTCATTAAAGAGAGAAACCCCAGCTTTAAAGGAAATCAAGTTCTAAGGGAAGCTGGTTGTGAATGGGTCAGTTGTGTTGCAAGGTGGGGTTTGTGAGCTAAGCTTTGTAAATTAGCTCTATCGACGCCTCGCGACACTGCTGTCGACCACCCATCACGGCGACGCTCACATGTTTATACATGTGCACAAAATGTGTGGGGGAGGTGTGTCATACCTCAGGTGCGTGACTGGAATATGAGTCGATTTTAAGGATAATACCAAGGGTAAGTAAAGTCACCACCAATCATTAGGTTTTTTCTAAGGTGTCATTGGTCACTTGACTCTATTTGATTTTATTACCAATCATAGGTTTAAGAAAAATGTCATTTTTCCTAATCTAATATGGATGGATAAAAAATCTTGATTCTTGAGTTCAGAATTCTAGTTACGTGTGGGGAAGGTGTTAGGCACCCCACAACTCCTGTTCGTAGATAGTCCTTTGTTTTGGTAAAATCATAATTTTTAGACATTGGCAATTGAAAACAAGCTATTAGCATTAGCTTTCGGGGCTTTTAATGTGTTGGGCTTTGAGGTTTGATTTTGGAGCAGGTGTGGTCCTGATCGATGCTTTCCAAGTGTGTTTGAAGTCATTGCCAAATTTCCACGGCGAAAATCTAATAGCTTTCTCCTTATTTTCGTGGCAGAAATTTGACAGCACTTTGCCTCAGATGCGCCATAGCAAGCCAAATGTTATTCTCACCATGCTTTCGACATGAGAATATAGCAATAGGGATACCTCATATTCCACGGTGAAAATCTGGCTAAATTTCGTGTTTGATACGCTATGGCACACTGGTAGGGTTTTGCGTCTATGTATATAACGCGTATTGACAAGCTCACACCATGACAAGCCGAAGCCCTCCAAAGTGTTAAAACATGTTGATACGTGCCGCATACACGGGGAAATCGATGTCACATGGTGACATAGATCAATCCAATCATACCGTGATGATCGTGCATACAGTATAGCATGAATATGCACCTACGACAATTGCCTTGAGCACATACCCATACTACAAGGTCAAGAGCTCTCACGACTAAAGAGTGCTCACGTAGCCATGAGAGTCCTTCATACAAAGTGCACAATTACCCATATACAAGTAGATATAGATATACATACATCATGCACATTGCTATCACACAGAGCGGGAAAGTAAATCAGACATTGCCAACATTCCAAGGGTATGGCCCAACAAGGTACAAGACATTTAAAACAGACATTGCCATACCCATGGAATGCGGCCCAAGCAAGGTGCAGGAAAGTAAATAGGGGTACATGGATGGGGACCCTAATACATGCTCCAGAGAAGAGGCTTAAAGAGAGGGAAAGAGAAAATCGCTTTGAAGAGACTAGGCCCCCTAATCTACTAATCATTGCCCTTTGTGGGCTTGCATCATTTTGCTTTCATCCTTGCCCTTTTTAATTGCGCTTAGGAATTTGCACCCTTGCTCCAAGTATCCTTGCTCCATGTGTGTACATGCAAAGACAAAAGAAACAAGCCAGCAGATAAGCAAAGAAACAAACAAGGGAGAAGCATGCTAAAGACAAACTAGGAAAAAGTACCAAACGTGGGCAAACAAACATGTGAAGCATATGAAGAGGCAAACAAACATGTTATCAAACAAAAGGGGGGTGTCCTAGGAGGACAAATGTAGGTTTAGGTCAAGTGTCCATAGTTCCATTGGATTGGAGTATAGACGACACATAGACTTATGCATAAACATGTAGGCAAGCGTGCAAAGAAGCAAAAAAAGCCAAACAGGTGGCACAAAGCAAGCATATCAACATCGCACGGATAGGAGAAGGGTGTATAGCAAGCACACCGAAATCATAGAGTTTTATCTTACAAGTGGTTACATTTCAACAAATCCTAGGAGGGATGGGTGTAACCACAAAAGCACAAACCCACGAAGGGCACAAAGCATGGCAAAGCCTTGGTCTAGAGAGGCTAACATATAAATAAAGCATAGAAGTAAGTAAGCAAACATCGACATGCAAAGAAAATGATCCAGACCCTTTAATATAGGCCTAGGTATACGGATGTAGTCCTAGACCACAGGATTTAGATCTACACCCCACCAGAAGGGCCAAAAAGCAAGAAAGAGAGATATTAAAGGGGAAAAAAGGGCTAAAGTAGCACATGGCATAGCAACCAACATAGATCTGAGCATACAAGCCTGGCATGGAGCACATAAACACATAGATTTAAGCATAAAGACATAGATCTAAGCACTAGCATGTAGATCTAAGCAAAAACATGGCAAAGAAAACATAGGCATGTAGATCTAAGCATACACATGGCAATGAGCCTAAAAGCATGTGGATCTAGGCACAAACATGAAAAGTAGACATACCCTAGCCCAAGAAGGCTAGGCCAACAATATCAAAGTGATAAATCATGGCCTAAGCAAGGAAACATGCTAGGAAGCAAGAAAATGCTAAGGAAAAGCAATAAAAGCATTTTATTAAGTAAAAAGAAGTTAGGAAAAGCTATAAAGAGAAATGGGTGTGGATTGTAGCTAAAAAGCTACATCCCCACCCCTAAACCTCAAATCCAAGGTATGGAACTAAGGAGAGGAAGATTAGGTGTAAGAACATTACCTTGAAGATTGTATAGAAAAGATGAGAATCTAAGGTGTTTGAAGGTGTTTTGATGTGTTTGAGAGAGAAATTAGAGAGAGAAGAGAGAAAGAATTTGCCTAAAACCCGCCCAGAATTTTTTTTTTTTTTTTTTTTTTAGGTGCAAATTGAGGGGTCAGGGGTCATTTATACTAGAAAAATGACTCTTTAGCTTTTGGCGTACCTTTTAGGGCCGCCGACCACCTTGTTGACATTAGAAATTCTGGCCTTTTCTCGATTTAACTTTTGACGCATATTTGAAGGCCTTCCGGGATTCAGATTAAGCTGATCTTGGTGTCCCTGGAAGTTCTAGATGTCTAGTTTTCAAAACACTAAAGATATTGAAAATCCAACGGTCTAATCAAAATTTATGGCCTTGAGAAGTGTGCTGATGCACTTTTCCCGGTTTTCTGGATATTTCAACTATTTTAACTTCGATTTTGACCCATGAATAGTCGTTGAAAAGGAAATTTGATAATATTTATAATGGTACCTGTAGGGTCAAGTTTTGTAGCCAAAGCTCAAAAGGTTTGGATTATGAGCGCAACGAACCTGGAACAATAAATTTGTAGAGAGTGGGTGAAAGAGCTGGGCTAGTTATGAATTTAGTAACAGCTAACTATGACATACAGGGATGAACTAACGTAAAAACACACTTAAAAGATAAATAAACTGAAATCTGAAGAGGTATGTTATTGATTGAAATGTGAATACAGTTCTTAGAGTTACCGTAAAATCTTTTTCCTCAGCCCCCTTCTTTAGAGGCACATTCCATTTATATATCTTTCTTCTCCCTCATCTTTATTGTACACCTGTTCTTTATCTAAGCATTCACTTAAGTACATGTCACATCAGATATCTTTTTTAGTTTCCCATGAGTGGTGGTAGCTGAATTTGCACTATTCAGAGGTCTTCTCCACATAAATGCGGCCAGGAAAGTTGCTGCAGTGCATTAAACACGGTGGTGGCAGCTTTTTTCTTTTAGATATTTCTCCGTTCTTATCATCTCCAAGCATGCCCAAAGCTTATCCTTATCATTGAAGTTGCTAGGAAGATCACTCGAACCTTCCAGATATTTGCTTGATCAAGACCCTTTGTATCCAAGGAGAATGACCTCTTCGGACCACTGGTGCTCTCTTCGGACTATACTCTTCGTTCATTTCCAGGTATATCTCTTCCACATAGACTCTTTCTCAACCACTTTCTTCTCTTCGGACACATAGTAATATTCAAATAGGGTCCTAGGCCCAACACGTGATGGGCTTTTACCCCCACAGTATCAATCCCAAACTGTTTTGATAGTCAGATCAAAATTAGGGTTTTTGGTGCCCTTAGGAGTCAACCTCGAGTCAAACTTGGTTAAAGTTGACGAAAATCACCGAGTAGCTCGGGTTTGATGTAGAAACATGAAAAATATTGTTTTGGGATGATTTTGACCAAACTTTAACTTTTGGTCAATCCAAGGTTGACTAGGGGCATTTTGGCCAATTTCACCGGAAAAGGCCCTTCGAGTGCTTTGATGTCCAACCAGGTTGTGCCATGTCAATCTAGATGTTTTCGCGAGCTTATGGAGAAAATAAAATATTTTTGGAATTTTCGGGGTCCGACATGCAAATCGAGAGCGGACAAAATACAGTGTCTACAAGCTCGATAATCTCAGCTATTCTCTATAGGTTAAGGATAAGTCTTATTTCCTAGGTAGATCAAGTCCCTTACTTCTTTCTTTCCTTAAGCTATTCTTTGTTTCTTTTTATTATTATTATTATTATTATTATTATTATTATTATTATTATTATTGATTTCTCCCTCCTAGCTCTTCTCTCTATCCTCCTCGACCCACTCGAGGTAAAGCAGGGGTGAGTTTTGTTAGAGATATATTATACATATTAGCCCAATGTAATAGGCCCAAGCCCACTTCTACTTGTACAAGTAGTTTATGGTTTAATCGCCTATATATCCTCATGTTATGGTTCATTGTAACACAGACTTCGTACTACACTCTTATACAATAAAGATGTAACCCGTAAGAGTTTTCTCCTTAAACATAAGCTGATAAAGCTGAACCACGTAACCCTCGTGTTCTCGGTGTTCCTATTTTATGTTTCCCCTTCCGTATCCACTTTAGCATATACAACATGGTATAACATATCAAGTTGCAAATATATATTTAACAAGTTCAACCTCCTTTGGTAGTAAGGATGGAAGTTCTAATTCACAATCTTTAATAATTGGAACTATTCCTAAATATTTTTTTGTTATTTGTTTTTCCATTGTTAATTCACTTACAATTTTATTTTAACAATAATGAATAAAAATGTATTGTGATATAGATTTTGAAAGGTTATAAATTCAAAATTTCATAGAAGAAGTTATCAACCAAATATTTTTAACTTAAACCTTACTTAAGAGTTTTTACTTTTAAAGTACCAATGTAGAAGGGGATGTAGCTCAAATGGTAGAGCAATAAAAGGGCGTTCGACGGCACAAGGATTGATACCTTGCATTTCCATTAATTTTTCCTTTTATTTTTTCCCTTAATTTTTTTTTTTTTTTGGGCTAATATGTTTTAATTGGATATTTGCTAAACATTTTTAAGTTATTTACTTTTCTTTTGTCTTTTGGTTGCCAAAATTGGATATTAATTAAATATTAAAGGGGATATAGCACAAATAGTAGAGTAGCAAATGCGCTACCTGAAGATACGACACCTTGCATCTCCATTAATTTTTACCTTTAGTTTTTCTTTTATTTTTTTTTAAATTCACTAATCTTTATTAATTGGATATTTGCTAAATATTTTTTAGTAATCTACTTTTATTTTCTTTTTTGGTAGCCCAAATTGGATATTTATTAATTGGATATTTACAAAACATTAAAGAGGATGTAGCTCAAATTTAGAGCAGTGAACATGCTATTTGAAGGTACAAGGTTCAATAAATTGCATCTCAATTCAATTTTTCCTTTCATTTTTTTTTCTTTTGATTTTTTTTTTAAAAATTGGCTTATCTTTATTAATTGGACATTTGCTAAATTTTTTTTTTAATATTTATCTAGTTTTTTGTTTTGATTTTTTTTTAATAGCCAAAATTCACTATTACGGGTAAAATTTAACAAGTTTTCTCTATACAATTATCATTTTATTTTGAGTGTATGAATGAAATTCATACCTCATATCTCATTTATTTTGTACTTTTTGGGCTCATTTTTATATTAATCTGATATTTTCTAAATATTTTTTTGTTATCTACTTCTCTTCTCTTTTCTTTTTTGGTAGCCCCAAATAGACTAATAAAAATTAATGAAAACTATGCAATTATTATTTCATTTTGTGTGTAATAAAAGAAAGGTAATTAATTCTTGCAAACAAACTGTTTTACACAATTCTAAAATAATTAATAATCAATTTATTTTGGGTCCAAACCAATAGCTTTAAGAGGGAAACTTTTATACCACCACACAACCTTGGTGCGATGGTTACTCCACAAGTATAAGTGCTTGTGGGGTATGGGGGGTAAGGGTCAGGGTTTAAGTCTCTAGGAGAGAGCTTCACACACATATACACATAAATTATGCTAAAATAGAATTTCTATTTTGTATAGAAAAAAAGAGGGAAACTTTTATTTAAATATTACTTAAATACTATTTATTTAACTTTTGATATCATATTTTATTTAAAATCTAGCTACTACTTGTGGATTTGCAAAATTACTACTTATCATTTTTTTATTCAAATTTCACTTATAGTTTTTTTTCAATTGATAATAAGGCTAATCTACTTAATCTTTCTTTTAACATTTTTAACTTAAAATAGGATCTTATCAATTTTAATTTTGAAAAATTATTTTCACAAATGCAATTGTAACATGTACAGCTAGTAATAATTTTTTTATATAAAAATTCTCCTCATTTCTATTTAATTTTATATATATATATATATATATATATATTATATCAGAAGCTTAGAATTTTGTTTTTATTGTTTTTCTTATGTGGCTTTTTAAAATTAAAATGCTGTTGTAGCATTTTAAATGCAAAATAAAATTTTTAATTATTATTTAATTAGCCACATCAGCATCTAACATGGCAATGATGCACTCTGTCTGCCACATAGGTAATTTTCTTTATTGAGATGATGGTAGGGACCAAAATAGTAACAATTTTCGATTTTTAGAAACCAATGTAGTTGCTCCCAAAAAGTAGTGACCAGAATGTGAATCGGCCCAAATGTAAAGATCAAAAGTGCATTTTAGGCTTGACTTAATTGTGGCCCTATCATTGTACCAAGTTATAGAGTGTAGACAAACAACCAATATTTTTCTTGTCACTATTATCTAATTCATGTTTTCTATTTTATTAGATAAGAACTCCTCTTTTTTTCTTTTTTCGGTTTAGATAGTGATTCTCTCTTTAAAAAAAAAAAAAAAAAAGGAAGAAGAAGTTGTGAATCGTAATCTGTGCAAAGTTAATCCATTTTTCTGCACCTCCATTTGAAAATCAAAGAATTGATTTTATGCAAATTGAACTAACAAACTCAATTATGAACTAACAAATTGAACTGTCAAGGCATTTTTTACGAACCATTTAAATCTTATGTCTAAGGGATCAAATCCAAGTTTTATCAATCTATATTATCGTTTTAAACAAAAACTAACTTTTTAATAAGATAGTTAATATCTTGGACATATTTGTTTTAGATTCTTCTAAGTGAAATGTTGTTTCAATTGTCCTCAATAAATAAGGGGAAAAGTTATCCTGGTCATGAAAATGAAATTAAAAATGAGAGAGAGAGAGAGAGAGAGAGAGAGAGAAAAAAAGTGATGGTTCAGTTGGGTTCAACCCAATGGGCCATATGTTAGATCCAATTGGCACTGGCCCGTTGGGTTGTCGCTGCTCTGTGAAACCTGCCTCATGCATTGCCCTCATCTTTAGGAACCACTGAACCCAGAGTCTTAGCTCAAGTCCATGGGCTCATCTCTTTGCTTGGAGATGGAATGGGCGGCCCAGATTGAAAGCTTCACTGAAATCCGACCAACTAGTTTGGACCAAAGTCCCATCACATTTATGCCCCCACTTGGGTTAGAGCATCAGCAATAGGAAGGCTATATGCCAAAATGAAAGCTGCTTTTACCATTCAAGCCCAAAAACCCACTCCATTAGGCGTTGTAAAATGTAAGTATTGTAAAAAAAAATACAATTCTGCTACAGTGCGATTCTACATTTAGAATCGCATTGTAGCTGAATGGTAAAAACAAAATATATATTTTATTCAGTTGGTCTTCTCTCTCCTCTCTCTGTATATAATAATCTTTCTTTCTCTCTTTCTGCTTTCTCTTCTTCCTGCTCTCTTCTTCAACGGCGTGGAGGTCCGTTGGTTGTGATTTTTCCGATGGGTTGGGGGATTTATTCCGATGGGTTTGACGGTGGGTTTCAATGTTTGCCGGGTTTGTTTGGTAGTGGGTTTCGGTGAAGATGATGATGATGATGATGACGGGTTTGGGATGAACAGATGGGTTTGGGTTTGGGTTTGGTGAGAACAGATGGGTTTGATTTTGGATTTTGATTTTGATTTTGGATTTTGATTTGGCTGGATTTTGCTATGGATTTTTCTCAGCAGAGGTGGGTGGTCTGATTGAGAAGCTGGACGGTGGTGGTGGATGGTGGCTGTGGGTTTGTTGGTGGTGGCTGTGCTGTGTTGGTGGTGCTGTTTTGGCGTTGGATTGTGTGTGTGTGTGTGTGTGTTTTTTTTTGTTCAGCTACTGGGTTTGTGGTTGTGGCTGGTGGGCCGACGGTGGGTGTCTGTGGCTCCGTCGGAGTGGGTTTTGGGTCTGGCGGTGTGGGTTTGCTGCCTAGGTTTTTTTTTTTTTTTTGTTGGTGTTGACGGTAAATTATGGGTTGTTGGTGGTGGTGGTGTCAGGTGTGGGTAATGCGGCGGTGGTGGTGACTGTGGTTGTTGAACAGAAATAAAGATAGAGAAAGAATAAATAATGTGTTGTAGTGTAAATGATGGTAATTGTGGGATATATTATTTTATTGTGTAAAAATATTATTTTAATGAATAGAATAGGAAAATAGAAGTTGGGATGCTGAGTGTATTGCAAAATGGTATAGTATAATTTATAAAGTAGTTTTTTGAGATGGTAAAATAAGATGGGATATAAAATCCGGATGCGGATGCTCTTACAACTTACAAGCTCGCATTACTGAGCTCGGCAATATACAGGCCTTGTTTGGAATCTTAGAAACATTTAAGAGATCATTCATTTTGTCAACGTGGGATTGGTATCTAGCAATTGGTTAGCATATTTCAGCAGCAGCTGAGGGAATTTTCATCTTATGTTATTGAAAAAGTGTATTTATTTGTTTGTTAAACTTTAATGCATTCAAAGGTTAAGGAACAGGAATAGTTTTTGATAAATGGTGACTAAACAGACCAACATTGTCTAAAATTTAACAAAAACATAACATCAGATGGAAGGTAATTAAAAATAAGGAAACAATACATTCATCAAAGCTCCCCTCCTAGCTAAAGCATCTGCACAACGATTTTCTTCCCCATAGCAGTGCCTAATTCTGACTTTGAGGAAATTGCCTTAGATGCATCCTTCATTCATCAATTAGTGTAGTAAACCCATCATTAGTTACAGTAGGACTGTTCATGAAGGAGACTACAACATTTCAACATTTGCATCAAGTTCTATTTTTGAAATTTGAATATTCATCAGAGCACATAGAAATTTCCCATTTCTAAAAGCCCCACAGCAAGACTCTCCACTTCCGGGAAAAAAATTGGCTTTAGATCCTCATGTTGATAGATTATATTTTTCTCTTTGCAACCATGGTATCCAGATTCCAAAGAGAAAAAAAAGGTAAAGTCGGTTTAAGACAAATAGAGACTTTATTTAGGGTACCACTATTGAGAAGAGAAAGCTGTACCTTGTAAGTTGGAAAATGGTCACTCGTCCCAAAGTTGATGGGCTTTTATGGAACTATGATATCTTATCGTGACACATTCATTAGGCCATGAAAATCTTTAAATATCTCACTTCAAAGGATAGCCACTTATCCAAAAGCTCAAAACTTCAATAAAATTGACATCATTCCTTGGAAAAAAAGAGATGCATAACCTTTCGATTATTATTAATTCCATTGCTACGCAAAGGAAATTCTGTAAGCTGGAAACTTGTCTATAGAAAAATGGTTACTCTGCTAGCAAGACATCTAAGGCCACTAACCACGTGGCATACCAAGACCACTCAAACGACAAACGTCCTCATAAGGGTACAAAACATAAAAACAGTCACCATGGTAAAAATCCTGCGAGGATACAAACCATATGACGATAAAAAATGGTACAAATTCTCTAAGGCGAATGTAAATCATATGACGATCATAACAATTCTCCAAGGAGAATATAATTCATACAAATGTCCAAATGATGCAAATTCTCTAAAGAAGAATACAAATCATATGACGATCATATATAGAGAATGCCAAGTAGATAAAAGTGATATAAATTCCCTTAAGGGGAATGCAAGTCATACGACGAAGCAATAGCTCAGCTAAGAAACGACGAACCCCACATGTGCATATGCAAAATAGAAGCAGATTGTTCAAAATAAAGCCCCAAAACAAACGGGACATCCAAAAAAAAATATACACATCAAGCAGGGGAAGCACACATCAAGCAGAGGGAACTCTATCTCCAACAACCACATTTTCCTCGTCGACCCCAGGGATGTCATCAGTTGTAACCTTAGCAGCTCGGTCAACAGCTTCAGCAACAGCCACAACCGCAGCACCAGCAGCAGCTGCCTCTTCAGCAATGATCTCCTTATCAATTGCCTCGAAGTCCAAGCCATTTAAATTAACCCCAGGGTTGTGCTCCGCCAGGTATCGCCTCAGAAGCTCAAATCCTTTAAAGTAATTAAGAAAAAGGATGTTGGAATATTCCTCGGTGGCCTGAAAAGCACTGTAGACATTTTATAGACAACAGATGATTTGCAGATGCATAAAGAGTAATAAACCTTTCCATAATTACATTTATTCCCTGTTCGATGTGCATATCTTATATGTCTTAGGTAGCTTAGCAGGCCATGTACAAGCTTATACTTAGACTACTAGCATTATATCAGCATGTGAAGTTACATAATTAAGCCTGCATTGAAGCATGGCCAAAGAATCCCCTGCATTATAGTAATTAAAGTTCAATTAAACAACCATTGCAATTGGAAACAAAACTTCTGTCGATTACTTGCTAGATCACTATGGAGTATAACTTAGATTAATTTGATACTTAGGGGAATAAATTGCAATCCTAAACTTGACAGATCTCTTTTGTACAATTTTTTAAAATATCACCTTTTGTGCAAAATGTCTTTTAAATATAATTTTGCCATTCTTCATATATTTGCCTCCATCTTCTATTAGAAATGATTCCCGCCTACACCAAGAACTGATTGATGTCTTAATCTGTTAAATAATAGCTATTATCACGAGCGAACGTCATAGATTGAAACACTATTAAAAAAAAGTGTCATTAATCTAAACAATACAAAAAATTGTTGTAAAAAAAAAAAAAAAAAATTAACAATCCAGTTGGGTTCAACCTAGTGCCATGTTGGGCTGTTATAAGCTTTAGCACAAGCCCATTGGGTCCTTTCTTTGCCTACAATGGGCAGGCTGATAATAAAGAAAACATTGAATATGGACTCTCCGGATCTAGGCCACGAGTAAATATTCCACGTTAAGAAACTTGAGTATTGAATAGTTATATACTTTACTAAAGGTTATATAGACACATACTTTTGATGGAACAAATCACCAAATTGCCAGATCTTGTTTTTTGTTTGCTTTACGAATTTCTCACGATCTCCTTTGTGAAACACCTCCAAGTGGCAGGAGAGGCTACTAGAGTCTCTCCTATTTTCCACACTCCAAATTCTAGGGACCAGTAGATGGTGTCCTAGATAGATGGCTTATTTTAAGAGAGCACTCAAAAACTATACGTATGTTCACTCACTGTATCTTTTTTTTTTTTTTTTTTTTGATCTGATTAATGTAAGAGTATTTTAAAATACTAGTAGAGATTCACTTACTATCAGATATATGTGATCCCTAAAAGATTTCATCTATTAAATTTAAATTACTCCACTACTGATATTGACAACTCATATCAATATCTGTTAAGTTTAAAATACTCCACTACTGATATTGATAACTCATACCAATATTAGTTAGTTTAAATTTAAACTTATTTATCAGATAACCCATATGGACGATTCATGTGTCATGGTTTATGGGTTGGGTCAAAACCAGCCCAATTTCTAACATTGAGGATAATCAAGCTTTGTTTGGTAATTATAAACTTACAATCCTAATTATTGTTGTACAAACTGTGTTGCACCATATGCACTCGAGCTCAAAACACAATTCCAGCTATGTGTCTCATACAAACGAATATAAGCAGATATGAGCGAATGAGTGCTAGTGTTGGCCGCTGAGTTGAGGGCTAAAATTAGTATGTGTGGGATTCAGTATGCCTACAACTCTACATCTTAAAAGTGCATGCACTTTCTTTGGAAATTCTTATTAACAAAAGGGCTTTTCTTGATTTAGTCATTATTTTTGTGTCTAAGAATCTTGTTCTCTATTTTAAAACTAGTCCTTTTCCACCCCACAAGTATAACTTCTAAGCTTTTTACTTTCACAAACTCAGCATGGGCAAAAATCATCCTTGATTTGCTAGACTTGCACTTCCAACATGTTTAGTTTAACAATAAGCTTGATACTAACCAAATTTTTCTAAGCAGGGACGGACTTAAGGGGGGCCAAAGGCAGCATCCGCCCCCTGGGCATAGTAATATTTTTGTTGGTTCATAAATTTTTTTACATTTTCGTTATTGGGACCCCCTCTTCCAAAACCTTAGGACCCCTTCCCTTCCAATCAACCTAGCCACCCCAGCCTAACTAGTAACTGCCCAACCCATAAACTTAACAAAACAAAGCTTAAAAAAAATTTTAAAACCTATTAGCGTAATAGTTACAAACCAATCTCCAGGAAAAAAAAAAAAAAAAAAAAAAAGGAGTCAAGTTCTCTTTTCATTGGTGATTGCATTGTAATGTATTAAGAAACAATAGTATTTTGTGTCTCTTATCTTTGTTGGTAGATGGTTGCTTCTTATTGTTTTATGAGACAATGATTTTGTGTCTTTAGCATGGTTGATAGTTTGTTAATAATATATGAATGCTTATTCGGAGTTATTTTTATATTTTATTTATTTTTTGCTTATACTCTGGCCACTTAACTTGAAATCCTGGGTCCATCCCTGTTTCTGAGTGATAAATAATATAGCCATATTCTTTTGAACACTTTAGCTCAAATATACAACGAGTGTAGGTTACTTAGCACTGTATGCATTTAAGCATGGCAGAAGAATCCCCTGCATTATAGTAATCAAAGTTCAATTAAAAAACCATTGCAATTGGAAACAAAACTTCTGTCGATTACTTGCAGAATACTATGGAGTATAATTAAGATTAATTTGAAACTTAACGGAATAAATGGCAGTCCTGCAATCAACAGATCTCTTATGTACAATTTTTTAAAATATTACCTTTTGTACAAAATTTCCTTTAAATATACTTTTGCCAAACCTAATATATTCTCCTTCAACTTCAATTGGGAATGATCCTATTCATTTTATTTTTTATGAATAATAATATATCAAAGAGAAACAAGAAAGGGCCTAAAGCTATCTCCAACTTTAGGGACAAGCAACCAAGACGGAGGAGAGGAGATGAAGATAGGCCCATCCCAATTACAAAAGGCCACCTAATGAGGCACATTGTGAGGAAAAAAAATTACAGCCCTAGTGAAAAGATAAAGAGGTAAGAGCTGCTTTCACTTCAGAGAAGAATGGAACAAGGAAGCAAGGGGGAGAAGCATATAGGTTCAAAAGGGCTTCAATAGTAATGATCCTATTAATTTTTCATCATCATCTTAGGATATTTCTTTTTCTTTCTTGGAAAATCTCAATTGTTTGATGCATTGGGCCTGAAATAGTACGTAGATATCATTCATGGGTACACTTGCCTTTTCTGTGTGTTTGTCCATTGCAACAATACATAGTTGTAATCATGAAATGCTTTTGTCAAAAGATTATAATATAGCAGAGGTAGGCCTACCCCCACCGTATGACAGGTTATCTTTTCAATATTTTATTTTATTCATTAGCCAAGTAATTTTTTTTACTTGTCTGTTAAGAGATCCTTGGATTTGTGATCCCAATTTACCTAAAATTTAATGTTATCTCTGCCCAGTAGAGAAAGGTTTAAAATTACAGATCATGCCTTCATCATCCCAATTCTTTTTTATAGTTTGATAGATACAATTAGAGAATGGAATTTAAACCTTAAACGTCTCAATTGAAAACACTAGGAGATTTGAGCTATCCAACTCTTGACTTGATCATCACATTTTGTTAGTGTACAAATTTAGTTATTGATATAATGCTTTTGCTTTAAGTTGTTCTCATTTCGGACAAATTGGTGCTTCAATGTGTATTCATTGTTGCTCATGTGACTTGAGCCCATTCTTGAGAATTATTCATTATTGCTCATGTGATTGCTCTCCCATGTTTAACCAAAAATTTCAAGGATGATTGACTATTTTCTGGCCTCGAAATGCAAAAGTAAATCCTTGGTTAAAGAAAGGATAGTATTTTTCATGTCTGTTACAAAGATAATACTTTGTGAGAAGTCAATTCATGAGTAGTTAATATAACAGGTAAGGACACTGCGTAATTCAAAAGTTTAAACCAATGAGATTTGGTCCAATTACATTATATTAACCACTGACTCTTGTCATTATTTCCTCGAAAAAAAAAAAAACTCTTGTCATTATTATTTCACGTGAATCATCACTTACAAGTGTAAATCTAATAGTACCATCGTGCATGATAGGATACAATGGAGTATGATTTCGGTTTTTGGCACAGATGCACACTTTGACCCTTAAGGGCTTAACCAAGACTGGATATTGGTCCCTCAATAAACGAACATCACCAACAGCTATTATCGAAATTGTTTCAACCATTTTGGTAAATAGAGATACTATGGGGAAAGCTCTAAGGTGATGTCTTTGTTATACTTAAGGTTTGTCTTTGGCTTCTTTTGATGGTAATTAAGTCAATTACTGAAGACAAGTGAATGGCCCTCAACAAGCATAGGGCCTCATCTCCTTTAGGAGAGTGTGATTTGCCAGCATGAGTGAACTTTGGCTGGGAACCGACCTCATTCTCCTGGTTTGACCATGGTATACCTATTAAAAAAATATTCAATATCTATTACCCAATTTTGCAAGAGATCCAAGTATTATAGGAGGGAAAATGCATATACCTAATATATTATCTATCAACATAAATCAATACTTATCTCATATATGCGACATATTTTTATTTTTATTTATGATAATGACACAGATGTGTATAAATCATAAGGCTTAAGAGTTAAATGTTGTTTCTAGTGCAAAATTTTCTCGTTCCACAATATTAAAAATCAATCACTAAAAATAATTCAAAGATAGCATACACACATGGTAGATTATGAATCTTGTTAGGGTTTTAAAGTTCACTTTCTCTCAACTTAATTCCCGTCTTTTAAAATTATATAGATACATTAGAAGGTTGAGCCTTCCCCCAAATGGCTCTTCCTCTTCTCGCAAGGGTGGGTTGATATTGAGACCATATGTTCAAGACTAGAGGTGTCTACGAGTCGGATCAAATCGGTTTTGTGTTCAACCCACACCCGACTTGATTGGATTGGGAGGAAGAACTCATCCTGCCTTCAACCAATAAGGATTGATGGTTTGGGAACTTCATAGGTGGTGGACGGTATAGTCGACACCGAATAATGATGGAGAGAGGCCGAGAAGTGCTTAAAATAGCAAAGATTCAGTGGAGATCTCACCAAATCCGATAAGATCTCGCCAGATTTGGTGAAGATCTCACCAAATTTACTAAGATCTCACTAGATCTATTGGAGATCTTACTAGATCTAACAGAGATCTCATCAAATTTGGTAGATCTCTACCAGATTTGACTATTTTCCGTCAAATCAAGTAAGTCAGATTTTGGTGAAGGAGAACCACCACTCAATTGGCCTATTTTGAAGGTGAACACCTGTCGTCAATCACCTGAATTTTTGGATTAGTCATTGGTGGAGTGGGTTTGTGGGCAACCCTATTCAAAACCCACTAGTGTGTGTGTGTTAAAATTTAAAAAAAAAAAAAAAAAAACACTTTAAATCTATAAAAATACCTTCAAAAGATTCTGATAATTCACTGATCCGATCACATCAACATGTATCAGCTCTATAAGCACTTTTTCTTTCTTGTTCTTCCATGTCTCTTGAAGATTCTTCTACTTCTTTTGGCCCTCCTTGTCCTTCTCTTCTGCCACTTCTAACTATTAGTATTTCTCATCTAAAAAATTATTGAGATTATAATCATACAATTCCAAGTTTTGGTAGTTGAAGCCTTCAAATGCACATGATCAAAAGAGATTTTTGGTTGGATTTATAGGAGGATGATCTAGTTTTTATAGAAACCAAATTTCTACAAGGGCATACACACACACACACACACACACAAAAAAAAAAAAAAAACCCTAAATCTCAGAAAATACCTCATAGAATCTAAAAATTTTTGCAAGTAAATATAATTGTCATATGCATGCATTATATATAACAAGAACAAATGTCATATTCTTATTGGTAATTGGAGCCCAAGGATTATTCCTTATGCGTGTACGTTTAAAGGTTTTTTATTTCTTTTTTGTAATAAAAAAAATACAATGTTTTAAGATCAGCTTAGCAGGCTCATCCTTCACTTTTCTTAATAGGTTTTTTTTTTTTTTTCCTAAGTCATTTATTTAACATAGGAGAATAATTAAGTTGACAAGTTTGGATGCTTACAAGATGCAAATACTAAAAACAACAACAATATTTTCTTTGTTGTCTCAATTTTTACACACAAAATTGAGAAGGATGCTGAAATTTTAGAATATTTGTGCATACCATTTTCTATTACCCTATTCAATATCTATTAAGAAAATCTAATTTGATTAAGAACACTGGTACTACAAGATAAGGATCAAATCCTAGTTTTATCAACCTATATTTTCATTTTAAACAAAAACCAACTTTTTAGATTAGATAGTTCATATCTTGGACAGGTTTGTTTTAGATTCTTCTAAGAGAAATGTTGTTTCAATTGTCCTCAACAACAACGTAGGAGGAAAAGTTAATTTGGTCATGAAAATGAAATGAAAAACTAGAGAAATAAAAATAGAAAAAGTGAATAGTGATGGTTCAGTTGGGTTCAACCCAATGGGCCATGTGGAACCAATAAATTAAGCACTGGCCCGTTATCCTTCCACATCAAAGAGGGGTAGATTGTCGCGAGGGGGAGATTGTCGCTGCTCTATGAAACCAGCCTCATCTTTAGGAACCACTGAAACTCAGAGCCTTAGCTCAAGTCCATTGGCTCATCTCTTTGCTTGGAACGGGCGGGCAAGACTAAAAGCCTCACTGAATCCGACCAACTGGTTTGCTATGTTGCACGGACGCGGACACGGACACGGACACGACACGGACACAAGGATACGGCAATTTTTGAAAAATAAGGACACGACACGGCACGGCGGAGACACGGCGGTTAAATAATTAATTATATTTTATATTTAGGCATATTTTTTAATATTTTTAGACATAAAATACGTTTATGTCTAGAATTTAAATTATGTCAGAACTACAAATAAGTAAACTAACACCCAAAGTAGTATAATAATACACAATATTTAACTTTAATAAATAAATAAAACTATAGCAGGACACACAAAAACAAAAACCACTAAATTCATAATAAATATTATAATTTATAAGGTAAAACAAAAGGCTGAGTAAAGAAATATATTTGTACGGTTGTTATTCTTTTTTTTATTATTATTATATATTTGTACTACTGTTGATTAATTGATTTTTTTTTAATAAAGGTGTTGTACTATTTTTAAGTGAGCAGTTTTAGGATTACGAATTATTATACAATTTTTTTTGAAAAATTATAAGTGATTAACCATTGCTTACCCATAAACCTTATTAATTTTCTTTTACTAATTACACTTTGCTAGTTTACAATTGTGATAAGAAGTTGTGAAAAATTTTGTAATTAACTTCCTTTTAAGTTTAACGGTTAGTTTACGTTAATAGGATGATGGTCACTGGCACTATTTGCAATAATGCCCAAAAACGTGGCACTCTTACATTGCATACACATTTATTCATTTCACCTACCCCACCCAACTCCATCTCCTCTCCCGGAATACAAGTATACATCCTTTCAAGTTCTTCTCAAATCTCTGTGTCTTAAAATTTTAACTCGTTACTCTCCCTGCCTCTCTCTTTGTGGCTTTGAGCTGCAAAGTGCAAAATGCAAATATGTGAAGGATGAAGTTTCATGAGTAATCCACCTCAGAAGAATCATCAAAGGTCACTCTTTGTTCTTTACCCCTCTCTCTGCTCATTGTTGTAGATTTTTTTTTATTATATTTGATGCCGTGAGGTAGAATAGAAACGGTGGAACTCAGAAGGCAGCAGCAGAGGTCAGAGGGAGGGTGGGTTGAGAACTTGAGAGGTGGGTTTCTCAAAATGACATCTTAGACTCAAAATCTGTGATTTTCTTTTTTCTTTTTTTCTTCACTGCTGGCGTGTCGGACGCGTCAGAGCCGCGTCGGAGCCGTGTCGAAGCCGTGTCGGCGCGTGTCGGAGAAACGAAAAAAAAAAAAAAAAAAAAAAAAAGGACACTCGCCGGACACCCGAATCCAGCGAGTCGTTCCCGTTCCGGTGTCCGACACCGACACGACGCCAAAAATGGCGTGTCCGTGCAACCTAGCTGGTTTGGACCAAAGTCCCATCACATTTATGCCCCCACTTGGGTTACATGCTCACGTTACTGAGCTAGGCAATATGCATGCCTTGTTTGGAATCTTATAAACAGTTAAGAGATCATTCATTTTGTCAATGTGGGATTGGTATCTAGCAATTGGTTAGCATATTTCAACGGCAATTTAGGGAATTTTCATCTTTATGTTATTGGAAAAGTGTATTTATTTGTTTCTTATGCTGTAATGCATTCAAAGGTTAAAGAGCAGGAATAGTTTTGATATTACATAAATGGTCACTAAACAGGCCAACATTGTGATTGCTTGCTTTCCCTTCTCACCTAGGGTGAGTCTTTCTTCTCATTCTGGGTAAGTGCTCCATCTCACGCTGTGTGAGTTGGTTTTTTTTTTCAGCTCTTGATTTCGTTTTCCTTTCTTTTCTTACGCAATCCAACACTAGGTAGTCTTGCCTAGATATTACTTACTTTTCACATAAACTATGGACTCTGTTTTCATAGATAAGTTACAGAGTATCACGTTGACTGAGGAAGAAGATGAAGTTATCACAGTGGGGGCTACTCATAGGGAGAAAATTCTTGAACAATGCTCACTTAGTCTCTTTGGGTGTTTCTTTACAAAAAGGTCATATAATCAGAGAGCTGCCAAAGAGCTTCTTCGGCCCGTATGGAAGTTTGGTACAGACTTGAGAATTGTGGACGTTGGGGATGGCTTGTTCCAATTTAAGTTTACTTTGGAAAGCCAACTGAAGTGGGTGTTGAACAATGGCCCTTGGAGTTTCGATAATCATCCACTGGTGCTTTGTCGATGGGAGAGGGGAATGACAGCGAACTCAATTACCTTTACCGTGCTTCCTATTTGAGTACAGATATGGGGTTTACCTTTCGACTTGATATCCGAAGAGGCAGCCAGGGACATAGGTAGGGGTCTGGGACAAGTGGTGAAGATTGATCATAAGGCTTTTACGACGGAACAAGCCCGGTTCATCAGGATCAGAGTTGAGATTGCCATTGACAAGCCGTTGCGTCGAGGCGGTTTCGTTGTTAATCCTGAGGGTGATAAGGTACGTTTTGGTTTAGATATGAAAGGCTTGTTGGGCTGTGTTTCCAGTGTGGCTGCCTGGGTCATAAGGCGAGAGATTGTTCAACCCCTAGATGTTCAACTCAGAGTGAATTTCCATACAGTGATGGACTGAAAGCAGGCTTAAGGAAGTCGGGGGACGAATCTGTTGGAAGAAAGAAGAGCCCTCCTCGACGTGAACCACCACGGGGTGAGGCAAATGGGTTTAAGCTTCAAACACAGTCATCCAATACGGTGGTGACCGCCGTAACTGCTGACCAGGATGGTGCCCGAAGTCCAAGCGGAGTGGAAGGATCAAACCCGGATATTCTGGGAGTACAAATTCGAATATGGATAGCCATGAAACAGCAGGTCCTCAAAATTTGAATTTGAAACTCACCCACTTCTCAACAACTCTATCCCACGTTGATAGCATTCCTGTTGAAGATGAGGTTGACACAGCTACGGACTCTGAGGCAATGATAATTGTTGCCCCTGTGGAAGCCGAAAATTGGGTGAGTGTCCCAGTGGATTATGCTAGTGAAAAGTTCATGCACTTAAAGGAGTATTAATTCGGGGCAAGACGAGCAAATATCTCCACCAGGTTTTGAGGGATCAGAGATATGTTTTAAGGTTGGTTGTGGTATAAGGGCCGGCTCAAAAGAAGTGGTAATAAAGATAAAAGTGTGAGTCAATCCTTGCATAGCTCAAAAGAAGTTGAGCCCGTGGAGAAGTCTACAATTGGAAGCCCGAAAGCAATAAGGAATTGGAAGAGGCTTACCACAAGACCTCAAACTTTTATTAATTCTTCAATTGTTGACGTCGAACCTGGGCAAAAAAGGAAGCTAGCAGAAAACAAGAATAAGGAGACTACGGGTGTTAAGGGAGAAAAGAAACATAGAACTGTGGAGAATGAGCAATGTGTTGTGTCAAATATGGGATCGATGGAGTTTGCTGGGCAACCATGCCAGGCATGAAAACATTCCTAAGATGAGGAAAAAAAAAAAAAAAAATCATCTCTTCGATGTCCATGTAAATCAAGAAGGTGTCGTTTGGTATTTTTTCAGGTTTTCTAAGCATTCAAATGAAGATTCGCTTTTCTTACAGTAGTTTGGATTTTGAAGTTTTTTCTTTGTTTATTTTTTCTTTCCTTTCTTTTTTTACAATATAATCGTGCGACTCTAACGTATGCTAGTGTTGCAAAAGAGAAAAAGGAGTCATATGTCCCTCTTTCTCTTTCCCATTGTATATCATATTTCTCAATTAATAAAGTCTATTATCGTTTCCTCTCAAAAAAAAAAAAAAAAAGAGGCCAACATTGTCTAAAATTTAACAAAAACATAACATTAAAAACAAGGAAACATTACATTCATCAAAGCTGCCCTCCCAACTAAAGCATCAGCACAATGATTTGTTTCCCTATAGCTGTGCCTAGTTCTGACTTTGAGGAAAGCATTCATCAATTAGTGTAGTAAATTCACAGTTAGTTGTTAGTGCATCAAGTTCTATTTTAAAATTTTGAATATTCATCTCAGCACATAGCAATTTCCCATTTCTAAGAGCCCACAGCAAGACTCTCCACTTCCCTTGAAAAATGAAAATGGCTTTGGATCTTCATGTGGAAAGATTTTCCTGTTTCTTTACAACCATAGCATCTATATTCCAAATAGAAAAAGCAGTCCCATTGAAAAAAAATTTGGAGAACTATGGTGGGTAGCTTGCTTCCTGCAAAAATCTTGAAAATTTTTATTTGGAGTTCCAATCGTGAAGAGAAAGTTGCACCTTGTAAGTTGGAAAATGGTCACTCGTCTGAAAGCCGATGGGTTTTATGGAACTATGATGTCTTATTTAGTCAAATTCATTAGGCCATGAAAATCTCCATAGGATTAGTCACTTATTGTAATACCAGGAAAAAAATAAAATAAAAGGAAGGGTATTTAAGTAAATTTATTGTGGGACCAATTTTATAGTTTATAATTATATGAGAGTTTTTAGAAAATAAGGTTGAAACCCTAGCTATATATAAGCTAATTATGTTTTGAGAGAGGTGACTATCCAAATTATTCAAGTAGAGAATGTTTGACTACACAATTAAGATAAGAGCCTAAGAATCTTTTTCTTGTTAAATCTAAGTTTTATTCAGAATTAAAGTATTTTTTTTATATGAGTATTTTGGCCAATAGGAAGACTATTTAAAAAATTTAATGAGTATGATGATGCAAACAAAGAAGGCATTAGATCCTTTTTCCCTGTAACTGTAAGTGCTGCACAGGTTTATCGAATTGAGTTTTGGTGAATAACAAAAAGTTATGGTGGAGGCTGGTAGTGTGATAAATTACAACGGTGAAATATATATGTCAAATAGTTTTTTTTTTTTCCGTAAAAGCATGTCAGGAGCTTGATTCTAGTTTGATATAATGCTTTTCTTAGTTTTGTCCTCATGCCGAAAGAGAACTAGGGTCGACGGTAGTGGCAGGAAAGAAAAAAATATATATATGTATATATGATAAATGGAATCTCTACCTTGGCAAATCAACGCCTGCACCTTTCCTTTATTGTTATTATTGTTATTATTACATTTGTTTATTTGATGGTTGAGGCGTATAGGGGAAGTCAGTAGGTCTGACATAAGTGATTAAATATATATATATATCAACTCACGAATATAACAATAGGTGGTATGATGTAGCTATAGGCTTCATTAATGGCAGAAAATAAAGAGAGCAAAAATATTGTAATTACGTGAGATTTTGGTGTGAGTGGATAGTGGGCAATTATTGGTTTTTTTTTTTTTAATAGTCTCTCTCTTCTGACCAGTTATAAGTTTTCTTGAATTATTTGATTATTGAGCATAGTACTTGAAAACTATTTTAGGTAATATTTAAGGATTTTAGAAGAAATGTTAGGGAGAAGTTCCTTTTGGTATGGCTTTTGGAGGTAAGTAACATTATCTTAATTGGGTTTATCTTGTGTATTTTAATTATTGAAAACTGTTTACAGTTGTTAAAATTTATTTCTATTGTATTACTGATTTCAAGTAAAGAATTACCACAAATATATATGATTACTGAATATATGATGTATTTTATTTAATTGTTTTTAGCTACACCGATTCAAAGTAAAGAATAAAGAACTTTCACAAATATACATGAACATTGAATATAAGAATTATTTTATTTAATTGTTTTTTTTTAGCTATATTGATTTAAAGTAAGGAATTATAGGAATATCACAAATTGATTTGAATATTGAATATATGATTATATATATATATATATATATATTTGAATAAGATATATTTTTGTTAGAAACTATGATTTCATATATATGATTATGAACAATCTAATTATGAATTTATTCTGATACCCAGCCAATGGGGGTTATTCATTGGTATTCTGATACCCAAACCAATGAGGGTTGTTCATTGGTACTCTGATACCCAGCCAATGGGGGTTATTCATTGGTACTCTGATGCCCAGTCATGGGGATATAGCGTGATCATAGTCACAAGATTGTTAAGAATATGAAATATGTTTAAGTATTTGAATCATTTTGAGTCCTTAAAATTGCATTTGTGAATTTGGAAATGTTTGAGCATTTGAACCATTTTGGGTCATTAAAACTGCTTATGCATCTTTTTGGAACATATTGTAAGTTATAGCTTTGATATATGGAAAACTGACTATTTTCTAAACCATCAATGATATATTTGTCAGATTAAAGTATGTGATCTATTTGCAATTTATTATTTTAAGACAACGAAACTTCTTCAGTTATTTTGAAACACACAAAGTATATCATAACTTTGAAAACACATATTACATATTTTCCTTTACAGATCTATTGCTTGATAGAACTTATTAGGATTTTGGTTACTTATTGATTTGTCAACTCACCCCCCTTTTTCCCCTCTAGTTTCAGATTGCGAAGAATAGCAAATCTTGGGAGTTTTGATGTTGTGTTGTGAGCAGAAAAAGAAGCTTTGTGATATTAGGATTGGATGGTCCTCTAATAGTTTTATATTTATTGGCCAATTGGCATTATGTACATGAGGTTTGGATTTGTTCCTATTAAATTATTGAAGATCTATTCATAAAGAATTTGTTGAGGTATTTTAGATTTATTCAATTTAATTTTTAAGGATAAATTTTAGTTGCTAAGAATGCCTTGCACGCTTGTAAGGTGCTTACTTTATAAGCGTGCGGCAGTTGTCACGTGCTTATTTTTATAATTGGGTTCGGGGCATGACAATTTTAATGGTATCAGAGCTTAGGTTATGATCTTGTATACTTTATATTAGGATTTGATTTGGAATAACATTTGCGCAATAGGGATTACGGTTATAATCATTGTTTATGAAGGTTATTAGGTCATAGATAGTGTTCTTTTGATAAATTGATGAGAAGTGTAAGTGAGGTTTCATCATATGATGATTTGTTAGGTCATATTTGAAGGATTTGATATTTATGTCTATGTGGTTATGCATAAGTGACTTATAAACACAAAAGGGAGGATTTTAATTGATATACTTCTATGATCTCATACTAGTATTAAGTGGGTGTATTTTATTCTTGAAAATTTTGTAATTGATCAGATTGGCTATTAAAATTTAAAACTTCTTCTTCTTATAAAAAAAAAAAAAAAAAAAGTGTGAGAAAAGAACAAGCAAAGGAAATCTTCCTGCTGTTTTGTGACTGATCTTTTGAAAACTCATTTGATAGTTTTGCCTAATATAGTCGACCTACCTAAGGTTAGTTTGATCTGTAGGAGATTCTCATAGGTTTAATTATTGAATGATAGTTTACTATATGCCCTATTCAGAATTTGGAGTGCTTTTAGGGAATTGGAAATTTCAGAACTTTATTTAGGGGTTAAGGTTTGATGTTAGAACTATGATTCCTTGATTTTTGTTTATATGGAGTAAGGAAATTAATGGAAAGTTTTTAGTGTGAAGGAAAAGTAAGGAAATTAATGGAAAGTTTTTAGTGTGAAGGAAAAATCAATTTGTGGTTATTGTAGTTCACATTATATTATATGTTATTATATAAATTCTGAGGGTGTTTAAAGAATTAAGTAATATATTGGTGGACTTCCTTGAATTCTAATGTTAAGGACCGACTTTCTTTGGATCATTGTTCTTGTTAAGGTTGACCTACATGGATTACCATAGCTTTATTTATGTGTGAGGTAGTCCCTAAATGTTTTTGAGACATGTTCTGTTACTTAGAAATTTGAGGTCCTAATTTTCTTTCTATGGACTTGGAGGATTGTTTAATATCTTGGGAAATAAGTTTTGATGCCAGAAATGTAATTCTTTGAATTTTAACTGATAAGAGTTAATGGATTGGCTCAATTAAAAATAAGGTGGATACAACACAAGAACGTGGTAGTATTGAATTGGACAAGTGAACCATAATTTTGATTGGATATTGAAGGTTTTGGGATGACAAGAGAATTTATCTTAAAAGACTATTACAATTTGAATTATAGTTAGTTGTGGTACATTTGTTTTATATTGACAAGTGGTTAATAATTACAAAGTTGCATTGTACTCTAAGTTCTAGGTTGCTGGGACAATATTATTTGCAAGGTAGAAAAAGAAAAAGAAAAAAAGGGGGTTGAGATACTTCATGAACTATTTCCCTTCTAGCCGATGTATACTTAGAGATATGAGTTCCAGCCCAAGTATCATTGGGAGATTAAAGGTGAATAAATGTTGCTTATTTGAGAAGATAATTTATGGTTAAGATAGAGGTTCTATGAAAACCTTATATCAATGCTCAATTGATTATTTATGGAGATTTTGGAATTTCTTTTTCTTGCAAAACTTGAGGAAGAAAAGATATAGTGATACACGCATATGTTGTAAATTAGTTTTGAACTTAGAAAGGATTGGAACTTTGGATGCACTACTTAACGTTGAGGTATAACGCAGATGTGGTTGCTTTTCCTTGGGTCGTTATAAATGCTAGCATCCATTTAATTCTCTACCTCAAATTGTGGATTTCCCTTGTTGCAATTTTTGGAGACTACTTAGGCCTTGGAATTTTGTTGAAATTAATAATTTATGGAAAATCAGTTATTGTGGTTAATCTAAACGAACGGGCCTTGAAACTTATGTTCATATTGAAAGGAATTTAGAGAGCTATTTAGACTAGAGATATGTATATCTTTAAAGAATCTTACATTTTTCGTAATATGATTCTTCTTAAACTATGGGTACTTGAGTAAGAGATTTTATAGTGGTATTGTATTATGTGGCAGAAACATCATGGCTCCATTTGCTATGGAAAATTTTTATTTTTCAAATCTTGGGATGGAAAAGTCTAAGCATATGTTGTGAAATAGTTTCGAACTATGGTGATGAGTGATAAATTTGTATAGATTGATACAATTGTGGCTTTAGAGTAGTGCAGTTGAAGTGTGATAATTCGTTCAGCTTGTGATGAATTCAGAGGACTTAATTCTTATAAGTGGGGGAGATTGTAATACCCGAAAAGATAAAATTAAAAGGAAGGGTATTTAAGTAAATTTATTGTGGGACCAATTTTATAATTTATAATTATATGGGAGTTTTTAGAAAATAAGGTTGAAACCCTAGCTATATATAAGCTTATTATATTTTGAGAGTGGTGACTATCCAAATTATTCGAGTAGAGAATGTTTGACTGCACAATTAAAGTAAGAGCCTAAGAATTTTTTTCTTGTAAAATCTAAGTTTTATTCAGAATTAAAGTATTTTTTTTATATGAGTATTTTGGTCAATAGGAAGACTATTTAAAAAATTTAATGAGTACAATGATGCAAACGAAGAAGGCATTAGATCCTTTTTCCCTGTAACTGTAAGTGCTGCACAGGTTTACCGAATTGAGTTTTGGTGAATAACAAAAAGTTATGGTGGAGGCTGGTAGTGTGATAAATTACAACGGTGAAATATATATGTCAAATAGTATTTTCTTTTCCGTAAAAGCATGTCAGGAGCTTGATTCTAGTTTGATATAGTGCTTTTCTTAGTTTTGTCCTCACGCCGAAAGAGAACTAGGGTCGACGGCAGTGGCAGGAAAGAAAAAAATATATATATGTATATATGATAAATGGAATCACTACCTTGGCAAATTAACGCCTGCACCTTTCCTTTATTTTTATTATTGTTATTATTACATTCGTTTATTTGATGGTTGAGGCGTATAAGGGAAGTCAGTAGGTCTGACATAAGTGATTAAATATATATATATATATATATATCAACTCACAATAGGTGGTATGATGTAGCTATAGGCTTCATTAGTGGCAGAAAATAAAGAGAGCAAAAATATTGTAATAACGTGAGATTTTGGTGTGAGTGCATAGTGGGCAAATATTGGTTTTTTTTTTTTTAATAGTCTGTCTCTTCTGACCAGGTACCGTTATAAGTTTTCTTGAATTATTTTATTATTGAGCATAGTACTTGAAAACTATTTTAGGTAATATTTAAGGATTTTAGAAGAAGTGTTAGGGAGAAGTTCCTTTTGGTATGGCTTTTGGAGGTAAGTAACCTTATCCTAATTGGTTTTATCTTGCGTATTTTAATTATTGAAAATTGTTTACAGTTGTTACAATTTTATTTCTATTGTATTATTGATTTCAAGTAAAGAATTACCACAAATATATCTGATTACTGAATATATGATGTATTTTATTTAATTGTTTTTAGCTACACCGATTCAAAGTAAAGAATAAAGAACTTTCACAAATATACATGAACATTGAATATAAGAATTATTTTATTTAATTGTTTTTTTTTAGCTATATTGATTTAAAGTAAGGAATTATAGGAATATCACAAATAGATTTGAATATTGAATATATGATTATATATATATATATATATATAATCATATATTCAATATTCAATATATATATTTGAATAAGATATATTTTTGTTAGAAACTATGATTTCATATATATGATTATGAACAATCTGACTATGAATTTATTCTGATACCCAGCCAATGGAGGTTATTCATTGGTACTCTGATATCCAACCAATGGGAGTTGTTCATTGGTATTCTAATACCCAAACCAATGGGGGTTGTTCATTAGTTCTCTGATACCCAAACCAATGGGGGTTATTCATTGGTTCTCTGATACCCAGCCAATGGGGGTTATTCATTGGTACTCTGATGCCCAGTCATGGGAATATAGCGTGATCATAGTCACAAGATTGTTAAGAATATGAAATATGTTTGAGTATTTGAATCATTTTGAGTCCTTAAAACTGCATTTGTGAATTTGGAAATGTTTGAGCATTTGAACCATTTTGGGTCATTAAAACTGCTTATGCATCTTTTTGGAACATATTGTAAGTTATAGCTTTGATATATGGAAAACTAACTATTTTCTAAACCATCAATGATATATTTGTCAGATTAAAGTATGTGATCTATTTGCAATTTATTATTTTAAGACAACGAAACTTCTTCATTTATTTTGAAACACACAAAGTATATTATAACTTTGAAAACACATATTACATATTTTCCTTTACAGATCTATTGCTTGATAGAACTTATTAGAATTTTGGTTACTTATTGAGTTGTTAACTCACCCCCCCCCCCCCCCTTTTTCCCCTCTAGTTTCAGATTGTGAAGAGTAGCAAATCTTGGGAGTTTTGATGTTGTGTTGTGAGCAGAAAAAGAAGCTTTGTGATATTAGGATTGGATGGTCCTCTAATAGTTTTATATTTATTGGCCAATTGGCATTATGTACAAGAGGTTTGGATTTGTTCCTATTAAATTATTGAAGATCTATTCATAAAGAATTTGTTGAGGTATTTTAGATTTATTTGATTTAATTTTTGAAGATAAATTTTAGTTGTTAAGAATGCCTTGCACGCTTGTAAGGTGCTTACTTTATAAGCGTGCGGCAGTTGTCATGTGCTTATTTTTATAATTGGGTTCGGGGCGTGACACTTATATAAAACTCAAAACTTTAATAAAATTTACATCATTCCTTGAAAACAAAGAGAAGCATATTCTTCCTTCTTTTATTCCTATTTTGTTCAAAGCAGGGCTTCTTTGAACAGGCATCTTTATTTGATATGTAGAAGTATGAGGAGAAACAAAAAATAAACTCGATACTAAACCATTCTGTTAGGACATATGTGTTCACATGTTAAGAACATATGTCATATTTTATGTAAATTGGCTAATCCTTTGACAAAATGCACTCTACTTGTAATTGGGTAGTTCTAGGTGTTTTTAATACTTCAAGAAACAATATTTCAAGATCAAGTGTTGAAGTCATCAAGTCTGTCCAAGAAAAAGCAAGTTGAAGTGCAGAATTTTTAAAGCTCGACACCTGCTCGACACCTACCTCGACACCTGCTATCTGTCGAGAATTAAAAAGTCAGAATTCCAATCTGATTTTCTTGGGATCCGTGAATGTGTTTTTGGGCCTTCTTTTCTTCTAACCCTAAACATATTTAAGGAGTGTTTTAAGAGCCGTAAACATAGACACAAGTTGCATAAGCATTGAGCAATCCTTGTTCAAGAAAATTGTGCTCTAAGACGAAGTTCTTAACCTAGTTCATCTTCTTCAAGAAGTTGCTGTGTATTGTGCACCTTAGGGTTTTGTAACCAAGCATCTTTCTGATCTTCATTGCATAGGATGATCTGAAAAACTTTGCAGCCAACCTCTTCTTCCTAAAGTTGGTGTTTGAAGTCGCTTACTGGGATCCGCGCATCTGGTTAGTCACGTACTTGAGAGCCGTGCATCAAAGGTGGGAACTGTCGCTACAGATCAAGTCCAATTGGGTATTGGGGTAAGGGTTCAACTGTAGGTTGGTAAGGTACTTGGGATTCCTTATTTGTAACCGCTTGATTTGATAATAGTGGAGTTTCGGGAGTGGTGACCTGAAAATCACCCGGTGGAGTTTTTGCCATTAGGGTTTTTCCCCATTCGTGAACAAATCACCGTGTCATTTATTTTCCGCTGCATATTTAGTTATTCGGTGATTTGTTTGTGCTGCCACGTATTTGCATGTTAAATTGATTAATTAATAACTTGGCTAAATTAATTAATTAGTTTAAATCACAAGGGGTCATTCAATTTGTGGCCTATCAAGTGGTATCAGAGCGGGCACACTCTGATTAGGTTTAATCTTTGCCGTGTTTGATCCATTGACCCCTGTTTGTCATGGCTATGACCAGCTTCAAGAGATCTATGTTTTCAAATACATCTTGTTTTTCTAATCACTATTTGTTTGAGTGTTTCAGAAAACACAAGTCTAAAAGTTATTTGAATTCACATGTAATGACTATGATAAAAGATCTCAGTTTGGCTAAGAAGAAACTAGACTGTCTCAGAATGAAAATGTGCAGAGGAGTTCGTCTGAGAAGAGTAAAAGTTAAAGGCTTAGCTAGTAGAAGGCAGTTGAGAGAAAAAACCATTCCCTCTGATTTGTCATCCAAGCATGAAGTGTGTTTCATGATGAAGTCTGCATTCAAAGTGATGGATACATGCCTTTGGTATCTTGACAGTGGTTGCTCAAGACACATGACCGGAGATCGATCTCTCTTCAAGATCTTTGAGCCTAAGAAAGGTGGTAATGTGACGTTTGGTGATGGAAGCAAGTCACAGATTAAAGGGAAAGGAATCATATCTCTGCCAGGACTGCCGTACATTGCAAATGTTCTCTATGTAGAAGGACTAAGGGTGAATCTACTGAGCATAAGTCAGATATGTGATCAAGACTTCATGGTGCTGTTCTCAAAAGGAAAGTGTCTTGTCATGGATGAGTCCGGAAAGAAGCTCATCAGTGGGGTTCGTACTTTGGACAATTGTTATGGATTGGTTCCTGATGCTGATATAGTGTGCAATAGCATTCGTCTACCAAATGAAGATCTATGGCATCAGCGAATGGGACATGCTAGTTACAAGCATCTATCCATTGTCTCTAAGCATGAATCTGTCTTGGGGATACCAAAGCTTAGTAGAATGAGCAATGTGGTATGTGGACCATGTCAACTTGGGAAACAGACAAAAGCTAAGCATCCAAGCACTCAAGCATCCGCTACCTCCAGACCGTTGGAATTGTTACATTTAGATCTTATGGGTCCAACCAGAACTGAGTCTCTTGGCGGTAAGAGATATATTATGGTAGTGGTAGATGACTTCACCAGATACACTTGGGTCATCTTACTTCGATCCAAGTCTGATGCTCCCGAGCACATTGAGGCCTTGTGCACAAGACTGCAGAATGAAAAGAGTTTGAAGATTGATCGAATTCGAAGTGACCATGGTAAAGAATTTGAGAACTCATACATGGAATCTTTCTGCTTGAAATCAGGTATATCTCAAGAATTCTCTGCACCTATTACACCTCAACAGAATGGTGTGGTAGAAAGAAAGAATAGAGTTATTCAAGAGATGGCCAGAGCCATGTTGCATAACAAAGATGTGGCTCGAAACCTATGGGGAGAAGCCATAAACACTGCATGTCATACAGTGAATAGGGTGTACTTTAGACCAGGTACCAAAAAGACTCCCTATGAGTTGTGGAAAGGAAGAAAGCCAAATGTAAAGTATTTCAGAATCTTTGGAAGTACTTGCTTCATCCTCAAGGATAGAGAGAATGTGGGAAAGTTTGACTCCAGGAGTGATGAAGGCATATTTCTGGGCTACTCTTCTACCAGCAAGGCCTATCGGGTATACAACAAAAGGACTATGAAGGTTATGGAGACTGTAAATGTTGTCATTGATGAGTCTTCAGAGTCTAATTCTGAGAAAGGCAGTGATGAACTTCCCAAGGAAATTCTTCCCCCTGAACCTACGGAAGTTCAAGACATTGTTGACCGAGAACCCGCATCTCCTATTGCTCCCGGTACTCCCAGTGTTGTGGAAGAGTCTGCAGAAATCCCGACTTCACCTGAGTCTGAATCTCTTTAGGAAAAAGGACCTTCCTCTAGAATTAAACTGAATCATCCTCCAGAAGTTATTGTGGGAAATTTGAATGAACTCACATTAAGGAAACGAACAGTTGATAAATGTGTTGCTAACTTTGTGTCTTATTCTTGCTACTTGTCACAGGTTGAACCCAAGAAAGTGGAGGAAGCACTACAAGATGAAAGTTGGGTTGAAGCAATGCATGATGAACTGCTCCAGTTTCAGAGGAATGATGTTTGGACTCTTGTACCTAGACCAGAGGGCGAGCATATCATTGGTACAAAGTGGATTTTCCGCAACAAGACCGATGAAGAAGGCAATGTGATTCGAAACAAGGCTCGACTTGTGGCTCAAGGATACTCTCAAATGGAAGGAGTAGACTATGATGAAACATTTGCCCCAGTTGCTCGTATGGAGTCCATTAGAATTCTGCTTGCCTTAGCATGCCAACTGAACTTCAAACTTTATCAGATGGATGTGAAGACCGCCTTTTTGAATGGGCTACTTAAAGAGGATGTCTATGTGGCCCAACCAAAAGGATTCATTGATCCACACTTTCCGGATCATGTGTTGTATCTCAAAAAGGCACTTTATGGATTGAAGCAAGCCCCTAGAGCTTGGTATGACAGACTCACACAATATCTGGTATCACATGGGTTCACAAGAGGAAAAGCTGACCAAACTCTCTTCATCAAAAAGGAAGATGGCGAGTTGATAGTTGCTCAAGTGTATGTTGATGACATCATCTTTGGGTCAACTAAGGATGAACTTGCTCATGACTTCTCAAAGCTCATGCAAGCCGAGTTCGAGATGAGCATGATTGGAGAGCTGACTCACTTCCTTGGATTGCAGATTCGTCAGCAAGATTCAGGTATATTTCTATCTCAATCTAAGTATGCTAAGAATCTTGTGAAAAAATTTGGTTTGGATTCTGCTAGTTCTGTTCGTACCCCTATGAGCCCTAATGTTAAACTCACTGTAGATGTGTTAGGCAAGAGTGTTGATCCCTCCCTTTATAGAAGCATGATAGGTAGTCTTCTTTACCTTACTGCTAGTAGGCCTGACATTAGCTACAGTGTTGGAGTGTGTGCTAGATATCAAGCTAATCCCAAAGAATCACATATGACTGCTTTAAAAAGAATTATAAAGTATGTCAAAACTACCGCTGAGTTCGGTGTGTGGTACAGCAAGGACACTAATAATGTCTTAGCTGGATATTCCGATGCGGATTGGGCTGGGAATGCTGATGATAGGAAGAGTACTTTGGGGGGTTGTTTTTATGTAGGCAACAATCTTGTCTCTTGGATGAGCAAAAAGCAGAACTCCATCTCCTTGTCTACTGCTGAAGCTGAGTACATTGCTGCTGGAAGCTGTTGCACACAACTCCTCTTGATGCAAAAACTTCTTCATGATTACGGTATTTGTCAAGATCATCTTACTATCTATTGTGACAATACCAGTGCCATAAATATCTCTAAGAATCCGGTTCAACATTCTCAAACCAAACACATAGAGATTCGACATCACTTCATTAGGGAGCTTGTCGAAGATGGTACTCTCACTCTTGAGTTTATTAACACCGATGATCAGAAGGCTGATTTGTTTACCAAACCTCTTGACAGCAAACGTTTTGAATTCCTTCGTCAAAACATTGGTGTTATCTCCATGGATTGATTTCCCTCTCTTCCTTCTCTTTCTCATGCATTTGCATCTAGTTTTATGCATTGTTTTGCTTTGTTAACATGTTTTTGTGTGTTTACTTTCAGTTTTGTTTATTTTGTTTTTGATATAAAAATTAAAAAAAAAAATTTGAAAAATTGAAAAATACAAAAACAGTGTGTGTTTTGTGTACTTTGGTACTTGTGTACCTTGGATGGCCAATGAAACAAAGTTTTCTAAAACTTTGTATCACTTGTAGCTTAGATGAGCATCTTTATGCACAACTAAGCAAGTGAGCTTTGTGGCTCGTGTTTGTGATGAGTAAGATTAGGTTATTTCTTAGACTTAACACTCATATCACTCTTTTTGACGGGTAGGACTAGAAAATCCTAAGAGAAAGGCATAAATAACCATCTCACCACTGTTGCCCGCCAATCATTAATGACATTTGTGTGCTTAGGCATAGCAAAATTGAAATGTCAAAATATCAATGGGTATTTCTTTTCTTTCTCATAAACCCATGTATGATATGCTTAAAAAGAAAATATGCAAAGAAATAAAAAGCAAAAAGATTAAAAATGCTTTAAAATGGTTGCAAGCGTGTATTCTAGGAGATGTGGGAGTTATAGGATGTACCTCAAAGGTGATAGTCCCCATCAAACAGTTATGATTGTGTGTGAGTTAAAGTTATTTTCTCATATCTCAGATCGTCATAACATGTATACACATATGCAATCTTGCGATGTTTTTCACACACAACACGCAATAGTCTTTGCTACTTTTGATACATGTGCAGGTACAATGTGATTTGGCCATCACAAAGGTTTACATGTGCTTTTGTATGCTCACTAAACTGTCATGACTTATTTTTGAAATATAAAATTTGTTAGATTTGTTTAGTGTGTGTGCGTGTTTTTGGGAGATCCATGTGCTTAAATTTTGATTGAGAGAGGTTATTTTGAGAGCATTTTATGTTGATTGGATCATGGTTGAGGTGCATGTCTTGATTGCATTCATGTCTGTGTTTTTCACTTCTCGAAAAACTGGTTTTTAAAGCTGGCTCGACACCTCCTCGACACCTCCTCGATACCTGGTCAGCTGTCGAGCTTCTCAAGCTTTTTCTTATCGCAATCTCGACACTTCCTCGATACCTGGTGGATCGATCGAGATTCTCTCTGTCTCCTCGATACCTTCTCGACACCACGTCGATCGATCGAGCTTCTGGTATTGGTTCAGCTGTTTGGTACCTCGATACCTCCTCGATACCTTAACTGTCGAAGGCGAAATTCTCGACACCTTTCTTGACAGCACCCTCGATACCTCTCGACACCTCAGCTGTCGAGATTTACTGAGGTGCCTATTTAAGCTGCGATCGCGATTTCCCTTTCATTTTCTCGATCTCTCTTCGATCTGTCCGAGGCGGTTCGTCTTCCTGTGCACTTTTCTTCAATCCAATCTTCATCCCAAGTGATTTTCAGCCTTTCTTGCTTCAAATCAAGTGGTATGATCTTCTTTTCCATTCCTTTTCATGCATTTCATGATTTGAATCTTAGGTTTTGGGATTTTTTTTTAAAACTTTGGGGTTTTTCAAAATCTTTGAGTTTTTGTTGAAATTTTGGGTTGGTTTTTCAATGAAAAGTGTTTAAAATATCATACATTGCATTCCATGTGCATTAGAATGATATTTTCATGCATTTAGTTGTATGATTCTTGTATGTGTGCTGCTAGGATTGGATTGGGCTGAGCCCATGATGCTTTTTATGTTTGCATGTCACATGACCATGCATTCCCATGCATACGTCCATTTTGTTCAACATATTTATCATATTTGAACTGTTTGGGACTTTTCTGATTGTCTCCCTCTCTATTTCTTTTCTCATTCTTTTACATTAGTTGCATCTATGGCACCTAAACGTAAATCCACTCCGGCTCGGAACCCTCTACGTTCTGGAGCCTCTTCATCTTCTGATACTGCTCCTCATACTCTTCGGTTCCGTGATGTAGATGCCCAAAAGGCATTTACTGAGAACTTTTCTAAACGAGGTGTTCATTCGGAACGCCACGTTGTTCTGGCGGATTTCGCCGACACTGACCTTCCCTCTGTCATTCACAGTAGGGGATGGGAGTCACTGTGTGACGTCCTGGTCACTTGTCCTCTCGTACTTATTCAGGAGTTTTACTCCAACATGTACGGGATTGATCGTTCAGTACCTCTCTTTCATACTCGCGTTCGAGGTACGCGCATTGCTATCACACCGCAGCTGGTTGCGGATGTGCTTCATGTTCCTAGGATAGAGTTTCCTGACTATCCTACCTGTGAGCGACTGAGGACTGTGTCCAAGGATGAGCTCATTTCTGCCTTTTGTGAGCGCCCTTCTGAGTGGGGTGAGCATATGTACACATCATGTAGACCTTTTGCTAAAGGTCCTAGGTTCCTTAACATGGTGATGACCTTTGTACTTCATCCTCTTTCTCACTATAACTCTATCACTGAGCCTCGTGCTCGTTTCTTGTTATCTCTACTTGAGCATCTCACGATAGATTTTCCTTCCCACTTCATTTTCTCTATCATAGATGTTCATTTAGATGCGGCGTCCCGTGATAAGCTCATCTTTCCTTCCGCTATCACGAGGATTCTACGCCATTTTTCCATCCCTTTCCCTGTGTCCGACCACTTCACACACATATCTGCCATAGATGCCGCTACCGTAAAACGTAGTCAGGCACAGTTCAGGTCGAGACAGCCGGATTCCACTCCGCCCTCCCGTTCGGCTCCATCCAGATCTGCTCCATCTACATCGACTTCTCTTCCTTCCTCAGGCGATGTATCTCTTGGAGATATTATGGCGCAGCTGCAGCGCATGGATGCTCGCCTTGATACACTCACCACTGAGCTGTATCAGGTGAACGTTCGTGTTGATCGTATTGCACGACGGCAGGCGACCATGGGTGGTTTTGCATCTGAGGCTTCTCCTCCACCACCTCCTCCAGTTGCTTCAGATTCTGATACTGAGGATGATGATGATGATGATGGTGATGACGATGATGCTTCTGATGATGATGATGGAGATGCTAGCTCTACTGATGAGATGTCTACATGACACTCTACCCTTTGTCACTCGTGACAAAAAGGGGGAGTAGTTTTGGGATTATGAGAGTAGTCATCTTAGGGGGAGAGTTAGTATAGGACATTTTTGATAGGGGGAGTGTTCATATATTTGAGGGATGTAGTGAGGCTTATGATGTATCTTTTCTTTTTCATTCTTATAGATACATTGGTCTTGTATATCAGTTTACATACATTGTACTTATCTTTCTATATATGTGGATGTATGTTTTTCTTTCACCTATCTCTTCATGTGTTGTTTCTTTTCTCTCTTTATACACATGTTCTTTATATTTGTATGCAATCTAGTTAATTCTGTTTCACACAAGATGCCTTGATAAGTTTTGTTTAAAAGTGTTTCAGAAATACAGGTTGTCAAAGTCTACTTGCCATAAACTCTCTTTTTGCAAAGTTCTTCAAGAGTTTGTGTTAGGATAGATTTTATTGTATTTAACAAGTGAATATGAGTTGAGTGATTTACGACTTCTCTCATATGTTCATTTGTTTGTTGTGGTTTTGTCACGAATTGCCAAAGGGGGAGATTGTTAGGACATATGTGTTCACATGTTAAGAACATATGTCATATTTTATGTAAATTGGCTAATCCTTTGACAAAATGCACTCTACTTGTAATTGGGTAGTTCTAGGTGTTTTTAATACTTCAAGAAACAATGTTTCAAGATCAAGTGTTGAAGTCATCAAGTCTGTCCAAGAAAAAGCAAGTTGAAGTGCAGAATTTTTAAAGCTCGACACCTGCTCGACACCTACCTCGACACCTGCTATCTGTCGAGAATTAAAAAGTCAGAATTCCAATCTGATTTTCTTGGGATCCGTGAATGTGTTTTTGGGCCTTCTTTTCTTCTAACCCTAAACATATTTAAGGAGTGTTTTAAGAGCCGTAAACATAGACACAAGTTGCATAAGCATTGAGCAATCCTTGTTTAAGCAAATTGTGCTCTAAGACGAAGTTCTTAACCTAGTTCATCTTCTTCAAGAAGTTGCTGTGTATTGTGCACCTTAGGGTTTTGTAACCAAGCATCTTTCTGATCTTCATTGCATAGGATGATCTGAAGAACTTTGCAGCCAACCTCTTCTTCCTAAAGTTGGTGTTTGAAGTCGCGTACTGGGATCCGCGCATCTGGTTAGTCACGTACTTGGGAGCCGTGCATCAAAGGTGGGAACTGTCGCTACAGATCAAGTCCAATTGGGTATTGGGGTAAGGGTTCAACTGTAGGTTGGTAAGGTACTTGGGATTCCTTATTTGTAACCGCTTGATTTGATAATAGTGGAGTTTCGGGAGTGGTAACCTGAAAATCACCCGGTGGGGTTTTTGTCGTTAGGGTTTTTCCCCATTCGTGAACAAATCACCGTGTCATTTATTTTCCGCTGCATATTTAGTTATTCGGTAATTTGTTTGTGCTGCCACGTATTTGCATGTTAAATTGATTAATTAATAACTTGGCTAAATTAATTAATTAGTTTAAATCACAAGGGGTCATTCAATTTGTGGCCTATCACATTCTACGGATTGGACAACAATCTACTGGACAACTACCACTCCTACAGCAATATTTTCCACCTTTTGATTATATTTAATTCCATTGCTACACAAAGGAAAATCTGTAAGCTGGAAAGTTGTCTATAGTTACTCTGCTAGATGAGCAAATTTGCTAAACAAGCCGGCTAAACACTATTGGTCACTTTCCAGCATGTTAAGCTTTGAGTTCCATGTCTTTGGATGAAGGTGTTGTTCCCAACACTTAACCAAGCATGGCACTTTCATATGTTAAAGTTAAACCTCCGAAGCCAAATTGACTTCCTCATTACTAACCAGTACCATCTATTCCCTTCATTCTCTGCAAATTTTTCATACTTCAATTTCTAATTATATTTTGTTCTTCTGTTAGTGATCTTTTGAAGTAATGGAAATCATCTAAAGAAAATAAAAACCTTTGGTTTTATCACCCACAAAATGAAGTCTTCCTGAAAATCAGTCATTTAGTAGAGCACCAAAAGAAACATATATGACCAGCAGTCCAACTAAAACGTGTTCTCATTCTTCATATTATTTTATTTTATATATTCTTGCTAAAGAGTGAAAAAAGGTATTTCATAAATCGGATATATACATCCGCCCTCTCATAGTTTGCAGAAGGATGCATATATCCGATGATAAGATAATTATTGTTAAAGCAGTGATGTACCCTAATTAGACACTTTAAAGATATTATTCTTTTGTAAAATGGTTAAATAACCGCATAAATTATCATGGGCACTTGGCATGGTCTTCTTATATATAGTTTAAGGTCTAGTATTTTAGTATCAATGTCAACGGGTAAAATCTCTTGTTTGACAAAAGAAATCTGGGGTTTAATCCCTGCATACACCAACCAATAGGTGTCTTAACCTGATGATAAAGGACAATTATTATGGAGCAGACACCATAAATTGAAATACTATCTTATCTAAAAAGAGAAATCTCAACCACTTAATATACAAGTTGGCCATCATAAACAAGGTAACTTAATTAGGATCTTGCTTATGAATTCTAATCCAGGTAGCAAGAGAAAGAACGTTAGACAGATTTGTTTCTACTTTGTGATGAGTAAGAATTTAAAAGGTAAAATTTATGCACATTGTGATGTGATCAAAATTATAGTATACACACATTTGCTTCTTACACCCCCAAAGAAAAATGTGAGAGAAAACATTGGCATTTTTGTAATCAAATGCTAGAGAAACATTGCAATTATCAAATCCAAGTGTCATCAATCTACTTTCTCAAAAAAAAAAAAAAAAAAAAAAAAAAGTGTCATCAATCTAAATAACACTTTACCAACATGTTATTTTAAGTGTCCTCCATGTTCTCACTTTAACAAAAACCAGACTTCGTAAGAGCTAATGAGGATTGATCCAATGATCGTTGGGAGAAATTGTTAAAATGGCAATGAAATGACAAACCAGAAAAGGGAGAAAACATGTATCATCTCTCTCACTCTCTCTTAATTAGTATATGTAATTAGATGTTTTTCCAAAAAATAAAAATCATACATGATTAGATAATTATAAAACGGTTTTTTTATTAAAGATTTTATGAAACATTTATGGGGTTTCAAATGTAAGTAATTATTTCTATTTTATTTTATAATTACATTGTTCATTATGAAATGGTAAAATGTGAACAGTAAATAGCAATATATATATATATATATATATTAGTGAATAATCTATACATGCACCATCACCTTTAAGAGTATTAAGTACAAAATATTTGTCTAAAGATCTTTCATATAAAATTAGGGATGGATCTGGGCAGGGACGGAGCTAGAAGTTCAATAGAGGGGGGGGGGGGGGGGGGCGAAGTAAAAAAGATTTTTGTTTTCTCATAAAAATCTAAATTAACATTCATTTAGTGCTAAAAAAATGCCAACAACAAAAAAGACACAAAATAACTATTTTTAAATAGATTGTGTGGGGCCAATTAATAGCCCAAAAAGATAACAGAGAATTCATAGGAATTGGGCTTATGGCTCGACGGCCCAGTCCGAGAATGTTTACATATCCGAGGATGGTTAAAAAGAGTTATTTTGAAAGTAGTATAAGACAAAGAACTGTAAGTAGTGTATAGCGGCCCAAATCGCATTCGAGGACGAGATCCACCTCTGATACCAAGGTCCAAGGTGGATGTAACTATTTTAGTACTTGAGGTACTTCATCAAGTTGCATATGAACTAAAATGTGAATTTAGAACAAAGGAGGAACCGGAAAAAGTAGCCAATATCTTCTAAAGCTACTACCTCCACATTAAATGCTTCCCAGCTAACTCTCTGGCCGCATTAATGTGGAGGTGATACATGAACAGTAACCAAGCAGCCTTATGGCCACCAAGCAAAGATTCCAAAAAGTGCTGGATGGGACAGAAGTAGATTCCCAAATCAAAACCTACACGTGTACGGCAAAAATGAAGAAAGAATGCAGTATATAACAGGAAAGAATATGACATTTACAAGGACTTTTGGAAGAAAGGAAGAAAAACAAACACTAGAGTATCCATTAAGATATCCCCTGAAAATCTAGCCGAGAAGAAAAAAGATCGTTGAAACTAGTTTAAGGCTTCCTTTGTTGCAGAACAATCATGTCTTTTGTCCACTCATTGGACTTAGCTCTTACGCCCGCTCTCTAGAAATTTTATTGTTTGGGCTTAAAACCTTCCCATCTTTTGGGTCCAATCCAATTTGAGTCCTTACAGATTGCAAGATAAATATTTATTAAAAGAGAACCTGACATTCTTTTAAATTCCAAAAATCATTACAAAATGTTACAGCAGTTTGTCTAAAATTCATCTTCAATTTTATTATAAATCCTATTTTTAACTATAAAAAATAATTATATTTGCTAAATAAAGAAAAATAGGATAATTATAAAAATAAAAAATAAAAATCAACACAAACTCACAAAGCTA
The DNA here is from genome assembly GCA_023736055.1 of Quercus glauca. NCBI lineage: Eukaryota > Viridiplantae > Streptophyta > Magnoliopsida > Fagales > Fagaceae > Quercus > Quercus glauca. The sequence continues at coordinate 7,326,636 of CM043318.1, forward strand.
AACATGGTATTAAATAGTGTCGTAGTACTGCTCAATGCAGACCCAAATTACAAACAAACAAAGAAAAAGTAGACCACAAGCTAATAAATTAGGAAAAAGTAAATATTGCACAACTTTTTTGCGTAATATAGCAGTGTGTGAATGGTAAAGAAAAAATTATCGGCCTATGTATAAGAGATAAACAACTACTCACAAATTTGTCAGATCAAAGCTGTGACAAAAAATTGTAAAATAATTTATAGTTCCAAAACCAGTCATAAATTAAAACTAAGACAGTAAAATAAACAGGAAAAAAAAAGGGGTCTGCTGTCCGCCAGTTCATTATTTTTTTTTTTAGGGGTGAAAGACAATCATTCTTTAGGTCTAACCACCACTTTTATTTATTAATTTTTATTAGTAATCAAGTCATTTGTTGCAAAGCCACTCAAACACTACCAAAAACTCATGTCAGTTGTGGCAAAGACACTCATTGATACTACTAATACTAAGAAAAATCTCAAAAATCTCATGAGGCCGGGGGACTAGAGCCCCCCTTGTCCATACATAGCTCCGTCCCCAGATCGGGGGCCCCACCCCCCTAGCCCAAAGAAAAAAAAAAGAAAAAAAATTGGGCCCCCCGGCCCAAAGAAAAAGAAAAAGAAATTGTTTTTATTAATTATATATATATATATATATATATATTTTTTTTTTTTCTAGAGTTGCCTTCATCTTCCAAAAATTTACATCCCCTCCCTTTTAATTAGCCTAATCCAACTAGCAACTACTCAACTCAAAAACTTAACAAAAACAAAATTTTAAAATAAAAAATCCTAGTCAATCCAATATTAGAATACTAGCATAAGATGTTCTAAATGTTAAATATTTTGTATTTAACCACCACGCACCCCTGGTGCAGTGATCACTCCACAAGTATAAGTATTTGTGGGGTGTGGGGTGCAAGAGCCAGGATTCAAGTCTCCAAGAGTGAGTTTTACACACATATACACTTAATTTAGGTTAGAGTAAAAATTCTATCTTGTATCAAAAAATATATATATTTTGTATTTAGAACACCAAATATCAAAAAGACTAGTATACGAGATGTTTCAAATACTATAAATATTAAAGTAGCAAAAGTAATTTTTGGTTTGTGAAAATAAATTTTTTTTGCAATAGTTGATGCTCTTAAGAAACTTTTTTTTTTTTTTTTTTGGTCGTTGCTAGTAGATAATTGCATCTTAATGTATTAAGAAATAATGATTTTGTATATTTATCTTGATTGATAGTTTGTTAATACTATATAAATACCTATTTAGTTTTTTTTTTTTCTTATACTTTGTCCCCTAGCTTGAAATTCTAGATCCGCTACTGTATACAAATACTTTAAAAAAGAGTCTCCTCCTCTGCCTTTCCTTCAATTGCTTTTTGTTATTACCTATTATATATTTATATCTATTAAAAAAGGGGCCAGCATTTAGTATTGTATTATCTAATTATAATATCCAGCATTTCCTCTACTCTGTCTTTACTTTTTAGCATTCCCAAGTACAGTGTCTATCTTGCTTGGCAATACTTTTAGACTTCCAAGTTCCAACTGTTATACCCACAAACTCTAATAAATACGTGTTATTCCATTATTGGGTTGGCTAACTCTAATTTCACTTTTCTTATTTCTATTTTTTGCAACTCTTTCAGTTTCTTGGCATTTTTCATTCCTGAAATTTGTGATTTTCGCAAATCCCTAAGTAGAGCATCACTTGAGATAATCTGGCTTTGATTCTTCCTTATTACAGTGGCTATAATGTTTTAGTTGTTACTGCTCTCAAACTACATGATTTGGTTTTGATTCCGTAAAGCATCCATTAGCATATAACAATGACAAGTGTTTTCATTCCATTTGTTGAAAAGCTGTAGTACGAAATAAATGCATTTATTTAAATTATTATTTTGTGGCCATTTATTTTAAATTTGTCTAATCAGTTTTCTTAACTATTCCTCTTTAGTTAAGAAAAAGAGGAATAGTGAAGAAAACTAATTAGAAAAATTTAAAACAAATGGCCACAAAATAATAATTCAAATACTCTTTCTCCCCAAAAAAAATAATAATAATAATAATCCTCTTTGAAAGGTTATCTAAAAAGTTTGCTTCTTTGAAAAAAAAAAAAAAAAGCTAAAATACATAAATTGGTTGTTGCGTTTATTGTTGTAATTCTACAAATTCAAAATGTCATTTTCAAATTACCTCCAAGGGGCACAATGGATTTGGGACCTGGAATTTTATGAGGAGAGTGCATGAAACAAAAGGAGTAAAGAAATACTCCTAAGAAAAAGATAAAGAAATAATTAGAATGTCACGTATAAGAACAAAATATACATGTATACCCAATAAAATAAAATAAAAATCAATAGGCATGTCATGAAATTTTTAGGGTCTAATTAATTATAATTACTTATGGATGTATTGGATTATATTTTTTTTTCTTTGTTATTTTAGTGACATTAATAGATAATCAAAATTAATTTTCCAAAAATTAAAACAAATATATATAAGTATTATAAAATAACTAATAATGAACACGCGTATCACATGAGACATCTGCTAGTTTCTCAATTAGTTCCATTATTTTCATTAGAAGACAAACCGATCTATTCTTATGCTAGATAAATGGTTGAATTTTTTATTTTTTATTTTAGACTACCACATTGTCCTATGCTTTCAACAAACCCAAACCTCTTATGTTTGGAACAATAGCCGTAATATTTTTTTAGAACAATAGTAGGAGCTCTATCATATTCATTTCCAAACAGCAAACCCACAGTGTCTTATTAATTATTTACATCTTTTATAAATAAATTGGAAGTTTATTGAACTCATAAGATCACGTACACAAAATGAAGTTGAGATTTATAAAAAGCACGATGTATGTATATGGGAAAGAGCATAGTTTTAGACAATCAGAAAGTGCAAATATATAATATATATTATGGGAAGGGTCGAACGCTATGTGCTTATGTCAATTTCAAAAGTGGACTCACTATATAATAATAATAATTGTATATGATATAAAAATGATATACTAAAGGTAAATTGAAAATTGAGAAATTAAAAATAAAAATTTAAATCCATAAATCAAGACACACACTTTAATTTTTGGCTATAACTATTTGTGGCAGTGGCAGCTCTAGGAATTTTGTTTAGGGGGTCATTAAAAAGCTTAAATTAAAATTTTTTTTAATAAAAAGAGAACTTGAGTATATCAAGTTATCCAAAAAAAAAAAGTTTTACAATTTCCTTCTACAAGTTTTCAAATTTTGAATTGTTACATGATAGTTCATAATGAGTATTTATTGCCAATGTGGGTTGCTATGACCATTTTATTTTGTTAAGTTTGTCTAACTTTTTTATTTTTATGCAGTTGTTATTATCTATTAATTTGTCATTGTTTTTATAAAAATATTTTAAACTAAATGAATAAACTTAACTCATTGGCTCTGTATTAATTATTAACGCACACAACCATACTCATTTATACATAAAATAATACACTACGTGTCTACTTAACCAATTAAATGCTTAAATAATCACTAACTTTACAATTTTTCTTCTTGAATTTTTCTGACTTTATAATAAAAAGTTATTATAACATGATAACAATACACACACATGTAATAAACTCTCTATATTTTCTATTTATTAAATTATATAAAGTTATATTATATTTATATTGTATACACAAATATCCACACACATCATTATTCATACAAATAACATTATAACAAAAAGTAATGCACATAATTAATATTAAACACACTCACACATATATAATATAAATTTATAAAGAAGAGTAATATTTATAGTTCACAAACACTTACTTGTACTCTTAGAGTTGGACATATTTGTAGTAAGGGTGTATAAAATTTAAGTTAGGGTGTCCAAAAATATTTTTAAGAATAAATTAAAATATTAAACCAACAAAAAAATATATTATAAATATATAATTTTTTTTTTTTGGAAGTCAAGGGGTTCATTTGAACCCCCTGAACAAAGGGTAGAGCCGCCCTTGATTTGTGGTCATGACTTTGAAACGTCATATGTTTTATTAAAAAAAAAAAAAAAAGTTTATGATTACCGTGCTAACGCGCATGGTGCATGTGACTAGGCTAGTAAACACTACCATTATCTTTGCTTCCAAAAAATTTCAGATTTATGCCGGATTTTCCGGGATTTAGATTTTTGGTGCTTTTATGGAATTCTAATTTTTTTTTTTTTTTAAATATATCATCTTCCTATAAATATCCTATAAAAGTTTCATTTGATCATGTGCATTGGAAGAGGCTACAACTACCAAACCTTGGAATTGTATGGTTATAGCCTTAGTGATTTTTGAGATGAGAAACACAGTTGTAGTTAGAAGAGGCAGAGGAGGAGTAAGAGGAGGGCTAGAAGGAGCAAAATATTCAAGAGGCAAAGAAGACAAAAAGAAGAAAATACCTATAAAGGTGATGCGTGTTGATGTGATCGGATCAATGAATTACCAAAATCTTTTGAAGTTGAGGTATATCTTAATATTTCAAGTTATCTTTTTCTTTTCTTTTCTTTTCTTTTTTTTTTTTTTTTCCTTTTCCTTTTTTTCTCTATAGTTAACACACACCCTAGTGGGTTTTGAACTGATGGCCTCACCATCTACTCAAACTTGTGAGAGGAAGTACCATTTGAGCCAAGGCTCCTTGGCCCTTTCAAGTCATTAATTTATATAAATATGAAAAAGAGGAAATTTATAGAAAGTTAAACCTTAAAACCCTAAAATGTTAATGATCTAACATAAGGTTATGCTATCTTCGCATTATTTCTAAATGACTGTGTTTTGGTTGAAGTATTATTGAACGAGCATGTTTTGCAATGGAAATAACATTTAAGCCCGTAAACCTTCTAATTCACGATACAGAAACTTCTCTTCATCTTCCACTTTCTTGCACCTTTTTTTTTTTCTCTCAAGTTTGTGCTCTCTATTCTCTATTTCTCTTCTTCCATTATAATTTTACCCTCTCAAGTTTGTGCTCTCTATTCTCTATTTCTCTTCTTCCATTATAATTTTACCCTCTTTCTCCTTATTTATTTATCCCCAGCTCCACTCTTCCATCTTCTTTAACAAACTTTTGAACGATGCAAAACAAAAAGAAAGATGAAGTGGGTGAAACGTGAAAGCATCTCATGCCAGCCATACAATTGGACCATATATAGTAGCCTTGCAAGTTGCAATACTATTATTTTAAAACTTTTTCTTGCCCCACTCTTCCTAATCCACTATATACTCCACAAATAAAAACATGCCACATGTCCTTCTAATTTATTAAATGCTAAATTTATGCCTTCTATTATTTCAATTACCTAAATATAGTGGGTTATTTATTTAGTTATTTTAGAAAATTGAAATAATAAAGACATAAATTTAGCATTTAATAAATTAAATGGACATGTGGCATGTTTTTATTTGTGGAGTATATAGTAGAGCAGGAAGAGTGGGACAGAGGATTTGGACTCTTTTCTTACACCTCTTTTTTTTCTCCTTTTGGATTATCTTTTCAAACTTTAATTTTATTCCAAAATTAGAATACATAACATAATTGATTAGTAGGCCAAATTTATAACTTTCTATCACTGATACAAACTTCAATCCTATCCTTTTTTAATTAGTATGAATATCGTCAGTTGAAAGTTAAGTTGTCTCCATAGATTAAAGTGTTTGGATTACTGGGTTTGTAATATAAAGAGGAGAAAATGAAGAAACCTCGTTAGATGTAAATATATATATATATATATATATATATTAATTTATTTATCATGTTATTGATGTGACACTAATCAATTCATTGTCATGTTAGTTTGTAAACCTATTTTTGTAAAATTTTAGTAGCTATAACACTTTCTAGACATTAACTAGTGGAATTAATAAACAGATTCGAATAAAGGAGAGGAAACTTATCCATCTTCTTGATAGCTCCATTTTCTGGATCATAGAGGTGTTCGCAGAAGCAAATGTGCCCAAAGATAGCAGAGCTGTCCAAAGATGGGGATATATTTCTGCTTCCTAAGTTCAAAATTTCCTTGTATTGTTGTAACATCCATTTTCAGAAGCAAGCATACAAGCATGTGCTGGTGAGGCTCTTTCTAAACAGGCCATCATTTGTGTAAAATTGGATGCTCTCTTGGTGGATTCCTGTTGAAGGAACATGTGAGTCGAATCTTCAACTTCAGGTTGAACATGTGATTTTACCTACAGCTCCTCAGTATGTGATTGCATGCTATTGCAAACTAAGCATGAAATCACATATTCTCATCTTCAAGTTTCTTTCATCATGTGCACTTGAAGAGGCTTCAACTACCAAGCCTTAAAACTATATGGTTATGCCTTTAATGGTTTTTTAGATGAGAAACACAATTACAGTTAGTAGAGGAAGATTGAAAGGAAAAGAAGAACAACAAGAAGTAAATACTTATTAAGCTAATAATAAATATTAATGTAATCAAATCAGTGAATTACCAGAATGTATATCTAGATTTTCGATTCATGGTTATTGAAAATTAGAAATGAAAATGTCAAAACTTTGTTAATTAGCTAAATGTCTTATAATAGTATGGCATGAGTCCTCATCTGTTATCTAATCAACATTCTTCAAAGGATTATCTAGTAATGAGGAATGAGGCAATTAAAACTGGTATTTAGTAAATATAGATATTGCAATCAACATTCTTCAAATTATTTTGTCTGTGTTTTCTAAGAACTAGGAGTAGAAGACATGTAAAGGCCTGTTTTTATTTCCTTATTATTTTGAGAAATTAAAAATATTTTCTTTTTCTACTTGTTTTAGGTTACCAAACAAGTTTTTGTGTGTTAGAAAATAGAAAACTTGTCTAAAAAATAGAGAATTGAGAAAAAAATAGTTACCAAAACATACCCTTATATTTTTATTAAAAAATGAATGTGCACTTCATCAAAAGTAAAATAAAAAATAAAAAAAAGGTACAAAAATCCAAATTAAACGAGACAACAAAAGGAGATAAAACAACAAAATCATAGGGAGTGATGCACGGGCACCACGGCTATTTTGGTCTCTCCCAAGTGAGACATTTTTGCTCCCTCTTTTCTCTTGATTTTTCTCCCCAGATTGGGGAGATAGCATTTTTTTGTGCCTAGGGAGAAAGAACAATTCGTGTCTCTATTTGAAAATTAAAGAATAATTGTAATGTGTGTGGAATAGATTTTGTCAGTTGTACCCAATAAAATCTAAAAATTGAGGACTATTTGCAAATTAAACTAACAAACTCAATTATGATAATCTTGTTTGTGGTCTTTTGTCAATTTTCCACATGTTTCAATTTGATTGAACTTCTTCGTTGACGTAGGTTTAGTTCAAAGAGCCAATTAAGCAGCCTACCAATAAAAAAATATAAAAAAGACGAAGGCTAGTAGTGCATCTTGAGGTTATGTGATACTTATCAAACTTGCAAAAGAAGAGAAAGACCTTTGCTTCGAAAGAAATGATAATTAAGAGTGGTTTGATGAAAGAATTGAAAATGCAAGGGTGCATAAGTATATGAACGTTTTATGTTTTCTTCCTCTCCTAATTAGTCATTTTTCCTCACGTTGGAATCCCCCTCGCTGTTATAATGAAGCTAAAGTCATACAAAGACCTTCTAAATTTGAGGAAGATCAATTATATTTTCTAGGTATTAACACTAATTAGCATTGAGCAGTGTCCATCTTGAAAAGGATGAACAGATTCTAATTTCTCTCTAGAAATGGCAATCTAAGTGTCATGGCGCGACCTCAGCAAAGAACCAAGTTTCAGGTATTGGAGTAGTTTTGCGCGATGAGAATGGCTCAGTGTTGGCATCACTTGCCCAGCAACTCCCACAACTCTACACTCCTCTGATCGCTGTGGCAAAGGCAGCGTCTAAGGCACTCCAATTTGCAGCGGAGTTGGGATTCAACTGACTTATTCTTGAAAGAGATTGTCAAGTCCTTATTAAGACTCTCAAAGAAGATGGTATTTTTCTGTGCACTAGTAGCTTATTAATTGAAGATGTTCATTTTGATGCAAGACTTTTTAATGAATTACGTTACTCTCATGTAAAGAGTGAAGGTAACAAGGTTAATCATTCTTTAACTCGATATGTTTTAGAAATTTTGGATTTTGTAGTGTAGGTGGAGAATGTTCCACCACCTTTGTTTTCTGTTGTCCAAGCTAACATTTATGGTTTTCATTAATAAAAAGTTCGAAGTTCGTTTCCTCAAAAAAAATTACATTAAATAATGATTGATTCCAATTTAATGAAAAAGGGCTACATGTCATGGAAGAATGTTTATTCAACATACATGATATTTCTTTTTGAGTACAAGTGGTTTACGCATTGCATTAGTAAGAGCTCATGAGTCTCATATGTGTTTAGATCTGTGAGATTTTATAACATATGAGGTTCTCTATTGTTAATTACTCTCATATATATTCTAATCTTATTTGAGAAACTTTTTACTTTTTATTGCGCCCAAACTTTATGGAGAATGACTCTTTTGCCCTCTAATTCACGTTTCTTAATTTTCCTTTTCCTTGATATCTCTTTCACAGGTGGGTATGGTCCACCCCACATAGTGAAAAAGAACATAAGTAAACTAAATTTTGACTCAGTTGTGGGCCCTAATTTTCCTTTTAATTGGGCTCAAGTTGGCGAATTTTGTCAACTGCATGGGCCATATGTGTTCTGGGCTTAAATTACTGGTGATGATGTTTGTGGGCTTATATTTAATTTGTTGACAATTCTCTCATTGAAGCTATTGTCACTTCAGGCATTTCTTATAAACCATTAAATTATCACTGTAACAAAAACCAACAATGTTGTAGATTAAGTAATTTATACATAACGGACGTGTTTATTTCAGATTCTTCAACATTATTTGAATTACCTATGAGAAATATTGCCAATTATTATATAGCAAAATAAAAAGGAAAAGGAAAAGAAAAACACTTATCAAAAAGAGTGATGGTCCAGTTGGGTCCAACCAAGCAGGCCAAATTGAACACAAATGGCACCGGCTCGTTATCCTTCCACTGCAAAGAGCGGAAAGTGGTCGCTGCTCTGTGAAGCCAGCCTCACGCAATCTCCTTCGCTTTAGGAAACGCTGGACCCAGAGCTTTCGCCCAAGCCCATCGATTCAACTCTTTGCTTGGAACGGGCGAGCCAGCATGCGAGCCAAGTTTGGGTCCGACCAGTTGAGTTGGGCCAATGTTCCATCACCTTAGAGCCCCCACTTGGGTTACAAGCTCACGTGACCAAGCACGGCGGTAGCGATGCATTGTTTGATAGCTTGTAAATGTATACGTTGTTGTTTATTTTGTCGATGTGGGATTGCTACCTCATTGTCTCCACTTCACCTGGTGCTTTGAGGTTTAGCAATCTCTAATCTAGCAATTGATTTTTGACATCATTCAGGGAAAAAAAAGGAGGCATAATCTTACTTGTTTTATTCCTATTTTGTTCATTGCAAACCTTTTTTGTACAGGGATCTTTATTTGATATGTAGAAAAATAGCTTTCTATTATCTATATATCACCAACACAAAATTATGCTACAAGTTTGTTTCAAAACTATAAATTTAGAACTTGCCATCCATCAACATTACATTGATTCTTAACCAAGATGAGGATCCTCCATCAATTTCAGCTCATAAACAATTTGAGGAATGAGGCAGAATTCACCCATTAGCGTTTAGCAAAGTTATTAGAGATTGCATGAAAACTTCCAATACCCAAAGTTGATAGGCTAATATTGGCCACTAGTCAACTGATGATTTCGGTCCATTGAAGACTGGTTTGTGCTGTGCATAGACAGATATGACTGTTAGTGTTGATGGCTGAAATCAATTTGTGTAGAAGTTAACTATAACAACCCAAACATAGATATTATTGCCTTATTTGACTTCAAGCAAAGGACACGTTGTTTCTTCTAATTGTATAAGAAGCAAACCTATTATCCAAAGGAATAGACAATGCCATACACAATTAGATGGTTTTAATCAAGAAGTATCTATTACATTGCAAACAAATGTCGTTAACTGCTATGATGGAGTAGTAATTTTTATGTTCTTCTTTCAATTCTTTTGTTTGGATTGATGAAGAACGGATAAAGACCCGAAGACAAGAAAGCCTCACTCTTGAAGGATGTGGAGAAACATAAAACAAAATAGAGACTAAACAAGTACTCTACAGATTGAAAGGTCTTTCGACAATCTACTAGTCAACTACCATTCCTATGTCAATATTTTTGAAACTTTGATTAGTATTAATTCCATTGCTACACAAATTAAAAATTTTAAGCTGGAAGCTTGTCTGTACAAAAATGGTTACCTTGCTAGACCAGCACCTGTTTCCAGCATGTAAAGCTTTTTTTTCATTTTTATTTTTATTTTTTTACACCACAAAAGAAAACACATACTACGGTTCCACATGGTTTATACAAAAACAAGCAGTTTGGTTAGCCCATTTTCCAATATGATCCATTAGCAAATCATTAACTACAATGCACCCTATTGCTCTTCCTGCATCTTTCCAATGATTGATGTCTTCGTCTAGGAATGAATCTCTCCAGATTATATGGTGCTTCCGTGTCTGCCTTGGTTAGAATCATCATGCTTGTGAATCCCCTCCCAATTGCCTGTTGTATTGCTTCCATTGCTGCCAACATTCCAGAGGTGTTTCCAAATTTTCCTTTTGTCTGTATTGTAGTCTGTATCTTGATTAGAGTTTCCATTATCAGTTGGTATCCCTTCTGGACAGTATATGTGCCAGAAAAATAAAGGGGGTCAGATGAGCTGGTCTTCCCCCACATTTTTGAGATGGGGATTGAGCTGATTTGCTTGGCTTCCTCAAAATTTTAGACCTGGTTCAATAATTGTAGATTCCATACTCTGGAGGAGTTGTCTATAAGGTCAGAAACCCTTGTGCTGCCTAAGTCTTGGAGTTGAGAAGAGTTAAGGTTGGAGGGGAACCAAGCAGTACGGTCAATATCGATGTTTCTACTAGCCCCTACTCTTCTTTTGGAAGTATTTATCCTTGAGAGTCTTTGAAATAAGGGATTGGAGTTGACTTGATAATCTCCAGATTTTTTTGGCTAATATAGCTCTGTCAAGCCAAGCTGCTTTCGTTTTAGATAGACAGAGATCATTCCAACTCAGTTAGTGGAGCTTTCTTTTTTTCAGAGTCATGTCCCCACCATAAATTGCATATGGTTCTATTTACTGCAGTACAAACAGAATCAGGAACCTTGAAACAGGCAAAATTATAGAGGTTAAGGGAGGTTAGAACAGAGTTTGGCTTTCCAACCTTGGAGCTTTGAACTAACCTTGTCAAGCAGAGTTTGAAAGTGTGAAACTTTCCTTCTACTGTAATCAAAGTTGAATCCAAGGTATTTCCCAGGCTAAGAAACAGCTTTTATCTCTAAGGAACTTCACCATTTGTTCTTTCCTTCTTAGTGGGTGTTTGGACTAAAAAAAACTCAGGTTTGGACTTACCAGTAACTTGTCCTGAAAGTCTACAGAACCAAGATAGTTTTTCTTCAAGGAACATGAGGGATTTGTCTGTGACTTTGAAGTCAAGCATAGAGTCATCTGCAAATAGGATGGGATTAATGGTAAGGGAATTTCAACCAATTTTGATCCCACTGCAGACCTTGGTAAACTCTCCTTTCATCAAAACACATTGGCACATAAGATGAAGAGGTATGAGGATACTGGGTCATCCTGTCTAATACCCCTATTAGGTAGGAAAAAGGGTGAAAGTGTACCATTTAAAAGGAATTGGTAGGAGACAATTGAGATAGACTCCTTGATGATTGACACCCAGTGCCTAGGGAATTCCATTTTGATGATCACTGCTTGAATGAAATTCCAACCCAGCTGTCATAGGCCTTGTTCATGTCAAGCTTTAAGGATGCAAAACAAGTCTTTTGTTTTTTACATTTTTTGGTGTAATGTAATTGAAAAGCTCATAGGCCAGGATCACATTGTCTTGTATATGTGTACCTTTCACAAAAGCATTTTGGAAAGGAGTTATCAATGATGTCATAATGGCCTTAAGTCTAATGACAAGGTTTTTTGATATAGCCTTATATACTACATTGCAGAGACTAATAGGATGAAAGTCACTACAAGTCTCTGGTGAAGGTGTTTTGGAAATGAGGGCAAGGTAGGTTTTGCTTAAGGATTTAAGCAAATGAACAGAATGTAAGAAAGCCAAAACAGTATATAAGGTCTTTACCAGTGATGTCCCAGAAGAAGGCAGTAGGGGTGCCATCTGGTCCTGGGGATTTCCGAGCTCCCATTTGAAAAACTGCTTCCTTCACTTCCTCCTCAGTGACTGGATGCATTCAAGTGCTGCAGTTGGTCCTGGCTTAACCTTGGTATGCTGATGGAGTTTAGTTCTTCAATAATATGCCATGTTTCCATTTGATCCTGGGCCCAAAATATTTGCTAGAGGTGTTGGTGCAATCCTCCTCGTATTTCATCAATATCTTCGCTCCACAAACCAGAGGGTAAATATAGTCTAGTGATTGGATTATAAGCTCTTATTCTCCTCATCAAGATTTGAAAGTAGCAACTATATCTATGATCGATCTCCATACACTACCCAATTGTTTCATGCTTTTTGTGATTACATGATCTCCTCCCGTATGATGAATAGTTGTTCCAATTCCTCATGCAGAATTTTCTCTCTTACCACAACTTCCAGTGTGAATATTTGATTGAATTTCTGCCTACTTTTTCTGCTTCTCTGCAATTGTTCTATCTAGTTTCCCAAAGTCTTCCACAGCATGTAAAGCTTGAGTTACTGCATCTTCTCCATTTCATTCTAATGGAACATCCCATGGTTTTGAATGAAGGTGTTGTCCCCAAAACATACCTAAAGCATAGCATGTTCACATGTTAAAACCTCAGACACATTGACTTCCTTATTACCAACTGACAACACCTCTTCAAATTATTCTCTGCAAGTTTTACAAACTTCAATTTCTGATTATATTTTGTTGTTTTGTTAGTGATCTTTTGAAATAATAGAATTTATCCCAATATATTTTTTGACTTATGACTAAGAGGAAAGAAAACAAAGACTTCAGTTTGTTCACCAACAAAAGCAACTCTCCCTAGCTAGTGGCCAATCATTTAGTAATAATTTGACCAATCGTCCAACTACTGCAGATTTTTTATATTCTAGCTAAATTGTTGATATAATCTCATTACACACCTTAAAAAGATTATTCTTCGTAAAGTCATGTAATAATTGCATAAATTAATAGGCATGGCCTTTGTATGGTTGATGGTTCAATATTTTAGTATCAGTCATAAACCAGTTAATCACTTGACAAACTTACATGGGATAAATGAGGTAACGAAAAACGATCTCCACATTAGCAGATTTAATTCCAGCAGATATAATTCACATGTTATTCAAGTTACCCAACTCTACACGAACAGTGTATGAGTTGGCTACCACAAAGAAGGTAACTTCATTAGGATTTTGCTTAATTACTCATCACAAAGTACAAATAACATTGTCAAAAGCTTCGTATAGTGCTTCGGAGGCATTAGGGGTTTCTAAAAGGTATGTTTGGGAAAGATATAGAGCCTTTATAGGTTTTTTTTTTTTTTTTTTTTTTTTTTTTTTTTTTTTTTTTTTAAGTATATTTTTGGGAAGTGCTTAATCTTTGTAAATGAATGAGAGACTCATATTAATGTAAAACTAGTCACTAACCCGTGCGATGCACAGGAAAATTACTGAAAATGAAATCTAATGAATACAAAGCAATTATGCAAAATACCATTTAAATTAAAAGACAAATATTAGTGAATGTCGTTATCCTTAGCTATTTGTGTTACATCTAGAGTTTCATATCTAAGTTACTACAATACTACTTGTAGCAACTGAAGCTCACAATATAAGTATATTATATGAGGCCAAAACTTATATTATCTTCAAGCTGCCTTTAACCTTACAGAGTCCCTAACAAAATTTCTTTTTTATTGAATTTGATTTCAGAGGACTTATTCAAAATTATTTGAATTAAACCTTACAAATTAGAAAGAAAAAATATATAACATTACAACATTGTAGCTGATTAATATACAAATAAACTATCAATTTAATTAACATGATAAATCACTATTAGTAATTTAGAAAGCAAAAAATTAACAAAATTAAAGTTGTTACCTATTTAACCTAAAACTTTTCATATTCTAAAGTTGTCAAACACTTATTAACAAATAACTATTGATATAAAATATTTAGTAATTACTTCAATACCGCAAGTTGTTCATGCTGTAAAAAATTTGGGAGAATAACACAGCATGCATCTTAAACTCTTTCTTGCTCAGATCCTACAAAACAATATATATATATATATATATATATATATATATATATATATATATATATATCGATGGAGACAGAACAATCCATTAAAGAGACAACCAATTACGATAGTGTTGGACGCAAAGTAAAAGATTAAAAAAACTGAAGAAGCAAGCAATTTGGCTAGCATACCAGCTAGTTAATTTATATCAAAAGACAAAAAATTCTTACAATCAAATAGAATCCATAAGTAAATAAATACATGTGGTACAATCAGATAAATAAAAGCTTTGTCAAGATGATCAAGTTTGGCAATGAAGAAGACGCAGCAGCTATTGATGAGGGTAATCTCTATCTTAAACTTGTGATAATGATGAAGATGCAACAACTACTAATTATGCAGATCTAGCATAATCTTATTTTGATTCAACTACAACAAAAATGACGATAATTACCATAAAAAGATTATCAAAAAACAGTCTTTTATGATATAGCCAAGAGTACAATCATAGCTAATAGGAGGAATTTTAAATCAATTTCAATGATGAAGGAGGGATTCACTTAAATGAGGAGGAGAAGTATCATGTTCTGAGTGTAGTATTGAAATTTAAACTCTATAATTCAATTTGCTAACTACTAAAATACCTTAGCAAATTGAATTTATGCAGGCACAGATTACATCAGTCAATTGAATTTTTGTAGGCACAGATACTACTAAAACTCTATCATTCAATTTTCTAACTACTAAAACTATATCACACGGATACTACTAAAACTCTATCACACTGATTACACAATATAAACCAAAAATTTTACCATCTCGAACATTAAAAAAAAAAAATCAATTTTAAACATAGAAAAAAACAATTATATATCAGTACAAATGCATAACCTAAATACATAAAAACTCATATATGACCCACAACACAAAAGAGGTAGTAACAAATTTAAAAAGAAAAAGAAAAACTGCAATAAAAAAGAACAACACTATTAATCTAATCCTTACATTGAACTATTGTGTTGGCAGCCACAAGAATAGAGGTCAAGAGCAACTGGGATTTAGAGATACCTAAACTGAATCATCCAGCTTTTCAATATTAATATAGTGTGAGGAGAGGAAGAGATGAAGGAGTTAGAAAGCCAAAGTCTGGTGTTAGGAAGCTGAAGGGTTGCCGTTTGAAATTGTAACCATGGAACACAAAGGGTTGCTATTTAAAATTGTAACTGTGGAACACTAAAGGTTGCCATCTAAAATTGTAACCGTGGAACACAAAAAGTTGGAAATTATTTTCTTTTTATTAGTATTTTTAAATTTAAGAAAACAAGTTTTAAATTGTAGGACAAATTCAAGAAAAAGAATGGTAATGATATGGCAGCTGATGTGGCTCAACCTGGGCGTAGTAATATTAAATGCTACGCTTCAGTTTTTAGTAATGTATAGATTGGACTAGAAATATGAATTCATGAAAGAGTATATTTTTAAGTCTCTTGACATGTATATTTAATTTTACAAATTAAAAATTAAAAACCTTAAATCTTTGATTTCCAGCCTTTAAAAGTTCACTTTAAAAAAAATACTCCAAAGAAAATGATAAAGAAATAATTAGAACATCAAATCTAAGAACTAAATATACATGTATGCCTAATAAAATAAAATAAAAACCAGTAGGCATGTGATGACATTTTTAGGGTCTAATTAATTATGATTACTAATGGATATACTAGATTACAATTTCTTTCTTCATTATTTTAATGACATATAATACATAATCGAAATTAATTTTCCAAACATTATAACACATAAGTATTATAAAATAACTAATAACGAACACGCGCATTGTACAGAACATTCACTAGTTTTCTCAATTAGTCTCATTATTTTCATTAAAAGACAAATCAATCTAGTCGTATGCTAGATAAATAGTTGAATTTTTTATTTATTTTTATTTTAGACTACCATCGACAAACCCAATCCTCTTATGTTTGGAACAATAGCCATTTTTTTTAGGACAATAGCAGGAGCTGTGTCATATTCATTTCCAAATAACACAAAAAAGGGGAAAAGTTACCCCTTCTTCCCTTAAAAATTTAGAACCACTTCTATTACTCCAACCAAACCCAGTCCCGATCCTCTATGTCCTGCAACCACCTCGGCAATCTCCTCGTTTCATCATTCTCTCTCTTCACTTTTTAGATTAGTCTAATATGGAGTAATGTAAAATAGAGAATGAGAATTTTTTTTTTTTTTTTTTTTTTTTTGAGGGACAAAATAGAGAATGAGATGTAAAGTGGATTGGTAAGGTATTAATGTAAATAAAATACTATTTTTTTTGTGATGCAAATGCAAAATGCTTCTTCTTCACTCTTTTTTTTTTTTTTTTTTTGCATTTTCGGATAGGAACGTAGCTACAGTCTTGCCAAGTAATTAATTATAAATCCGAAGTGTATGGTATATGGATGTATGTATTTGTGCACGATCTTATTCGAAAAGAACATTTGTAGACTGTCTATATAAATTGCATTAAAAACATCCACTTCATTTGAAGCTCAAAACTAATTTCTCTGATATATACATCAAACAAGAATTCCTTTTGTTTTTGAAAAACCAAGCCTTAGAACATCCAACATTTTCATAATACAGTTTCGTGTGTTACAACCCACCAACGTCAAGTTTTTTTTTTTTTTTTTTTTTGAGATCCCAAAGAGTTACAAATTCACCAATTGCTAATGTCTAAGTGAATTCAAAATATAGAAGGTATGGCTGTATTATTTACATCTTTTACATATAAATTGGAAGTTTATTGAATTCATATGGTGTACACAAAACAAAGTTGAGATTTATAGAAGCATATGTAAGCATATGGGAAGAAGCATAGTTTTAGACAATGAGAAAATGCAAAACTGCAAAAGTACTACGGGAAGTGCTGAACGCTGCGTGCGTACTTATGTTTATTCGCACATACAACAAAGCAAGTTTGAGAAAACCGTATCCTAGTAAATTTGTATCAATTACAAAAGTGGACTCACTATATAATAATAATATAATTGTATATGATATAAAAATGATATACTATATTATTCACTAAAATTCACAAAATAAGTTGTTACCTATTACGACATAAAGGTAAATTGAAAAATGAAAATTAAAAATAAAAATAAATTTTTAAATCCACAAATTAGGACACGTTTAATTTTTAGCTTTAACTATTTGTGGTTATGACCTTAAAACGTCATATGTTTTATTTAAAAAAAAAAGGGGGGCGGCTATGTGCACACACGCATGGTGTATGTGGATAGGCTAGTAAGCACTGCCATTATCTTTGCTTCCAAAAAATTTCAGATTTTTATGCCAGATTTTCCAGGATTTAGATTTTTGGTGATTTAATAGAATTCTTTTTTTTTTTTTTTTTTTTTTTTTTATAAATACATCATCTTCCTAAAAATATCCAATAAAAGTCTCATTTGATAATGTGTATTGGAAGAGGCTTCGACTACCAAACCTTGGAATTGAATGATTATAGCCTTAGTGATTTTTGAGATGAGAAACACAGTTATGGTTAGTAGAGGCAAAGGAGGAGTAAGAGGAGGGCTAGAAGAAGAAGCAAAATACTCAAGAGGAAAAGAAGACAAAAAGAAGAAAATACCTATGAAGGTGATGAGTGTTGATGTGATGATCGGTTCAGTGAATTACCAAAATCTTTTGAAATTGAGGTATATCTAAACATTTCAAGTCATCTATTTTTTTTCTCTATTGTTAACACACATACTCGGGTGGGTTTTGAACAGATGGCCTCACCCTTGTGAAATGAAGTGTCATTTGAGCCAAGGCTCCTTAGCCCTTTCAAGTCATTAATTTAAATAAATATGCAAAAGGGGAAACTTGTAGAAATTTGAACCTTAAAACCCTAAAATGGTTAATGATCTAACATGTGGTTAGACATGACAAAATGGGTTAGAATTTTCTGACCCGAATCGACCTAACCCCAAAAAAACTCGACTCAAACCTGATTTTTTTCACTCGAAGCAAAAACGAGTTGACCCGTGACCCGACTCGTGTTTTTTGCGGGTTAACCCAACGCAACCCGACTCGCAACCCGAACCATTTTTTAAAAAAAATATTTTTTTGGTAAAAAAAAAAAGTAAAATCAAGAAAATATTGGTTTAATTTTTTGTTGTGAGTTTTAAGAAAACAACTAATACATTTACATAACTACATGCAAATTAATTGAAAGATGAATGGTTGAGCATTCTGTAATGAGTAAAGATTTTTATATATCAAATAGCAAAGTACATGCCAAGATAATCTGGTTATAGTAGAGTTAAAAACATAAATTTAAAATTGTAAACATGTGTGAGAAACGTTCACAAGTGTGAAAATAGTGAAGCCAAAATATCAAATTAGCATAAATTATGAATGCTCAGATCTATTTTTTAACAATTTATGTCCAAAATAAATGGCTTTTCAAAATAAATTATGATATTTCCTAAAGTATGGGTTGCTTAACAATAATATAATATTCATAAAAAAGATCATGTATAAATAAGTAAACAATTAAATTTTAATATATATCTCAAATTGAAATAGAGTGTCAACCACAACAAAAAAAATAAATTTTCCACAAGTTGTTTTAAAGAGCAGCAGTTCATTAAAAAAAATAAATTTTCTTCATGGATTGAGTTAAAGACACCAACTGATCCCAGTTGCTGGTGACACTAATTGGTGTGTGGATGGAGTGATTTGTAGCATAAGAGTTGTCTCTATGACTATTGGGTGAAGTAATTTGAGAGGGACAAAGAGCTCTCAAAATGAGAGGTAAAAATTGGGTAAAGATTATTGGGTTTTTGTGATTTGTTTTGCTATGATTTATAATTGATTTGTTATAATTTTTTTTTTTTTTTAATTAGACTGTGTCTAAAGATTTTTTTTCATTATCTGAATATGTGAATTGTTTTGTGGATTTTCCTTGTTATCCAGATTTGTAAATTGTCCAAATGTTTAGCTAAATGTTTTCTTGATATTCTTGGGACAACTAGACAAGGGATGATTTGATAGTTTTTTTCATTTTTGGTTTCATGGGTCAGCTTGTAAATTGTTTGGGAGAGGGGGCCAAGTATATTAATTTTAGAGCCAAAAGTAATTTTTTTATGCTAATATATATGCTAGGGAATTTTTTTTAAAAGGTTGGGGGGGGGGGGGGGGGGGGTGGGGGCCATGGGCCCCCTCAGCGCCTAGGTAGTTCCGCCCCTGATTCAAAAGCAGTTCACACAGCTCCTCAGTATGTAATTACATGCTATTCCAAACTAAGCATGAAATCACATATTCTCATCTTCAAGTTTCTTTTCATCATGTGCGCTTGAAGAAGCTTCAACTACCAAGCCTTTAAACTGTATGGTTACGCCTTCAATGGTTTTTTAGATGAGTAACACAATTACAGTTAGTCGAGGAAGATGAGAACGAAAAGAACAAGAAGAAGTAAATACTTATTTTGCTAACAATAAATATTAATGTAATCTAATCAGTGAATTACCAGAATGTATATCTAGATTTTCAATTCATGGTTATTGAAAATTAGAAATTAAAATGTCAAAACTTTGTTAGCTAAATGACTTATAATGGTATGGCATGAGTCCACATCTCTTATCTAATCAACATTCTTCAAAAGATTATCTAGTGATGAGGAATGAGGCAATTAAAACTGGTATTTAGTAAATATAGATATTGCAATCAATATTCTTCAAATTATTTTCTCTGTGTTTTCTAAGAACTAGGAATAGAAGAAATGTAAAGGCCTGTTTTTATTTTGAGAAATTAAAACTTTTTTTTCCTACGTGCTTTAGGTTACCAAACAAGTTTTTGTGTGTTAGAAAGTAGAAAACTGTTCTAAAAAATAGAGAATTGAGAAAAAAAAAAGATAGTTACCAAAACATACCCTTATATTTTTATTAAAGATTGAATGTGCACCTCATCAACCAAAAAAAAAAAAAGTACAACAATCCAAATTAAACGAGGAGAAAAAAGGAGATAAAACAACAAAATCAAAGAGAGTGTTACAAGCACCGAGGCCATTTTGGTCTCTCCCAAGCAAGACCTTTTTGCTCCCTCTTTTCTCTCGATTTTTCTCCGCAAATTAGAGCACCCACAGTAGATGTGAGATATGTGCCAAATGCTAAATATTTGGCACATATCCCACACCAACCGCAAAAAACAGCCTCCCATCAGACATGGCATATGTGGTAAAAATAAAAATTATTTTATATTCACTCTTCTCTCTCCTCTCTCTTCATTTGTTCTTCTCGTCTTTCTCACTCTCTGGTTCCCTCTCTCTTCTCTCTCACTCTCTGGTTCTTTGGTTCCCTCTCTCTTCGATCTCACTCTCCGGTTCCCTCTCTCTTCGACCAGTCCGGCAGCGACGACGGCGTGCTCCGACGACGATCTCACCCACGCTCCAGGCACGATGGCGATCTCACCCACGCTCACACCCACGACGACGGCGATCTCACCCACGCTCCAGCCACGACGGCGTAGCTCCGACGACGATCTCACCCACGACGACGGCGTAGCTCGATCTCACCACGCTCCAGCCACGCTCAATCTCGCCAATCTCACCCCTAGGCCGCCGTCGATCTCACCCTCTTCCCTCTCCTCTCTGTCCGCCTTTCACTCTGCCTCTCTCTAGTTATGGTTTTTTTTTTTTTTTTTTGGCTGCAATTTGGGTTGATCTGATGGTGGTGGTGGGCTGTGGGCTATGGGCGGTGACAGTGGCAGTGGTGGTGGGCTGTGGGGGTGATGGTCGGTGGTGGTTTTTTTTTTCCTAGTGATTGTGGCGGCAACAATTTTTCTGGTTGTGGTTGTAGTTGTTGTTGTTGTTGTTGTTGCGGTTCTGGTTTTTCTGGTGATTGTGGCTGCAACAATTTTTCTGGTTGTGGTTGTAGTTGTTGTTGTTGTAGTTCTGGTTTTTCTGGTTTGCGGTGGTGGTTGATGAGGACGATGATGATGGGGAGAGGAATTTAATATATTATTTTAATGTGTAGGAAATATTATTTTAATGTATAGAATTGAAGTATAAAACATCTGATAAATGCGATGTTGTAAAATGATGTGGTAAAATAATAAAGTAGGGTTTTAGTGTGGCAAAATGGCATAATTTTTGCCACATCTACTACGGATGCTCTAAGAGAGATAGCATTTTGGTGTGCCTAAGGAAAAAGAACAATTCGTGTCTATATTTGAAAATGAAAGAATATATAATTATAATGTATGTGGAACTGATTTTGTCAGTTGTACTCAATAAAATCTTAAAAGTGAGGACTATTCGCAAATTAAACTAACAAACTCAATTATGACAATCTCGTTTGTGGTCTTTTGTCAATTTTCCACATGTTTAAATTTGATTGAACTTCTTCTTTGACCTAGGTTTAGTTCAAGGAGCTAATTATGCAACTCACATCTACAAAACATGATGAAGGCTAGTAGTGCATCTTGAGGTTATGTTTACTTATCAAACTTGCAAAAGAGGAGAAAGACCTTAGCTTCGAAAAAATGATAATTAAGATTGGTTTGATGAAAGACAAAGAGATGCTCATGTATGTGTAATTAGAAACTCATAAAAAAGTTCCATATCTGCTAAATGTATTTGAAAATGCAAGGGTGTATAAGTATATGAAGTAATGAAGGTTTTATGTTTTCTCTCTCTCCTAATTAGTCATTTTTCCTCCTCTCTCTTATAATGAAGCTAAAGTCAAACAAAAACCTTCTATATGAGAGGAAGATCAATTATATTTTCTAGATATTAACACTCATTAGCATTGAGCAGTGTCCATCTTGAAAAGGATGAACTGCTTCTAATTTCTCTCTAGAAATGGCAATCTGAGCGCCATGTCCTAATTTACTAAAAATAAGGGATCATGATAATTAGCATTAAATAATGATTGATTCCAATTTAATGAAAAAGAGCTACATGTCATGAAACAACTCTTCACAGGTGATTTACACATTGCATTAGCAAAAACTTATGAATCTCATATGTGTTTATATTTAAGAGAGTTTTTTACCTATAACATTATCTCCTAGTGATTACTCTCATATATATTCTAAACTTTATGAGAATTGACCCTTTTGCCCTCAAATCCACGTTTCTTAATTTTCCTTTTCGTTGGTATCTCTTTCACAGGTGGGCATGGTACCCCCCTCCCCATCCACCCCCCACATATTGAAATAGAACAGGACTAAATTTTGACCCAGTTGTGGACCCTAATTTTCCTTTTTATTGGGCTCAAGTTGGCGAAGTTTTATCAACTGCATGGGCCATATGTGTTCTGGGCTTAAATTACTAATGACGATGTTTATGGGCTTATATTTAATTTGTTGACAATTCTCTCATTCAAGCCATGATCACTTCTGGCATTTCTTATAAACTATTATTTTTTGTACTATTTATGGGTGCTATTACACTTTTTGATATTATTTATGAGTTTCACTGTATTATTTCAGCTACTTTTTAGCTTTATCTACATTACTTTCAGCAAAAGGTTTTTAATTTTCAGTTAAATAAGGTGTTCCTAAACAGTCACTAACAAAAACCAACAACGTTGTAGATTAAGAGTCTGTATGACATTCACTTATTTTGCTGAAACTGAAAACTTTTTACTGAAAGTACTGTAGACAAAGGTAAAAGTTAGTTAAAATAGTACAGTAGGACATATGAATTATACCAAAAAATACAGTGGAACCTATGAATAATAGCAAAAATAAACTGAATAAAATAAGTTGACAAAAATAATCTTTATGAAACAGACACTAAATAATTTATATATAACATACATGTTTATTTCAGATTCTTCAACATTATTTGAATTACCTATGAGAAATATTGTCAATCATTCAATTGGAAATAGACAAAGAATCCACATACAAAACCTCTAAGGCTGGCGGTGGTGAATCTTCTAACCATACAATATCCTCATCTATATGCCTAGCATAGCAAGCTAAGGACTGAGCAACCCTATTTGCAGTTCGTCGGATGCTCTTTATTTCCATATGCCAGAGACCGCCTGCAATATAGTGAATATGATCATAAATATTGCCCAGCCGAGACACCGCACCACACCATGAACACTCCTAGTTCTATATGCTTTTTAGGGTAATTGTTAATAAATCATTTTAGAAAAATTTTGACACAATTTTTATGGAAAGTATAAGAAGTTATTGAAAATATTAATTATTTTTTTCTTTTCCCATAAAATTTTTTCTAAAAATATATCCTAAATTAATACCACATCGGCGCATCATTAACTTTCCCTAATTAAAATGATTTGATGTAATTAAAGCAACTTTAAATTTTATTTTAATAGACTTTGAACCGCCATTGAAATGAAATTGACAACTTTGACAATAGGTTAAGTTTTTTTTTTTTTTTTTACCAACAAGGCAAAACACATAGTAATGAAATTGTTTCATAAATAAATAAATATATATATATATATATATATATATATTTAAAAAAAAAAAAAAAAAAAAAAAAAGAGAGATCCGACCTGCCGGATTCGAACCAGCGACCTAAGGATGTCTGTTAGAGTCCAACTACAGTCCTCCGCTCTACCAACTGAGCTAAGGTCGGATTTCGATATTACCAACCAACTCTTGACTTATTCTATCTTCTATATTTATTATATTGCAAAATGAGATGGAAAAGAAAAACACTATCTATCAAAAAGAACGATAATTCAGCGTGTGAATTACACTTGGGTTGGGCCAATATTCTAACTCCTCAAAACCCCCCACTTGGGTTATAAGATTACGTAACAAAGCTCAGCGTCTAAGATGGACTGTTTGATAGCTTATAAATGTATACAAGATTGTTGATTTTGTCGACGTGGGATTGCTACCTCATTGTCTCTACTTCACCTGGTGCTTTAATTTGAGGTTTAGCAATCTCTATTCTAGCAATTGATTTTTGACATCATCCATGGAAAAAAAGAGGCATAATCTCACTTGTTTTATTCCTATTTTGTTCATTGCAAGCCTTTTTTTGTACAGGAATCTTTATATGATATGTAGAAGAATAGCTTTTTATTATCTATATATCACCAACACAAAATTATGCTACAAGTTTGTTTCAAAACTATAAATTTAGAACTTGCCATCCATCAACATTACACCGTTTCTTAGCCAAGATGAGGATCCTCCATCAATTTCAGCTCATAAAAAATTTGAGGAATGAGCCCATTAGTGTTTAGCAAAGGAATTAGATATTGCATGAAAACTTCTAATACCCAAAGTTTATAGGCTAATATTGGCCACTAGTCAACTGATGATTTCGGTCCATTGAAGACTGGTTTGTGCTGTGCATAGACAGATATGACTGTTAGTGTTGATGGCTGAAATCAATTTATGTAGAAGTTAACTATAACAACCCAAACATAGATATTATTGCCTTATTTGACTTCAAGCAAAGGACAGGTTGTTTCTTCTTATTGTATAAGAAGCAAACCTGTCATACAAAGAAATAGACATTGCCATACACAATTAGAAGGTTTTAATCAAGAAGCTAAGTATCCATCACATTGCAAACAAATGTTGTTAAATGCTATGATGGAGTAGTAATTTTCAAGTTCTTCCTTCAATTCTTTTGTTTGGATTGATGAAGAACGGATAAAGACCCGAAGACAAGAAAGCCTCACTCCAGAAGGATGTGGAGAAAACATAAAACAAAGTACAAACTAAACCAGTACTCTACAGATTGAAAGGTCTTTCAACAGTCTACTAGTCAACTACCATTCCTATGGCAATATTTTTGCACTTTGATTAGTATTAATTCCATTGCTACACAAATTAAAAATTTTAAGCTGGAAGCTTGTCTGTACAAAAATGGTTACCTCGCTAGACCAGCAAATTTGTTAAAGGACCAATGTCCTTGATCTAGAACCTAGTCCGTATAATCGAACACATACACAAGTACACCAGTTTCCGGAATGTAAAGCTTTTTTTTTTTTCCTTTTTTTTTTTTTTTTCTTTTACACCACAAAAGAAAACACATACTATGGTTCCACATGGTTTATACAAAAACAAGCAGTTTGTTTAGCCCATTTTCTAATATGATCCATTAGCAAATCATTAACTACAATGCACCCTATTGCTCTTCCTGCATCTTTCCAATGATTCATGTCTTCTTCTAGGATTGAATCTCTCCAGATTATATGGTGCTTCCTTGTCAGCCTTGGTTAGAATCATCATGCTTGTGATTCCCCTCCCAATTTCCTGTTGTATTGCTTCCATTGCTGCCAACATTCCAGAGGTGTTTCCAAATTTTCCTTTGGTCTGTATTTTAGTTTGTATCTTGATTAGAGTTTCCATTATCAGTTGGTATCCCTTCTTGACAGTATATGTGCCAGAAAAATAAAGGGGGCCAGATGAGCTGGTCTTCCCCCACATTTTTGAGATGGGGATTGAGCTGATTTGCTTGGCTTCCTCAAAATTTTAGACCTGGTTCAATAATTGTAGATTCCATACTCTGGAGGAGTTGTCTATAAGGTCGGAAACCCTTGTGATGCCTAAGTCTTGGAGTTGAGAAGAGGTAAGTTTGGTGAGGAACCAAGCAGTATGGTAAGATTTCAATGAATGGTTAAAAATAGAGTAGAATACCAAAACAATTATAAAAATATATGATAGAATAATGATGTATAAAATTATGAGGCGTCAAATGCTAATTTTTCAAACTATCAAAATGTCAATCGAAAGTCAAGTGTCTTTGTTTTATATATATATATTAAGGTTGGCTAATAATAATAATAATTATTATATTATATTATTATTATTATTATTATTATCCCTTTTTTATTACTCCATGACAGAACAAGACAATTCACCAGATGACCTACTTTGTGTTTACGTGTGAATCATGTGATACTTTTGTTTCAACCAATGGAATTCTTATAATCTACTGAATCATTGTTCTCCCTTTTTCCTTTTTATTTCAGAGTTCATAGTATGAAATTTGGTCCATATATCTCTAACACATATCTTGAAGCTTTAAAGTCTGTAGGGACCAAATGAAATTTAATGTTGGAATATTCTCGTCGTTGAAGATTTGAAGTCTTCTTCAAAACTATTGCCTATGTGACTATTCCTTTGAATGTGTCCGGTCCTTCCATGCATGCTTTTCATAATCTATTATTAATTATTCTAACAGAAAATACAATTTATATTTATGTGATTTAGTGATTGAAGTTTCATGATAGGTGGATACAACAACGCGCTTCCATCTTATGCCATAATCTGATTTAAAATTTGACCATTGGATTGAAAGAGTGTGATAAAATATTTGTTTTGATGAACTTTGAGCTCAATCAAATGGTTGGATTATGAGAACGTGACTAATCAAAATTTCTTGATATTTTGGTACAATGACACATGTCCATAATGTTCTAGACTTAAATCCAAAATCTAACCGTTGAATTGGAAGAATATGGTGATATATTGGTGTTTGTAAAGTATGACAAAAATCAGAAGGTCGGATTGTGAAAAAAGAGTAGTCAAAGTTTGCAAAACTTGCTCAATATTTGGTCAAACATGGTCAACATTGAAGTTAGGTCTATGACCCATTGGAAAATTGAAAAAGGACAAGGATTTCCTGCACACTTGTGTGGAGGAGTTGCTATAAACAAGATTAGGTGGCAACAATCCATAATGACACTTGTCCTAGTATCATGTGAAACGCACATGGTTAGTTTTAGTTTGTATTGTCCGTTAACCAACATTTTCTCTCTCTCTCAAACGTCAAACACGCAAAAAGTTATCCATCTCTCCTCTGAAACCATGATTCTCATTCAGCAAAAAAAAAAAAAAAAAAAAAAAAAAAAAAAAAAAAAAAAAAAAAAAAAAGAAAAAAGAGAAAAAGAAAAAGAAACCATCACTCTTTCTCCTCTCTCTTCCCCTCTCTCTTCGAAATCATCAGACTCTTTATTCATCTTTCTTCCTCTCTCTTCCTCCTTCATTCCTCTCATCAAAAACCACAGCCACCTCAACCCATAATAAAAAAACTATTGCTGCCAATCCCACCTAAAACCAAAGATCCAACATGCAATAAGGAATCCTCCCAAAATTTAGATCTAATATGTGCACAGTGAGGATTTTGGCTCTGGTATGTGCAAATATTTTGGAAATCAGGGTTTTGTTTTGGTGCTAAATCATTGGGGATTTTTTTTCTGGGATTTTGGATTCTTGCTGTTTGGATGCCAAGAAAATATTCAAGACTGAAATTAATTTACTTTTTTATGAATGAAACTAATTCAAAGCTTCTTGAGATGAAGGCAAATTTATCATGCTTGAGATGGCAAAGAGCAAGAAGGGATGGACGAAGGAGGTGAAGAAAAGAGAGAAAAGGGATCTGATGGCTTGATGGGTGAAGAAGAAAGTGAATTTGGATTTTGAGAGAGAGAGAAAGAGAGAGAGAGAGAGAGAGTGTGTGTGTGTGTTGCTATAATTTTAACGGAGAAAGTTAACTAAAATCTAATCATGTGCGTTTTACATGATACTAGGACAAGTGTCACTATAGATTGTTGCCACCTAACCTTGTTTGCAGCAACTCCTGCACACTTGTGTGTAGGAAATTCTTGTACATTGAAAAATTGTGGGTACATAGTAGGTAATCCCTTCACTACATCCACATTTTCATTTCTTAAATCATCCACAAGTCACATTCACATTCAAGCTTTGGCCGATATGAAGAATGTCTCTCATTTCTCTTTCCTATTTTAAATTGAGATATTGAATAAATAAACAATCTATCTTCTTTTATCAAAAAAAGAAAAATTGATGTAAAAAAAAATTGCAAGAAGTGAGATTTCATAGTGTTTCTATCTTTTATTAATAATAATAATTAATAAAAAGTGATATTTCAAAGTGACAACAACAACAAAAAAAAAGTGGCGTGGTTGTCATAAATGAAATACATAGTTTTGTTATAAAAATAAATAAATAAATAAATAAAGTTACATTGATTTAAAACAAACCCAGCCATGTCTTATGTAAAGACCTAATTTGAACCTAACCCAAAAGGTACATGGACTTAGGCCCAAAAAATCCAAAATAATAAATTTGTAGAGAATGGGTTAGAAAACTGGGGTTTAATGAATTAAGCAACAAGTAAACAGATCTTGGTGACAAAGAAAGGGAGATAACAAGTTTTTAATAAGAAAAAACGTCAACGGCAAGGTCCGAGGAGACTGATTCTTATGTATTACTTTTGAAGCTTGATTACAAGTCTGGTTCTAGATTGCTACAGTGTTTCTCTCTTGATTTTCTGATCCTTCTTCCTTCAGGGGTCTCTTACATTATATATCCCCTTCCCCATGACCCTAACCTTCCACTTGTTGATCATCCAAGCCACCACTTGAGTACCTATCCCATCAGACACCCTCTTTGGCTTCCTGTGAATCGTAGTAGCCAAGGCAACACTATTCAGGGATCTTCTCCACATAAATGCGGCCAGAAAATTAGCTGCAGGGCATTCAATGCGGTGGCAGCAGTTTTTCCTTAGGTATTTCTTAGCTTCCCCTCTCTAGTACGCTCGAGGTGTACGTCCCTGTCACTGGAGTTTCCTAGAAAGTCACCTTAATCATTGGGATCTACATCAAGTCCGTGCTTAGCCTATTCGAGGAGGTATTACTCCTTGGACCACCCTCCCCTTCATATCATACTCGTAAAGCTCTGAGCTTAAAACACTTACCATCATCTACTCGTCCTCTGATCACCCATGTTCTCAGCCAAGGCCCAAGGCCCAAAATACCATTTGGGTCCTCAACCCTACATCTTATTATTATTTTTTTTTTTATATAAAAAAGAAAGCCCCACAATACCATTTTTATCTTTTAGTAAAAAAAAAAAAAAAAAGAAGGAAAAGACAAAACCCTAGCTCCCTAACGCTCTCCCTCTCCCTTTCACTAAAAAATAAAAATAAAATAAAATAAAAAGCCCTTATCTCCACCTATTGTTAATTCTCTCTCTTTCTCCCAATCATAATCAAACCCAAAAGGTTGGTCTTCTTAGATCCTTATCTTTTTTTTTTTTTTTTTTTTTTTTTTTGTTAATGTATTGTGGTTTAGTAAATGTATTTGCTTGTTTATTTCATTTATCTAAATTCTGGGTTTGGTTTAGATATACCTCTTTCATAATATATCATCTAGTATTGTAGGCAAAGTTCTTGATAGTTTGGTACTAGCCCATTGTGTAATGTTTATGTGTATTGGTGGCCTCAACAAATCTGTTGATTCATGGGAAGCGTTTTTCACTTGATAATAGTGCTTTGTTCAATTTGTGTTTTAGCCTTTTAGAGTTTGCCTCTTCTTTGTTAGTAAAGTTCCAAGTAAAGACAAAAGTAGCTTATAGTTATATAACAGGATTGGTGATTATATTATTCTTTTATTATTTTATGCAATATATATTGATAGATCATATTAGACTAACGAATATATGTAGTTCAGACATATATATATATATATATATATATAGAAGGCTTATTAACTTTAACAATCTCTAAAGTTATATTATTTTATTTATATTTATATTAAAAATGATTAATACTAAAGTTCTAAAATTTTTTTCCCAATATTTTCTATAAACTTATGATATGATAAGTGGTTATTTGAGGGAACAATCAGTCAATTGAAAGAGGTGATAGCTTTTATTATAAAAAATGTTTTGAAATCGATGAGCTTTAATTATATGCAAGCAACTACTGCACATATATATTTTCTTAGTATAATCAACATTAATTTTTTTTTTTTTTTTTTTGCTATTTTATTTAGGTTGTCAAAATAAGTGATAAATTTGCTCATTATAATTTTCAATTAATTGCTATTGTTGGTACATATGTGATTTCACGTGACTTGTTGTGGTGATGGATATATTGTTAAGGGTGATGGAGATGTACTATTAATATAATTATTGGTGGCAGATGTTTTCTTTTAAATTCTCATTAACTGGAGCACTACAATGTTCTTATATATTTATTCAGTTTAATTTAAAATATTGCAGACCAATGCTAAAGGAGGAGATCACAATATAAATAATGACACAAGATGACTATGAGGAGGAAGATGACTCTTAGATGGAGGACGACATTAACTCAGATGATAATTGATCTTCCAATATTTATGCTTTCAAGTTTAGTAAAGGATATAATATAGCCTTTGTGTATAATTGAACAACATGCTATTTTGTAGACCTTTTAATAATTTCATTTTTAATGCACTTATTAGTTTTGAACAATTATGGATTTGTGTTTGTTATTTGAATGGAGAAACTTTTATGAACAATTATGGATTTGTGTTTGTAATTTATATATTAATTATTCCATGTTCAGAAATATTTGATATTATCAAATAAAATAAAAATATCATAAATTTTTTTTCGATGGAGCTATTTTTTTGCAAATAATGTATGAGTGACAAGATAAATGGTTTTTAATAACGGCTAAAGTTTGTCAAAAAAAATGTAATTGGTTGCATTGATGTTATATTTTTTATGAAAAACTAGGTATTTACGATGGCTTTTAGTTGTCGAAAAAATACATTAATGACGGTCATTGTTCGTCGCAAAAGGTATTTGGTTGACCAACTTCCTCGTTTAAAGTTCTATTTTTGATGACAAGGCAAGTATTTATGATGACTTTTAGTTGTCGAAAAAAATACATTAACAACAGCCTTAGTTCGTCGCAAACTCTATTTGGTCGTCCAACTTCCTCGTATGAAGTTGAATTTGCGACGGCAATTATTAAGTACTTACAACAGAGTTTTGCTGTCAAAAATAAGTGTTAGCGACGGCCTTGCTGGCAATATAGTATTACCGACGAGGCTTTTGCCGACGGACGTTGACGGCTTTTTGCCATCGGTAATACGAATTTGTGACGGCTTTTTGTGCTTTTGCGACGAACTTTGACCATCGCAAATAAGCTTATTTTTTGTAGTGATATTTACTGGGCTTCCTCAAAATTTTAGATCTGGTTCAATAATTGTAGATTCCATACTCTGGAGGAGTTGTCTATAAGGTCAGAAACCCTTGTGATGCCTAAGTCTTGGAGTTGAGAAGAGGTAAGTTTGGAGAGGAACCAAGCAGTATTGTAAGATTTCAATGAACGGTTAAAAATAGAGTAGAATACCAAAACAAATATAAAAATATATAATAGAATAATGATGTATAAAATTATGAGGCGTCAAAATGCTAATTTTTCAAAATATCAAAATGTCAATCGAAAGTCAAGTGTCTTTGTTATATATATATATATATATATATATGTGTATATATATATATATATATATATATATTAAGGTTAGCTAATAATAATAATAATAATAATAATTATTATTATTATTATTATTATTATTATTATCCCTTTTTGATTACTCCATGACAGAACAAGACAAGACACCAGATGACCTACTTTGTGTATACATGTGAATCATGTGATACTTTTGTTTCAACCAATGGAATTCTTATAATCTGCTGAATCATTGTTCTCCCTTTTTCCTTTTTATTTCAGAGTTGATAGTATGAAATTTGGTCCATGTATCTCTAACACATATCTTGAAACTTTAAAGTCTGTAGGGACAGTTTACCAAAAAAAAAAAAAAATTATTGACCAAAAAAAAAAAAAAGTTTACCAAAAAAAAAAAAGTCTGTAGGGACCAAATGAAATTTACTGTTGGAATATTCTCGTTGTTGAAGATTTGAAGTCTTCTTCAAAACTATTGCCTATGTGACCATTCCTTTGAATGTGTCCGGTCCTTCCATGCATGCTTTTCATAATCTATTATTAATTATTCTAACAGAAAGTACAATTTGTATTTATGTGATTTGGTTCTATTTACAATTTATTATGTCTTTTTTTAATAAATAGATAAGATTTGAAATTTGTAAATGTTTGCTCTATGATAATTATTCTTTACAAACATGTCAAAATATGAATGAGTTTCTTTATATGATTGATCTTTACCATTATGCCAAAATATGAATGGATTTCTTTTTTGTGTAAGCTTGGTTCAAATTTAGGTCATTTGTTCGACGACAGTGCGTTTTACCTATTGAATTGACTAGAACTCACCATTACATTTGACCCCCTAAAATTGTGATTAAAATGAAATAGAGAATGTTAAAGGTTCAAGCTACTTCACAATTTTTTTACAAATTACTAACGTGGCAAATAGTTATTAATAAGTAAAAAAGTGATGTTAGTGCTGAATCTTGATAAGATCCGGTAAAAAATTGCCACATTAGCAATTATATATAAAAATGTTATAAACTCAAATGAAATTATTAGGATTCTACTTAAATTATCAAATTTACCTCTTGTGGTTCTATCACAATTTAGTGCTATGAACGGTTCAGTTGTTACATTTTGACCCTTCGAATTAAAATAAAATCATTGGACAGTTTTAGATGGAATTCTTTAACGATTTGTTTTTTTAGTCTGAACATTGGGGAGTCAAATGTAATAACTAAAAGCTTCAACGTGGTAAATTGTAATTTATCATCATCGTAGATGTCAGCAGATGGCCTACTAGTATTATACTTCTGTTTCAACCAACAGCATTCAAATTATTCAAGCTTTAAAGTTCTGTAGACTGTAGTGCCTTTCATCGTCTATTTAAAAGTTGTCCCCCACCCTACTCTCATTCCTAAATTATTGTAAACCTAAACTTTAGGTCATTTTCTCCACTTCCATTAATTTGTATCCTATGTGTTTAATTGAATGCTTAGGTGGCACTAATTTTAGTATTACCATTTTTTTTTTTTTTGATACATACCATTATATTAAAAAAAATGGTACACGGCCCAAAAATTTTTTTATAAATAAATAAGACAAACAAATTAACAAAGTGGCACACATGACAAATTATTAAAGTGCAAATTAAAATCTAATTTGGTTTCTTAAGTAAACGTATATAAGTAAATAATTTAAGAATTAATAACTCTAGGGCCACAAGAATTTTAACAAATTATTTCAAAATTATGGGAAAATTATACTTTACCACTTTAAATTATATTATATATTACACTTTGAATCCTAAACTTTTCGAATGTATGTTTTGCACTTTAAAAACTATAACCCTTATTACACTTTGCATCGCGACTTTAAGTTTGCTGTTAACTTGAATGGAAATTCAAAATTTAGGATATAAATTGTAATCAGGAATATAGTTTATAGTGGTAAAGTGTAATTTATCATTTATTAAAGGGTTGTAAAGAGGGGAAATTATTAGGTCTTTTCACTCAATGCCATATTCTTCCGTCCAAGTTAACAACAAATTTGACGTGCAGGTGTAAAGTGTAATAATGATTATGGTCAAGGTTGTCAAAATCAGGATCCTACGTAGAATCGTGGGAGGTAGGATCGGATCATAGATCATAGGATCGGATCGTGGATCGTAAGATCCTACCTATTTTCAGATTTTAAGCAAAAAACCTATTGATAGTGACTTTGTATGTTATATAATCACTTAAAATATGAATCCATCCATTAAAAAAAAAAAATAGCATCATAAAATGTAATTTGTACACACTACATCGTTCTTATGTCATTTTAACAAAACAAAATATATTTAACTTTTGACATAATGTATCTAAAAAGTTCAGTACATATTTAATTAGCAACTAAGTACCAAATTATTATCTACACATATGGAAAATGTTTTCCAAATTCTAAGTTCCAAATCTAAAATAAGTTAGGCTAATTATCATATAAAAACTAGCTAACTACAAATTTACAATATGTAATCCAAAAGAGAATTCTCAATCTAAGGTAAACTAGCTAATTACAAATATGAAATCTAAAAGAGAATTCTCATTCTAAGGTTCTTCTAATCTAATCACTGTCATTGTCATATCTCATTTCATCATCTAAATATTTTAGATTTTGTTTTTGAAAACGTTAAACTTAAGTATTATAGGTTTTTTTGAGATTTTATATTGACATAGGGGTAAATTTGAAACTTGAATTCATTATTGGACTTCTGATAACCTATTGGGCTTGTGGGTTTAGGTGGATTATCTAACCCAACTGAATCCCACTTAAAAAAAAAAAAAAAAAAAAAATCAAGCCAAATGGTAGGATCGGTAAGATCGGTAGAATCCCATACGATCCTACAATCCTACACGATCCTACACGATCCTACATACGATCCTACCATTTTTGCGATCCTGCTACGATTTTAAACTTTTTGGTGAGATGGGATCGTAAAATCGTGTGATTTTACGATCCAGATCGCGATTTTGACAACCATGATTATAGTTTAGGAGTGCAAAACGTACATTTGAAAAGTTTAAAGTGAAAAGTGTAATAGGGGGTGTAGTTTAGGGTGGTAAAGTATAATTTCCTCCCAAAACTATCCAAGTGGCAAATTGCTAACAATAGATGATTAAAAGATGCACTTGGACCTATTATTAACATAAATTGTTTTTTTTTTAACCATTATTATTATTATTATTATTATTATTATTAAAAGTGATGTTAATTATATGCAAGAGAAAGTAAGAACTTAGAAACTCAATTATTATGAAAAACTAGATGATGTCATGCGCGATGCACTGACTATTTTACAATTTCATTTGAAATCATTTATATATATATATATATATATATATATATATATATTAAGACCTATATATAATACTTATTTTGTTGTATAATATTTATGTTTGCCCACGATATTGTTGAATAATTTGAAACTTGATTTTCTTAATTCATATTTTATTTGAAAATAATTGTCGGCATGAAGGGTTGTAGGCAAGTGTTTGAGATGGGATGGCATGAAGGGTTATAGGCATATGTATATAAAGGAGTAGAAGTGAAAAAGATGAATGGAAATGCAAAGAGTTTTTTATGTGTGAGAGAAAAGAAAAGTCTTGAAATATTGAACTAAATGAAACAAATAGTAGTCTGAAAATATTGAATAAAAAAATAACAAAATGTACTCTTGAAACATTGATCCAAAGAAAATAAAGAGTTTTTATTTTTAAATTTTTTCTTATCTCTGATGTGGTTTAAGAATGTTTCAATTTTCTTCATTAATTTTATGTTTGTCAATCCAAGACATTGTTATTTATTTTTTTTTTTTTTTTTTTTTGACATTGTTATTTAAGAATTAGACATCGCCTTAATACAAGTTTGATGAATTTTTTCTCAAAAATAAAAGAAAAAAGAATTAGACCTTAAGTACTTATTATTAAGTCATTTAAGATTTTGGAAATACAGATACATGGATATAATTTAGATGGTTCAGTTCACACGCGGATGCAATATTTTTTTGACACTGACATGACAATATAGGACTTATCTTGTTCATAAAAAAAAAAAAAAAAATATATATATATATATATATATATATATAGGGAGGACTTTTCTGCTTCTTTTTTCATTAAGGGAAATGCTAACGAGTGCTCTTAGAGCACTGGTTAATAATTCATTTAAAGAAAGTTTTTATGAAAAAAAAAAAAGTAATTAATAATTTGACAACTTTTTTCATTTCTCATAAAAATGATATCAAAACTTTCTTAAAATGAATTATTAATAAATGCTCTAAGGATACTTGTTAGCATGACCCTTTTATTAAACCCCACCAGTCATGAACAATATAGCCGACGTTTCATCTACAACTATACATAGTACAATGGTATAAATTGGTATTTGTCGGACCGTGTGCCTTACCGATCCATCCAACGACCAATTGTTGAAGGATGAGGGGGTACAAATCTTTTATAGCATTCGATCGCAGACCAAGCCCATTGGTATTGGAGCGAATTGTGAAATCCCTCACAATCCCTCCCTCACAATGCGGCTCCAACAGCTCAAACCTATGACCTTGGCTCTAATACCACTTGTCAGACCGTGTGCCTTACCGATTCATCCAACGACCAATTGGTGAAGGATGAGGGGGCACAAATCTTTTATAACATTCGATCGCAGACCAAGCCCATTGGTATTAGAGCAAATTGTAAAATCCCTCACAATCCCTCCCTCACAATGTGACTCCAACAACTCGAACCTATGACCTTGGCTCTAATACCACTTGTCAGACCATGTGCCTTACCGATTCATCCAACAACCAATTGGTGAAGGATGAGGAGGCACAAATCTTTTATAGTATTTGATCGTAGACCAAGTCCATTAGTATTGGAGCAAATTGTGAAATCCCTCACAGTATTGATCCTTTCAATCAAATTACTGGGTTTACAAGTTCCAATAAACTTATAATTGATTCTAGGAAAAGTTAAATGATTGTCTTAACGACATTGATTTAAAAAATAATTTTCAGATGAAAATATAAAAAAGACAAGTTCTTTGTAGTGAACATTTTGGTTCGATTAAATTTAAGTTAATGTATTAATGATTGTAATATTGCATATATTATCAATAATTTTATTACATCTTTTATAATAATTAAGCTGAATTTTTTTTTTTCTCATCTGAGACATCATAGACATAGCATTTTAACTTATAACAACTTTCTACCTCAAAAGTTGTAAATACTTTTTATGATGTAGTATTAGTTAATATATAGCCTTTGAAGACTTTTTTTTTTTTTTTAACATTAATTTTTTTTTTTCATGTATAACTATACTTTTCCATTTTTATTTTATTTTAATGTAAAATAAGTATTCAAATAAGCTAATTTAAACATGATTGTTCATTTGTGATAATTTGATAGTTATAACGGATAAGTAGGGATTTGAATCCAGAATGTATGTTTTAGAAACATTAGAAAGTGCCAACTAATTGAGTTACAAGCTGTTGGCAAGCATGATAATTCATTTTAATTTGAAATTTTGCAATGTCCATTCTAGCATTTGATACCCTTATCAGTTTCCTCATTTTGTCCAATTTTGTCATCCATATATATGTTAAATTTAACACCACATATGCATAATTTAAATAATTTATATCTTTTTCTATAAAGAGGAAAATTATTCTCACCTTGTCGTGTCAGTGGTGGCATATGCAATCACACCCATGCCATCCAAATGAAATGTAGTGCTTGGAGGTCTAGGGGGGAAAGGGTTCGAGCTGCAAGGTTAGTAGCATGTTGTAATTATTTCTATAAAAAAAAAAAAAAAGTTTCTAAAATATTTAGCTTTTAGTTCAAAAGTTACTTTATCTATTTTAATATTTCACTTTACAATACATCCAACATCAAATACTCTATTTTTTCACTACATCATTTAAAATAATACAAATAACTCATTAAAATAATAAAAAAAACAAGCACCACAAAAACCTATAGCAACTAGCCACAATTAGCCACCTCCACCACTAGCCACAACCACAACCCACCGTGCACACATAGGAGAAAAAAAAACAAAAAACAAAACCATCACCACCAGCCATAACCAACCACCACCTCCACCAGCCACAACAGCTCACTTTTACAACCACAACCCACCCACCACCACTAAGCCCACATTACCAAATCTGTGTGTGTGTGTGTGTGTGTGTGTGTGTGTGAATAAACCCACTGCCAAAATCAACCACCAATACCATCACCACCATCACAACCACCAAACCCATATGAACACACACAAAAACAAAAACCATATCACGATGTGTGTGTGTGTGTGTGTGTGTGTGTGAATAAACCCACCGCTAAAATCAACCACCAATACCATCACCACCATCACAACCACCAAACCCATATGAACACACACAAAAACAAAAACCATATCACGATCAACCCAATGATGACATTCATGGTCCACAACAGCAAAAAGATGGTGAGAGTGTAACACCCCAAAATCATAAAAAAAAATAAAAGTCTATTCAATCTAAAATAATCCATATATATATATATATATATATATATATATGGGTACCTAGGCAAGCATGGAACGTCCTAGGCATGCATGCAACGTCCTAAGCATGCTTTGCAACGTCCTAGGCATGCTTGGCTACGTCCTCGGACGGTGTCCTAGGAGTCCCACATCGAAAAAAAACCCCTCCACTAGCTACCTTATAAGCTTTGAAGTAAAGGGAGTAGTGTACCACTAGTTTAGTTATTCGAATAACTATAAACTAGTGGTACACTACTCCCTTCGCTTCAAAGCTTATAAGGTAGCTAATGGGGGGGTTTTCCTTCGATGTGAGACTCCTAAGACACCGTACGAGGACGTAGCCAAGCATGCCTGGGATGTTGCAAAGCCTCGAATAACTAAACTAGTGGTACACTACTCCCTTCGCTTCAAACCTTATAAGGTAACAAGTGGGGGGGTTTTCCTTCGATGTGGGACTCCTAAGACACCGTCCGAGGACGTAGCCAAGCATGCCTAGGACATTGCAAAGCCGTCCGAGGACGGCCTAGGACGTTCCATGCATGCCTAGGTACCCACAATAAAAGGGCCCTTTTATTGTGGGTACCTAGGCATGCATGGAACGTCCTAGGCATGCATGCAACGTCCTAGGCTGTCCTCGGACGGCTTTACAACGTCCTAGGCATGCTTGGCTACGTCCTCGGACGGTGTCCTAGGAGTCCCACATCGAAGGAAAACCCCCCCACTTGCTACCTTATAAGCTTTGAAGCGAAGGGAGTAGTGTACCACTAGTTTAGTTATTCGAATAACTATAAACTAGTAGTACACTACTCCCTTCGCTTCAAAGCTTATAAGGTAGCAAGTGGAGGGGGGAGGTTTTCCTTCGATATGGGACTCTTAGGACACTGTCCGATGACGTAGCCAAGCATGCCTAGGACGTTGCAAAACATGCCTAAGAAGTTGCAAAGCCGTCCGAGGACGGCCTAGGACGTTGTATGCATGCCTAGGTACCCACAATATATATATATATATGAAATAAAAGCAACCAACAACCTAGAATCTCTTCACAAATGTTAGAGCTATAATTCACCAAAGATAAAACATCCTCAAAATAATTCTCCAGTACACAATTTAATGCCATAAAAATAATAATAAAATCCTCAGTTCCACAAAATAATTCGTAACTATTGTCTTCCAAGAATCTCTACTCCAATAATCCCTCCAATGTATCTGTAAGGGAAATAAAGGAGGGGTGAGATAACTCAATAAGTGGAATTCACTAATATTGGGGTGTGGGAACAAACCTTTCAAATAAATAATTCTTACAACAAATTCATAACTTGTAACTCATCAATATTTTATCATCAAATATTTCTTATATAAAAAAAATTATCTTTATATTGTGAGCCATCATAATACATATACCAATAACATCATATAAACAATTTCCTAGGCTTTTCTCGTGGTCAACGTTTACGCCCCATTGACAGGGTTGTGATATCCCCTTTTAGAACTAGAACCTCCTTTTTATCACTTTTCTTAAGGATGACTCCTTTGGAACCTAAAGATGCACTCCCTTGCTAAAGAGCTATCAAATGTGCACTATTCCCCTTTTTTGGGACCGTTCCTTGCTAAGGACTAGCTACAGTATGATTGTCCCTTGCTAAGGACTAAATACAATGCTGAGCTTTTAATCACGACTTGCCATAGGTTTTCAAAACACATTCAATATGCTCACAAAAATAATCCATTCATAATTCTAAAAAATATAAAGATATATTCATGCATAAAAGTTTAAATAAATTCGGGTGGTCCCACAAGTTTTTGTTAGGTTCTAAAGAATTAGGAACTAACGTATTAGAACTTCATTTTGTAATGTTCAAACCATGATCAAAACTTTTTAGTCGTGTTTAGACTTGCTCAAAGTATGTGTTTTTATGTAAAGTTGGAATCAAGTTACTGTAGGATTTACTGTGTAAATCTACCTGGCTCGATCGATCGAAAGTCGTGCAGATTGTTTTTCTACAGAATTCTCCAACTCAGCTCAAGCTCGTTTGACGTGTAAGGTTTTATATTTTGCCCTAGGTATAAAAGGGTAAACCCTAGCCATGTTTTAAGGTTGCTCTTTATGCTGTATGTGTGAATCTTTTATAAGATCTAGAAGTGTTTGCCTTCACACATACTTAGGGTTATCAAGAATCAAGATTATGTCAAGAATTTGATGACCAATTTAGTTGCAAATTCAAGAGCTTAAAGATATACAAGCAGGAGTGCTTGTGCTTGCTGGGAATTCAAGAAAGAAGTAGTCCGTGGACTTGGAGCTGTTACATGGTCGTGGTAGTAAGTTTTCTACTCGAGGTAGCAATAGGATGTTAGTGGTCTAAGTCGCTATTGTGTAAATTTCAATTCTTTCATAGTGGATTCAGTTTTACCTTGAGGATAGCTAGGTTAAATCCTCCACAAGTTTTTTACCGATTTGGTTTTCTTGGGTCATCATATCTTTGTATTTTTTATTGTTCGTACTTTACATTGATATGATATATTTGTGTTAACCTAGATTTGATAATTTGACTAAGTAATCACTTGGCTAATTAACTAAGGTTAATCTAGTTGTATTTTAAAGGGTCTAAAAACGTACAGTTTTTCATAAAACAAATGGTCAATGTGCACATCAAACATTTATAAAATATTAATTTATATATAGAATATCCATGGTTTTAAAAACCGATACAGTGAAAAAACCGAAAAATTAGCTAATTACCGGTTTTATGGTCAAACTAGGGTCTGACCGATGGTCAAACTTGTAACACCCCGACCCAATTTTATAATTAAACTATGTGTTTAAGTGGTTAATTACTATTTTAATCCACTTTCTTTTTATAATTAATATAAGAGTATTAATCAGCATATTATTCTATAATATCTTTGAATAAGAATTGTAAAGATCATAAATAATTGAATGGTTAATTTTATTATGTATATATATACTAAGTATGGACAAAGCTATATTAAATCATTAAGTTATGAGATATATATATATATATATATATATATATATAGTTGTTGGACTATATTAAGTGGCTAAGTCATGATATATATATATATATATATATAGTTGTAGGTGTTTTAATTAAACACGATGCATGGGATAGTATAGTAGAAATTTCACCCACATGCAACCAATGGAAATTCCACACACCTTAAGCCAAAGTACTATGCATGTTGTCATACCCAAAGACTTCTTGGCTGGCCATGCAATGAGCAAGCTCCGCATCTCTTCTTTGACTTTTCCATGCAACTAGAATTTCCAAGAAAATCTCTTCCTCTCTATTTTCACGGGTCCAAGGAAAAATCTGAAATTGTTAACTCATTTTGCTCTCCTTTCTCTTAAGGAAAGAGCTAGGAAGCTCTCTTGGGTCATTTTTCTTAGACCCACGGTCAACACCCCAATTGTCCACTCACCTTATCTGATTTTGCTGCCCCAAAAGTCTTCCTTTATCTTATCTTCTTGGCTGCACCAGACCAGAAGTCCAGCCCTTTTCTTCTTTCTCTCTTCTTCCTTGCTCTTACACGGCTGTAACTCTCTTTCACCATCTCACCAAAAATCATAGATATCTCTCTAAGAAGAAATTAAGAGCCTAAACACTAAGGTTTCATCTTCAAAGTGTGTGGGTAAGTAAATTAAACCTCATATGTTTTTGGGTGTTTTGATAGTATAATTGTTTTATTTATTTTCCTTCTTTGTTCTCTGTTCTGATTTTAGAAAATGAACTTATGATTCTGTTTTAGTGACTTGAAAGTTTGATGATATTTGGTCTATTGGATGCTTATTTAGGTATTTTAATATGTTTATTATAGGAATAAAAATACCTAAGTGATATGAAGGCCAATTTCTATTTGTTGATGATTTTAGTAAGAATATGTGCTGAAGCTGTCACTGTGACAGATTTGATGTTTACCAAAAGAAAATTCTGTATTAAATTGTATATAGTTAATTTGGATGCTAGGGTTATTTTCTATGAAAGCTAAGACATATATGGTTGTTATGGAATTGGTATCACAGTATTTGGATGAGTAGAAAAATAATGATTTAATTTTGAAGTTGCAAGAAATTCTGTCAGGACAGATTTGAGTATTCTGGATTGTATGATTTTTAGTAAATTATGCTTTTATGGTTTGACTATGAAATTTTTATGGTATATACTGGACATACAGAGGAATTTCTCTGTAAAATTATATGAGGTTTGGATGTGATTTGGTGGTCCGTTTGTATTTTATAAATGAAACATACGCTGCTGGAATAAAACAGTGAACAGCAAGGGACATGCCTAACTTTGAGGATTTAATTCTAAAGTTAGGGTGAATGATTTGAGCTATAATTTATTTTGCTCATCATATGATATGTCTAGATCATAGAGTAATTTTTGAATAAATTGGTTCAAGGTTTTAGTACTCAAAGAAGGGGTTCTAAACCATTCAACGGTTGTATTTATGAAGCTGTTTTACTGAACATGCTGTATGTTTCCTTAAGTGTGTTTATGGTTACATGACAATGCTTAAAAGAGTTTATGTTTATGCATGCATTGTTGCTCTAAGCTCAAAGCACCTTTTGAAATGAAGTTGGCTCTTATGAGAGTAATGTGAGAATGTTGGTTTTTATGATTTAATACATCATGTTGTATGATGAATGAATTTTGTGTTTGTGGGAACCTCGTTGAGGTGGGATTAGGATTTCCTTAATTTTAAGAGATAGGCTTTGAGATGAATGTGTAAGTTTATGATGAGGAAGTAATGGATAGTAATAAGCTTTAATTTTGGTTTAAGTGTTACCAGCCGTCAGGTCTAAGTTCCTTCGACTTTAGGCTCTCGGTTCCTCTGCTATCAGGTAAGGGATAAGTTATATGAGCGTTTGGTAAGTCATGAGGTTATTTTAAAGTATATTATGCATTAAAATGTTTTTGATGAGAGATATGGCATGTAAGCATTATCAGACAAAGATATGTTCGTGCGCTTTTTCGAAAACTTATGTATATGATTTAAGCATATTGATGCTATTATTAATTCCACGAACATGATGAAGAAAACAATGGAAATGCTTTTATTACGAAACGTTATGCAAAATAAGAAAATTCAGTATGATGTATAAGTATGAAACGTTTTCAGGTTATGTTCTCTGGTGATCTGAACTCTGCCAGTAGGGGTTAATTACTGGCTTTCCATGGAAAACGTTATATGATTGGCCATTAAGTGGGACTGGCTCTGCTGTACCCGCCCTTGTTGGTTACGGCCAACTTGGGGGAAGCCAACCTACTCCCATGGCTGGAAGATATGTATTATGATGTAATCCCGGGAATACTTGGCATTGTGGGGAATGCTGGATGCCTAGCACTGTAGTGCTAGAAGCCTCCCAAATAAGTACAGACTTATCAGATATGGACTAACCAATAAGTTATGTATGAACAGCTATATTATGTTATTAATCATGAGAGAATTATTTTGCTAAATGCATTGTAGAAAGTTAATAGCTCTCATGAAAAGAAGAAGTTTCTGATGAAAAGAAAGCTGTTCATTAAAAATAAAAGTTTCTGAAATTCGGTTATGCTATAAAGATAAAGCTTCTGATAAAAGTACAAATTTACGTTAAGAAGTTATTAGATATTTGTTTTTCTTTATGAAACGTAAAGTTTTATAATTATGAAAGTTATAATATTGTACGAGAACAAATTTACGAAGGAAATTTTTATTATTATTTAAGATGTTTTTAGTTTAAGACAAAGTTACCGATTATCTGATTTAAGTTAAAATGATTATTTTGTAATGAAAATATATATGGTGACTTTGTAAGAAAGGAAATAAATTCAATCCGAAAGGTTTCGATAATATTTTTCTGATAAGAAAAAGGAGAACAATTATTTTCCTACGAGAAGCATATAAGTTATTATTAAATAGAGTATAAAATATTATGCATGAAAAGATGTTCTCCTATCTGAATAATTATAAAATGAAATGAATAGATTTACATGCATTCTTATTAAATTCTCATATATCTTACCTTTACTGAGCTGTGTAGCTCACCCCTTCCACTCTTTCAGTTAACAGGTTTATT
This sequence comes from Quercus glauca, assembly GCA_023736055.1. NCBI lineage: Eukaryota > Viridiplantae > Streptophyta > Magnoliopsida > Fagales > Fagaceae > Quercus > Quercus glauca. The sequence continues at coordinate 7,370,915 of CM043318.1, forward strand.
TTGGAGCAGAGGGAGCCTTAGTCGAGTTTTGGAAGGAGCTAGTTTTAGTTTTAAATGTATAGATTCTAAATTAGCAATTTGATGTTAGTTTGTAATATTGTGTATTTTTAGGATCTAATGAAGGTTGTGTGCCCTAAAGCAATAAGAGATGTATTATGTGAGATTTAGACTTGGAGTGACTGGTGGATTATGTGATTCTTTAAGTACAGTGTAGATGCTCTGAATGTCACAGAAAAAGTTATATCTTTTTAAGTAAAGAAACAAGAATGAATGAAAAAGGGAAGTTTTCCTAAAAGTTTTGTAAAAGTTAAGTTGGTTCGTGTTAATATCAGGCTTAGGCTTGGTATTAGCATGCCGGTCATGGTCACAAATCCGAGTATCGGGTTTGGGGTATGACAAAACTGGTGACGTCATAAATAATTTAATTATTATTTATTTAAATTATATAAATAATTAATAATTTTTAATATACTAAAACTAAAAAACCAATAGTAATAAATATGTTTCCTTTAAAAAATATATAAGTATATAAGTATACAACATCTTTTAAAAGAATTTAACATAATAACATTACAAAACAATCATCCTTAACATAATAAACTTTCAACAATTTTAGACTGACCGGGGATTGAACCCCAAAATCTCTCATTCAAACATCAAAGACTTTACCAGTTGAGCTAACTGGAACCCACAAAATTTTTATTTCTTAGTTCATTTAAATAATTATTTTTTCTCCCTTGTCTCTCCTCTCAACATACACAGCCACCACTGCACCATAGCCAGCCACCACCCACCACAACCGCCAAAGACCAACACCACCATTTACAATCCAAATTTAAATAAATTAACAATTATGTATTACACTTTAAATATATTCAAAATACAAATAAATTGAGAGAATAAATTAAAATGATAAGAAGGTGTTAGGTGGAGAAACGTGGGCCACAAATCAGATAAATTCCTCCAGCTCCAAGTTCCAACACCTTCATTTGCTTTCTCTTCAATTTTTTACCTCCACATCCTTACCTTTACTTTTTGACTTCTCCACTTCTCTTTTTTCCTATCTTTCTTTTCATCTTTTCGTTTTCCCCCCTCTCTCTGCTTTGTCTTCCTTGTGAGAAAAAATGAAGTTTCCGCCTGAAACTTCAGCATTTTCTGAGAAATATTCATGAGTTTTTTTCCTCTTGGACAATTTTCAGCCTCCATTCGCTTGGTTTTTTAGGCGTACCTGTACAAGTTTTGCGTGCATTTCCTTTATATTAGTAGTATTTTAGGTGAACTTGTATTGATTTTCTGGTTTTTCTTTGAGAGAGTGAGAAATACATTCCAGCTGAATTTTGATTTCGGCCGGTATTGACCGAAACTGTAATGTGAGAGAGAGAGAGTATAGACCACCACAGCAAAACCGGTTCGACCACGTCGATTTTCAGTTCTCGGGTTGAACCGGCTGGTTTGCACTATTTACCGGTTTTAAAGCTATTTCTGGTTTTTTACCATAACCGAACCAGATTGAAGGCCAGTTTTCGGTCGGACCGGATTGAAGGCCGGTTTCCGGTCGGACCGGCCGGTGCGGTCCAATTCTTAAAACCATGAGAATATCAACATATTTCTTTGATATAAAATAGTTTAATAATCAACACTATTTTAGGAAAATCTCAAAAATTAGTAAACGCCACTTATCTCTTAGTTGCAAAAATATGAAACCAACCTTGCTTGAATCACAACAAATCAGTAGAATTAGAACCTAGCAACACCAAAGATAGGTCCATCAATACACAATTTCCCACTTAAATCAGTTTTCACACTTAAATAGTTTAATCTATCATCATTAAGGCCTACAGAGGTGTCTAGTTTCTTTGAAATACATTTCAGCTTTGTCAGTAGGCTTGGCTATTAAATTCGTGGCCATCGCTACTTGGGATTGCAGTTATTAAATTGATAAATGGAAGCATTGAAATGCCTCGTTTGATGCCTGAACTTGTCAATTAGGTTTCCAAAATTTTCACAATTATTCTAATTATAGTGTCTACCTATATTTGCCCCCATAAATCCCTTGATGCCACAAAACATAAGATATTGCTAGTTAAATTTCTAAACAATGGCAGTGCGTGGATGGCAAATTGGTTAACTTAAATAATATATAATTTCTTATTCCTACATTATAGGGGCTAACAAGATATTCTAGGCTTGAAAATCATTGTTGCCTTCTACAATAATTTAGAGCTGAATACACGTCACTAGAAGGATGATAAAGAAGATAAATATCAACCATAAAGCAACATTTTCCTTTTCAAATGGTGACAAACTTGAATTGATAAGGTCCAAGCCTATTACTCTATTAGGTACAATTTCAAAGCCTGTGGAGTACCCTTTCCTGATATACAACCATATTGACCATTCCTAATCTAATATAATAACAATTATAGGAGCCCTTTTTCTATTAATATAATGATAGTCTAGGTTCATGACAATTGCTAACTATTGAGTATTTCAACTTTCCTAAGTTTAGAGCAAGAGAGAACCATACATGTAATCTCTACTCACAACCACAATAAAGCAAAGCAAGGTTCAGTAGTGTGATGCGGTTGAAGCAAAAGGAAGCCTCATAAGTATATACACGTGTAGCTTAAGAGGTAAAAGACTAGGGGTTTTTTTTTTTTTTTTTTTAAGCTTATCAAGGCCCATATATTTATACTTATGACATCTCACTTGGGCCTCTTTTGCCATAAAAATTATCAGATTTAAATATCTTAGATCCAAACCAATTAAATCCATTTAATTGTGGGCCTCCTTTTTAATTTATGCATAAGAATTAAATTGGTATTAAAATTATGGGGTGTTACACAGAGAGAGAGAGAGAGAGAGAGAGAGAGAGAAGCCTTGGTGGTCCGTGGTGGCGAATAGGTAGTGACAGAGAAACCTAGCCCATTAGCCCATGGGTTGGACTTCACAAATCCTTAACTCTAGCCCATTTGTTGTCTTCACTAATACCCATTTTGGTACTCTCTTTGCACCCCCGTTTGTGGTTAGGGTTGCTCCATCTTGTCGCATCTCATACATATCTTGTGCAGTGGAAAACAAACCAAGATCTACTTCTATGATAGCAAAATGGAAGCACTTTTGAATTTTCAGATTAGGGTTTAGAGAATCATACACTTGGTGCATGTTACTTTGAAAAAGGTAGCAAGAACTCTAGAATCTTTTACCAAATCTTTCATCTCAAGCTCTTTCCATTCATTATCAGACATAGTGTTAGGATTCTTTAACCTTTCAAACAACACCTTAATCAATTCTTGCATTACTAAGATGACTTTAATGGTGCTTTGCCAAATGATAAAACTATTTTTGTCATCAAAGAGGTTCACCTCAACCTTTATGTTTTTTTATTTCCTAAGCTCAAATCAATAATTTTTATGCCAGTTGTTGTAAAATACATGAAAAACACTAAAATAGCAAGCAACACAACATACAAAATTTAACTTGGTTTGACTAACTCAAAGCCTACGTCTATAAGCAATACTGACCAAAATTTACAATCAATGAAAAAAATTACAACCACCTATAAACTAACAAAAAATGGAAAATATTTTCAAGTGTTTGGTTGCATTATGAAAATTATTTTAGAAAATATTTTCATGTGTTTGGTAACATTCTGAAAATGCTATTTTCCACCAACACCCACACAAAACCCACCACCACACAACAGGAAAACCACCAAAACCCACACCACCACAACAACAACAAAAATCAAAATCAAAATCACACACACAGAGAGATCAGTTCATGGGTTTCTGGCGAAGTCAAAGGTCGAAGGTCGAAGGCGAAGGTCGAAGGTCGTGGGTTCGTGGCGATGGGTCTGGGTCGAAGGTCGAAGGCTCTGGGTTCGTGGGTTCGTGGGTCGCCGGTGATGGGCTCTCTCTCACCGTCGCGTGGAGGGGACGAGGACGAGGACGAGGACTGCTCTGGGTCCTTCTTTCTCTCTCTCTTTCTCTCTTTCCGGAAGTAATTTGAAGGTAAAATACAAACGGAAATGGTTTTCCGTAATCAGAAGGCATTTTTACGGTCAACAGAAATGATTTTCCGTTTGACCCAATTTTTCTTACACACCCAAATACCCACATTTACAAAAAAAAACATTTCCGGATGTGGTTTTCACCCGAAACAAACGGAGCCTAACTCACTAAACAAAACATAGTCTATAAGAGCATTAATATTAGACGTTCTGGAAAAAAAAAAAAAAAAAAAAAAAAAGTTATTTTGATACATCAAAAAATTACTTTATATATTTTAACACACTAATTTACAATACACCTTGTATTACACATTCTATACTTTCACCACTTTATTTAAATACTTTTTCTTCATTTATTCTTTTGGTTGTCCCCAACCTCACTGAAGAGGTATAAGAGAGTGAAAATTTGATAAATTATTAATTAACATTTGAGAGAAAGTTTGAAAAAAAAAAAAAAAAAACCCCAAATATTTATACCACATCTCCCTATGCTGCTACTATTAGAATTGTATTGTAGCAAATTCCAAAACATATCTCAAGAAAGTGATTTTTTGTGTTTGAATTAACACTTTGTGAGGTAAAAAGATAAAAGTGAGAAAAATGTTGAAGAAAAAGTAATTATAAGATAATAAATTAATAAGAAAAAAAATAATTAAAAATGTGAGAAAAAAATATTAGATATAAATAGATGAGGTGGCCCCCTACCCATTTTTTATTCAGTAAAAAATAAAAATAAAAAAAGTATACAAACCAATACAGGCCCACCATGATATATTGATATTATATTAAACTATTAATATAAGTCATACCATTTCCAGGAAGCTGTCTGTGTCTTTGTCTTCGTTTTATTATATGGAACACTTGAGTCTTCCCGCGGTATGTGTCCATGGTTTATGTTTCCCTCTCCTTTTCTTTTATCTCACTCTCTCTTTGTCTTTGATAGTTGAGCTCAACACGCTGACAGTAACTGTCATTAATTGCAGTTCTCTGCACGAACTTTCTTCTGAGGGCATAGATCTCAACCATTTTCTTTACGAAGCTTCTCTGCTTCATTTTTATCCTCATACTAATAATTTTCTTTCTGAAAGCAACAGCTAGTAAGCAGGTCAAGGAAGGCCAAGTATCTTCTCTATCTTTTCATGTAATACTTTTGTTTCATTCATTCTCTGTTCAAATTTCTGTTTGGTTGAGGAGAAACGGTTGAAAAAGAAAGGAAAGCAAGACCCTTTACTTTGATTGACTTTGGTACACCAATTTTACCTTTGTAGTAAAGGTTGGTTTTTCGTTTTAGTTATTTATTTATCTTTTGTAATTTCTGGGTAGCAACGCAACAGAGAACTTTTCTCAGCAAACGACCAGAAACTTGATTTTTTTTTTTTTTTTTTTTTTTTAAAATCTCTAGTAAGGACCCTTTTTTCTTTGAACCAAACAGATAGTTGCAGCTTCTGTTTTTTTTTTTTTTTTTTTGGGGTACTTTTATTTTCTTTTACTGGTGAATATAATAAAATTTTAATTTTGGCTATGTTCATTATTTTTTTGACTTATCCTTTTCTAATTATTTATTATTAAAAATTTGACTACCCTTTTATGCTTGGGATTATGCAACTGTCATATTTTATGATTCGGGGTGGAAATCTTTTCCTAATTATAGTATTTTTTTAATACACTAAAAATAGTTTTCCACTTGATACACTTGCTTTTGATATTTTAATTTTATTTTAGTCCTTTCTAATCACTAATCAATTTTCCAACATGTGTTGGGTTTAGTAGAAACTAGAAAGTGAATTTTGTTTTTTGTACAACTTGTCAAATTACACATTTGAAGTTACTGGTTTCCTAAAAAAAAAAAAAAAATTAATAGTAGACTGCATATACATTACCTGTTTGGTACAGTACAACGCGTCTTTCTTTTTTCATCTTTTTTTTTTTTTTTTTTTGTTATTTTTTTGTTAAATGTTAAGTTCTGCATGATTGTTATCTTTTTTAATTCCTCTATACGTTTACCTTATTTTTAAGTTAAATAAATTTATGTTAAACTAGCACTAGTTTTTGCTCAATAATTTATCTATGGTAGTCATAAAATTGCATACATGTTACTCTTAATTATCTTTTGGCTTCTACTTTACCATGCACAATTCTTGGTTTTCATTGAAAAGATTCTCAAATTTGAACTTGTACTTCTGCAGGGTCTGGATTTTAGGCTTTTGCAAGTTTGGTGCTTAAGATTGGACATTTAACTGGCTGAAGAAAATGGATTTCAAGCGACTTAAATTTGTAAGGTTAGTTTGTTCAAGTCTGAACTCCAATAGTCTCCATTGTTGCTGTTATTCTGTTAATTTGATTCTTTTAAGCACACAAGTTTATCAGAGTGTCTATGTCACTTCTATATGTCTATATGTGCTGATGGTATCATGGAATAAGAAAATTTTTGGGAGTAATTTCATGAAAAACTTCAGATTTTTAATTAAGTTATGAAATTTCTATTGTTTTGCATCAATATCTATCATAATTACTCATAAAGTTTGAAAATGGTTATAATTTGGACTCTTATAAAATATACTAGTTAAAAGTAACCAAAATCAGTAAGTTACATTTAAGACTAAATCTTACACTAAAAAGCCCCACAAATAAATGATAAATAGTATTCTAGTGCAAAAATTCAACTCAATAATGGTGTTTAAATTATATTGTATTTATTCTATTTTCTCTTTTACAAATGAATAATCTGTTTTGTGATATTCTTCCGTATAAAAAAATCCTATGATTCATATTGAATACCTGTAATGCCTAGACAGGTCTCAAGAGCAGTTTATTTGGATTTCCTTCACTTTTATTTGACACTCATTATAAGCCTTAAGGGTCTAATTTGTAATGATTTTAAAATTGTAGTTGACGTTGAATCATTGATACAATTGGAACTTAATCAGGGTTTTTAGATTCCAAAGTCAAATTGTATACGCAATTGGTATATAATAAGAAGACAGAAAGTGAAACTATTCTAGAAAGTGCTAGATGGAAAAATCTAAAAAATCATGGTGTTTAGGACCATTAAAAGACATTCTAGTTTAGGCTGTAAACATATAGAGAACTTAAATGACCCAATTTGGTGATTGGTAATGTTGCAAATGGGTGAATTATTGGGTTGTCACTTGTTCTTTCATTATTCATTTTTAGTGCACCATTTCACAGTTAGGAACCACTCATATGTATTAGTTTATAAAGGATTCCAATAAGTTATTCATTTTGGTAGTATCCATTCAAGTACTTAAATAGCTGCTGAAACTTTCTTTATGCATGCTACTTTATTATTATATTTATTTTTCATCCAGGTTTGAAGATTGGAGTTCAGAGAGATCTGATAGTTCTGAGCGGAGATATTCTATTGATGATGGACCACAACTGAGAAAACCAAGATCAACTTTTGGCAGTGTTTTGAAGATTAGTGGCATTCCTTCTGTAGGTGATCAGCCAAGTAAAGAGTCAGGTCCTCCTCCTAGGAAGACAATTCTTGATCCACAGGGTCAATTTCTTCAAACTTGGAATAAAATATTTGTGCTCTCTTGTGTCATAGCTGTCGCCCTGGATCCTTTGTTCTTTTACATCCCAGTGATTGATGACAAGGACAAATGCCTTGATGTAGATGAAAGTCTGACAATTATTGCTTGTGTTCTTCGTTCACTCTTTGATGCCTTTTATGCACTTCATATAATCTTTCAGTTTCGAACTGGGTTTATTGCTCCTTCTTCTCGAGTATTTGGAAGGGGTGAGACAATAACTGATCCGGTGGCTATTGCAAAAAGATACTTATCCACATACTTCTTCATTGACATTCTGTCAATTCTTCCATTGCCACAGGTATGCATGTGACAAGATTAGCATGAAGTATCATTACTCTGGTTTATTACAAGAACTCTATGTTCTTTCTGCAATCATCACAACATTTAGTTCAACCCCCACTGTAGTGATAGGTTCTCACTGAAGAAACTTGCACCCCACCCAACTTGTTACTTTGCCATCAATGCAGGGAGTTATGTTTCATTCACTGCCATTTTTGCTACTGTTACACCAACTTAAGGAAATGTGCTTACGTAATAGATTAATGGATTGGTAATGAATTGGTTTGTTTGTGGTAGGTTAATTTTATGAATAATTTATTTCCTCATTTTTTTTCTATTTTGGTTAAAAGACATAGTAAGAGTTAGGCTTTCTTTGAGGGAAACTTAGACTTCCAAGTTAGACTAGTGAACAATTTATAGTTGGGGAAATCATGAGTATCATTATTCATTATCCACATCTGAATCTGACTTCCAATTAGATCAAGGTAAGCACCGTATTCCTATAATATTCTAGCAATAAAACTAATCATAATTCATCCTAATACAAACTTACATATATGGATCTATCATAACATACTCCTAATTTTTCCTAACTTAATAAATAAATAAATAAGACACGTAACAGACAGTTTTCTGGAGGTTGAATAGCTACATGATTTCTAAACTTATGCACTGACAAAACATTTGGCTATTTTCAATAGCAGAACTGATCTTATTATGCCAAAGTGATACTTTGAACACACATGGGCACATAATGCATATAACAACTTATATGTAGAAGAATGAACCATGTCTTTAGTTGAAATTTTGTTAATCGCTTGATGTAAAAGAATTAAGCAGTTAAGGTAATGTCAATTTTACAATTATGATGTCTTACATTGTTCAGGTGGTAAGGTTTCTCATCATTCCCTCAATAAAAACCGAAGCTCCATTAGTCATGAAGGAGATGTTGAAGTCAGTAATCTTCTCCCAATATGTGCCAAGACTTTTGCGGATCTATCCACTATATGTAGAAGTAACAAGAACCTCAGGCAGACTGACTCAGACAGCATGGGCTGGAGCTGCTTATAATCTTTCTCTGTATATGCTCGCCAGTCATGTAAGTTGATTTGGTGGTTTTTGAATACTTAATTACACTACTTTTGAGATTTGCTTTTCTTTTTCTTTAATGCAATACTTCCGAGATTTTCTGATCACAAATAAATATGACAAACCAGGTTGTAGGAGCTTTTTGGTACTTGTTTTCCATTGAACGAGAGGATATATGCTGGCAAAAACACTGTGACAACACTACTGGTTGTGAAGATAAAGATTTTTACTGTGGAAAGAACCGTAGCAAAACCTTTGCATATCTATATAACAATTGCTCTTTTATTGATCCTGATGACATTAAAAATAAATCGGTCTTCAACTTTGGAATATTTATTGATGCTCTTAAATCTGGAGTGGTGGAATCAAGAAATTTTCGAGAGAAATTCTTTTACTGCTTTTGGTGGGGTCTTCGTGGTCTTAGGTTAGTAAATATATGATTCTCAAATTATATTATTACTCAGTTGTCTTGCAGTCAAAACTATATATGATCTCATTGTGAGTGAATACTTTACAGCTAGAGGCTTTTTTTAACTTGTGTTTTCTTTTTTTGTTTCATCAGTTCTCTTGGCCAAAACCTGAAAACAAGCACTTATGTTCCGGAGATAATCTTTGCTGTCTTCATATCAATCTTTGGGTTGGTATTATTCTCCTTACTTATTGGCAATATGCAGGTAAAACTTTGATCCTTATCAATTCTGTTTGCAACTTAATCTTGTAAATTTTAAAATGATTATGATTATACATTTGGGCTTTGTGCATAAGCATATCATCCAAACCTTCCAACTGATGTGATAGGCTTATGACATTTTGTTAATTTATCCATAAGAAACATGTATAGTTGTTGCATTTTTCTGCCATCTTCCGTTAATCTCTCTTTGTTGTATTTATTCTCAATGTTTCTGCTGTTCTTATTTAATCTGCCAAGTGCCAAATCATCTATAAAATCATTATATCTTACAAATTGTATCCACTATTAACTCCAACTTGATTCCTTTTGTTGGAATCCTCATAGTCCTTGATTTGATGAACCAAAGTGCTATATTATGTTTCTGTGCTGTTATAGAAATATCTACAATCCACAACAGTGAGAGTGGAAGAGATGAGAGTGAAAAGGACTGATGCTGAACAGTGGATGTCCCACCGTATGCTCCCTGAGAACTTAAGGGAGCGGATCAGACGATATGAACAGTATAAATGGCAAGAAACCAGAGGTGTTGATGAAGAGAATCTAGTTCGTAACCTTCCTAAAGACCTAAGGAGGGACATAAAGCGACATCTTTGCTTAGATCTTCTCAAGAGAGTGAGTGTTTTTCTTTGATTTTTTTTTTCTTCCTCACGTCCAACATCTAGCTCTTGCATTCATTAAGTCAATTTTATCCTTTTAGGTGCCAATGTTTGAAAAAATGGATGAACAACTATTGGATGCGCTTTGTGATCATCTCAAGCCAGTACTATACACAACAAAGAGCTGCATTGTCCGTGAGGGGGATCCAGTGGATGAGATGCTTTTTATCATGAGAGGAACCCTAGCCACTATGACTACCAATGGTGGAAGGACTGGTTTCTTTAACTCTGCTGATCTCAAGGCTGGTGACTTCTGTGGAGAAGAGCTTCTTACTTGGGCATTGGATCCTCACCCCTCTACAAATCTCCCCATCTCAACTAGAACAGTGGTAGCTATAATAGAGGTTGAAGCCTTTGCTTTAATGGCTTATGACTTGAAGTTTGTGGCATCTCAGTTTCGGCGTCTTCATAGCAAGCAGCTCCAGCACACTTTCAGGCAAGGATTGAAGCCATGCTTATCAACTTTTTAGATAATTATTATCACGGCTGTCTGAAAAATGCAGGTCTATAGGTTTTCCTTAGATAAAAGCAAGTCACATTGTTTTTTTTCTTTAATAGAATTAACTTGAAGCAACATTTTAGGCTTGCCTTGCTTTTTGGTAATTGTTAGGATGGAGCATTGATGCTGCTAGCTTGGAAGAAATTTGAAAATGTATAATCAAAAGAAAGCAATAATGGCTATTAAAACTCTAATGAGCGCTTTGATTAGCCCTCATAATGCATTTTTGCGATGATGACTTCCAGGTTCTACTCCCTACAATGGAGAACGTGGGGAGCCTGTTTTATCCAAGTAGCTTGGCGCCGGTATTGTAAGAGAAAGCTTGATCAGTCTTTGCGTGAAGCAGAAGACAGACTGCAAGATGCTTTGGCAAATGAAGCTGGGACCTCGCCAAGTCTTGGTGCTACGATTTATGCATCAAGGTTTGCTGCAAATGCACTTCGAGCCTTGCGACAAAATGGTGCACGCAAGACTAGAGTGCCACAAAGATTGCTACCACTGCTGCCACAGAAGCCTGCTGAACCAAATTTTGATGCTGAAAATCGTTAGTAGCATGGCGTTTCAAGTGAATTATACTGTAAGTTTGTGTTATACATACGTAGTTCATATTTGAGAGATTTCTGTACATATATATAGCACGTGTAACGTGTTTTATAAGCAAACATCCTACTTTTAAGTGTCTAACTGATTTATAAGCTGGCATCAATAATTCTCTGTTCGCAATAGACAATGAAAGGCATACTTTTAACAACAATGATTCTTCAAACTTTAAAATCCTATTGGTGCCTTAGGAACTTTAAAGTTTGAAGAGATTTTTAGAGATAAGTATGCGTGACTTAATCTCACACTATCATCTTCATAAAAAAGAATTCATAAAAAAATAAATAAAAAAATAAAAAAAAAACCACATATAAAGAGAACAATGATTCAATAGATTATTTGAAAGCTGGATTCCACAAAGTAGGCCAGAGCATATGATATTTTAGCTAGTGCAGATTGATTTATCGACTAATGGATTGCAAATGAGCAATGGTCAATTTATATTGAATTATCATTTATCATTTAAGAAAGCAGATTGCTCGTATAACATTTGCAAATATTATAACTAAACCACTATAGTCAATTTGATTGAGCAATTTCAAAGTGAGTTTTTTAAAAAAATAATAAAGGCTAGGATAAATTATTTAGATACTTTAAATCATTTAAGTGGGGTCAATTGCCCTAACCCCCTTTAAAATAAAAAAAATAATAATAAAATAAAGAAAAAACGGAAAGGCAATTGACGCCCTTTAAATTTTCCTTTTACAGTTGTGTGTGTGTGTGTGTGTGTATTTCCATAAGAGTGCTTTAATATTACCTGGTTAAATATTAATTATTTAGTTACTTAATGAGTTCGTATAACATTATTTCAAACAATTAAATTTATATTTTTTAAATATTACCAAAAATAATAATATAAATTCAATAACCACGCAACATAAGTATCAACCTTGAGAATTTCCAAAGCTTGTAATTTTAAAATCATTAAAAAAAACTCTCAACCATTAAGGTAAAGTGCTAACAAACAATAGAGTCATAATTCTCAACCATTAAGGTAGAGTACTAACCAACAATAGAGTAATAGAGAGCATGCATCTTTCTAACTGTTTAAAATGTATATATTAACAACAATGATTGCTTAAAGTTCTATAGGGACACCAAAAGCTTCTTTTTTTTCTTTTTTCTTTTTAAGAAAGCTTTGTATACATTAACAGCCATTAACACCTATGATTTTTTTGAAAGTTTTACAGTTTAATTGATTGATACTTTTCAATGTTTCAAATGAGAGATCAAGGGTTTAAATCATAATTTAAACCTTTACAATTATTGAATTTGTAAGAGAGGAAGTTGTATAGGTACAATTTGCTGTCCCTATAGAACTTTAAAACTTGAAAAGATGTGAGTGATAAGTATATGTGTTATCTCTTTGAACAAACAAAAGAAAATATCTGTTGAGTTTTGATCCCCTACAAAAAGATTGTAGATGTTTCTTGCAAGGCTTGGGGCTGTGGTCCATACGCCATTCATGCTCACTCCTTTGGGTCATTTCTCATGAGTGAGATGTAACAGACATTGTAAGTGTTCAAGCGATTAAATTCATTAGACTTTAATGATAAATACCAACAAAAGATTTGATTGGTCACAAACTCACAAATTTATCATATAAGGCATCAGTTCAATTATTAAACTATTGAGAAAAAAAAGTTTGATACACAACATTTTTACAAGAAGTTTTAGGCAGCAAATTATTAGTGATAGTTAAAATGGTGATATTATTAATAAGCCTATATAAGAATTAGTATTAAATTGTTAAATTGTTATGAAAATATTGTGAATGTAATATTACTTTTAAATCTTAAATTAATTGACAACAAAGTTTAAGGATCCATTTGGTTGGAAGAGTGGAAAAGTGGAAAGATAGAAAATTAGTAGGAGGATGGAAAAGTGAGATGATAGAAAAGATTTAGTTTTCTCTCATGTGTATTTGGTTGGAGGGGTGCAAAAGTGGGAAAGTGGAAAACTCTTTTATTTGGTTAAAAAAAAAAAGGCGTAAATGCACTTTTGGTCCCTACATTTTACGGTTATTTCTATTTTGGTCCTTACATTTCTATTTTACCACTTTTAGTCTCTAAACCAATTAACGCTTATTATTTTAATCCTTTCCGTCAGCCAACAGACAGAAATAGCTGACGTGACTAACGGATTGATTAAAATATTATTAAAAATCCAGCGTGGCACTAATCACCCATGCCACGTCAAAATTTTAAATATTAAAAAAATTCCTATTAGAAAAACAATTAAAATAAAATTCTAAACTTGATTTTAAAAAATAAAATTAAATAATTGAAATAAAATTTTCTTTTCTTTTCATTAATATTACGGAAATGTTCATGTTCTTCTTCCCAAAACGTGACTGTACATGTTCTTCATTTTCTTAGCAAATTAATCCTTGTTTTATTTTCTTTTCTCTGTTTTTCTTGTATTTTCTTGTTCTTTATGTTTGCACATTAAAATTCAAAATTCAGTTCAAACAATAATTAACCAATATCAATTGATCTATATATTTGAAATTGAACCTAGAAACCGAACCTAGAAATTGAACACAGAAATTTGAACCCAGAAATTTGAACCCAACGGACACCAATCAAAATCAACAGACCTGCATCCTCTTCGTTCACAAACCCAAAAAATCAAACACTCAAAAAGGTATAAATAACCTACAAACAACTATCCACATTCCACACTAACAACAAACCCAGACTCTTAAAAGAAACCAGCTTACCACAACTATCCTCACCAACACCAAACCCAGAAATTTCAAGCACAAACCCAGAAAATCAAACACAAGAAAATCAAACCCAGAACACACTAGCACAACCCCAGAAAATCAAACACAACTCCCACCCAAATTTGAACAAAATACTAACAAAACCTTTGTAAGGTTGAATTTAATCAACCATTTTGTTGGCTTTATTCCGTGCCAAATTTGCTTATAATTCAGCATTTAATAACCATGTATTTAGGTGGGAATCATGTAAGGGTAGTGTGTGAGAGAGTATGAAGAAATGTTCATTATTGTGCAAAGAAGCAAGGACTCGCGACTGGAACTCGCGGGTGGCTCGTGACTGGCAAGCCGCCAAAAGTAGGTCACGTGCCAAGCATGCAGAAAAGCTGAAACATCATGCCAGCTGTTGCACTACATGACAAAAAATCTAGACTGGCCATTCAGTTACCTTGTGGCTGAAACTCGCAGCTCAATCAAGTCGCGAGGCCAAGCCGCCAGCCAGCTCTGTTTTGAAAAAACTGACTCTTCGCATTCTAAACACACACTACTATATATAGACCCTTATACCCACGAAATGTAGAGAGCTTCCAGAGAGAATTTTGAGAGAGAAACCCTAGAGAAAAACAAGATCGATTCATCCACAATCTTCACCTAAGAGGCTCTTTAAATTCCTCTACTCTCACTCTTTCCATTGTTACATCCTTGAGAGGTTCTTAGTCAAATCTTTTTCTCACCATACCCATATCTGTGAGAAGACAATTTGGTGCTTTGGGAAGCAGTTAGAAAGGAACCAATTCATATTGGTTGATGCTATGGGCTATAGCGGAATCCGGTAAGCTAGAAAAGACATAGGTTCGGCGTAACCTCGTTGGAACAAGAAGTTTCGAGGGCTTAGGTACACTAGGTAGATTAGGCTTGGAGGGTATATTACTGTTCATGTATCCCAATTACATTTTCTAGTGGATTATTGACCGCTTGAAGGACGGCGGAGAGGTTTTACGCCAAGAGCTTCAGTTTCCTCTTCGATAACACATCGAGTGTTGTCCTTGTGTTTGCATCTCTCTTCCCTTTATCTTTGCTATTTAATTACTGCTGTGGTTGTGATTATTTATGGTTTAGATTGTTTATCAATTCTGTTTTAGCTTATGTTCATGTTCTGCACATTTACTGTTTTATTATAAGCTTGAATTGATAATTTGTAATTTTGGATCTAAACGTTCAAGGGTGTTTTATACACATTTTGAACATTCAACCATTAACCCAGCACACCTCAAACTCTTTCTATCGAAAAATCCCCTTGATCGAACCTTAAGCCGTGGCATCTCTTCCGATTTCAACCCATCTCCTCCTCTTCTCTTCCTTCCTCCTACTTCCACTCATCTTCTTCACCATCACAAACAACCCCAACCCTCTTTTCTTTACCAATCTTTGTCTCAACAACAATTGTTCTTACAACAACAACAACAACAACAAATACAACATCAGCATCATCATCATCATCAAAAGCAAAATGACCCTCTTGCCCCTCCGTCTCCATCTCCATCTTCTTCCTCGTCTTCCACGCTGTACAAGCGAGCGACCCTTGTGACCCACTCATCCTCTTTCTCCAAATCTCCCACCATTTACCAATTCCACTCGAACCCACCTTTGCAATTCGCCAACTCGCAAAACCCATCTTCTCTCTCTCTCTCTCTCTCTCTCTCTCTCTCTCTCTCTCTCTCTCCGTAAAAACGATTTCATCATTTAATGGAAGGGTCGAATGGAAGGGTTGGGTACTTTCATCAGATCTGACGGGGACACCTACTGCGGGTCGTAAAGCTCCGACCGGAAGCATGGAAGACCTGATAGTAGTTGCTATGTTGGTAGTTGGAACAAGGACCTCAAGGTTCAGCAAATAAGTAAATAAAATTTTCTGGGCAACGAAGAACATGAGCAATCATGTTCTAGTGAAGAACACATCTTCCAAAAATATAATAAAAAGAAAAGAAATTTTAAAAAAAAAAAATCCTCATAAGTTTATTTTAATTATTTTAATTTATTTTTTCTGATGTGGTTTCTGACGTGGCATGGGTTATGAGTGCCACGCTGGATTTTTAATAATATTTTAATCAGTCCGTTAGCCATGTCAGCTATTTTCGTCTGTTGGCTGACGGAAATGACTAAAATAACAAGCGTTAATTGGTTTGGGGACTAAAAGTGGTAAAATAGAAATGTAGGGACCAAAATAGAAATGACTCCAAAATGTAGGAACCAAAAGTGCATTTACGCCAAAAAAAAAAAAAAATGGGAGGATAGAAAATGTAGTTTATATAAATTGACTATTATACTCTTGTTACATAATATGTAAAAAATAGATTTATTTGTACTTATTAAATAATATAAAATTGACCACATCATACATATAAATTTATATTTTTTTTATATTATTATAATGTAAAAATTAAAATAGTGTACATATAAATTTAACTTGGCAAAAGATTTTGTAACCAGGGGTATTCCTATATTCACTATTCAACTAGTGAATATAACGTGGGCAATAAATAAGCTAAGCAATTTAACTAGGAAAAAATTATAAATCAAAATTTGCACTAATAATTTAATTGGGCAACTAGGCAAATCAACTTGCACTGATTTATATAAACCAAAACTTGCACTAATAATTTAACTGGGCAAATCAATTTGCACTAAAACTTGTATAAGTCAAAACTTGCACTAATAATTTAACTAGGCAATTGGGCAACAAAAATGTGGGCAGCAAAAACGTGGTCAGCAAATTTACTCTCATTAAATAAGATGAATAAAATGATGGGTAGGTGAGATGAAAATCAAAACTTGCACTAATAACTTAATTGGGCAACTGGGCAAATCAACTTGCATTGATTTATATAAATCAAAACTTGCACTAATAATTTAACTGGGCAAATCAACTTGCACTAAAACTTGTATAAATCAAAACTTGCACTAATAACTTAACTAGGCAATTGGGCAACAAAAACGTGGGCAGCAAAAACGTGGTCAACAAATTTGCACTCATTAAATAAGATGAATAAAGTGAGGGGTAGGTGAGATGAATAAAGTGAGGGTAGTTGTGTAAAGTACACCATTCAATACTTTTTTCTCCCCATTTTCCTCTCAAATTGGGAGGATAAAAAAATGTGGGTTCGGAGGGAAAATTTTCCTTCCCATTTTCTATCTCTCTTGTTTTTTTTCCTGAATCAAATAGTAAAAAAATACCATTTTCCACCCTATTTTCCTCTCCCTATTTTCCATCCTCCTTGTTTTCACCCCAACCAAACATACCCTAACTGTCATATACATAAGACGCAGCATTACATTTATTTTTAAAAAAAAAAAAAAGACAAAAAACAAGAATGATTAAATATTTAAGGACAAAATTTAGTTACAAAATTAATTGTAATCGTAGGCTACAACCTTGCTCAATATCTTTTTATTAGAGGTAAATTTTGACAAATCTACTATTAGATTATATCTTCTTTTTATATCTTTTATGCCTACAAAATTTCAAGAAAATTAAATATCAATAGCTATGTCATCAATAAATTTTTTAAATTGCAAATTTTTGTAATTTAAAATTATGCATATAATACAAATGTATAGATCATATAGTAAATAATATCTAATTGACACAAAATTTGACATGTGTATTAAGAGCGTAAAGAATATGTAATTTAACTGTTAAATTTTTAAAATATGTAGTAATATTTATTTTATTAAGTGAGTTTGTAGCCTTTAAGTTACAACTAATTTTGTAACTATTCTTTATCTTTTAGATAAAATTATAAAAAGTGGAGTTTTGGGATAAATTTAACCTGACTAACTAAAAGTGCATTGAGCCTAATGTTCTCTAATAGAACCTAGTTTTTACATATATAGTGTATGTTTGGATTGCATTTTAGGCCTTTAGTTTTGCGTCTACGTTTCATTTTTTTAGGTTCCATGCACTGTTCACGAGACCCACAAGTACGGAATTTGACAAAATCAACTTTAAAACTAGGCCTCACAGCATTATTTACACATTTAAAAATTATTTTACTACAATGTTTTCAATTTTTAATTTTCAGTTTTTAGTAATAATCGGTATCCGAACAGACAGATAATAATAAAATTTGCAAAACCATCTATCAAACCTAACAAACAAAGAAAAAAATTGTGCGAAAAAGTGAACTTAAAAAATTTGTGTTTACTGTTTGAAGGATGTCACTGACTTTGTTATATATTCTTGAATATTCTAAAGCACCATTCACAAGAATAGAATGAGACATTTAGATAAGAAGCAAGATCAAAGATCCGGTATAGCGAGCTCAAGTAGAAATTAAAGATAATATGATGTGAGCCTGTGACCCTCCTCATGGACATGGCGCCTTTATATATATATATATATATATATATATATATATATATATATATATTTTTTTTTTTTTTTTTCTTATTTATTTATTTTTATTTTTTATTTTTATAGATTTTTGGGGGAAGAATGAAATTGATAGTGAGCCTTTATTTCAATCTTACGCTTGGCCTACCTCCTAAGTGCCTTTATTTCAATTGACAAGATTCCAACCAATCCATTAAATATCGGACAAAGTTTAGCTACAAAATCAGTTGTAATCTTAGACTGCAAATTCACTAAATATCTTTTTATTAGAGGTGAATTTTAACAAATCCACCATTGGATTACATCTTCTTCTTATATTCTCAATGTTTGCAAAATTTTAAGAAAATTAAAGATCAGTAGGTATGTCATTAATAAATTTTTAAATTGTAAGTTTTTGTAATTTAAAATTATGCATAAAATATAAGTTTATAGATTATATAGTAAATAATATCTGATTGACACAAAATTTAACATGTGTATTAAAAGCGTAAAAAACATGCAATTCAACGGTTAGATTTTCAAAATATACAGTAATATTTATTTTATTGAGTGAGTTTATAGTCTAAGATTACAACCAATTTTATAGCTAAATTTTGTCTATATTTTATGTCCATCATATCTAAATATTATTTTCCACATTTCTAGAAATCAACAAAACAATCATTGCAATCTATCGCAACAAACTACTGCACGGGCCAACCACAACAGCAAGCCATTGCAAGCGCCAACCATCGAAAAAACTCGATCAAAGCTCCAATCTATTAAATCACGATTCCAATCCTCTCAAATCACAACTCTGATTTACTGAATCACACCCACATATACCAAATTGCAACTTGAAGCATCACCAACCAGATCGACGCCCCACCACATCGCAGCAGCACCACCCCTAAACAAATCAACCATTGCTGATCTACGTGGATCAGAGTGAGAGAAAGAGAGTTAACTTAAAATAATAATAATAATACTAATAATAATAATAGCAATGAATAGTACCTCAACATTAATTGTTCAAATGTTGCTACTATGCAATGAAGTGTTGAGCCTGATGTGGGGTGATTTTTGTTTTATTTGCTAAATTAAGCATCTGGCAAGCCAAATACTAATGCTCTTAGGGTAAATTTTGGGTCAGAAGCTACTTAAAGATGACAAAATTGTGATTTGCTCAAAGAAGAAGAGTTGATGATCTTTTCCTTATCTCTTCTTTGCACCATAATGAATTTCTAAGTGATATATATTTTTTTTTCATTAAAGTAGATTTTCAAGGCTTTAAAACAAAATTTAACTCAATTTAAATTTGGCGGAAATACTATTTTCATCCCTACATTTTCACTTTGATTCCTACTTTTTATTTTTACCGCTTTTAGTCCCTATTTTGAAAAATGCATTTCGTTTTGGTCCCTACCGTCATCTCACTAACAGAAATATCCTACATGGCAAACAGATTGCTGTGTTGGCACACTAAATGATGACGTGGCCAATAAAATAATAATAATATTTGTTGTTTGAAATTTAAATAATGCCATGTCAGCATTTTAAATATTAAAAAAAGCCACATCAGAAAAACAATTAAAACAATTGAAATTTGTTATTTGAATTTTAAATAATGCCATGTCAACATTTTAAATATTAAAAAAAAGCCACATCAGAAAAACAGTTAAAACAAAATTCTAAACTTATGATTTTTTAAAATTAAAATAAAATAAAATATTCTTTTCTTTTTATTATTTTGTTGGAAGAACATGAATTAAGAAGATGATTATTCTCAAAAACAAAAAATAAAATTTTACTTTTTCAGTTTAAAGATTAATTTTGTAGCAAATTTCTTAACTTTTCTTTTAAAAAATTTGGCAACCAAACGCAAAATCACATAGTACGTCTTCCCTAAACTCTCTCTCACTTTCGTTAAATTTTATTTTTTCAGTGGGTCTTTCTCTCGCTAAAATGGAGGTCACTGATCGATGGATATCTGGGTTTGGAGGTTTTGGATTGTTTGGTTTCTCTAATCACTGATCGACGGGTTTTGGATCTAGGATTTGGGTTTGGTGGTTTCAGATCTAGTTTGGTGGTGGGTTTTGTGTTTGGTTTCTCTAAAAATATGAGAAAACCTGGGTTGAGTTTTGTGTTGGTTTGAGTTGATTTTGTGTTAGTTTCTCGAAAAGATGAGAAAATCTGGCTTGTTTTAGTGTTGATCAAAATATCCACAAAATCCACCATATCGACCACACCGATTCTGCTTCGACTAGATTTTGCTCTCTTTGAAGCCAGTCCTCTTGATTCTACTCTCTTCAATTTCCTCTTCGCCGAGTAATTCACCACATCGACCATGCTGTTTTTGCTTCCACTAGAATTGGTTACCCATATTTTTTGTTTAGGTTTTGGATTTTGTTATTGGGTTGTTGCTAGGTTTGTGTTTCTATTCTTGTTGATGTTTGGGTTTGTGTTTGTCTTTTTTTTTTTTTTTTTTTTTTTTTTGGTGTTTGGTTGACAAGAAAGATTTGCTATTGGATTTGTGTTTGTATTCTTGCTAGGCTTGTGTTTGGTTGATAAGAAAATGCTAGGAAATCTGGGCATATGTTCTTATGTTTAAATCTCATGAATCTGGGTTTGTGTTCTTTAGTGTTCTTGTTAAAGATGAACACAGATCTAAATTCATAATTTTCTTTTTTCTTTTTTCTTTTGCTAAAATTGATAAATTAATTTGTTTTTTTTTTTTTAAATTGGATTTTGATGTGGCATTCTTATTATTCTCTTATTGAATTGGCCACGTCATCATTAAGTGTTCCAACACAGCAATCCGTTTGCCATGTAGAATATTTTCGTTAGTGAGATGACGGTAGGGACCAAAACAAAACGCGTTTTTCAAAATAGGGACTAAAAACGGTAAAAATAAAAAGTAGAGACCAAAGTAGAAATTGGGTGCAAATGTAGGGATAAAAATAGTATTTCCACCTTTAAATTTTCAAATGGGTGAGCTATAGCTGTTTGATGTTGGCACAACCATGTTA
This sequence comes from Quercus glauca, assembly GCA_023736055.1. Lineage (NCBI taxonomy): Eukaryota > Viridiplantae > Streptophyta > Magnoliopsida > Fagales > Fagaceae > Quercus > Quercus glauca. Next base: position 7,392,424 of record CM043318.1, read on the forward strand.
AATACAGGAATCACACTCAAGTGAGAAGCAATTTCACTTGAGCTAAGTTGCGGCAATGTGCAATCCAAATTCTATTAAAACAAAAGGGTTTATGTTAGGATCTACGCCTATTTTTTGCACCTATATAAGTCACTTGTACATCTTTTAGAGGTAAAAAGGCAATTATACTCGAGTAAAACATATCTAGTTTTGCTCCTTTCTTTCTAAGCCTAAACATAGAAAATCATACTTGTGTTTTGAGTGAGAACATGAAAATTATTGTTTGTTCCTATACACCTTTAGCTCCATACTGTTCTTGAAACCACAAAGATCTTTTTTAGTGTGTTTATTCTAGAAAACCTTCAAGAAGGTTCCTTGGAGTGTCAAAGATTCTGGTTCTTGTAGACGAGAAGTTCATTAAGGAAATTTGCTTAGGAAGATTCCAGAGGTTCTAAGAGTATTGTGATAGGTAGGTATATACGATATTTGCAAATGTTACTGTCACGTCCCGAACCCAACTATAAAGATAGACACGTGACAACCGTTGCATGCTTATAAAGTAAGCACCCTATAAGTGTGCAAGGTCTTCTTAGTAACTAAAATTTATTCTCAAAAATTAAATTAAATAAATCCAAAATACCTCAACAATTTTTTTTATAAATAGATCTCCAATAATTTAATAAGAACAAAATCCAAATCTCATATACATAATGCCAATTGGCCAATAAATATAAAACTATTAGAAGACCATCCAATCCCGAAATCACTAAGCTTCTTTTCCTGCTCACAACACAACATCAAAACTCCCAAAACTTGTTATTCTTCGCAATCTGAAATTGGAGGGAAAAAAAGGGGTGAGTTGACAACTCAATAAGTAACCAAAATTCTAATAAATTCTATCAAGCAATAGATCTGTAAAGGAAAAGATGTAATATGTGTTTTCAAAATTATATATACTATGTGTTTTCAAAATAACTAAAGCAGTTTCATAGTCTTAAAATAATAAGTTGCAAATAGATCACATACTTTAATCTAACAAATATATCATAGATGGTTTAGAATGTAATCAGTTTTCCATATATCAAAGCTACAACTTACAATATGTTCCAAAAAAGATACATAAACAGTTTTAATGACTCAAAATAGTTTAAATACTTAAACATTTTCAAAATCACATATGCAATTTTAAGGACTCAAAATAGTTTAAATATTCAAATGTAATTCATATTCTTAACAATCTTATAACTATGGTCACGTCATTTCCTCGTGACTGGGCATCAGAGTATCAATAAATAACCCCCATTGGCTGGGTATCAGAGTACCAATGAATAACTCCCATTGGTTTGGGTATCAGAATACCAATGAATAACTCTCATTGGCTGGGTATTAGAGTATCAATGAATAACCCTCTTTGGCTGGGTATTAGAATAAATTCATAGTCAAATTGTTCATAATCATATATATGAAATCATAGTTTCTAACAAAAATATATCTTATTCAAATACGTATATATAATCATATATTCAATATTCAAATTTATTTGTAATATTTCTATAATTCTTTACTTTAAATCAATATAGCTAAAAAAAACAATAAAATAAAATAAATCTTATATTCAATGCTCATGAATATTTGTGAAAATTCTTTATTCTTTACCTTGAATCAGTATAGCTAAAAACAATTAAATAAAATACATCATATATTCAGTAATCAGATATATTTGTGATAATTTTTTTCTTGAAATCAGTAATACAATAGAAATAAAATTGTAATAACTGTAAACAATTTTCAGTAGTTAAAATATATAAAATAAAACCAATTAGGATAAGGTTACTTTCCTCCAAAAGCCATACTAAAAGGAACTCCTCCCTAACACTTCTTCTAAAATCCTTAGATATTACCTGTAAGGACTTAAATTAAATTGGACCTAAACAATAAAATTTTTAGAGAGCGGGCGTAAGAGCTAAGTCCAATGGGTAGAAAAGAGACATGATCGTTCTGCAACAAAGGAAAACTTAAACTAGTTTTCCACGATCCCTCTTCTTCTCGGCTAGGTTTTCAGGGGATATCTTAGTGTATACTGTAGTCTCTTTTTTCTCCTTTTCTTTCTTTCGTCCTCCTCCAATGTCATATTCTTTCCTGTTATATACTGCCTTCTTTCTTCATTCTCGCCGTACACGTGTAGGTTTTGATTTGGGAGCTTCTTTCTGTCCCATCCAGCACTTCCTGGAAGCTTTACTTGGTGGCCATAAGGCTGCTTGGTTACTGTTCAGGTATCACCTCCACATTAATGCGGCAATAGAATTAGCTAGGAAGCATTTAATGTGGAGGGTAGCAACTTTAGAAGATATTTGTCGCCTTTTCCGGTTCACCTTTTGTTCCATATTCACCTTTTAGTTCGTCCGTAACTTGATGAAGTACCTTGAATACTAAAAATAGTTACATCCACCTCGGACCTTGGTATCAGAGGTGGATCTCTTCCTCGGATGCGATTTAGGCCGCTATACACGACTTACCCTTCTTTATTTTATACTACTCTCAAAATAGCATTCTTTAACCATCCTCGGACATGTGAGTGTCCTCGGACTGGGCCGTTGGGCCACAAGCCCACTCGGATAATAGACCCCACATTACCTAAAACAATTTTGCAGGTACCATTTACTCAATAATCAAATAATTTAAGAATGACTTATAATGGTATCCGGCCAGAAGAGAAACTACTAAAAAATATCCATTTTATATATATCAGAACTATCATTAATTTGTCTATATAAATTCTGTCTCCTTACTAAGCCTAACAATAATCCCCTGTTTTTTACACCAAACTCACATGGTCATGATATTTTTGTTTCTTTACTTTCTACCACAAATAGTTCCCTAGGAATAAAACTTATACAACACGCTACACTTATAGCCATATAGGGTCTATATGTGTTTTTTTTTTTTTTTTTGCCACCATTAGTTCTCCTGAGATGCAGACAAACCAAGTACTACATCATACAAAAATCAAAGCACTAGGACATTTATGAATACGCCACACCATTCTTCTTTTTTTTTTTTTTTCTTTTTTTTTTTTTACTTTTTTTTTTCTTTTTTTTTGTGACTTGTCCAACCTCAACTCATCAAATTGGTACTATTCTGGCTATGCAGAAACTTGTCCCACCAAGCCTAAAATTTTGCAAATTCTATCTTCGTTCAACGCAACAAAAGCCATAGATAAGATTAAACTGAACATAAAATATTGTCTAGTTTACCAAAAATAAATCCAAACTTTTCTTCATTTGCATCATTAAAACTCTTGAATAATTAAATAATTTCACTACTAGCCAAAATACCCATATAGAAAATACTCTAATTCTAAATAAAACTTAGATTTGTCAAGAAAGAAATTCTTAAGTTCTTACCTCAATTGTGCAGTCAAACCTTTTCTACTGGAGTAACTTGGGTAGTCTCTACTCTTAAAATATCTTTTCATATACGTTGACATAATAAGCTTATATAGTTAGGGCTTCAACCTTATTTTCTAAAAACTCCTTAGAAATATTAATTATTAAATATACCCCATAAACAAATTTATTTAAATAACCTTCCTTTTAATCTTTTTTTTTTTTTTTTCCGTGTATTACAGTTACAATAAAGAGTCTAGTTGTATAAGATTTTTTTAAAGTAGATTGTTGTAGCTATTTTTCCTATAGTTAATTAGATCCAGGATTGGATCCATAGAGTGATTTTTCCATTAAAGAGAATTTTTAAATTGGGTTTTTAATTCATTACTCTCTCTCTCTCTCTCTCTCTCTCTCTCTCTCTCTCTCTCTCTCTCTCTCTCTCTCTCTCTCTCTCTCTCTCTCTCTCTCTCTCTCTCTCTCTCTCTCTCTCTCTCAATTTGGTTACTTTCGTTTCAGTAAAAAAAACCTTGAACAAATTATACCACACAACAATAAGTTTTTAAAAATTCTAAAAGAAATTCAAACGGGTTAGAAACAGCGGCAGAGCCCAGAATTTAGGTAAGAGGGATTAAAAGTAAAAAACTAATCTAAAAAATTAATCAATATTAATAACAAAATAAATAAACAACTATATGCTAATGTAATTGTCATATAAAATCTAACATAAAATCTAAATTTTAATTTGTCTTTTTACACTTAGCTTAATTTATTCAATTGTCCTCAACGATTTTTCATATTTTGAAACCGTTGTATAATTTATTCACACTCAATAGTTTTAAATATATCTTTCCTATTTCGTTCCTTTGGATCTTTTTTTTTTTTTAATCATTATTAGGTGAGTCCCATTCTCACATGATTTCCTATTTTCTTATGACAGTAGGATGACGTTGTGTGATTCCTATTTCATTTTGTTGTAGATTTTTTTTTTTTTTCAAATCATTATTAGGTGGGTCCCCCAATGATTTCGTATAACAGTAAAATCTGCTTTTTGTGCAGAACTACGCCTAGTGTCTTCTTTTGTCAGGGAGGGCATAATGATATATGTACTATATTAGCAGTGAAAAAATTTGGAAGTTCAAGGGGCACCTGCCCCCCCTCCCTCCGCCCCTAGTTAGAAGCAGCTTTAACTTGGTGGAGGTGTTTTAAATAGATTGGAAAATTTTAAATCTTTTAGCTTTTGTTCGATTTTTTTTTTTTTGAAAATAATACTTAGTTATTTTGGAAGTGAGATTTCGAGTTTATATTAAAATATAATGTTGGTTATGTATTTGAATGTGTATATCAATTATTCAAATTAAACCGCCTAAGATGAATATGTATAGACAATATTTTTATTTTTATTTTTCATTGATTTATTATTTAGTTATAACATCAAAATTAAAGTAAATTGATATTTAAAATTAAAACTGTCTAAGATGAATTTGTAAAGTCAATATATTTATATATTTAATATTTTCTAAAAATTAAAAGTTAAAAATAAATTCTAAAAAGAATAATGATGTGGCCAATGATGTAATAAATGAGAAGGCTCAACAAAAGTGTAGTAACAAAAATGCGATATGAAAATCCAGTTAAAGGCAATAAAATCTTAATAAATAAAAGTGTATGTAATAAAATAAAAAAATCATGTTCTCTTTATGTTATACTGATTATTTTCTTTCATTGTGATAGGTAAAGTGTTCAATTTTGGACATAAAGTCTACTTTTTTCCTACATATTATTTTAAATATTAAATTTATAATTTGATATAGTCACTTAGGGATGTTTAAGAAATATGCAGTACTAATTTCATGTATTTATATTAGTTAATAAAACTCAATAAATAGTTCAAAACTACTCCTATGATAAGAAAAATTATTAATATAATAATATTTTTTTAAGAGAATGAAAATTTTGAATAATATATTTGAAACTCAAACAATTTAGTTGTAGAAAAACAAATTAGAAAAATATAATACATAACAATATAATTTATCAAAATATGAATCGCCTAAAAAATAAATAATATTAATAAAATAAATCCAAATAATAAAATGAAGATATTTTTTAAAAATAAATAAATAAAAAATAATTTTAAAAATTATTTAAGTTTTTAAGAGAATAAATTACTTTTTCACAAAATTTAAAGAACAAGTTATATATTATACTGGCGGAGCCAGAAAGGGGCCGGGGAAACCTGCCCCCTGACTCCTAAAATATCCCTGCATGTGTGGTGTACCGAAATTAATCCCTGACATAGATTGAAAAAGAAAAAGAAAAGAAAGGGCACCCACTTGAAAGTGACCCAGGAGAAAAAAGAGGGAAAGAAAAAAAAGGACACCCAATTGAAAGTGACCCAGGAAAAAGAAATTATTCTCAAGGACCAAACCATTTAAGCTTCTCACCAATTACACTATTCTTACCGGTAGCTTTTGTCTTTCTTGCACCTGTTTCACTATTTTTTTCTTTTTTATTTAATATTATTATTTTCACTATTTTTACTGTAATATCTTTTACAGCATTTTATTATTGAGTGATTTTAAAGATATTACAAATTTTACTACTTATGTCTTATAAATTGGCATCTCACCCATCACAAGAAATAATTTCAAACATATATTCATTATGTTGTTTAAGTAACACTAATCATATTTTTACCACATCAGTTTGCAAAATTTGTAATAACTATGACTATGAATTTGTTATTTTTGTTTATTTATTTTAATACTTTGAAATATATTCATATTTTCTTACAATTGTTTATTTATTTTGTTATTATTATTGATTAATATTTTTTAGATTAATTTTACTTTTAATATTGTTTTTTTAATTTTGTCCCCCTCTAGACTAAAATTCTGTCTCCGCCACTGTATTATATCATAACTAAAATATAATTATCTGTTTTCACGCATCACGTGGGTTTGCGACTAGTATATATAATAAAGATGTAGCCCACCATGTAACTCTCGTGTTCATGTGTTCCTAATTTATGCTTCCCTCTTTCGCATTTATTCAAGCATATTTAACATGGAATACATTATAGCTAATATTTAACATATTCATTATTATTTTGGAAGGACTAACATATGCATTAAGATTGGAAAATTTTGTAACATCGATCGACTCCATAAATCCAAAAAGAGGAAAAGAGCTATGTAAGGAGAAGAAAGAGTAAGAATAGCAAACAAATAGATGTGGTTTCAGAAAAAATCTAATGTACAACCAATTGATGTGTTTAGCACTTGTCCAGATCAGAAAGAGACCCGGCCCCTGTTTTCCCTATAGAATCGAGCGTCTAGTCTTGTTTCTAAGACAATGATGTAATGTAAGTGTTACTCCCCCTTATGCTTTGTACAATTCCCTTTTATACTATACTATTACAGTAAATTTGGACAGCTTGGTATCGACTTCATTTTTTTACTGTCTTTTATTCTTTCTCCTCATAAATAGTATCTCTTTCTCTCTCTCTTTTCCTTTATGGTCTCAAAATGTTTGTACACTGCAAAAAAGGTAAGAAAAGTTTTGGAATAGCTTTTGTAAGTTCCTTTAATAAACGTACAGTTTGGTAAAGAAAAATAGAATAAAGGATAATATTAAAAAAAAAAAAAAAGGTAAAAGATAGCTAACACATTGAGAATCTCTTTTTTTTTTTTTTTTTGACCCGAACTATTTAAAGAATCAGGTTAAACCAAGGTTCAACCAAAATTTAACTGTGATGAAATTATAATTAATTAAATAATTTTTTTTAAAAATAAATAAATATATTAAATTAGTAAAAATTGAAAAATTAATTAAAATAATCCAAAGAAATATAAACATCTATATTTCAAATATATTTTTTATGTCATAAATTTTATAATGCAAATAAAATATATTAAATTCTTTTTTTATTTATTTAAAAAAAAGATGAAATTCTAAGAATACATAATTATGCAAATAAAAAAACATTAAATTCAAAGCATAATTGACAACCCAATATTTTCTTTTTTGGGTGTGGCTTCTATCCAATGTCCTGTGACACTAGACTCGCTAAGATCATAATATGTGTCTATTTTCGAACATATGTTATGATTGTAGTAGATCCAGTGCACTAGAGGCACTAGACACAAGGATGGAGCCAGGACTTAGAGTTAGAGGGGGCAAAAGTATAAAAAATAAAATTTTGAAACTCTAAATAAATATTCATTTTATAAACCATCGACAAAGAAAAATACACAAAATTATTGTTTTTTAAGTTATTACAATGCAATTATTTATGAAAATAAGACATAAAATTTTTCTCAACATTAGTAGTTGGTAATGTTGCACCACTATTATTAGCTTCTAAATCATTTGAAGTTTTTTTTTTTTGAAAAAATCAAATATAATAGTAAACTTTTTCATAATTTACAAATAAAATGTAATTTAAAATTATCATGTTATTATATAGTCAATAATCTATACTCATTTCACACAATAAACAAATATCATGCACACAAGCAGTCAACAAATAACCAACAAATTTTAAAGTGATAAATAATCTCTTTAATTATTTACTTGAAAAAAAAATCTTTAAATTTTTTAGAAGACACTAGTAGACAACAACACTACCAAACAAAACTATAAGTCCACACTAGAATGCACAAAACTGTCCGAATATCACTAAACTAGAGACAAGACACCACCTGATCACCATTTATTATAAAAAAAAAAAATATAACTTTGGCCTTATTAAAGATGGAGTCAAGTCAGAGTCTACCTCTCTCTCTCTCTCTCTCTCTCTGACTCTTGTTTTTCTAGTCTCTTCTTCTATTTTCGGATGTGGTGGAGTCTGTCAGCTCTGCTTCTCTTTCAATTTTCTTCACAACACTGTCAACACATATGATTAAATCTAAGTTAATCAACCACCTAACCAAGCATTAGAGATTCAGATATGAGAGAGGGATAAAATGTTACCAGGTTTGGGGCCTTTGGGCGGTGCTGATTGCTGCGGTGGACTAGTGGTAGCCGGTGGTGTCAGGCATGGTGCACTGTTCTGCCTTTGCTTCTGCTACATTGCTGTTCTGCTGCAGTGCCGCTGCCCAAGTCCTTAGTTTTGAGGTCTTCTGCCGTAAGTTTGGTTTTTTTTTTTTTGTGTGGTATCCCCTGTTTTTTCCCTTTTATTATATGTGTGTCTTGCTGTTGGCTTAGAAATCCCCTTCTAGTTAGAATCCGCTTTGAGGTTTTTTTTTTTTTTTTTTTTGCTTGTGTTTATTTGTTTTGAGCTGTTATTTAGGCTTAATTTTTGTGGTTGGGATAATATTTATAACTTTTAAAAATATTAATAATATTGTTGAGGGGTAAACTAAAGATCAATTTTATTGAAATAAATTGCTAAAATGAATTGGTTATATATGGTAAAATTTTTTTTAAAAGATCTGGAGGGGCCACTGCCCCCAGGTCTGACAATAACTCCGTCCCTGGCAATACAGAAGTCACGCCTTTCTTTTTTGTATGCCCATTTGAATAGTCAACCATCTGTCAATTAAAAAAAAAAAAACTACAAGAGTGGGCCCATTAAAAAATGGGTTAAATAAAGGAACAAGTCCCCATCAAATTTAAGAAGTGCTTGACTGCAAGCATAAGTGGTTGACAGTGAAAGCAAGCCTCAGTGGTTGAAAATAAAAGCAAGTAAAGTAACCAAGCAGTCCGGCTTGAAGTTTCAACAGTGGCTATAAACTTGTGAGCTGTAAGTAGCCAAAAAAAAAAAACTCTACGGTCTGACCGGTGAGAACGTTTTCAAAACCGGGAGGTTGAACGCGGTTCTTACGGTTCACTGACTTCTGATTTTTTAAGCCAATTACAAGGTTAAAAGAGCTGCTTTAATGAATGGTTCCCGGTTAATCTGGTTGGACTGTGCGGTTCGGTCTGAATTCACAGTCCAATCTGAATTTTAAAATTGATCATTTTTTTAATATAAGATAGAAACATTCTCTTCAAAATTTGAATTTCATATATTTGTATGAAACATTCTCTCGAAAAATTTGATCTTCAACCCTTAGCTCCCACGTTTCATAAAAACTTATACCTAGCGCATCTTATAAGCATTTATACATGTAGAATAACTATCGTTCCAAAAGCATGCGATAGTCAAAATTGATCAACTTAGTTCTTAAATCTTTACTCATTTTTTGTATGATTAGGAAAAAGTTGGATAATTTTGAAAAGACCTTAAACCTCACAAACATGAGCACAAATTAAGTAATTTACCTCAAGATTATTAATTGTATTTTACCATGTTAAAAAGTGAAAATACTAAGTCTTATACAATATTTTTTTCAAGAGTACATTAATGCTGTAATCTATTATCTTCGTTAATAAGATCCTGTTTGGGAGATGAGTTTTACCAATTTTTTTCACATTTTAAATAATATTATAAATATTTTTATATATTTTTTTACTCACACATATATCAAAAGCGTCTAAACAATATAATTCAATCTCCTCTCCTAAACAATCCCTAATAGTCTCACTTTTATACTATATTTTTGGTGAGCCCTATGCATTATTAACGTGAGGCAAGGAAGTCCACATTATTCTACTCCCTCAATATAGTAAATCTTTTGCCAGTACAGTCTCCAACGTTTTAATCGAATTATCAACAACAATTATTGTACTTTCTCAGCAAAAAAAAAAATTTATTGTATAATTTCTCCGTTTGGCTTTACTTTTTCTTATATTTAAGCATTTTCAAGTGAAACTGCTCCTGTAATGTGGGATACAGGAAATTATAAACAATGATGCATTATAGTCAATTTATAGTCCACTCCTGACTGGGAAAAATGGGCTGGGTTGTATTTCGTGGAAAGTGATTAAAGGCATGTTAAACGTTTAAAGTTTTTACTCGTTGACTGACTGCATGGATTGACTAGATGATGCTCATTGATTGACAGCAGTCTCATAATAGTTAATAATGTGTGGGTTTGGATAGTGGGTTTTGTTGAGTTACGTTTTCAATCTGCGTTTTTAGTTAGTTTTTTTTTTTTTTTTTTTGCCGTATTGTTTGACTTTTGAGGAAAAAAATTATTGTTTATAAACAGTGTAGTACTGTTCACCTACAGTATTTTTAGCAATAATCAGTTTTCAGCAACTTTCAACAACAATTAACTGTATCAAGATGGACCCAATATCTCTTTAACTTATCTCTCGGATTTTTCCTTCTCAAAAAAAAAAAAAAAAAAAAAAAAAAAAACTTATCTCTCGGATTTTACATTCTGGGTTTTCAGTTTCATTGAAAATAATTTCAGATTTGAACTCGTACTTCTTAACTGTAAATAAAGTGTGTCCAAAATCACAGGTCTGTCTCTTCATGTTGGAAATTTAATTGGGTGAAGGAAATGGATTCCAAGCGACTTAAAATTTTCAGGTTAGTTTGCTTAAGCCTGAATTTTGGCAGTCTCTTCTTCTGTTGCCTTTATTTATAGTACACAATTTTGTCAGCATGTCTTTGCTACTTTCTTGGAGTACTGTATGTGCGGGTCGCAATACTATCATGCAACAATTGGAATAGTCAGATTGAGTGAAACTATCTTAAAATATCCTAATGGAGGAATCTAATGTTATACTATCAGTTTTTCGTTTAAAGGCATTCTAGCTTAGAAAGTAAAGAGACCAGAATTGGTAATTGGAAGTGTTGCAAAAGGCTGAATTACTGAATAAACATCAGTTGTTCTCTGAAATTCTGTTTTAGTGCAGAATTCCATAGTTAGGGGCCATTCAGATGTGTCAGTTGATAGGAGAGACTTATAGTAGACTAAATTGCAATCTGTTGTTTGTTATTGTGCTACTTACACTTGCTTTATGCTGCTTTAATCTTTACGTTGTGTTCATCCAGGTTTAAGGATCGGAGTTCAGAACCATCTTTGAGTTCTGGGCAGAAATCTGACTTTGAACATGGACTACGTCCAAGAAGCTTTAGAACAACAGTTGGCAGAGTTTTGGAGAGGCTTTGGGGAAGATTCGATAGGGGTTCCGAGAGGATTAAAAGCTTCAAAAAACTGAAAAGCATCCCTTATGTAGGTGATCAGCCAAAAAAAGTGCCAGCTCCTACTCCTAAGAAAACAATTCTTGATCCTCAGGATCAATTTCTTCAAACTTGGAACAAAGTATTTGTGCTCTCTTGTGTGATATCTGCGGCCGTGGACCCTTTGTTCTTTTACGTCCCAGTGATCTATGAGAACCATAACAAAGACAAATGCCTGGATGCGGACAAAAAACTAGCAACAATTGCTTGTGTTCTTCGATCACTCTTTGATGCCTTTTATGTACTTCATATAATCTTTCAGTTCCGTACTGGGTTTATTGCCCCTTCTTCTCAAGTCTTCGGAAGGGGTGAGACGATTACTGATCCGGTGGCTATAGCAAAAAGATACTTATCCACATACCTCCTCATTGACATTCTGTCAATTCTTCCATTGCCACAGGTATGAAGGACATTTCACGAAATCTTATTTTGTGCATTTTGATGTAGCTTTTTACTGAAAGCTTATTGGTTGAAAAATGGTTAAAGTTTGGTAAAAATGAGATTTTAAAAAGTTGTATATAGGCAAAGAAACTAAAAAGTGAATAGAGAAAGCTCTTACCAAACAGACACACGTCTTTGTGCATTCATAACAACATTCAGTTCAATCCCCACTGCAGTCATAGGTTCACAATTTTGTAGTAACGGACTTACTTGTTACTTTGCAATTAGTCGAGGAAGTGATTATAATCATACATTTCATTTGGCTTCCATTTTTGCTGCTCTTAAATTAGTTAAGGAAATAATGGAAATGAGACTCTCAAGGGAGAATTACCACAGGATGAGTACCCATACTTACATGCCTTTACAACTATGTGTGTGGAGAGACTAAGGTTAGATTTTACATGCCCTGATAATAATTTTTATTTATTTTTTCTAATTCGATAGATAGGTCTAGAAGTTTATTGAAAACATTAAAAAGTATCAATTAAGCTATAAGACTTTTGGCAATATTTGACAATAACTAGCTCAAAGTGATACTTTGGACACACAAAAACACATAATCCATCTATCGAACTATATGTAAAAGTAAACAATGCCTTATGCTGAAGTTGTGTCAAATTGCTTGATTTAAAAGAATTAAACGTGTAAGGGAATGTCAGTTTTACAGTAATGGATGTGTTCTGCTTACTTTTCAGGTGGTAGTTTGTGTTGTCATTTTCTCTAAAAAACCCAAAGCTCCATTAATCATGAAACAAATGTTGAAGCTCGTAATCTTCTCACAATATGTACCTAGACTCTCTCGGCTCTATCCACTATACACGGAAGTAACAAGAACCTCAGGGATACTGACCCAGACAGCATGGGCTGGAGCTGCATATAATCTTTTTCTCTATATGTTAGCCAGTAACGTAAGTTGATTTTGAATTATTAGCAATATTAATTTCAAAGATTTAATGATGATCTCAAATAAATGTGACAAATTAAGCAGGTAGTTGGAGCTTTTTGGTACTTGTTTGCCATTGAACGAGAGGTTACATGCTGGGAAGAGCACTGTCCAAAAGACCTCTGTAAAAGCTTTAAATGTCTAAATGAGAGCTGTCGTTATACCAAACCTGATGATGATGAAAATGCATCGGGCTTTGACTTTGGAATATTTACTGACGTTCTCAAGAATGGACTGGTACTACATACAACAGATTTTAAAGTGAAATTGTCTTACTGCTTTTGGTGGGCTTTTCGTAATCTTGGGTAAGTAAATATATAGAATCCTCCATATATATATAAAATTTAATTGTTATAACAAAAGAGGATAAAAGATTTGAACCCTAATGGTAGGCAGCTTTCCAGCCTATCTCTATATGTTCATTTTGATAAAAGAGACCACAACAATACCAATTGAACTACAAGACTCTTGGCAATATTTAGTCTCTTTAATTTTTTTTTTCTTTTTTTCATGAAAAGGTGTCTACTCCCTTAACTCAATTGCATGACCTCAAATATTATTTCAAATGTTATCCGCATGGGTTTTAATTTCCAAGAGTGAATGTTTTCATATTAAAATTTGGTTACCTAAGTTCCTATATATAAATCAAGGCTTGTCAACTTATAACAAGATCTAACACATTGTGAGTTACAGTTAAGGAGCTAAAGGCATTTCTATATTGAATCATTTTGTTTTTTTCTCAGCTGTGCTGGCCAAAACCTTGAAACAAGCACTTATATTGGGGAGATAGTATTTTCTGTCGCAATATCCACCTTTGGGTTGGTTTTATTCTCGTTACTTATTGGCAATATGCAGGTGACTCTCTGATTCTTATCAGTTCTCTTTCTAACCTAATGTTTTAGCAATATGAGATTATTATGTAAATAGATATTGTTTGAGTCAGTCTGACTTTTTGTTTTGGTTTTCTTGTTTTTTGTTTTTTCCTTTTTTATACAACATAGAAATTTTAGTTACATGCCAGCATAAATAATAATAATAATAATAACAACAATAACAATAAAGAAGTTCACATAAGTGTTTAGTGCTTGTTTAACTCAGTTTACAACCGAACCTAAAGTCCTACACACAACTACCAGACATTCAAAAACGAGTCTTTCTATTCTCTGGTGGTTTCAGGTCTTCCATTATGAAAGAGCAAATTCAGGGGGCTTTGGCAACTCGGGTTATTATGCTAGAACCAATTCCTTTGAAATCACCTCTCCTTTGCTTGGAATAGGTCTTCTCTGATTGCTGCTATTGTGCCATGGACTGTGTTGTAGACCTGTAATGAATGGCATACTTCAAAAACTGGTCTCCCATATCTACTCTTTGGCTGATCTGCTATGTCTCCCCTGTTTGTGTTTTTGCTTTTATGTCCCCCCGCCCCTGGTGCGGCCTCCCGACAGTCAGTATTAATTGTTAACGCTCTGATTTGTTGTTGTAGAGCTGTGTAAGTCATCCTAGCCATTGCTATCTCCTTCTCCTTCCTTTGATTGAAAGCCATATACCTGTTATATCCAGAAAGTGCATAATATGCTAATTTATCCAATAAACATGCAAACATTATTGTATTAATTTCTCTGTGGCATATTTATTCTTAAAGATCTGATGTTCTATTTTAGCTTCAATCGAAACTTGATGTTGGTCTGTTCTCACTAACTCTATCCACTCTTATGGGTAGAAACCTTTCCGCTGATAGTTTTAAGATTCGATTAACAAAAGTGCTATATTATGAATGTTACAGAGATATCTGCAATCCACAACAATGAGAGTAGAAGAAATGAGAGTGAAAAGGACTGATGCAGAACGGTGGATGTCCCACCGTATGCTCCCTGAGGAATTAAGGGCACGAGTTAGACGATACCAACAGTATAAATGGCAACTAACCAGAGGTGTTGAGGAAGAGAATCTACTTCAAAGCCTTCCTAAGGACCTCCGAAGGGACATAACACGCCATCTTTGCTTAAGTCTTCTCAAGAGTGTGAGAATTTTTCTTTTGATTTTTTTTTTCCATACATCTTTTTGTCCAACTTCTAGCTATTGTGTTCATCAAATCAATTTTATATTTTAGGTGCCAATGTTTGAAAAAATGGATAGTCAACTGTTTGATGCACTTTGTGATCGTCTCAAACCAGTTCTTCACACAGAGAAGAGCTGCATTATCCTTGAGGGGGATCCAGTGGATGAGATGCTCTTTATCATGCGAGGAAACCTGACCACTATCACTACTAATGCTGGAGAAAAAGGTAACGCTGGTGATTTGAAGGCTGGTGACTTCTGTGGAGAAGAACTTTTTGCATGGGCCTTGAATCCCCGCTCCTCTACCAGTCTTCCCATTTCAACAAGAACAGTAATAGCTCAGAAAGAGGTTGAAGCCTTTGTGCTAAGGGCTGCTGATTTGAAGTTTGTGGCCTCTCAGTTTCGGCGTCTTCATAGCAAGCAGTTCCAGCATATTTTCAGGCAAGTCTTTAAGCTAAGCTTATCAACATTTTGGATGATTATTGTCAACATTCTCCAAACAAAGTGAGGCTATACAAAAATAAAATATTGTTCAGAAAATGTACAAAAAGATGCGGCCATCAATTCTTCATTTAATTTTAAATCGAAATACCACGGTTATCCCATCAAAATCTACAATGCCCGTTGCATTGGATTTCTAAACAAAATTTTTTAAAAAGAATATGATATCTTTTCCTTGGTTTGTGATACTCTTTCATTATTAGAATTGAATATTCATAGTGACTTTGAAGAAAAACTACATTAGAACTCTGATTACCTTTATTTTTCCAAGTGGAATGATCCCCAAGTGTAATTGTGCAATGATGACTTTTAGGTACTACTCCTTACAATGGAAAATGTGGGCAGCTCGTCGCATCCAAGCAGTTTGGCGCAGGTACCATGAGAGAAAGCTTTATAAGTCTTTGCATGAAGCAGAAGACAGATTGCAAGATTGTGTGACAGACGAAGCAGGGACCTCAAAGGTTGAACACAATGGTGAAGGCAAAGCACCAAAAAGGTTGCTTCTACTGCCACAGAAGCCTGATGAACCCAATTTCATTGGTGAAGATTAATAGAAGTATGGTGTTTCAAGTGATTATTATGTAAGTTTTGTTTTAATGAACAAGGTTCACATGCAATAGGTTTCTGTGTATAGCATATGTAACATGTACTAAGCAATTAAACTTCAGACATCATAATTTAGAACTACTGTTTCTTTCACTGTGTGTCACTGAGAAGTGAGAAGCTTCAAACACATACATGAGGAATGTCTTGTGATTAGCTTTTCTCGTATAATTCCTTCTTCAACCAAAGCAAGGAAGACATTTTCATGCCACCATGTGCCTAGCCCCTATTAAATACAACATTATTTAGTGGTGCAAGTCAAAAAGGAATAAAATAAAATTTTATTTTTAAACACAGTCCACTCACACAATAAGTAGCAAATTAACATTAATTGATCTCATAAACCATGCTTACAAAATAAATATGATTTCTGGATGATATAAAGTATTGGAATATGTAGAAAATAAATGAGAAGCAAGAACCAAATCAAGTAGTGCAGCCACGGACTCAGGAGTGTGATTGTTAATTCTTTGGCGAAATTGGTACGAGTGCGAGGAACCAAATCGAAGTCAGTGTGACTTCAGACTCAAATTTAAAGGAAATGGGCAAAAACGATTCGTATTGGGCTGGATAGGCAATCTAAGAGATGGGTTAATGGGTTCAGTCCCAGATGTGGAGGCCCAATTGCAATTTTCAATTTTTATTATACCCAAAATAATGGAAATTGGATTTAGCTTTAACTGTGATGACTCTTGCTTTTCTTTTTTTTTCTTTTTTCTTTTTTTTTGTGGATAATTCAATAGTTTCCCATGAGAGCATTTGAGATCAAGATATTTCTAATGAAAATAGCGGAAAGTATCAAACTCATTATTAAACTTGGGAAAATGGGGGTTTGATCTTGATAAATTTGAATATGGTGGCAAAGTTTAACTTTGAGGCTTTAGCTTGTCTCCGGTACTTTTTTAAAATGAATTTCTTTTTGTTTTAATGAGAGATTGTCATATCACCATTAACTAAATAAAATGTAGAGATTATAATTCACTACCACTTACCATTGTATATTTAAAATAAAAAGACATGTCTAGTTAAAAAAGTACTAGAAGTAAACTAAACCCAAATTTTGAATGGCTGAAATTCTCTTTATTCTAATCTAAATTCGGTGCTATTTAAGGGGATATTAGAACTAGGTAGCAGTATAGCCAAGTCAACACCACTAGAGGAAAACAAGCAATTGAATTGTTTGCTATGTGGGCATTTTTTCCCCGGATCAAACAGGTACAATTTATATTTATTCTATTTTTCATGTATACTAGCAAGTTGCTTGTGTGATGCACGGATAATATTATAAAGTTTTATGTAATTTTTTTTTTTTTTTTTTGAGAATGTTATACATATATTATAGCATATTTGTTATAAAACTTTGTTAGTAATGAGTTCAAGTAATGAGCAAAAAAAAAAAAAAAAAAAAAAATCATAATGAAGTTCTTGTTTACATCACATAATAAAGATCATTAATATGGAATGAATTAATATGCTTTTATCAACTTTCAATATACAACATTACTCCAAAGTTGTTGTTGGTATGAAGTTCTTGTTTACATCACATAATAAAGATCATTAATATGGAATGAAATTAATGTGCTTTTATCAACTTTTAATATACAATATTACTCCAAAGTTGTTGTTGGTTTTTTTTTTTTTTTTTTTTCTTCAATGCTTTGTTATTGTGGTATGGCGACGCTTGTAAAGCTTGTTAAGTGGTATATTATCATTATTAGTTTCTTCATCTTCAACGTTTGAAGTTTGGTCCAACCCTATTTGTTCAATTTTTGAGCTTTCATTACTTTTTCCTTTTGTTGCATTATTTGTATTAATCACTAACGTTTGAAGTTTGGTCCATTTTTTTTTTCTCAGTTTTTGAGTTTTTATCACTTTTTCCTTTTGTTGCATTATTTGTATTAATCACTAATGAATTTTTCATTTATATTAGTAAGTTGCTCGTGTGATGCACGGATAATATTATAAAGTTTTATGTAATTTTTTTTTTTTTTTTTGAGAATGTTATACATATATTATAGCATATTTGTTATAAAACTTTGTTAGTAATGAGTTCAAGTAATGAGCCAAAAAAAAAAAAATCATAATGAAGTTCTTGTTTACATCACATAATAAAGATCATTAATATGGAATGAATTAATATGCTTTTATCAACTTTCAATATACAACATTACTCTAAAGTTGTTGTTGGTATGAAGTTCTTGTTTACATCACATAATAAAGATCATTAATATGGAATGAATTAATGTGCTTTTATCAACTTTTAATATACAATATTACTCCAAAGTTGTTGTTGGTTTTTTTTTTTTTCTTCAATGCTTTGTTATTGTGGTATGGCGAAGTTTGTAAAGCTTGTTAAGTGGTATATTATCATTATTAGTTTCTTCATCTTCAACGTTTGAAGTTTGGTCCATCCCCATTTGTTCAATTTTTGAGCTTTCATTACTTTTTCTTTTTGTTGCATTATTTGTATTAATCACTAACGTTTGAAGTTTGGTCCATTTTTTTTTCTCAATTTTTGAGTTTTCATCACTTTTTCCTTTTGTTGCATTATTTGTATTAATTACTAATGAATTGGCATTGGATCGGAAGGTTCTTGACAGGATCTTACAAAGTTTGGACTTGCAGATTTACTGTCGTTAAAATTTTTTGTAGGCATTTGCATTCATACTAAATTTTAGTGATATGACAATTTTTTGTAAATGTTTTTATATATATATATATATATATATATGTTTTGTTAATTTAGGAATAGGGTAGCAAAAGAGTTAATATAGCATACTGGATTGTGTATATATTTTTTTCTTCCACACCTTTTTGTCATTTGAAGGTGCATCAAAAATCTTAACAACTATGTAATTTTCAAAACCATCATTCAGATTGAATTCATTCAAATGAATTAGGAAAATGCATTTTTTTTTCAAAAGTTTTCTTCAAATCATGTGGGATTTCTTCTCCAATATCAATCTGCATGTGAGGAATTTAATATATATTATGATCAAAAAGTTTTACAATAATTTAATATTTTAAATAAGTTGTACATCAGTTGGTTTTTCAGCATTTATTTAGGATTTTCTCAATATCTTGATCAAATATTACAAAAGTTTTTTTGTCAGTTGCATCAAAAACTTCAATTTGAATCATGTATTTGAATTAGTTTGCAGTTGTATATATAGTAGTTATAATGAGATGAATATATTATAAATATTTGGAGAATGTGTAGTTGATGTGAGTGTCTCTAACATTGGGATAGAGAGATTTGTTTTTGTAAATGTTTATATATATATATATATATAATTTAGGAATAGGGAAGCTTATTGGATTGTGTATATATTTTTTCTTCCATACCTTTATGTCATTTAAAGGTGCATCAAAAATCTTAGCAACTGTGTAATTTTCAAAACTGATGAAGCCGAAAAAACCACCAGTAAGCCACACGATACTCACATGCTCGAAATAATACTTGCACAACAGAAAGGGAAGACCTAATAGAGAGCACCGGTGTGGTGCCGGCCAAATACCCTCTGAAGGTCAAGTTAGAACTTCTCACAACTCTAGAGTGCTAGAAAGGGGGTGAATTATGCGTACCTTGATTTACGAGGATATTGGGGCTTTTATAGTAGTAGAGGGTTGACATCTCTTACTTGGTGAAAAATTCTTTTCCTTATAGGAATCCTCTTAAATAATCCCAAACGTGATGGACAAGAGATTTTCTTATAGAGAAGATCTTCATTAATGTGCGTATCTTCCAGAATCCTCTTTATACTAGAATTCCATTTATCTTGGGATTCTATGGTGGCTAAGTGTATGTCGCAGGTATTTCTCATCTAGGGTTTTCTACTTGCCACGTGGGTACTTGACCCGTCACTATTTCATTCGTTCATGCAGGATCTGTCCATAACAAACTTGCATAGGTTGAGCCTGTCCTTACTAAGCCTAACAATAATCCCCTGTTTCTTACACCAAACTAACATAGTCATAATATTTTTGTTTCTTTACTTTCTGTCACAAATAGTTCCCTAGGAATAAAACCTATAGAACGCACTATACTTATAACCATATAGGGTCTATATGTGTGGGTTTTTTTTTTTTTTTTTTTTTTTTTTTTTTTTTTTGTCACCATTAGTTCTCCTGAGATGAGGACAAACCAAGTACTACATCATACAAAAATCAAAGCACCAGGACATTTACGAATACACCACACCATTCTTTTTTTTTTTTCTTTTTTTCTTTTTTTTTTTTGACTTGTCAGACCTCAACTCATCAAATTGGTACTATT
The DNA here is from genome assembly GCA_023736055.1 of Quercus glauca. Taxonomy (NCBI): domain Eukaryota; kingdom Viridiplantae; phylum Streptophyta; class Magnoliopsida; order Fagales; family Fagaceae; genus Quercus; species Quercus glauca. The sequence continues at coordinate 7,412,691 of CM043318.1, forward strand.
CTGGCTATGCAAAAACTTGTCCCACCAAGCCTAAAATTCTGCAAATTCTATCTCCGTTCAACGCAACAAAAGGCATAGATAAGATTAAATTGAACATAAAATATTGTCTAGTTTACCGAAAATAAATCCAAACTTTTCTTCATTTGCATCATTAAAACTCTTGAATAATTAAATAATTTCACTATTGGCCAAAATACCCATATAGAAATGTAGGGTCACAAATTGTTGGACGATGGTTTAGTGAGCTCAATACAATTAATTTGTAGAGAATGAGCCAAAGAGCTAGGTTTTAGTGGTTTACAATAACGGCTAGTAAATATTTCAACGATGAACAAGGGTGAACTACACGTAAAGCTTAAAGAAATGGTTGTCCAAGGAGATAGTTTATGAATCAATGCAATAGATATGAAAGTTAGTACAACTCTTAGTACTACAGTAATTCTTTCTTCCCTTTTTCTTTTTTATTTTTTTAATCCCAAAATCATGAGAGACCTTTTACTTTATATAGGTCCTTTCAGGCTATCCTGATCATACACTTGTTACCCATCTAAGCCCTCACTTGAGTACATGTTCCATCAAGCATCTTCTTTTATTATTTGTGAGTGGCAGTAGCTGAAAACTACACTGTTCAGGGGTCTTCTTCCCATAAATGTTGCCAGAAAAGTTGCTGCAGTGCATTTAATGTGGAGGTAGCAGCTTTTCTTTGAGATATTTCCTTATTATTATCACTTTTATATGTGCTTGAAGTTCGTCCTTATCGTTAAAACTTCCTAGAGGGTCACTTTAAATCATCTAAACACTTGCTTGACCGACATTCATCCTGTCCGATAAGGTCAAGCTCCTCGGACTATATTCCTTCACCCTCTACTTGCGTGGTCCTTTATTCCGGGGCCTCTCCTAATTATTTACTCTTCCTCGGGTGTATCCACGAACAGGGCCCAAGGCTTAGTATACAAGTTTGGACTCTTACCCCCACAAGAAAATTCTCTAATTCTAAATAAAACTTAGACTTGTCAAGAAAGAAATTCTTAAGCTCTTACCTTAATTGTGCAGTCAAACATTTTCTACTGGAGTAATTTGGGTAGTCTCCACTCTTAAAATATCTCTCCATATACATTGACATAATAAGCTTATATAGTTAGGGTTTCAACCTTATTTTCTAAAAACCCCTTAGAAATATTAATTATTAAATATACCCCATAAACAAATTTACTTAAATAACCTTCCTTTTAATCTTTTTATTTTTATTTTTTTTTGGTATTAGAGTTACAATAAAGAGTCTAGTTGTATAAGGATTTTTTTTAAGTAGATTGTCGTAGCTGTTTTTCCTATAGTTAATTAGATTTAGGGTTGGATCCATAGAGTGATTTTTCCATTAAAGAGAATTTTTAAATTGGTTTTTTACTTCATTACCAAATCACTATGCTCTTCTACTACTTTATTTTTATTTTTTATTATGGTCAAAATAAGATGTTCCAATTTGTATAAGAGTATTTAGAACAGTATTGGGGTTTAAATCTCTCTCTCTCTCTCTCTCTCTCTCTCTCTCTCTCTCTCTCTCGTAAAACTACTTTCGTTTCAATAAAAAAAACCTTGAACAAATTATACCACACAACAATAAGTTTTTAAAAATTCTAAAAGATAAAAACGGGTTAGAAGCAGTGGCGAAGCCAAGAATTTAGGTCAAGGGAGATTAAAAGTAAAAAAATAATCTAAAAAAATTAATCAATATTAATAATAAAATAAATAAACAACCATATGCTAATGTAATTGTCATATAGAATCTAACATAAAATCTAAATTTTAATTTGTCTTTTCACACTTAGCTTAATTTACTCAATTGCCCTCAACAATTTTTCATATTTTAAAACTGTTGCATAATTTGTTCACAATCAATAGTTTTAAATATATCTTTCTTATTTCGTTCTGCTGTAGGATTTTTTTTTTTTTTTTTAATCATTATTAGGTGAGTCCCATTCCCACGTGATTTTCTATTTTCTTATGATAGTAGGATGACGTTGTGTGATTCCTATTTCATTTTGTTGTAGAATTTTTTTTAAAAAATCATTATTAGGTGGGTCTCCCACTTGATTTCGTATAGTAGTAGAATTTGCTTTTTGTGCACAACTACGCCTAGTGTCTTCTTTTGTCAGGGAGGAAAGGCCCAGCCAGCCAAGATCAGTAAGTCAAAAGAAGCCCAATAGGAAGAATTGGGCCGGAATCCCTGAGGCACACAACACAGCCGAAATAAGATTGAAACGGCTCAAAGGAAAGTACCAAAGAGCACAGAGAACGAAGGACAGATGGGCCCCTCTCAAGTGCCCAGTAATACAGTAAGGAATCAGAAGGTATAAAGCAACCATTCATGAACAAATGAGAGGTACCTCAAGGAACCCAGAATGAGAAACTATAAGTGGGAGTGGCTGGAAGAAAACTTTCAATCTAGCAGTAAATGATTCCAACTATTTGGGAAAAATGACAAGAAAAGAGGGCAGTCAAAAGCTGAAAATGTGAAAAAGGCCAACAGCTAAGGTCAGCAACCTGAGGGGATCATGGAATAGAAAGTCAGCAAGAGGCTTTCAACTTAGCAGCACAAAAAGGAGAAAGTTATGAGGAAGAAGGAAAGGACCAACCCTCTGGGTACGTAATTGACACAGCACGAGCTCTGGTACCCAGGAAAGGGCAAAAGAGAGAAATCACTGGTACTTCAGATCCTTAGAATCACAATATAAAAGGAAGAAGCAACCAACGTTGAAAAAGAGGCAGTAAGAATATCATAACAGAATTATTGAGAGAACTTTGTCAAATTCAAGAAAAAACAGAGAAACATCTCTCGGTATCCTAGAAATAGCCACTACAGCACATACTCAGATTCAAAAGGATTCAAATTTTGCATTCCTTTGCTGTTTTTCGTTGTCATTCAATACAGATATTCTCGCTTGTTAGTTTATTTATGTTGTAGGGAACTTGCCTTGTGCACCACTTGGTTCTTAAACAACCTCTTAGCTGCGGTGAACCAAGCCCAGTCTATCAAACCATAATTATTTGGCCCAGGATCCTTGGGCTTGTGTGCTAAAGAGAAAAAAGGCACTCTCACAAGGTTCAAGTTCAACCTCATGTAAAAATTTGGAGATTGTAGTCTATACTTTTAGAGATATATTAACTCATTAGCATAGGCTCAAGTTTAATTCTACTTTGTGTGCAAGCAAGTCTCCTACTTTACTAGAAACCTATTAGTCTAGAGTTTAGTTTATTATATATACCTACGTTAGAGTTCATTATAACACATATTTTGTACTACAGTCACTTATATCTATATATATCTAAAAGTTGAAGCATAGCATTTATTATTACTATGCTCCTGTTGAGCCACATCAGCGGCCACTTCATCTACCTATTTTTCATTTCTTTCCACTACTTCCAACCATAACTTCTCTTTTACCTTTTCATCTCTTCACTACTCTAAACCTTAATGTCACTCTTGATCTATCTCTTCCTCTTCCTTTTATTTTGACTCTTCTTATCCCTATTCTATTACTATAAATATGACATTCTCTATCCTATTCTATACATATTTTCTCACATGAAAAATGTTATTACTCTTTTTTTTTCTCTCTCTCTCATGTTTTATTTTTGTGTGAATTTTTAATTTTTTGTATCTCTACTTTAGATTGATGTATATATGTGTTCTTTATAATTTTACTTTGGGTTGCAATTTGATTTTGTGTTTTTAAGTTATTATCTTTTTTTCTTTTCTATAATTGTTAAATGTTATTTTAATGCATATAAATATAGTTTACAAGAATATAATGTTACTCTATTATATATCATGGTTTGGATAATTTGGTGTTTGACTTATGACTATATTTTTTATTTGATGCTTCTTTTTCTCATTTTATTTTGTATTTCTCTCCTGGAAAAGGTGATTACTCTCTCTCTCTCTCTCTCTCTCTCTCTCTCTCTCTCTCTCTCTATATATATATATATATATATTCTTTTTTGCAATTTTACTTTAGGTTGATGAATCATTGTATTTTTTATATAATACTATTTTGGGTTAATACAATTTGGTAGTCTGTTTGATTTTTTTAGTTTTCCGTCAAAAGTCTTCTCTCTCCCTCTTTTAGCTTTTGTTTGATTTTTTTTTTTTTTTTTTTTTGGAAATAATACTTAGTTATTTTGGAAGTGAGATTTTGAATTTATATCAAAATACAATGTTGGCTATGTATTTGAATGTGTCTATCAACTATTAAAATTAAACCACCCAAGATGAATATGTATAGACAATATTTTTATTTTTATTTTTCTTTGATTTATTATTTAGTTATAACATCAAAATTAAAGTAAATGGATATGTAAAATTAAAACTGTCTAAGATGAATTTGTAAAGTAAATATATTTATATATTTAATATTTTCTAAAAATGAAAAGTTAAAAATAAATTCTAAAAAGAATAATGATGTGGCCAATGATGTAACAAATGAGAAGGCTCAACAAAAGTGTCGTAACAAAAATGCGATATGAAGATCCAGTTAAAGGAAATAAAATTTTAATAAATAAAAGTGTATGTAATAATAAAAAAGAAAAAGATCATGTTCTCTTTATGTTATACTGATTATTTTCTTTCATTTCGATAGGTGAAGTGTTCAATTTTGGACATAAAGTTTACTTTTTTTCCTACATATTATTTTAAATATTAAATTTATAATATGGTATAGTCACTTAGGAATGTTTAAGAAATATGCCGTTCCAATTTCATGTATCTATATTAGTAAATAAAACTCAATCAATAGTTCAAAATTACTCCTATGATAAGAAAAATTATTAATATAATAATATCTTTTTAAGAGAATGAAAATTTTGAATAATATATTTAAAACTCAAACAGTTTAGTTGTAAGAAAAACAAATTAGAAAAATATAACGTATGATAACATAATTTATCAAAATATGAACTGCTTAAAAAATAAATAATATCAATAAAATAAATCCAAATAATAAATGATGATATTTTTTGAAATAAATAAATGAAAATAATTTTAAAAATTATTTAAATTTTTAAGAGAATAAATTACTTTTTCACAAAATTTAAAGAACAAGTTATATATTATACTGGTGGAGCCAGAGGGGGGCCCGGGGGAACCTGCCCCTGACTCCTAAAATATCCCTGCATATGTAGTGTACCCAAATTAATCCCTGACATAGAGGAAAAAAGTAAAAGAAAAGGACACCCACTTGAAAGTGACCCAGGAGAAAAAAATGAAAAAGAAAAAAAAGGGCACCCAATTGAAAGTGACCCGGGAAAAAGAAGTTATTCTCAGGGACCAAACCATGTAACCTTCTCACCAATTTCACTATTCTTACAAGCGGTTTTTGTCTTTCTTGCCCCTGTTTCACTATTTTTTCTTTTTTATTTAATATTATTATTTTCACCATTTTTACTGTAATACATTTCACATCATTTTATTATTAAGCGATACTAAAGATATTACAAATTTTACTAATTATGTCTTACAAATTGACATCTCACCAATTACAAAAAATAATTTCAAACATATATTTATTATATTGTTTAAGTAACACTAATCACATTTTTACCACATCAGTTTGTAAAATTTGTAGTAACTATGACTATGAATTGATTATTTTTGTTTATTTATTTTAATACTATGAAATATATTCATATTTTCTTACCATTGTTTATTTATTTTGTTATTATTATTGATTAATATTTTTTAGATTAATTTTATTTTTAATATTGGTTTTTTAATTCCCCCCCCCCCCTTCTAGACTAAAATCCCGTCTCCGCCACGTATAATACCATAACTAAAATATAATTATCTATTCTTACGCATCACGTGAGTTTGCGACAAGGATATATAATAAAGATGTAGCCCACCATGTAATCCTCATGTTCTTGTGTTCTTAATTTATGGTTCTCTCTTTCGCATCTATTCAAGCATATTCAACATAGAATACATCATAGTTAATATTTAACATATTCATTATTATTTTGGAAGGACTAACATATGCATTAAGATTGGAAAATTTTGTAACATCAGATCGACTCCATAAATCCAATAAGAGGAAAAGAGCTATGTAAGGAGAAGAAAGAGTAAGAATAGCAAACAAATAGATGTGGTTTCAGAAAAAATCTAACGTACAACCAATTGATGTGTTTAGCACTTGTCCAGATCAGAAAGAGACCCGCCCCCTGTTTTCGCTATACAATCGAGTGTCTGGTCTTGTTTCTAAGACAATGATGTAATGTAAGTGTTACTCCCCCTTATGCTTTGTACAATTCCCTTTTATACTATACTATTACAGTAAATTTGGACAGCTTCCTATCGACTTCATTTTTTTACTGTCTTTTATTCTTTCCCCTCATAAATAATATCTCTTTCTCTCTCTTGTCCTTTATGTTCTCAAAATGTTTGTACACTGCAAAAAAGGTAAGAAAAGTTTTGGACTAGCTTTTGTAAGTTCCTTTAATAAATGTACACTTTGGTAAAGATAAATAGAATAAAGGATAATATTAAAAAAAATAGGTAAAAGATAGCTAACACATTGGGAATCTCATTTTTTTCAGACCCGAACCGTTTAAAGAATCAGATTAAACTAAGGTGCAACCAAAATTTAACTGTGATGATGTTATAATTAATTAAATAATTTTTAAAAGATAAATAAATATATTAAATTAGTAAAAATTGAAAAATTAATTAAAATAATCCAAATAAATATAAACATCTATATTTCAAATATATTTTTTATGTCATAAATTTTATAACGCAAATAAAATATATTAAATTCTTTTTTTTTAATTTATTTTTTTTAAAAATATTAAATTCTAAGAATACATAATTATGCAAATAAAAAAAAAATTCAAAGCATAATTGACAATCCAATATTTTCTTTTTTGGGTGTGGCTTCTGTCTAGTGTCTTGTGATACTGGATCTGCTAAGATCATAACACATGTCTATTTTCGAACATATGTCATGATTGCAACGGATCCAGTGCACTAAAAGCACTAAACTCATGGACGGAGCCAGGACTTGGAGTTAGGAGGGGCAAAAGTATAAACAAAAAAAAAATTTTGAAACTCTAAATAAATATTCATTTTATAAACCATCGACAAAAAAAAAAAAAAAAAACAAAATTATTTTTTTTAAGATATTACAATGCAATTATTTATGAAAATAAGACATTAAATTTTCCTCAACATTAGTAGTTAGTAATGTTGCACAACTATTATTAGCTTCTAAATCATTTGAAGTTTTTTTTTTTTTTTGAAAAAATCAAACATGGTAGTAGACTTTTTCATAATTTACAAATAAAATATAATTTAAAATTATCATGTTATTACGTGGCCAATAATCTATACTCATTTCACACAATAAACAAATACCATGCACACAAGTAGTCAAAAAATAACCAACAAATTATAAAGTGATAAATAATCTCTTTAATTATTTACTTGAAAAAAAAATCTTTGAAATTTTTTAAAAGACCCTAATAGACAACAACACTACCAAACAAAACTACAAATCTACACTAAAATGCACAAAATCTGTCCGCATATCACTAGACTAGAGACAAGACACCACCTGACCACCATTTTTTATAAAAAAAATATATATATTACTTTGGCCTTATTAAAGATTGAAAGAGAAAGATGAAAGATGGAGTCAAGTCAGAGTCTACCTCTCTCTCTCTCTTTGACTCTTGTTTTTCTACTTTCTTCTTCTATTTTCGGATGTGGTGGAGTCTCTCAGCTCTGCTTCTCTTTCAATTTTCTTCACAACACTGTCAACACATATGATTAAATCTAAGTTAATCAACCAACTAACCAAGCATTAGAGATTCAGATATGATAGAAGGATAAAATGTTACCAGGTTTGGGGCCTTTGGGCGGTGCTGGTTGCTGCGGTGGACTAGTGGTGGCCGGTGGTGTCAGGCATGGTGCACTGTTCTGCCTTTGCTTCTGCTACATTGCTGTTCTGCTGTAGTGCCGCTGCCCAAGTCCTCAGTTTTGAGGTCTTCTGCCGTACGTTTGGTTTTCTTTTTTTTTCTTCTTTTTTTTTTTTTTTTTTTGGTAGTGGCTTAGAAATCCCCTGTTTTTTCCCTTTTATTATATGTGTGTCTTGGTGTTGGCTTAGAAATCCCCTTTTAGTTAGAATTCGCTTTGAGGTTTTTTTTTTTTTTTTTTTTTTTTTGCTTGTGTTTATTTTTTTTAGGCTGTTGTTTAGGCTTAATTTTTGTTGTTAGGATAATATTTATAGTTTTTAAAAATATTAGTAATATTGTTGAGGGGTAAACTAAAGATCAATTTTATTGAAATAAATTGTTAAAATTAATTGGTTATATTCCTATAAAAAAAAAATACGCCTTTCTTTTTGTACGCCCATTCGAATAGTCAATGGGTTAAATAAAAAACTACAAGAGTGGGCCCATTAAAAATAAAAAACTAGTCAATTAGTTAAAAATAAAAAACTACAAGAGTGGGCCCATTAAAAAATGGGTTAAATAAAAGAACAAGTCCCCATCAAATCAAAATTTACTCAAAAAAAAAAAAAAAAGTCCCCATCAAATTTAAGAAGTACTTGACAGCAAGCATAAGTGGTTGACAGTGAAAGCAAGCCTCAGTGGTTGAAAATAAAAGCAAGTAAAGTAACCAAGCAGTCCGGCTTGAAGTTTCAACAGTGGCTATAAACTTGTGAGCTGTAAGTAGCCAAAAAAAAAACTCCACGGTCTGACCGGTGAGAACGTTTTCAAAACCGGGAGGTTGAACGCGGTTCTTACGGTTCACTGACTTCTGACTTTTTAAGCCAATTATAAGGTTAAAACAAAAGAACTGCTTTAATGAATGGTTCCGGTTAATCTGATTGGTCTGTGCGGTTCGGTCTGAATTCACAGTCCAATCTGAATTTTAAAATTGATCATTTTTTATATTTTTAATATAAGATAGAAACATTCTCTTGAAAATTTGAATTTTATATATTTGTATAATACATTTTTTTGAAAATTTGAATTTCAACTCTTACTTTTCACACTTCATAAAAACTTATACCTCTCACATCTTATAAGCATTTATACAGGTAAAATAACCTTCTTTTCAAAAGCATGCGATAGTCAAAATTAATCAACTTAGTTCTTAAATCTTTACTCATTTTTTGTGTGATTAGGAAAAAGTTGGTTAATTTTGAAAAGACCTTAAACCTCACAAACATGAGCACAAATTAAGTAATTTACCTCAAGATTATTAATTGTATTTTACCATGTTAAAAAGTGAAGATACTAAGACACGTGGAGCAATTATACAATATTTTTTTCAAGAGTACATTAATGCTGTAATCTATTATCTTCATTAATAAGGTCCTGTTTGAGAGATGAGTTTTAGTAATTTTTTTCACATTTTAAATAACATTATATATATATTTTTATACATTTTTTAACTCACACATATATCAAAAACATCTAAACAACATAACTCAAACCCCTCGCCCAAACACTCCTTAATAGTCTCACTCCTGTACTATATTTTTGGAGAGACCTATGCATTATTAATGTGAGGCAAGGAAGTCCACATTATTCTACTCCCTCAATATAGTATGTGTTTGGATAACACTTCTTCTTGCTGAAAGTAGAGTTGCGTTTTCTGTTTTTTTTTTTTTTTTTTTTTTTTTTGGCTGGCTTTTTTGACTTTGGGGGACAAAAGTTACTGTGCATGAACAGTGCGGCACTGTTCACGCACTGTTCATACATTAAAAAATATTAAAAATAGGACCTACGGTACTATTCACACATTTAAAAATTATTTTGCTACAGTGTTTTCAGCAACAATCAATTTTCAGCAACAATAAGCTCTATCCAAACGGACCCATAGTAAATCTTTTGCATAGTCTCCAACGTTTTAATCGAATTATCAACAACAATTATTGTACTTTCTCAACAAAAAAAAAAAAAAAAAATTATTGTATAAATTTTCCGTTTGGCTTTACTTCTTATATTTTAAGCATTTTCAAGTGAACGCATTATAGTCAATTTATAGTCCACTCCTGACTGGGAAAAATGGGCTGGGTTGTATTACGTGGAAAGTGATTAAAGGCATGTTACACGTTTAAAGTTTTTACTCGTTGACTGACTGCATGGATTGACAGATGGTGCTCATTGATTGACAGCAGTCCCATAATAGTTAGTAATATCTCTTTAACTTATCTCTCGGATTTTTCCTTCTCAAAAAAAAAAAAACTTATCTCTCGGATTTTACATTCTGGGTTTTCAGTTTCATTGAAACTAATTTCAGATTTGAACTCGTACTTCTTAACTGTAAATAAAGTGTGTCCAAAATCACAGGTCTGTCTCTTCATGTTGGAAATTTAATTGGGTGAAGGAAATGGATTCCAAGCGACTTAAAATTTTCAGGTTAGTTTGCTTAAGCCTGAATTTTGGCAGTCTCTTCTTCTGTTGCCTTTATTTATAGTACACAATTTTGTCAGCATGTCTTTGTTACTTTCTTGGAGTACTGTATGTGCGGGTCGCAATACTATCATGCAACAATTTGAATGGTCAGATTGAGTGAAACTATCTTAAAATATCCTAATGGAGGAATCTAATGTTATACTATCAGTTTATCGTTTAAAGGCATTCTAGCTTAGAAAGTAAAGAGACCAGAATTGGTAATTGGAAGTGTTGCAAAAGGCTGAATTACTGAATAATGATCAGTTGTTCTCTGAAATTCTGTTTTAGTGCAGAATTCCATAGTTAGGGGCCATTCAGATGTGTCAGTTGATAGGAGAGACTTATAGTAGACTAAATTGCAATCAGTTATTTGATATTGTGCTACTTACACTTGCTCTATGCTGCTTTAATCTATACGTTGTGTTCATCCAGGTTTAAGGATCGGAGTTCAGAACCATCTTTGAGTTCTGGGCAGAAATCTGACTTTGAACATGGACTACGTCCAAGAAGCTTTAGAACAACAGTTGGCAGAGTTTTGGAGAGGCTTTGGGGAAGATTCGATAGGGGTTCCGAGAGGATTAAAAGCTTCAAAAAATTGAAAAGCATCCCTTATGTAGGTGATCAGCCAAAAAAAGTGCCAGCTCCTACTCCTAAGAAGACAATTCTTGATCCTCAGGGTCAATTTCTTCAAACTTGGAACAAAGTATTTGTGCTCTCTTGTGTGATATCTGTGGCCGTGGACCCTTTGTTCTTTTACATCCCAGTGATCGAGGAGAACAAGGACAAGAATGAAGATTACAAATGCCTTGATGCGGACGAAAAACTAGCAACAATTGCTTGTGTTCTTCGATCACTCTTTGATGCCTTTTATGTACTTCATATAATCTTTCAGTTCCGTACTGGGTTTATTGCCCCTTCTTCTCTAGTCTTCGGAAGGGGTGAGATGATTACTGATCCAGTGGCTATAGCAAAAAGATACTTATCCACATACTTTCTCATTGACATTCTGTCAATTCTTCCATTGCCACAGGTATGCAGGACATTTCATGAAATCTTATTTAGTGCATTTTGATGTAGCTTTTTACTGAAAGCTTATTGGTTGAAAAATGGTTAAAGTATAGTAAAAATGAGATTTTAAAAAGTTGTATATAAGCAAAGAAACTAAAAAGTGAATAGAGAAAGCTCTTACCAAACAGACACGTCTATGTGCATTCATAACGACATTCAGTTCAAACCACACTGCAGTCATAGGTTCACACTTCACAATTTTATAGTAAAAGACTTGCTTCCATACTTGTTACTTTGCAATTAGTCGAAGAAGTGATTATAATCATACATTTCATTTGGCTCCCATTTTTGCTGCTGTTAATCCAGTTAAGGAAATAATGGAAACCAGTCTCTCAAGGGAGAATTTCCACAGTATGAGTACCATACTTATGCCTTTACAACTATATGTGTGGAGAGATTAAGGTTGGATTTTATATGGCCCAACAATTATTATTATTATTTACTTATTGTAATTTGATAGATAGGTCCTAGAAGTCTATTGAAAATATTAAAAAGTGTCAATTAAGCTATAAGACTTTTGACAATATTTGACAATAACTAGTTCAAAGTGATACTTTGGACACACAAAAACACATAATGCTTCTATCAACCTATATGTAAAAGTAAACAATGCCTTATGCTGAAGTTGTGTCAAATTGCTTGATTTAAAAGAATTAACTGTGTAAGGGAATGTCAGTTTTACAGTAATGGATGTGTTCTGCTTACTTTTCAGGTGGTAGTTTGTGTTATCATTTTCTCTAAAAAAACCAAAGCTCCATTAATCATGAAGCAAATGTTGAAGATCGCAATCTTCTCACAATATGTGCCTAGACTCTCTCGGCTCTATCCACTATACATGGAAGTAACAAGAACCTCAGGGATACTGACTCAGACAGCATGGGCTGGAGCTGCATATAATCTTTTTCTCTATATGCTAGCCAGTCACGTAAGTTGATTTTGAATTATTAGCAATATTAATTTCAAAGATTTAATGATGATCACAAATAAATGTGACAAATTAAGCAGGTAGTTGGAGCTTTTTGGTACTTGTATGCCATTGAACGAGAGGGTACATGCTGGGAAGAGCGCTGTCAAGATTCTGGAGATGATCATCACTGTGGTCAAGGCCGCCGTCAAAGCTTTAAATGTCTAAATGAGAGCTGTCATTATACCAAACCTGATGATGAAAATGCAACGGGCTTTGACTTTGGAATATTTACTGACGTTCTCAAGAATGGACTGGTACTACATACAGCAGATTTTAAACTGAAATTGTCTTACTGCTTTTGGTGGGCTTTTCGTAATCTTAGGTGAGTAAATATATAGAATCCTCCAAATATATATAAATTTTAATTGTTATAACAAGAGAGGATAAAAGATTTGAATCCTAATGGTAGGCAGCTTTCCAGCCTATCTCTATATGTTCATTTTGATAAAAGAGACCACAACAATACCAATTGAACTACAAGACTCTTGGCAATATTTAATCTCTTTAATTTTTTTTTCTTTTTTCATGAAAAGGTGTCTACTCCCTTAACTCAATTGCATCACCTCAAATATTATTTCAAATGTCATCTGCATAGGTTTTAATTTCCAAGAGTGAATGTTTTCCTATTAAAATTTGGTTACCTAAGTTCCTATATATAAATCAAGGCTTGTCAACTTATAACAAGATCTAACACATTGTGAGTTACAGTTTAGGAGCTAAAGGCATTTCTCTGTTGAATCATTTTGTTTTTTCTCAGCTCTGCTGGCCAAAACCTTCAAACAAGCACTGATATTGGGGAGATAGTATTTGCTGTCGCAATATCCACCTTTGGGTTGGTTTTATTCTCGTTACTTATTGGCAATATGCAGGTGACTCTCTGATTCTTATCAGTTCTCTTTCTAACCTAATGTTTTAGTAATATGAGATTATTAAGTAAAATAGATATTGTTTGAGTCAGTCTGACATTTTGTTTTGGTTTTCTTGTTTTTTGTTTTTTCCTTTTTTATACAACATAGAAATTTTAGTTACATGCCAGCATAAAAAAAAAAAAAAAAATAATAATAATAACAATAAAGAAGTTCACATAAGTGTTTAGTGCTTGTTTAACTCAGTTTACAATCGAACCTAAAGTCCTACACACAACTACCAGACATTCAAAAACGAGTCTTTCTATTCTCTGGTGGTTTCAGGTCTTCCATTATGAAAGAGCAAATTCAGGGGGCTTTGGCAACTCGGGTTATTATGCCTTGAGCCTCCATGATCTCTGTTAGAACCATTGCCTTTTGAAATCCCCCCTCTTTTGCTTGGTATAGGTCTTCTCTGATTGCTGCTATTGTGCCATGGACTGTAGACCTGTAATGAATGGCATACTTCAAAAACTGGTCTCCCATATCTACTCTTTGCCTGATATGCTATGCCTCCCCTGTTTGTGTTTTTGCTTTTATGTCCCCCCACCCCGGTGCGGCCTCCCAACAGTCAGTATTAATTGTTAATACTCTGATTTGTCGTTGTAGAGCTGTGTAAGTCATCCTAGCCATTGCTATCTCCTTCTCCTTCCTTTGATTGAAAGCCATATACCTGTGATATCCAGAAAGTGCATAATATGCTAATTTATCCAATAAACATGCACACATTATTGTATTAATTTCTCTGTGGTGTATTTATTCTTAAAGATCTACTGTTCTATTTTAGCTTCAATTGAAATTTGATGGTGGTCTGTTCTCACTAACTCTATCCACTCTTATGAGTAGAACCCTTTCCACAGATAGTCATAAGATTCGATTAACAAAAGTGCTATATTATGAATGTTACAGAGATATCTGCAATCGACAACAATGAGAGTAGAAGAAATGAGAGTGAAAAGGACTGATGCAGAGCGGTGGATGTCCCACCGTATGCTCCCCGAGGATTTAAGGGTACGAGTTAGACGATACCAACAGTATAAATGGCAACTAACCAGAGGTGTTGAGGAAGAGAATCTACTTCAAAGCCTTCCTAAGGACCTCCGAAGGGACATAACACGCCATCTTTGCTTAAGTCTTCTCAAGAGTGTGAGAATTTTTCTTTTGATTTTTTTTTTTCCCAATACATCTTTTTTTCCAACTTCTAGCTATTGTGTTCATCAAATCAATTTTATATTTTAGGTGCCAATGTTTGAAAAAATGGATAGTCAACTGTTTGATGCACTTTGTGATCGTCTCAAACCAGTTCTTCACACAGAGAAGAGCTGCATTATCCTTGAGGGGGATCCAGTGGATGAGATGCTCTTTATCATGCGAGGAAACCTGACCACTGTCACTACTAATGCTGGAGAAAAAGGTAACGCTGGTGATTTGAAGGCTGGTGACTTCTGTGGAGAAGAACTTTTTGCATGGGCCTTGAATCCCCGCTCCTCTACCAGTCTTCCCATTTCAACAAGAACAGTAATAGCTCAGACAGAGGTTGAAGCCTTTGTGCTAAGGGCTGCTGATTTGAAGTTTGTGGCCTCTCAGTTTCGGCGTCTTCATAGCAAGCAGTTCCAGCATATTTTCAGGCAAGTCTTTAAGCTAGGCTTATCAACATTTTGGATGATTATTGTCAACATTCTCCAAACAAAGTGAGGCTATACAAAAAAAAAAAAAAAAAAATTTGTTCAGAAATTGTACAAAAAGATGCGGCCATCAATTCTTCGTTTAATTTTAAATCGAAATACCACAGTTATCCCATCAAAATCTACAATGCCCGTTGCATTGGATTTCTAAACAAAAAATTTAAAAAAGAATATGATATCTTTTCCTTGGTTTGTGATACTCTTTCATTATTAGAATTGAATATTCATAGTGACTTTGAAGAAAAATTACATTAGAACTCTGATTACCTTTATTTTTCCAAGTGGAATGATCCCCAAGTGTAATTGTGCAATGATGACTTTCAGGTACTACTCCTCACAATGGAAAGCATGGGCAGCACGTCGCATCCAAGTAGTTTGGCGCAGGTACCATGAGAGAAAGCTTTATAAG
Organism: Quercus glauca; assembly: GCA_023736055.1. Classification (NCBI taxonomy): domain Eukaryota; kingdom Viridiplantae; phylum Streptophyta; class Magnoliopsida; order Fagales; family Fagaceae; genus Quercus; species Quercus glauca. Next base: position 7,428,183 of record CM043318.1, read on the forward strand.
TCTTTGCATGAAGCAGAAGACAGTTTGCAAGATGGTGTGACAGATGAAGCAGGGACCTCAAAGGTTGAACACAATGGTGAAGGCAAAGCACCAAAAAGGTTGCTACTACTGCCACAGAAGCCTGATGAACCCAATTTCATTGGTGAAGATTAATAGAAGTATGGTGTTTCAAGTGATTATTATGTAAGTTTTGTTTTAATAAACAAGGTTGACATGCAATAGGTTTCTGTGTCTAGCATATGTAACATGTACTAAGCAATTAAACTTCAGACATCATAATTTAGAACTACTGTTTCTTTCACTGTGTGTCACTGAGAAGCTTCAAATACATACATGAGGAATGTCTTGTGATAAGCTTTTCTTGTATAATTCCTTCTTCAACCAAAGCAAGGAAGACATTTTCATGCCACTATGTGCCTAGCTCCTATTAAACACAACATTAATTAGTGCTGCAAGTCAAAAAGGAATAAGATACAATTTTATTTTTAAACACAGTCCACTCACAGAACAAGTAGCAAATTAACATTAATTGATCTCATAAACCATGCTTACAAAATAAATATGATATCTGGATGATATATAGTATTGGAATATGAAGAAAATAAATGAGAAGCAAGAACCAAATCAAGTAGTGCAGCCACAGACTCAGGAGTGTGATTGTTAATTCTTTGGCGAAATTGGTGCGAGTGCGAGGAACCAAATCGAAGTCAGTGTGACTTCAGACTCAAATTTAAAGGAAATGGGCAAAAATGATTCGTATCGGGCTGGATAGGCAATCTAAGAGATGGGTTAATGGGTTCAGTCCCAGATGTGGAGGCCCAATAGCAATTTTCGAATTTTATTATACCCAAAATAATGGAAATTGGATTTAGCTTTAACTGTGACGACTCTTGCTTTTTTTTTTTTTTTTTTTTGATAATTCGATAGTTTCCCATGAGAGAATTTGAGATCAAGATATTTCTATTGAAAATAGCGGAAAGTATCAAACTCATTATTAAACTTGGAAAAATGGGGGTTTGATCTTGATGAATTTGAATATGGCGGAAAAGTTTAATTTTGAGGGTTTAACTTGTCTCCGTACTTTTTTAAAATAAATTTCTTTTTGTTTTAATAAAAGACTGTCACATCGCCTATTAATTAAATAAAAAGTCGATATTAAAACCCATTACCACTTGCCTTGTATATTTAAAATAAAAAGACATGTTTAGTTAAAAAAGTACTGGAAGTAAACTTAACCCAAATTTTGAATAGCTGAAATTCTCTTTATTCTAATCCAAATTCGGTGCTATTTAAGCGGATATTAGAACTAGGTAGTAGTATTGCCAAGTCAACACCACTAGAGGAAAACAAGCAATTGAAATGTTTGCTATGTGGGCGTTTTTCCCTCGGATCAAACAGGTACAACTTATATTTATTCTATTTTTCATGAATACTAGTAAGTTGCTCGTGCGATGCACGGATAATATTATAAAGTTTTATGTAATTTTTTTTTTTTATTGAGAATGTAATACATATATTATAGCATATTTGTTATAAAACTTTGTTAGTAATGAGTTCAAGTAATGAGCCAAAAAAAAAAAAAGAAAACCAACAACAACAACAACAACTTTGGAGTAATATTGTATATTAAAAGTTGATAAAAGCATATTAATTCATTCCATATTAATGATCTTTATTATGTGATGTAAACAAGAGCTTCATTATGATTTTTTTTTTTTTTTGCTTTTTTGTTTCTTCAATGCTTTGTTATTGTGGTATGCCGACGCTTGTAAAGCTTGTTAAGAAGTATATTATCATTATCAGTTTCTTCATCTTTAACGTTTGAAGTTTGGTCCATCCCCTATTTGTTCAATTTTTGAGCTTTCATTACTTTTTCCTTTTGTTGCATTATTTGTATTAATCACTAACGTTTAAAGTTTAGTCTGTCTCTATTTGTTTAATTTTTGAGTTTTCATCACTTTTTCCTTTTGTTGCAATATTTGTATTAATCACTAATGAATTGGCATTGGATTGGAAGATTCTTGATTAGATCTTACAAAGTTTGGACTTGCGGATTTGTTGTCGTTAAAATTTTTCTTAGGTATTTGCATTCATACTAAATTTCAGTGATATGACAATTTTTTGTAAATGTTTTAATTTAGGAATAGGGTAGCAAAAGAGTTAATATAGCATACTGGATTGTGTATATATTTTTTTCTTCCACACCTTTTTGTCATTTGAAGGTGCATCAAAAATCTTAACAACTATGTAATTTTCAAAACCATCATTCAGATTGAATTCATTCAAATGAATTAGGAAAATGCATTTTTTTTTTCTAAAATTTTCTTCAAATCATGTGGGATTCCTTCTCCAATATCAATCTGCATATGAGGAATTTAATATATATTATGATCAATAGTTTTACAATAATTTAATATTTTAAATAAGTTGTACCTCAGTTTGTTTTTTAGCATTTATTTAGGATTTTCTCAATATCTTGATCAAATATTACAAAAGTTTTTCTGTCAGTTGCATCAAAAACTTCAATTTGAATCATGTATTTGAATTAGTTTGTAGTTGTATATATAGTAGTTATAATGAGATGAATATATTATAAATATTTGGAGAGTGTGTAGTTGATGTGAGTGCCTCTAACAATGGGATAGAGAGATTTGTTTTTATAAATGTTTATATATATATATATATATAAAATTTAGGAATAGGGAAGCAAAAGAGTTAATATAGCATATTGGATTGTATATATATTTTTTTCTTCCATACCTTTTTGTCATTTGAAGGTGCATCAAAAATCTTAGCAATTGTGTAATTTTCAAAACCATCATTCAAATTGAATTCATTCAAATGAATTAGGAAAATACATTTTTTTTCCTAAAATTTTCTTCAAATAATGTGGGATTCCTTCTCCAATATCATTATGCATATGAGGAATTTAATATATATTATGATCAATAGTTTTACGATAATTTAATATTTTAAATAAGTTGTACCTCAGTTTGTTTTTAGCATTTATTTAGGATTTTCTCAATATCTTGATCAAATATTAGAAAAGTTGTTTTGTCAGTTTCATAAAAAACATCAATTTGAATCACGTATCTGAATCAGTTTGCAATTTTATATATAGTAGTTATAATGAGATGAATATATTATAAATATTTGGAGAGTGTGTAGTTGATGTGAGTACCTCTAACCTTGGGATAGAGAGATTTTTTTTATTTTTTATTTATTTCACATTTTGCACACCAAAATGATCCTGATTATGTAAATAATATGATGTATTATTAGTATGTAAATAATATTATGATGTATTATGATTAGCAAACCTGTTTCATAGGATCTCATTCAATGCATTTTATCTCTATTATTGTCTTCATATTCTTTAAAGATAAATTCTCCAATAAAAATTGTTTTGCATATATTTTTGGTATTTCTTGTATAGGATCATGTTTTTGACCATTCCTATCTTTGATTTTTTTTTTAAAGAAAATATTATGTAAATGACAATTTGTGAGATAGTATATGCAATTTGTAAATGGAAATTTGTGACTTGTGAGATAGAAATATGCACTTGTGAATTATTTTAGCAACCTCAGAAATCTCGAGATTTATATATATTTTTGTTGCATTGGTCGATGACAAAGAGAATTTGCTAGCATAAATGATTTCATGAGAACGAAATTCTTTAGAAGTATCATCTATATGCGGGAGAGGAGGAAGAGAGTTTGTAAGTGGGTAAGAATTTTGGCTTTGATTTACACGTGGGAAGGGTTGGGTCATAATGTGTAAGGTAATAATTGAACTTGTGCTTTTCATAAGGTTTGGTCTATTTTTAAAAGTAGTTCATTATGTAATAATTGAACTTGTGCTTTCTCTTGCATAGATTTTTTGCTTTATTGGTATTGATAATCTTATTCTTTTGCTAAATTCAATTTTAAATTTGATTGAAGGCTGAACTTGTACATAGCCCATTTTGCGTCTCACATTTAACCCCACTTGCATTACATTGCACATTATCACCATTTAATGTCTCCAAGGCAAGACTGTAATTTTGACCATTTGATCTTCAAATACTTATAAAAAATCTTGAGGTCATAACGATCAAAATGACAGTTCATGAGTATTAATCGGACCACTAGATTAAAAGATATTAAAGAAATAAGGTTTAACAGTAAAGGAAACTTGCATGAAACTGGTCTCGACCATAGGTGATTATGATCTCTTAATTCTAATTGGTCTATTTTATTATAATTTAAATTAAGTGACGTGTCATATTCCTATTGGTTGTGTCGATACCTCGCGGTTGTTGATCACCCAGAAATAGCGACGCACATGCCCTTCCCAAGAGGGTGGTGCGCTGGCTCGGGTGTGTGCTCTCCTATGACTAGTGATTCATTTTTAAATTGTTACAAGTTTGTGGAATCACCACCAATCATTAGGTTTTTGCTAAGGTGTGATTGGTCATCTGACTCTGTTTGATTTTCTTGATTCTTGGTTCGAAAGTCTAGTAACGGGTGGGGAAGGTGTTAGGCAATCCACAATGCTTGTCGTGAGACAGTCCTTTGTTTTGATAAACTCTTAATGTTTTGTCATAGGCAGATAAAAGTGAGCTACTAGCATTAGTTTTTATGGCTTTAAAGAAATGGGCTTTGAGGAATAAATTGGCCAATATAAAAGTTTAAGGGGTGTTTTGGCCAATGATTGAAAGTTCAGTGGGTATATGGACATTTTTCACTCGTGTACAAAGGAACATTACTTACTCCGAGGATAACTGGGAAGAAGATAATTTCTAGAAGTATATGTTAAGTGTTGAGTGTCACCCCAAGGATGTTACTAATGAATTGATGTGCAAAAGGCCTGAAGTGATTGGCAAAAAAGGCCACAAAGAAAAACAATAGTATTCAATTTTTGGCCCATAAAAATCCGTGTTACTATACTTTCCAATATCATTCATTTTTCGAGAAGTGTTATATATAGAACATTTTCACAATAAATCATAAGTGGTTAGTTGTTATTGGTTTTAATTTGAACTTACTATTGAAACTACTTTTTTGCCTCACCAATAACATCTCGTAATAAATTACCACTTAAGTTTATTGGTAGTAAGTTGTTATTGGATTTTTAAGTGTTTTGAAAATATTATGAACATAGCATTTCTCTTCGTTTTTTTAGCATTTATGAGCTCTTTGTATTTTGTAGTATTTTTTTTACACAATTCTATTTTTGGGAGTTTAAGTTACTAGTTGTAATGCTTATCTCTCTTTGTTGCTTGCACGTATACATGGTAACCTTAGTTATCACGGTTCAATATATTCTTTTGTGCTATATTCTCACTTTCTCTTTCTCTTTCTCAAAAAAAAAAAAAAAAAAAAAAAATCTCACATTCTCTCCGTCTTAAGAATGAGTGCTACAAGAGTTAATGCTCTATGCATACATGTCTATTAGATTCAAAATCTATCAGCCAACTTCTCCAACAGCTATTGGATACATTTTTTTTAAAAATTAAAATTTCATTTAGAGTATTATTTTTATGCTCTAAATTGGGTTAGATCAACTTTGGGAAACAATCTTCCTATGGCTTGACCACTGACACCCAGTTGGAACACTTCTGCTTAAATTTGGAAATATATAGGATTATATATGATGCAACAATCTATGAGGCTTTGGTGGATTCAGTCTTAAAAAATAGAACTTGGTTTAGTCATACTCCAAAGCCAATAAGTCTTGTAGATCCAAAGTAAAGGATAAGGCTACATGGACCAAAATTAAGTTAGGTTGCTTCTCTTGTGTAGCCACATATACAGAGCTTTATATGCTTTAGGGAGGCCCTAGACTGTTTGCTATGTGTCATATCTAATTCATCAAATATTGGGCAGTGATGGGTGATTCATTTTCTATTCGTTTAAAGTCTTATATAATAAATTGAAACTTAGATTAATTGTTTTATTCTCTACAACCACAAGCTACTATAATCTAAAACTTTGAGTTTAAATGGAAATTAAACGAAACATCCATTTTTATTTGTATACTAAAATAATGTTCCATAAAGAATCTAAATTTCTAAACTAACATGGCATCTTTGATACATTCCCTTCCTATAAAGACTTTTAGGAATTGAATTGATTATTAGTACAAACACATAATCACACATTATAGTAGTAGAATCCAGCACAATAAATGAAGATGACTCCTACACTTGAAGAGAAAGAAAATCATAATTCCTACACTAGAAGAGAAAGAAAATCATCCATTGATCATTTCAATAGGGGATATTAAACTAGCTTGAAATTAAAATCACGACTCCTAATCCCTTGCCTAATCCAAGCATTATTAAAGACATTTAATCTCTTCTAGTTGTTCCAGGCCTTTGCAATTCACAAAAAAGTTTGTTAGCTCACCATTTTATACCTTGATAATATAATAAACAATAACTATTACAAGCTTACAAGGTCGTGGGTATTAATAAGTTGACAATTTCTGTTTAGAAATTTGGCCACGGGTGAGAAATGAAAATCTAATTTTAAAATCAGCTATGACAATTTACTCAAGATTAATAAAAAGGTAAACATAAAATTTCCATGCTTTTTGAAAAGAAGTATTTGGGAATTGAATGAAATTAACATAAATGACTATGACACACTACTTAGAGTAGTCTTATAGTAATTAAAATGAAATGCCACATTTCCAAGCTGCCATTTGTCATCAATTCAAAAACTAGAGCTTTGAAATCATCAACATTATAATTTATACTGGAGCAACTTGTTAAGATCTTTATAAGATTTCGATGCCGAACATTTCTTAATACTTTGCATTCTGCCATAAAACTCTTCAAAGCATCTTTGTTTTGAAGGTTAAGAACCTTTATAGCAACTAATCTTTCCTCGTGATCAAGAACTCCTTTATATACTAATCCAAAACTGCCAGATTCGATCAAATTGTTGGGAGAAAATCCATTAGTCACTTGATGGAGCTTTTTGTATGAAACTGTTGGAAGGAGATCCATCTTTGAGACTATTGAAGATAGTTTCTTTTTTGATCTTTTCCTCCAATAAAGAGCAAGAAAGGATAAAACTAGAAGGATACCTCCAATAGCACTTTGTTTTTACAAAAATTGTCAAAAACAGTGTTGCCTTGTTCTGGCGACTCAGTCGCAGGTTTGTCTAGTCACATGCCCTAGTTGCAAGCCCACACAGAGATTGTTCGAAACTCATTGGTGGGTCAATGTCCCAGTCGCGAATAATACTTAGAATATTTTTCAAAATTTGGGTTTTTATGTTTTTTGCGGCTCAGTGTGGCTACTTGTTTGCAGGTGGAAGGTCTAGTCGCGAGGGGTATACAGAGATTTTTGCGGCTTACCTCGTGACTCTCTCGTGGGTAGACCTTCCAGTCATGAAAAACACTTCGAAAATTTTTCAAAATTTTTGTTTTAAAGTGTCTGGCGACTGGCCCTGGCGACTTGCACGCGACTTGATTCAGTCGCGAAAAACGCGTGTTTTTGTTTTTAAAGGGCAGTTTTTTAAAACTTTTCAGTTTTCCCTCAAACTTTTGTGACTGTTCATTGTCTTCCCATTTCAACTTTCTCTCAAACTCACCATGCCACTCTTGAAAAACCTCCATTTTTGCATCATTTCAACCTCAAATATTCAAGGAAAAGGTATGGGCTTTCTCTTTCTCACTACATATTTCATGTTTTGAGCTTTATTTTCTTGAATCTGAGAGTTGTGGTTTTGATTTTTGATATCTGTAGTTTCGGATATAGGTTGGGTTCATGTTTGTGAGTTTGGGTGTTTAGGTTTGGTTGATCTTGTTTCTAGGATACTAAATATGGTTGTTATCATGTTTTAGTTTCTTTGTTTGTGTTTGTGCACTTATCTGTGTTGGTTGGTAAATCTCATACCCATGTTAATATGTCTCATTGTCATATGCTATTTGTTTGGGTTTACTGTGATTTAATCTGTTTGTGAGTATAGTTGGTTCAAAATGGTTCAGTTATATTTTATTACTTTATTGTTGATTTTGACTATTGAAATCATGTGTGTTGCTTCTGCCTTGAGGATATTGTCTACTTTGTGTTGGTTTGAACATCTCATACTCATTAAGATATGTCTCATAGACATATTTTTTATGTGGTATATACTGCTTCAATACAACTGATTATTGCTTGTTGAAGTCTGTGATTAGGAATATGCCCTAGAGTGTTCTTGATTAAGTTGTTATGCTCACTGTCACAATGTGTTATGCATAACTATTGGTGATAGGTTGTTCTTTTTTTTGTTGAGCTATCTCTTTAAAAGTCTGAATCTCAACTGAATATGGACTTAATGGTGGTATAGTTCTATGCTCTTTTCAGTTATACTAACCTGTTACTAATGTTTGCTTGATCGCATTATGCTTTGTTTTTGTGGCCTTTTCTACTATGTTTACAGATGACTCCTACCAAGAAGAAAACCACTGCTAAGAAGAGTGATAAAAGGCTGAAAATGGACAACTCCAAGTTCAGATCTACTCAACACTTTGAGAGATACAATGTGTACTATTTGAATGCAACAATCATTCAAGAAAGATTTGTGGACTTAGTGGATTTGAAGGACACTTTCATTCTCAACTGTTTTGAGGGCAGAGGTTGGGATAAGTTGTTGAGTGACTTGCCTGGAGTGTGTAAGCCTTTGATCAGGGAGTTTTATGCAAATGCTGTGCTAAAAGAGGATGAAATTAATTGTTGGATAAGAGGAAAGGAATTCACTATAGATGCGGGTGATATAGATAAGGTGCTAGGACTTGAAGGTTTAGATAACCATGATTTCACCAATTACAAGGACAGGATGCTATCCATATAAACTGTCCAATCTCGTATTGGTGGTGTTAGAAAGGGGAGATGCCTCAACACTAATGCCTTCCCAGCTAACATGAGATGTCTAACCACCATCATGATGTTCAACTTGTACCCAGTAAGGAAGCTGACTACAATCAACAATGCTAGAGCTATCTTTCTTATGGAGCTCAAGGAGAACACCTTCATAGACATCAGCTTTCACATCTTTGACACAATTGTGGATGAGACTAGAACAACTTCAAGGGCTAAGCTGATTTTTCCCAGCCTTCTTATGAGGCTTTTTAGATTGAAAGGTGTTGAAATCTCTCAATATATCAGTCTCATGCCTACACTTTGTGAGAGTGCTTTTTTTTCTTCAGCACTATGGCCCAAGGATTCTGGGCCGTGTAAGATGTTTCTTGGTGGACTGGGATTGATTCTCCGCAGCTAAGAGGGCTGTTTTAAGAATCAATTGGTGCACAGAACATATTTTCCATAATACAAATGGTTAGCAAAGAAAAAGAAGCTGGCATATTTGCATTTGAACGACATTTATACAGTAAAGGATTAATGCAAATGACAAAAAAATGAAAAGTATATAACACAAGGACAAGCTGAAAATCCTCTAATTAAGTGAGGTATACTTCATTGATTTTATTAAGCTATGGTTGCAATGCTCACTAGGACGTGATGCAAGGTTCAACTAAGCTCATAAGTTACAGATTTTGATAGCTATTGAAGCTTCAAAGTCTTGCAAAATGTGAACTTGTTAAATCCGAGCTCGTTCAACAGTGGCTGCACTGAGGACACCGGGACAGTTCCTCTGTTTTTCTCTTAAATTACAGAGTATTTTTGCATGAGTTTTCTGGGATTTTGGGAAGGCAAAGTTGAATGCCTAAGAACGGTCCGGTTGTTCTTCCAAAAATCCTCCTCCCCTTGTGGCATGGATCCCTTCCTCCTTTTATAGCACAACCTCGGCTTCCCTGGTGAATCCGTGATTCCTCTGTTTTACCCTCTGGAGCTTGTACCATGCCTGGCTGCTTCAGGATCGTGTCGTTTCCTCTTTCTTCATAATTTCTTTGCTTTTGTTCCGACCAAGTGAAAGTCCCTCGGCTCCTTTCCATTTCCGGGTTTCCCCGCTGGCTGGCCTGAGGCTCCCTTTTGGCTTCTTCTTCCCAGCGTCCCAGCCTTTCACAGTGTACTCTTCCTTGTCTTTTCTCCAAATGGTTGAATCAAGTTTTCTGAGTTTTGCATGCTCTGTACCTTCTCTGCTCGTCTGGGTCACAAGGTCCGCATGCCTCTTTTCTTTAATTTCCTTCTGTTATGACCCCCCTGCGCGCCCTAGGATCCCTCTGGGAGGCCCTCTGGGATTCGGCCCAGCTTCTTCCTTTCTCAGTTTGTCCTGGTTCGTTGGTTGGGCTCTTTTTCTCTGGATCCCAGCCCTCTGGGCTTTTTCTTTCTTCTTTCTTCCCTTTCTCTTTTTTTTTTGTGACGGCCCATTATTCCCTTTTTCACTCTTTTCTTCGTGGGCCTATTAGTGGGCTATCTAATTTCTTTCTTTTTTGAACCTCAACATTTAGCCCCCCGAGCTCATGGGTTGCCCGCAGCCCATGCGTGAGTTCTTTTGCAGGATCTCTTCTTGTTTTTTTTTTGATTTTTGCCATGGAGATCCTGATCTTCTACTCTCTCCTTTTCTCTTTTTTTTTTTGCGTGACTTTTCCCCTTTTTGTGGTACGTGGCAGTTGGGTTGAAATAAAACTCCCACCACCTACTTTTACGTTTCCCATACACTCATCAATAACTGCTGATAACCTCCCTTTTAAATTTAATTCCTGGCAACTGGCGCGTCTTTCCATACATTGTCTTCTTTAACTGTTCTTATTCTTTTCCTTCTAGCGTTTTCTCATTACTTTTCTTCCTGAGTTCTCTGTTACCAACTTCTTTTTTCGATCAGCATCGTTGCCATCTTCTTTCTTTTTCTTTCTCCAGATACTCATTGCTCCAATGGCTTCTTCTTCTTCTCGAAAAAGGAAGGAACGTACTCCCAGTCCTTTTGAAGGCGAGGGCTCCTCTAGTTCTGCACAGGATGAGTCCGTCACTGTGCGTTCTGCTTTCCCCTTGCGAGACCCTTGGTATACTCCTAGCTTATTCTTTCCTCGAGTGTCTCATGGCGAGACTCCTCCATCCCCGCACTCCTGGGTTTTCTCTGGTCAAGCAGGTTTTGTTGGCTCTGCACAAGTTCCAGACCCTAGGGAGATTTTTGATCTCCAAATCAGGCGAGGACTTCGGGAAGCGGTTCCAATCTTCTTTGATTTTGTTGCTGGGAAGATTCAGGGCTGGCCCATTTGGGTGGATAATGAGCTTTCCGATAAAGAGTTTGTGGGTCGCTTGGAGCATGCCGGCGTCCTGAAGGCGGTGGCTATTTCCAGAAACCTTGAGGGTTTCAGAGATGCCAAAGGGCTTAGGCATTTGGTGCGCCGCTGGTGTCCTGCTCTGCACACCTTTTGTTTTTCTGTTGGTGAATTGACTGTTACCTTGGAGGATGTAGTCAACAATTTTCTCCTTCCTGTGCTTGGGGATGAAAACCCCTTTGATATCAAGCTTTCCGACGAGGATCTCAGAGTGGAGGAGAAGTTATTTGCTCATTTTGGTGGGCGTACTGCTTCCTCTGGTGGGAAACCGGCCAGGATGGGCAGATGGGTTATGACTCTTTCGCGCGAGAAGGATAAGGAAGTCAGGCGCGCTGGGTTCCTTGCATTCTGGCTTAGCAAATTCCTGTTCAGCGAGTACCCTGGGTATGGAATTAAGTCCGCTCTTTTTCCCTTGGCTATTAAGTTGGCTCAAGGCGCTCAATATCCTTTAGCCTCCATGTTTTTGGGCCACGTTTACTCTCAGCTGGATCAACTGCATGGAGATGAGGCAGAGGGTGATTCCTGTTATGTTATCACTTCTTCGCTTCACTGCGCTATTCTCCAGGTATTTATGTGGGATCGTTCTTCGGTTACTTTGGCAAAGTGTAGGAATTTAAAATTTGTGAAAGATAAGTTTTTGGGTTCCCCTGATGTGGTAAAAGGGCTTTGTGGCAGCTCTACTGACAGCCATCCTATTATTTTCCGTTGGTTGAGCCTAAAAGGTGGCAACCTTAATTTGGTTGAGTTGTTTGATCAGGCGGGCCATTTGAATTGGCGCTCCCCTCGGGAGTTTGGCCCAGGTTTTGTTTGCGATTCTGTGTTATCTCCTTTTCTGACTTCTACAGGAAATACCTTTGATTTGCGTAGTGGTGATGAAGGTAGTTTAGCTTATTTAGCCTGCATTAGTCCTTCTTGGCTTCCTGTGCTTTCCTCTACTGGCCCACGGTACACCCATTACTCGGCGCATCGAGTACTTCGGCAGTTCGGTTTCGATCAGGATGTTCCCCCGGTGTTTAATGATATAGTTCCTTCTCTTCCCTCCTTGGACCCCTTCATGAGACTTCAGGCCTTTTCTTATTGGTCTCGACGGAGCCCTCAGTTTGTTGTGCCTAACTCTCAGAGAGGAGTCTTTGCCTCTAATGGCTATGCCGGTTATTGGAGAAGGGTTCAGAAATCCTTTGCTGATTATGCTGGCTTTGAGACGATTGGGAGAGTGCCTAATCCTGACATTTCTTCTGCCCCAACATCCAACAGGCGCCTGTCCCTGCCTACTGCTGGTATTGTTTCTGCTGCTGTGAGCAGCAAGACTGGTTTTGCAGAATGGCATGCTTCCAGAGAAGGCTGGGTGACTTATGCGCAGGACTTCCCAGAGAACTGGCTGGGGTGTGACCTTGTTGTTGGTGCTTCCGCTGGGGTGCCAATTAAGAAAGGAGCAGTGGAAGCCATAAGTCCCAGCGCCCCCACAGGCGTGAGTAAAGGAAAAGCAATCAAACAGGAGAAGTTGAAGGAAGCCGAGGCTGAAGAGAGTGCAGAGGTGGTTGGCCCTAAGCCAAAGAAGAAGAAAGCTGGAAAATCTCGGAGACAGTTGGTACTCGCTGAGGAGAAGGAAGTGGAGCAACCTTTGGCCATAAAGGGCCGTGTGAAGACTAAGGTAGAGTCTTCTTCTTCCCCAGCTCCTGTGAATCCTTCAGTTCATGGTTCCTTGGGACCCTCTGGACGTACCCGTAGTAGACAACAGAGACTCGGAGACCCTGTTGAAAAAGAAAGAAGGGCAAGGCCTCTTTCCTCCTTTGCTCCTTTGTGGTTTTGCTGTTTTTTTTTTTTTGAACTAATGAGTAAAACCCCGCCTTTTTTGTGTGTGTAGTCCAAACGTAAGCTGGATCCCAGGAAGGGTAAGAGTCAGTCTTCTGGTGAAGATGTGGTATGTTTTCCTTATCTGTGTCTTTTGCTGCTTCCTTTATATTCACTTCACAAGTGTCATTTACTGGTGCTGCCCTTTTGCTCATTCCCCTCCTCTTTTTTTTTTAGGTTGAGGTTCCTCCCCCTGTGGTTGGTGAGACTTTGGAGGAGGAGATGGCTGAGGCTGCATCTCTGGGTAGAGAAGAAGAGGCCCCCATTGGAGGCATAACTGAGGAAACCGGGCAACCAACGCAGGATGTCCAGGCTGCCCAAGATCCTGAGGCCCCCAAGCTCCCCGCGTCCCCAGGTTCTCACTTTGAGCAGATTCCCAGCCCTATCAGGACCGTGCTGCCTCAGACTGGGTTAAGTACAGGGACCTTGGGAGGCGTATCATTATCCGGGCAAACAGGTGAGCCTTTATTTTCCTTTATATATAGCCTTTTATCTTTATCTCTTTTGCATCTTTTCTTTCTCTCCCCCCCCCCCCCACTTTTTTTTTAAGTTGTTCTCCTTTCCAGGGCAAGCCACTGCGAGATCTGCCTCTGGTGCTGCTGCTTCTTTGGAATCAGGGGATTCTGAAGGTGGGGTGTTGGCTGTCTTTACTGCATTGCTTCTTTCTTCTTCCCTCGTCCCCACTTTTTGTGTTTGTTTTCCCTTTTTTTTTTTTTGTTATGGCGAAGCCCCCTGTGTCTCTGCCTTCTTTTAGCTGTTTTGCTGGGGCTTCCTCACCTTTTCTTCAACTTGCTCTATGTTCTTTTCCAGAATCTTTCAAGAAATCAGGGGAGGAAGAGGAGGAAATTTCACCTCAAGGGGCTAATACTGGTTTTTCCTTTATCACTATTTTGTTCCCCCTTTCCCCCCTTTTTTTTTTTGTTTTCTTCTAGAAGCTAACCCCCCCCCCCTTTTTTGCAGGGGTTGATATCAAGGACCCCAAAATCGTGACTTCTGAGGGAGGTGTAGGGTCTGCTCAAGCTGCTGCTCCTCATGCTGCTCAGGAGGTTGAAGGCCCCTTTGGGCCCCCCGGTGATGATGCAGCAAAGGGGAAGGCCCCAGAGGTGGTTGTTTTAGACCCTGCTTCAAGGCTTCCCATTTTTTTGGCTCGTTTTGATCTCCTGGAATTCAACAGCCTTCCTGCCAGTCATTTCTGCCGCTTGGGATCCTCCTATGGTAACTTTTTGCGCTTCTCCGTGCCTATGGAAGGTCTGCCATTGCTAGAAGGGCTGCATAAAAGTCATGGGGACTTTACTCTTGGTTTCAGAGGAGGAGTATTCTTGGGGAACATTCTGCTGGAGCTGCTGTGTGCCGTGTTGATTTCTATGAGAGATTCCTCACTGGAGTCTCTTTCTGAGGAGAAGCTCTTGGAATGGAGGGGAGTTGTTCAGGATCTTTTGGAGGCCAAGTTTAGCTTATCCTTTTTGTTGGAGTACCTGCGATCACTAGCCCAAGCGCTCTTCCAGAGGCAAGCTTCTGAGAGTATTGATGCTGAGATTGCTGCTGCTGAGGAAGCTCTGGCCCGTGCTCACAAGACTTTGCAAGATCTGAAAGTCAAAAGGCAGAGGGTTCTTTCTTCGGCTGCATTTGCTCTTCCTTTGAGTGGCTCTTTGTTGGCTGGCCTCCTTACTTAGCTTTTCCTTCTTTTCTTTTTTTTTTTTTTTTAACTGTCTGGATGGACAAATTTGGGATTGTATAATTTTTTTTTTATTTTGGTTGAACAATGTTTCTGTTTGTTTTTTTTTTTGTTTAGATCTGCATTTGTGCTTTGAGACTACTCCTATGTGCTTGTGCTTTAGTATAGCTCTGTTTCTAATCTTCTTCAAGTGGCATGTGGACCTTCTTTTCTTGTCTTCTCTCCTTTTTTTTTTTTGCTGAGTCCTAGCCTGTGATCCCCACAAGAATTTTTGTTGCAGGTTCCCACTAGGTACCCATTCTTTTCCTTCCTGGTCGCGCAAGTACTGAACTGGGTACGCTTGACAACATATTGCTGTACTCTCTTTTTTTTTTTGTCCCAGCTCATGAACTTGGCAGGTTTCTTTTATATCAAGTACTGGGCTAGGTATCTTCAGTTTATGCTTGAGATCCTAGACCATGTATTTGAGATTTAATTGCTTTGCAGCTATCTGTGGGGTGATCCTGGGTTATGTATCGAAAGATTTCCCCAGGTATCCCCTTCTTTTGTTGCACAAGTACTGAGCTGGGTACATTTGGTAATGTATTCTTACTTGTCCCAGTTCATGAATCTTGGCGAGTTTTTTTTTTGCATTAAGTACTGGGCTAGGTACTCTCAGCTCATGCTTGAGGTCCTAGGCCCTGTATTTAATTTCAACTAATTGCAATCATCCATGGTTATGTGTCCTCCCCTGATTTTGTCCATGTTAGGAATTTTGTGATACTTAGATTTTAATAACTGAAAAAGCAAAAGCAGAAACTTCATTGAATCATAAATGTCATTTAGGGAATACAGCAAATCTAACCAAGATAGTAAGGATCCCAGAATGTCCTTCTACCTTTAGTTTGTTTTTTTTTTGAACAGAACTACTCAAATAATAGCATATATGAAGGAAAGAAAAAAAAGAAAAGGAACACTTAGCAGGTTGGAGCAATTTTTGTCAGCAGGAGCCCAGGGTGCTGAGGCCTTTCCTCTCTCATGCGTAGTATTGTTTCAGCCACTTCCCATTTATGGGTTCTGTCAGGATTGTTCCATCTTCCTTCGTGAGGTAGTAGTACCCACTATCATGGGCCTCCCTGATGACGTAGGGTCCTTCCCACTTTGGGGCAAATTTGGAGGGTCCTGGTAGGTTTCTTCTCACATGTTCTGTTGTCCTTAGTACCAACTGCCCTTTGGTGAAGGTCCTCGGGCGTACTGCTTGTGCATATGCTCTTGTCATCCTTTGCTGGTACCTCTGGCTTCTTCTTTTGGCCAGCTCTCTTTCTTCCTCTATCCCTTCCAGGTCTGCTAGCCTCCTCTCATTGTTTGTGTCCTCGGCGTCCTCCTGACTTTCCTCAAGTACTACTCTTGGTGTGGGGACGATTAGTTCCACTGGGCTGATGGCTTCTGTCCCATAGACCAGGGAAAAAGGTGAAAATCCCGTGGCTGTTTTCACAGAGCTCCTACACGCCCAAAGTACATCTGCCAGGTGGTCATTCCATTTTCCTCCATATTCTTGCTTCATTTTCTTAAGGATTTTCAAGATCACCCTGTTAGTGGCCTCTGCCTGGCCATTCCCTTGTGGGTAGTATGGTGTAGACCTTCCGTGCTTGATGTAGTAAGCTTCTGTTAGCCCCTTCATGTCTTTATTTATGAAGGGGGTTCCGTTGTCACTGATCAACCTTCTGGGGATCCCAAACCTTGTAATGATATGGCCTCGAATGAAGTTTGCTACAGCTGCTCCAGTGGCTTTCTTCAAGGGGATGGCCTCTACCCATTTCGTAAAATACTCAGTGGCTGCCAAGATCCATATGTAACCACTGGATGGAGGATTTATAGGCCCTATGAGATCAAGCCCCCAAGTGTGGAAAGGCCATGGGGTTGTCATGTCTTGCAACGTATTTGGGTGAGTATGGATTGCATCTCCAAGGACTTGGCATGCGTGGCAGGTTTTAACTACCTCTTCGGAGTCCCTTTTCATCGTTGGCCAGTAGTATCCCAGTAGTAGTAACTGTTTATAGAGCCTTCTTTTTCCTGGGTGACTTCCACAATCACCAGAATGGACTTCCCTGACCACCTCCCTGGCTTCCCTTGGTCCCAGGCATCTTAAGGGATCTCCACTGTATCCCCTTTTGAATAGGATCTTGTCCTGTAAGAAGTACCTGACCGCGAGCTTCTTGAGCTGGTGGGCCAGCGTCCTGTCAGTTGGCAGGATCCCTTGAGCCAAGTATTCCATAAAAGGGGTCCTCCAGTCTTCTGTAACAAATACAGCATAGCTTTCTCCCCTGTCTATCGAAGGTTGGCATTCTTGGCATTTTTCCTGTATAGTTGATGCTTCTTTGCTCATGTCTGGCCAGTAGTACCCCATGCGTTGCATCCTCCTGTATAGACTGATCTTTTCCGAGGTCCCGCAGACTTGGGTATGCAGTTCTTCCAACCTCAGCTTTCCCTCTTTCTCATTGATACATCTGGATAGGATTCCTCCAGGCAGTCTTCTGTATAGTTCTCCTTCTATCAGAGTGTAGTCTCTCAGCTCCTTGACATTCCCTCCAGACCCTGTTTCTTCCATTTTTTCTTTCACTTCGCTCCTCCAGTCCCATTGCTTGGTCTCTTCGGGGGATGTTTGTTGGAGGATTTTTAAGATGGAATGCTCCTGCCTTCCTATTCTGACTAGGGTGTCTTTTCCCTTGAATGGTACTTGGGATCCCAGGGTGGCAAGCGCATCTGCAAATCTGTTTTCACTTCTCTGCGTGTACTCTATGCTAAAAGTCAGGAATTCCTGCTCCAGCCTTTGTGCCCATGTCCTGTAGGCTGCCAAACTTTGTTCCCTTAATGCAAAGTCACCTTTCACCTGGGATACCACGAGATTGGAATCTCCCAATACTCTCATGTGTTTCACCCCAATACTTAGTGCTATAGTTAGCCCGGTTAGATACGCCTCGTACTCAGCTGCATTATTGGAGCAGGAGAAACCAAGTTTGAAGGATAGAGGTAGGGTGTCTCCGTTTTCACAACTTAGTACAATTCCTACCCCATTTGAAGTTGCTGTAGCTGACCCATCAAACCTCATTGTCCATTTCTTCCCTGGGATTTCTGCTACTGCCACTTCACCTGGGATCTCTTCGCTTAGTGGGCTTTCCTCCTTCCCCGGGAATTGTGCCAGGAGGTCAGCTATGGCTTGACTTTTGACGGCCTTGGGGGTCCTTAGGCCTATGTCGTATTGAGAAAGCAGGACCAGCCATTGTGCTATTCTCCCTGTTAGGAGGGGTTGATGCAGGAGTGCTTTTATGGGATGTGATTTAGTTACCAGCAGGATCTGGTGGGCTGAGAAATACCTCTTCAGCCTCTGAGATGCGTAAATGACCACTAGGCAAGCCTTTTCTATCCTGGGATATCTGGTTTCGGCATCCTTGAGTGTTCTGCTCACATAGTAAACAGGTTGCTCGTTTCCACCGTCATCCTCTTGGGCCAGCAGGGCTCCTATTGCTTGGGCACTTGATGCCAAATACAACAGCAAGGGTCGCCCACGTACTGGTGCCTGGAGAGTGGGCAGATGATTCATGATCTGTTGGACCCTTTGGAAGGCTTCCTGCTGCTCTGTTCCCCAGGTAAACTCAGTTCCCTTTTTCAACAGTTTGGATAACCCCCCTGTGACCGAGGCCAGTCCTGGCACGAATCTCCTGATGTAGGAAACCCTTCCCAGGAAGCTTTTGAGCTCCCTTACTGTCGTTGGTCTTCTCATAGTAGCAATGGCTGCAGCTTTGACTGGGTCTACACTTATGCCTCTGTGATGCACCAGGAACCCGAGAAACTTTCCTGCAGATACCCCAAAGGCGCATTTCATGGGGTTCATGCGCAGCTTGTATTCTCTGCATCTTTTGAAAACCCGTTCAAGTATCTGAAGGTGCCCTGTCCTAGTTTTTGATTTGACCACAATATCATCTACATAATCCTCCATTTCCTCATGCATCATATCATGGAAGATGGCTGTCATGGTTCGCTGGTATGTGGCTCCTGCATTTTTAAGACCAAAGGGCATCACAGTATAATAAAAATTTCCGATCGGTGTCCTGAATGCTGTTTTCTCGGCATCCTTGGCAGCCATGCGAATCTGGTTGTATCCACTATACCCATCCATGAATGAGAACATGGAGCTTCCTGCAGCTGAGTCCACGAGGAGGTCAATATTAGGCAGGGGGAACTCATCTTTTGGACATGCTTTATTCAAGTTGCGGAAATCTACACAGCAACGGATCTGGCCATTCTTTTTCTTCACAGGTACTATGTTAGAAAGCCATCTGGGGTGCTGGATGGGCTTGATAAAGCCAGCTGCTAGTAGCTTCTTGACCTCTTGAGTTATCTGGGCTTCTATATCAGTGTGAAAGACCCGAGCTGGTTGGATCACTGGTTTAACTCCTGGGTCCACATTGAGGGCATGGACCACTAATCCAGGATCCAGACCAGGCATCTCATCATAGGTCCACGCAAACACATCTGCGTATTCCTTGAGCAAAGCCAGTAGTGGCCCCCTTTCTTGTGTTGTCAAACGACTACTGATGAATACAGGCTTCTGGGGTCCCAGTCCAGCTCCCAAGTTTACTTCCTGCAATTCTTCCTCAGGCTGGATTTGTGTCTCTTTGACTGGTTCCTCTTGGACTTCCTCCTGGGCCATCATACATTCTGGTGGTCCGGGACCTTCCTGCACGATGCGCTCAGGTCCCGCGCACCTTCACAAACGATATATTAATCTTCCCCCTGGCTCTCGTACTACTACACACTCCCGGGATCCTGAGGCGCTGGGCTCCTTCTTTTGCCTTTTTCTCTTCAGGAGGTCCCTCAAGTCGTGGGTATCTCCTCCCTCTTCTCTTTCCAAGATGGGTGTTCCTGGGGTCCCTGGCATGGGACTTTCATCATCTGCTCCCAACTCATCATAAAACATTGTTTCTACAAAGTTTACTTCTCCTTGGTTGAAAGGGTTGTGGTTGGCAGGGATCCTTACAGGCCTCCCATTCAACCTCCCCTTAACGCACTGATGGTACGTGGATGGTATAAGGCGGTGTTTATGGAGCCATGGCCGTCCCAGGAGTATGTGGTAAGATACTTCTGAATTGATTACATGAAATCTGGTTAAGGCCACTATTGGCCCCACCCTTAGGGCTAGCTGTATATAGCCTTCGGTTGATTCTGCTGATCCTCCAAATCCGGTTATCTCCATGGGAGCCCCCAGGATCCTCCTTCCAGCCAGGCCCACAGCTTCCAAGGTGCTCAGGGCTATGAGGTTGAGTGATGCCCCTGTGTCTACAAGTGCTCTTCTGATTTGGACACCATTTATGGTGGCCATTAGGTAGAGAGGTCTACGGTGGTCTGGGTGCTCAACCTCCATGTCTTCATCAGTGAAGGTTATGGCATTTGTTGTCTCTAGGAAAGCTCGGCTGGCATGAGATTCTGCTGTGAAACATTCCATTCCTGACTCTGCTGCTATAGTCATGAGGGATTCCGTGGCCACCCTTCTTGCTTCTGGTCCAAATCCCAGCTGATTGAATAATGACCTGAACTTGGGATTCTTTTGGAGGGTCCTGACTGTGTTTGGGTGGAAGGATCCTCCCGACTCTTCTGCTTCTGCCGAGTTCCCATGGATCACCACAGCTACTACCCCCTTTCCTTTATGGTTAGGCAGGGGGTTTCTTTGTACTTCTGGCTCCTTCTGGGTGAGTTCCAGGGTTCCTTCTCTTAGCTTCCTGTGGAAAAGCCTGCGGAGGGTCCAGCAATCCTTGGTGGAATGCTTAACGTAATTGTGAATCCTGCAAAACAAAGGATTTTTCCTTTCTTCTTCGGTGGGTGGCCTGGACACAGTGAATGGCCTGATCACTCCATCCCCGATCCATTTGTCCAGGACGTGGTTTAATTCTTCTACGGTACATGGGATCACTGGTGGTTCCTCGAACATCTTTCCATCGGGCCTCTTTCTTTTTTCTCCCACTGATGCTGTCATGGCTTGGGATGCTGGTGCCCTCTTCGCCCTCATAGTTTGTGCTGTCCTCCTTGTTCTCTGCAACAGGTCAGCGAACTGTGTGATACATAAGTTTTCGAGGTTGAGCCTGTAATCGAAAAGCATGTTAGAGATGCAAGTCTCCACGAGCTCCTTTTCTTCATGGTCCCCATAACAGTCTAGGGACACATCTTCAAATCTTTTGATGAACTGGACAGGATCCTCTCCAGGTCTCTGTCTCACCATCTGAAGGCTTTGGAAAGTGACCTTGTCTTCACCGGGGTAATATTTTGCACAAAATCTTTCCATCATTTCGTCCCAGGTCTTAATAGACCCAGGCCTCAGTGTAGTGTACCAAGTGTATGCTCTGTCCACCAGGGACTTAGCAAATTCTCTTAGGCACAGCTCTCGGTCTCCTGCGTAGGGGCCCATAGTGTGGACGAACCTACTCACGTGTTCTACTGCACTTCCATTTCTTCCATCAAAAGGATGGAACTTTGGTGGCTCATATCCCTTGGGGTATGGCTTGCCGAGGAGTTCCAGTGGGAATGGGGGATCCCGAGAAAATTGTTTGGGGGTCCTGGAAAGTTTTTCCCTTTCTTGATCCAGGAGGGCACTGACATCTGCCATTGTCAGATATTGGGGGTTAGTTCCTCCTCCCACTGCTGATCCTCCCTCTGGCTGGGTTCTGTCTTGGTTGCCCACATGGGGGGCATTGTCCCTGACTTCTTGCGTCTTACTTTCTTTGAGCAAGTGAACTTCTTGTTGCAACTCTTTCAATATCGCGGTCATTTGAGCCATAGGGTCTAGCTCTTGGCCTGCATTCCTCTGTTCTGACACGACCTCGTGCTCTGTTAGGGGCACCTCGCCTCTTTGTCTGGAGGCTACTTCATTTTCTCCCACAGGCTCAGAGGCCGTGGGTGGCATGTTTGCACCTTTACTGTTCCTTTGTCTTGGAGGCATGTTCTGCGAAGGGATTGCTTCTTCCCTTTTCTTTACCCAGTCCCCAGCGGAGTCGCCAAAATGTGAGAGTGCTTTTTTTTCTTCAGCACTATGGCCCAAGGATTCTGGGCCGTGTAAGATGTTTCTTGGTGGACTGGGATTGATTCTCCGCAGCTAAGAGGGCTGTTTTAAGAATCAATTGGTGCACAGAACATATTTTCCATAATACAAATGGTTAGCAAAGAAAAAGAAGCTGGCATATTTGCATTTGAACGACATTTATACAGTAAAGGATTAATGCAAATGACAAAAAAATGAAAAGTATATAACACAAGGACAAGCTGAAAATCCTCTAATTAAGTGAGGTATACTTCATTGATTTTATTAAGCTATGGTTGCAATGCTCACTAGGACGTGATGCAAGGTTCAACTAAGCTCATAAGTTACAGATTTTGATAGCTATTGAAGCTTCAAAGTCTTGCAAAATGTGAACTTGTTAAATCCGAGCTCGTTCAACAGTGGCTGCACTGAGGACACCGGGACAGTTCCTCTGTTTTTCTCTTAAATTACAGAGTATTTTTGCATGAGTTTTCTGGGATTTTGGGAAGGCAAAGTTGAATGCCTAAGAACGGTCCGGTTGTTCTTCCAAAAATCCTCCTCCCCTTGTGGCATGGATCCCTTCCTCCTTTTATAGCACAACCTCGGCTTCCCTGGTGAATCCGTGATTCCTCTGTTTTACCCTCTGGAGCTTGTACCATGCCTGGCTGCTTCAGGATCGTGTCGTTTCCTCTTTCTTCATAATTTCTTTGCTTTTGTTCCGACCAAGTGAAAGTCCCTCGGCTCCTTTCCATTTCCGGGTTTCCCCGCTGGCTGGCCTGAGGCTCCCTTTTGGCTTCTTCTTCCCAGCGTCCCAGCCTTTCACAGTGTACTCTTCCTTGTCTTTTCTCCAAATGGTTGAATCAAGTTTTCTGAGTTTTGCATGCTCTGTACCTTCTCTGCTCGTCTGGGTCACAAGGTCCGCATGCCTCTTTTCTTTAATTTCCTTCTGTTATGACCCCCCTGCGCGCCCTAGGATCCCTCTGGGAGGCCCTCTGGGATTCGGCCCAGCTTCTTCCTTTCTCAGTTTGTCCTGGTTCGTTGGTTGGGCTCTTTTTCTCTGGATCCCAGCCCTCTGGGCTTTTTCTTTCTTCTTTCTTCCCTTTCTCTTTTTTTTTTGTGACGGCCCATTATTCCCTTTTTCACTCTTTTCTTCGTGGGCCTATTAGTGGGCTATCTAATTTCTTTCTTTTTTGAACCTCAACACACTTTCAGCCATCAACAAACAAACTAACACAAGGCTACAAGTTTGTCTCCTAGGTGATGAAGAAGAAGGTGAACCAATGGAAACTGAGACAGAGGCTGCAAGAGAACCCTCAAGCTCAAGAGGTCGTGGCAAGAGGAGCAGAGCTTCATCTTCATCAGTTGTACCTTCAGATGCATTCTAGATCATCCTAGAAAGGATTGATGGGCTTAGAGATGTCTAGAATGAACAATCTGACAAGCTAGCTGCACTTCAAGATCAGATGAACATCCTCTCAGCAAAGTTTGATAGCTTCTCCACCCAGCAGTGATCCTTTGGCCATTCCGGTCAAAAAGTGGGAGATTTTTGGGGTAGCTCTTGAGGGGGAGTGCCAGTTTGAGGGGGAGCTTGCATAAAACTTACATTTAGCTGTTTTTACCTCAGCTTTTACTTTATGTTTATGTTGTTGGTGTTGGTATTATGTTTTGGATAATGTTGTCTATATTTTGGGTTTGCTACACTTTGGTTCATAGTTTAGTTTAAACTCATGGTTGTTTCTGTTAAAACTTTTGAAACTTGTGGTTCATTGGTTTAAGTTTATATAAGATGTTATTCAGTTTACTTTTTTGTTTATGGTACATTTGACACCGTTGATTTTGTAAGCTTTTAGGTTTTTGTACCCATGCTTTGTAGCCTAGTACTTGTTGTTGAATGTTTTGCATTTTCCTTAAGTACATCACTCTTGTGCCCGTTGTTAGATCTTTATCCTTAATGCAATTACCTTGTGTTGTTGCATTGGTTGAGTGTTGGGCATGCAAATGATACTTTGCAAATGAGTTTATTAGCTTGCATGTCCAGATGTTCATTTCGTGTGTGAATGAGCATTGTGATCACTATTTATAGTGATTGTTCATTTTTGGTCAAGCCATGGTTTATTGCTTAAGTCGATTTTTGCTTGATCGCATTGTGCTTGCTCCATATGCATTACAAGTTTTCTGCATACAATGATCATACTGTGTTGTTGTGTTTTAGGAAATACTTGTTCTTATGGTTCAAGAGCTTTAAAGATTCTAGAGTTAGGTGTGAGTGAGTTTTGCTCAACTATTCCCAACTCACGTGTTAAGTCTAGAGTTTGTTGTAGGGTTTTGTCACGGAATAACCAAAGAGGGAGATTGTAAGGTTGAATTTAATCAACTATTTTATTGGCTTTATTCCGTGCAAAATTTGCTTATAATTCAGCATTTAGAAACCCTGTATTTAGGTGGGAATCATGTAAGGATAGTGTGTGAGAGAGTGTGAAGAAATGCTCAAGATTGTGCAGAGAAGTAAGGACTCGCGATTGGATTTCGCGGGTGGCTCGCGACTGGCAAGCCGCCAGAAGATGCACACGAGTGAAGCATGCAGAGAAGCTGAACCGTCATGCTAGCTGTAGTACTACAGGACAAAAAGTCCATACTGGCCATTCAGTTAGCTAGTAGCTTGAACTCGCGACTCAGTCAAGTCACGAGGCTAAGTCGTCAGCCAGCTCTATTTTGAAAAAAATGACTTTTCGCATTCCAAACACACACCACTATATATAGACCCTTATACCCACAAAATGTAGAGAGTTTCCAGAGAGAATTTTGAGAGAGAAATCCTAGAGAAAAACAAGGTTGACTCATCCGCAATCTTTACCTAGAGACTCTTCAAATTCCTCTACTCTCACCCTTTCCATTGTTACATCCTTGAGAGGTACTTAACCAAATCTTTTTCTCACCATACCCACATCTGTGAGAAGGTTCTTTGGTGCTTTGGGAAACAGTTAGGAAGGGACCAATTGATATTAGTTGATACTATGGGCTATAGTAGAATCCGGTAAGCTAGAAAAGATAAAGGTTTAGCGCAACCTCGTTGAAGCAAGAAGCTTGGAGGGCTTAAGTACACTGGGTAGATTAGGTTTGGAGGGTCTATTACTGCTCATGTATCCCAACTACATTTTCTAGTGGATTATTGACTGCGTAGAGGGCGTGTTGAAAAATCTGGTTTTGTATCTCATACAAAACATATAGCGGAAGCAACAATCACGGATCTACTTCATTCATGAGAGATTACATGTAACCTTGAATTCTAGAACAAAATAATAGAAAGCGTACCTTGGTGCGGTGAAATTCAAAACCAAAACTTGAGAATTATTTAGAAAAACTTTTAATCTTCACTCCAATTCCACTTAATGCCCAAGAAGTGTGGTCTCTCAATCAGTTTCAAAGGAGAGAATAAGAGAGTTTCCAACACTCACATACACCATTTCATTCCTTCTATGATCTTAATGAATAAAAACCCCTTATAAAATTCTGTATGTTTCTCTCTTTATATATAACTGATTATCTAATTGGACTAGCCTTTTGGGCCATTCCAATTGGGCTTTAATGTGTGGCTTGGAGTGGGACCAAAATGGACCAATAAGACACTAGCTCCAATGGGCCTTGGGCTTTTCTGTCAACTCTTGACAAGTCCAAAGTTACCATTAATTATATTCAATAGCACTATAAGAATATAATTGCACTCTAGGCCTTATCTATAAATTATATCCCAAGACTTTATTATGCATGCAACGCCTTCATTAAAATATTCGTAGTAATACAAAGTCATGAATGTAGACTGCCACTTTGAAGATTACTACACCTTAATCTTTGAGTACCTAGTTTAATTATTTATGTTATTCATTATATATTTATGAAATTCAATTTCATAAATATATACTTTAGTAACTCCTTATTAAAGTGGTTGGGCCCAACACTATGAATAACCAAATCTATTAAATTTATCTCAAGGGAATATTTTATATCTCCGTTAAGAGATTATGAATTCCATTTTGAGAATATATGTTCTATCAACACTAAATGTGGCTGCCCAACATACTGAGGTTTTAACCGTGACTTATAGATCTCACTCCTGATATATCAAAGCAATCTACATTTCATGATCAGGTCCATTATTCTCTTAGGATTTAGAGTTGATGTAAATAGAAGTCGTGAGATTTATTATTCATTTGACAGTTGTTAAGAGAATAATAAATCTCACAGCGGTCCAGTTCAATATGTCTTAACTCTTAAAACATATCAACATATCAACTAGAAGTCTCCACTTCCATGATCAAGACAAATCATTTTAGTTGATATGTTATAGTCTTTGCAGATGAAATGCCCAATTTCATCACTGACTACGAACTAAAATTCTGAGTTTACAAAGAACTTGTGATTTATATCTTCTGTGACTAAATCACATAAATCACATACTATGCATCTCATGGACTAAGATAATATCCCATTAGTTCATTTATAGATAGTTTCATATAATTAAACAATTTAATTATTTATAACATGCCAATAAATTGGATTTTTAGGGCACAAACACCAACAGGGCAGCGGAGAGGTTTTACGCTGAGGGTTTCGGTTTCCTCTTCTATAACACATCGTTGTATTGTTCTTGTATTTGCATCTCTCTTCCCTTAATCTCTGCCATTTAATTTCTGATGTGGATGTGATTTTATTTGGTTTAGATTGTTTATCAATTCTGTTATAAGCTTATGTTCATTTTTCACATGTACATTGTTTGATATTAAGTTTGAATTGGTAATTTGTATATTGGGGGTCTAAACGTTCAAAGTGTTTTGCACGCTATTTGAACATTCATATATGATGCAACAATCTATGAGGCTTTGGTGGATTCAGTTTTAAAAAATAGAACTTGGTTTAGTCATACTACAAAGCCAATAAGTCTTGTAGATCCAAAGTAAGGATAAGGCTACATGGACAAAAATATAGATTAAAAAAAACATCCATTTTTATTTGTATACTAAAATACTATTGCATAAAGCATCTAATTTTCTAAACTAACATGGCATCTTTGATACATTCCCTTCCTATAAAGACTTTTAGGAATTGAATTGATTATTAGTACAAACACATAATCGCACATTACAGTAGTAGAATCCAACACAGTAAATGAAGACAACTCCTACATATGAAGAGAAAGAAAATCATGATTCCTACACTAGAAGAGAAAGAAGATCTTCCATTGATCATTTCAACAAGGGATATTAAACTAGCTTGAAATTAAGATCACAACTCCTAAGCCCTTGCATAATCCAAGCATTATTGAGGACATTTAATCTCTTCTACTTGTTCCAGGCCTCTGCAATTCACAAAAATGTTTGTTAGCTCACCATTCTATACCTTGTTAACATAAAAAACAATAACTATTACATGGTTCATTGGAAAAAAAAAGGGATAAGAATTATTACAAGGTCGTGGGTATTAAATTATTAATACAATGACAATTTCTATTTAGCAATTTGACCATTAGTGAGAAATGAAAATCAAATTTTAAAATTAGTTATGACAATCTACTCAAGATTAATAAAAAGGTAAACATAAAATCTCCATGCTTTTTAAAAATAAGTTTTTGGGAACTGAATGAAATCAACGTAAATGACTAGGACACACTACTTAGAGTAGTCTTATAGTAATTAATGAAATGCCTCTTACTTGAGCTCTACTTGGTCTACCTCTGCGAATCCCCAAACCAACAAAAGTACTTTTTATCAATTGTAGTTCCTTAATGACTTCCTCTATATTGATTCTCTCTTTTGGAGATTCCAGTGAACATAAGATTCCAATGTTAAGAATTGAGAGTAAGCATTTTAGCATATCCACATCAATATGCCTAAAGTCCTTAGTATTATCAGCTTCTTCTACTTCAATTTCATTGTCATTGTCATCTTCTTTTGTTGACATCATTGCTGCAGTTGCTACTCCCATTTCTTCAACTTCTCTTGGCAAAAGCATTGGGTCAACAACTTGAATGAGCCTTTTTGGTAAGGACATCTTAACAAAGTTATGGAGATTTAGACCATCTTTAAACATATCATCAGTGGGTCTCCTTCCTGTAAACATTTCCAACACAAGGACTCCATAACTATATACATCCCCCTCAGTTGATGCTTCACCGCCCATGCCATACTCTACATCTCATGGAATTGAGGGAAATTAAGCAATATTCTATCTATTACCAAAATATGGATTTAGGGTTTATAGAATGCAAAGTCAAGAAAATAAAACAAATCTATATTGAAAAAATAATGACATATGCTATTACTTTTGGAATTAAAGGAAACAGTAATAACTTTATCCCGAGGGTCCAAATCACTTTTTCTACCCTCTTGTTGATTATTTTGATTAAGAAAATATATATGTACAAAGAAGGTACAAATTTTAAACAAAGAATATCAAATTTAACATTTCTCAAAGTTTAAATCATATTTGAATGTTATTTTTGAATTAAAATTTGCAGGTTTATAAAAAAATAATAATTAAATTAATTACGTGCTTGCGTGGTACAAACGTGAATGTGTTTTAACTCCTAAAAGAAAAACAAAAACTATGAGAGAGTTATTTAGCCAATAAATAAATAAAAATTACTAATTGAGAGTTTATGTTAATACGCTAATTATGTGTACACCCATGCGAATATGTTGATGATACGAAAATTAAAAAGCTTATATGACAAGAAAATCAAGGTGTTAAAAATCCTATCATTTGATAAAGTGACAAAAAAGAAAATAAAGACATTAGAATAGTTAAGGATTTAAAACAAAAGAAGAAAGATAATACCTGGAGCAGCATAACCGATAGATCCCTTTAATCTGATTGTGCTAGTACACTTTTGGGAAGAATCATTCGAAGTTGTGAGGAGCCTCGATAAGCCAAAATCACTTACATGAGCAATCATATCACTATCAAGAAGAATATTGCTTGGCTTTAAATCACAATGAATGATTTTTTGCTCACAATGATTGTGAAGATAGTTTAAAGCAAAAGCCACATCAATTGCAATAATTAGTCTTTGAAGAACGCTCAAATTTTTTGATTGATTGTCGCTATCTGTCGTTGGATGCAACCACATTTCCAAGCTCCCATTTGTCATGAATTCAAAAATTAGAGCTTTGAAATCATCACCATTATAATTTATACTGGAGCAACATGTTAAGATCTTTATAAGATTTCGATGCTGAACATTTCTTAATACATTGCATTCTGCCATAAAACTCTTTGAAGCATCTTTGTTTTGAAGGTTAAGAACCTTTACAGCAACTAATCTTTCCTCTTGATCAAGAACTCCTTTATATACTGATCCAAAACTACCGGATCCAATCAAATTTTTGGGAGAAAATCCATTAGTTGCTTGATGGAGCATTTTGTATGAAATTGTTGGAAGGAGATCCATCTTTGAGACTATTGAAGATGGTTTCTTTTTTGATCTTTTCCTCCAATAAAGAACAAGAAAGGATGAAACTAGAAGGATACATACAACCACACAAATAATTGTGATTGTTACTCTGGAAGTAAAGTACTTTCTTGATTTTGTAACGATGTGGCATGTTGTCAATTGCAACTGTGAAATGCCCTTGCAAAGCTTATTGTTTCCAATAACTGATATTGCATTTACATTTCTGAAAACTCCTCCTGTTGGTACCTCACCCTCAATATTGTTGAACGAAATGTTCAAATATTTTAAAAATAAAAGCTTATCCAAACCCTTTGGAATTAATCCTGATAAGTTGTTTCGTGAAACATCTAAATGTTCAAGGCTTTTCAAGGAAGCCATAGATGAAGGTATGGTCCCGTTAAATGAATTCCCTTGCAAGCCTAGGTACACTAAGCTCAAGCAATTTCCAATTGTTGTTGGAATTTCCCCAGAAAAATTGTTTTTAGAGACATCCATTGAATTAATATTCTTTAAAATGCCTACTTCAACAGGTAATTTGCCACTAAATGAGTTGTGGGATAAATTGAGTAAAAGTGACAAAGAAAAAATTTGAAAAACCTGTTGGGGTATGACTCCACTAAGGTAATTTTCTGCAACATCCAACTGTTGTAAACTTTGACAAGCTCCAATACTTGAAGGAATGCTTCCTTCTAAATCGTTTTGAGCCAAAATCAATTCAGCCAATTGAGTGAGGTTGCCAATAGAACTTGGGATCTTCCCTGACAATTTGTTTCCATATAAAGACAATACTTGCATCTTTTGAAACTTCCCAAAACAGGTAGGTATCATACCTGTGAAAAGATTCTCATCCATGCCCAAGGCAATTAAATTGATGAGATTCTGCAATGCTACAGGAATAGTTCCGGATATTTTATTGTATCCCAAATATAATCTTGTGAGTTTTGTTGACAAGTTGCCCATAGAACTGGGCAAAACACCTTCAAATTGGTTGTCTTGAAATGCTAGTGTGTCCATTTTGCTACAATTTCTTAGAGATGATAAAAAGTCAAAATCATTTCCTAATTTATTATTACTTAGATCCAGGTATTTAAGATCTTGCAGATAACCCAAATTAGTTGGAACTGATCCCACAAAGCTATTATAGTTAATGACAAGTTTTTGAAGTTTAGATGCATTGCACAAAGAACTAGGGATTGACCCAAAGAATTTGTTATCACCTATTGTTAACCATTGGAGATTAGGGAGAGTATGGCCTATATTTTCTGGAAGGGTACCACTAAGTTGGTTTTGTGTTAATACCAAGAATGTAATAGATGATATATTGTAGAGAGAGGAGGGGACCATACCGTTCAATTTATTGGCTCCAACTAAGAAAATTGACATGCTTTTCAAACGGCCTATGCTTTCTGGAATATTTCCCTCTAAATAATTAAAGGATGCCGAAAAAAATACAAGTAATGAAAGATTTCCCAAGAAACTTGGGATTCCTCCTATGAAATTGTTTTTGGCAACCCGAAGAAAAGTAAGCTTGGTCAAAGAGCCAAGCTCCATGGGAATTTTCCCAATAAGTTTGTTGTTCCAGACACTTATCAGCCTAAGTTCAGAGCAGTTGGACAAGTTGGTTGGAATTTCTCCTCCCAACGTGTTATTTATAAGATTGAGTTCTCGCAATCGGAACAACTGACCAACTTCTTTTGGAATTTCACCATAGAAGCTATTGTTTCCAAGGTCGATGGCCCTAAGAAAGGTGAGGTTGCCAATGTAAGGGGGAATGGTGCCACGCAAGTTATGACCTTGTAGTTCTAAGGTTGTGACTCTTTGATGATGGCGGCCACATGTAATTCCATGCCAGTTGCAGAAGTGGAAAGAATCATTCCATGAGCTCAAGATTCTATATGGATCATAATCAATGGATTCCTTGAATTTGAGCAAAGCCAAACGGTCAGTCTCATTTGTTGGAGTGGCAGAAGAGGTGGCAGGTTTCAAGCACAGAAGGGTTACAGTAAAGAGTAGAATGATATGAAGGAATGTAGAGCATAATAATGCACGAAAATTGGGGTTGTGAAGCTTCATTGTTTTGGACAAGCAGGAAACTGGTGAAATTTTAGTGTGCGGTAGAGGAAGATACACAAGTTTGTATTATATATAGGCTGTTTCAGTTAGTTATGACGTAAAAAATAATTTGCGTACCTTGTAGTGCGTTAATGCTATTTGTCAAATACCTCCAAAAATATAAAATCCGTGGGATCTTTAATTGATAAAATTTTCTATGATTTAGTATTAATAAATTGATAATGCGCTTCCAAAAGCAGTCCTGTCTTAAAAATAAAAAATAAAAAAAGAAAAAAATAAAAAAAAAAGATAAGAAAAGAAAGAAGAGAGTGAAAGCGAACAAACAAAGAAATTACTTTGTTAACGTGCATAGGCCGTTGGGCAGACCCTACCAGGGGAACTGTAAAATGATGATTTTTCAATAGAAAATAGAATGAACTGGAATACGCTAGAGACATGAAAGGAACCATTAATGTAATTGACTTCTAAATCATGAGTCATAAAGAATCCATCGTCTATGTCAGTGTTGTTAGACTGTATTTGACCCACTAAAAATTCCCTAATGATCTTCTAATCTTTGATGTAAGTAAACACAGCGAATTTTAAAAAAGAAAAATAAAGAGGAATTGGATTTGGTGCAGAGCTACTTTTTATTTCTTTTTTTACTTTTTTCTTGACTAATGACCATCATGTAAGCCGTGTTGTTGTTGTTGTTTTTATTTTTATTTTTTCGGTGAACAGTGTATTTTTATTCTTAATGTTTGGATTGCAAGAAAATAAAAGAAAAATAAATAGGGAATTTTGAGTTTTTTTTTTTAAAAATCCATTTTACTTTTTTTTCGTAATTTCATTAGTTCAAAATTTTGTTTTTGTTCTTTAATTTTTTTTTACGTTGTTTTTTTATTTAATAAATTGCTAAGGTGGCATTTTTATATGTTAATTACATTCTTTTAATATTATTCTATACGCTATGTACACTTCCAAGTGTGCCAGCAATGTACACCACTTGTTATATAGACATTTTTCGTTAGTGAGTTAACGGTAAGAACCAAATTGACTGCAACTTAAAAATTACAGGGACTAAATTAACTGCCGCCGAAATGTATTGGCTAAATTGATTGTGACCCCAAAATATAAGGACCAAAATAATATTTTGGTTAAATCAAATAGATATATAGTTACTCTAATCAAAATACAGGAATTATTGAATTATAATTTTTTGTTATGTTATTCAACAAGCATTACGGCAAAGGAGATAATTATTTCATTGAAAATAGCAAGTAGCCAAGAGCCACGTAAGAGTCCTACTCGATGGTCTCCACCTGTTAGTTAGATCTCATAAGGCATATTTTGTTTCTGCAAATTTTTCTAAAGTTTCATTCGTGATTCTGATGAAACTGTTAGGTTCTAAGACTTTAGGAACTAATGAATTAGAACTTCAATTTTTATTAAGTTGGCAAACCATGATCAAAACATTTAGTCTAGGTTTAGGCTAGCTCAAAGTATGTTTATTTGTAAAATTGGAATCGAGTGATTGCAGAATTTATTGGACTAAATCTGCAAGGCTCGATCGATTGAAAATTAGACTCGATCCATCGAACCGTGTGCAGATTTATTTTTCTACAGAGTTCCAGTTTAGCCCAAACTCTACTTAAACGTCTTAGGGTTCAAGTAAAACACTCAAATATATAAGGGAAACCCTAAAACATTTTTGAGAGCTTTTAGAGAGATTAAAGTGCCGTGTGCGCCTCTTTTTGTATTTAGGGTTTTGTACCCAAAGACTCTCTAAAGGTTGCTCTTTTGCTGTGTGTGTGAGTCTCTTGTGAGATCTGAGAGGTGGTTGCCTTCACACATGCTTAGGATTATCAAGAAGGAGATTTCATTGAGAGCTTAATGATCATTCAGTTGCTATACTAAAGAGCTTAAAGATGCGCAAGCGGAAGTGCTTGTACTTGCTGGAGAATCCAAGAAAGAAGGAGTCCGTGGTCTCGGAGCTTGCACGTGGTCGTATCAGTAAGTTTTCTACTGGTGGGTAGCAATAGGATGTTAGTGGTCTAAGTTGCTATTGCAAAACTTCGATTCTTTCATAGTGGATTCAGGTTTACCTTGAGGATAGTTAGGTTAAATCCTCCCTAGGTTTTTTACCGGTTTGGCTTTCCTAGGTCATCATATCTTTGTGTTCTTTATATTCTGCACTTTACATTGATATGATTATATGATTGTGTTAACCTATATCTGAAATTTGGACTAAGTAATAACTTGGCTTATTAACTAGGTTAATCCGGTTGTGTTTTAAGGAGTCTAAAAACAAACAGAAACATTCAGTTGAACTCGCGAGGCCGTGGCAGGAAGTCAAGCAGTGACATTTGCAAAGGAACTACATGTGTAAGGGTCCAAGGGGGCTAGTTTGGAAATTGGATTAGGAATATTTTATTAAGACCCAAAGTTCAAGAGTCTGTTTAACTCTTTCCTTGGATAATTGAATTAGGTTATTTCTTTTAACTTGTCTATCATGTAAGACGTGTTATTAATGGTATTTTTATTTTAGTTGGGTTTCTTTTTCAATTTGACTAGCCTGTAATCCTCCCTTGTGATGCAGGAGACTTTCAAGTGCCAAAGGTCTCTAAGACATTAAATTTATCGTGGCCTAAGACTACAATTCCATTTAATATCTTTTTATTGAATATAAATTTTGACAAATTCACCATTGGATTACATTTTCTTCTTATATTCTCCATCTTTGCAAAATTTCCAAGATATTAGAGATTATTAGCTATGTCACCAATCAAATGTTTAAATTTCAAGTTTTTATAGTCTAATATCATGCATAAAAGATAAGTTTATAGATCGAATAATAAATGAAATTAGATTGACACAAAATTTTGCATGTATATTAAGAACGCAAAGAACACAAAATTGTACAGAGCTACTTTTTCTTCTTATTTCTTTTACTTTTTACTTGACTATCGTGTAAGCGTGTTTTTAGCGGTATTTTTATTTTTATTTTTGTTAGGTCTCTTTTTTAATTTGACTAGCTTTGTAATCCTCCCATGTGATGCAAGAGACTTTCAAGTGCCAAAGGTCTATAAGGAACTTCTCAGCCAAAAAAAAAAAAAAAAAAAGGTCTGTAAGGCACTAAATTTATGTCCCATTTAAAATCATAACACGCTGGGAATATTTTATTACCACCCAAAGTTCAATAGTCTCTTCAACCTTTTCCTTGGGTAATTGAATTAGGTGTAGAGCTTCTTTTTCTTCTTATTTCTTTGACTTCTATTATAGACTACCATGTAAGTTGTGTTATGAACGACATATTTTTATTCTTAACTAGTGTGTATTTCATGCATATGCATGGGTACAATTAAAAATAATCACAATTATACGGTTCAAATTATAGATTTTTAAAATATATAATGGTTTCTCATTTTATATATATATATATATATATATATATATATATATATAATAAGGTCATGCTAATGAGTGCCCTTAAGGCATTGGTTAACAATCCATTTTAGGAAAGTTTTGGCACCACTTTTATCGGAAATGAAAAAATCTGTCAAAACATTAATTGCTTTTTTTTTTTTTCTTTTCCCCTAAAAATTTTCTTTAAATGGATTATTAACCAATGCCTTAAGAGCATTCATTAGCATTTCCCTATATAATAATAGGTAACGCTAAGAGAAAATCCAATTAGATTTCAATTAGAGTCTAATTTTGCGCCACGTGTTCCATCTAATCTAAGTTTTTAAATTTTTGTGCCAAGTGAGTTAGTTCAATGTAAAAATTAGATTTCAATTAGAGTTTAATTTTGCGACATGTGTCTCATTTAATCTAAGTTTTTTAATTTTTGTGCTAAATGAGTTAATTTAGTGTAAAAAACGAGAAGTCCAATATAAGTAAACCATAAAAAAAACATAACTTTTTCATGATTTTATATTTATGATCCTTTTTTTTATAGAACTAAAAACAATTCAAGTTTATAAGTCATCTATATATATATATGAAAGTTTGTTTAGACCCCTTTAACAGATTGTTTGAACTAATTCATTAACAAATTGATTACTTATATTAATTTTTAGATCTAGGTTAAACACAAATGAATCATGTTAGGTTCTAAGGTCTTAGGATTTTATGTATTTAGAACTCTAATTTGTAATGTTGGCAAACCATGATCAAAACAATGTATTTAGTCTTGTTTAGGCTTGCTCAAAGTTGGTTTATTATTGTAAAGTTGGAATCGAGTGACTGCAGAAGTACTTGGGACTTTCGGCCTGGCTCGATCGATCGAAAATCGCACAGGTTGATTTTTCTGCAGAATTTCCAACTCAGCCCTACTTCATTAAACGTTTAGGGTTTTATGCTTTTACCCTAGGTATATAAACTAAACCCTAGCCACGTTTTTGAAGAGACTTCATATTGTATTGTTGCTCATACATTGCAGTTTTGTGTGAATCTCTTGTGAGATCTTAGAGGAGCTTTCCTTTACACAAAACTTGGGGTTTTCAAGGTAGAGATGATTTCAACATCTTGAAGATCATTATAGTTGCAACCATTGGAACTTAAAGAAAAACAAGCGGGGAGCTTGTAGCTGATTGAGGAATTCAAGAAAGAAGTAGTCCGTGGATTCGGAGCCTGCACGTGGTCGTGTCAGGAAGTTCTACTGGTGGGTAGCATTAGGAAGTCGAGTGGGGAGCTTGTAGTCCTTTTGTAAGAACTTCAATTCTTTAATAGTGAATTCTGGTTTGCCTTGAGGATCGGTGGGTCAAATCCTCCCTAGGTTTTTACCGTGTGGTTTCCTGGGTGATCATATCTTGTGTTCTTTATTATTTCCGCTGCTTTATATGTTTTATATGCATGATATGATTATTTGATTGTTTTAACCTAGAATTGTTTAATTTGACTAAGTAACAACTTGGCTAATTAATCTATCCTTATGATGAGTCACCAGAGTTGAGTGATGTCATGTTTTACATCACTGGGTCTTCTATCCAGTGGGGTTCTGATCCTAGGATCACCACCGCTGAGCTTCCTGAGACTGTCTATCTCTTCTTTAGGATAGCTTGTCACTCTCTTTGGCCCATTTCTCATCTACACACCATTCCTCTTGAGAGGTGTGTATTCTTATACGCTCTTGTCACTGATGCTCCTATCAGTTTTCCTCATCTTTTTCTTCGTTCTTTGAACGAAGTTTATAGGAGTTCATCTACTGCTCATGCTCTTATTCATCCTATT
Organism: Quercus glauca; assembly: GCA_023736055.1. NCBI lineage: Eukaryota > Viridiplantae > Streptophyta > Magnoliopsida > Fagales > Fagaceae > Quercus > Quercus glauca. Next base: position 7,464,708 of record CM043318.1, read on the forward strand.
TTCATCCATAGGATTTTACTTCATCTTGGTTTAGAGGATTTCCCTTCTTCTGAGCCCGTTCATGTGATGACTCCCTTAGGTGCTTCATTCCTTAGACAGAGGGCTGCTCATCTTCGAGCTGGCTCTAAACACGCTAGGTCTGAGCCTTCTAGTTTCGCACCCCCTTCTTCTTCTACAGGTCCTGCTCGTGAGGCTGTTCCTGATCCTGTAGGTGCTGCTGCTGCTGTTCCTCCACCTCCTGCGGCTGATTTCGATGTTCGTCATACTTTGGAGACTGTCATGACCATTCAGGCGGCTTATGGTTAGCTTTTGGTGGACTTGTTCGATGAGATTCATGCTTTGAGAGCGGATTTGGCGCATCTTCGTTCATCCTCACCACCTCCTTTTGATGATGGCCTGTGATGTCCTTTGGCATTCCGTCACAAAAAGGGGGAGTAGAGTTTGGATACTTGTAGAGGGGTTTTTGTAGCTAGGGGGAGTTTTTGTTACTTTTTGAGGAGTTAGTGGAGTTTTTGAGATTCGATTGTATCTAGGTGCTTCACTATGTATACTTTCTTTTTGGGCTATACTTGTTGGGAAATACATTTTTATATATATGATTCTTGATTCTATGTGTTCACTGTTTATTGATTTATATTTATGATTATTCATTGATATATGTCTTTATTATGTGTTGAGTGAACTTTCAAGAATTGTTTATTTTTGGTGTATCTAACATAGGGGGAGAGTTAGATTACATATCTGTTGATTTACTGTTTTTCTGTCACACATGCGTTCATGCGTTTGTTGAGTGTTTCAGGAATATACAGGTGCATTCAACTTGGCTGCTGTCTACACTTGCAACTGATGGATAGTAGTTAGGATTGAATTTGATTTTTGAGCATTACTTTTTGTAAAGGGCTTTTTATTGTAAACTTTGAGCATTTAATTTGTGTTTTGTCACGGATTGCCAAAGGGGGAGTTTGTTAGGTTCTAAGGTCTTAGGATTTTATGTATTTAGAACTCTAATTTGTAATGTTGGCAAACTATGATCAAAACAATGTATTTAGTCTTATTTAGGCTTGCTCAAAGTTGGTTTATTATTGTAAAGTTGGAATCGAGTGGCTGCAGAAGTACTTGGGACTTTCGGCCTGGCTCGATCGATCGAAAGATAGGCTTGATCGATCGAAAATCGCACAGGTTGATTTTTCTGCAGAATAATTTCCAACTCAGCCCTACTTCATTAAACGTTTAGGGTTTTATGTTTTTACCCTAGGTATATAAATTAAACCCTAGCCACGTTTTTGAAGAGACTCCATATTGTATTGTTGCTCATACATTGCGGTTTTGTGTGAATCTCTTGTGAGATCTTAGAGGAGCTTTCCTTTACACAAAACTTAGGGTTTTCAAGGTAGAGATGATTTCAACATCTTGAAAATCATTATAGTTACAACCATTGGAACTTAAAGAAAAACAAGCGAGGAGTTTGTAGCTGATTGAGGAATTCAAGAAAGAAGTAGTCTGTGGATTCGGAGCCTGCACGTGGTCGTGTCAGGAAGTTCTACTAGTGGGTAGTATTAGGAAGTCGAACGAGGAGCTTGTAGTCCTTTTGTAAGAACTTCAATTCTTTCATAGTGAATTCTGGTTTGCCTTGAGGATCGGTGGGTCAAATCCTCCTCAGGTTTTTACCGTGTGGTTTCCTGGGTGATCATATCTTGTGTTCTTTATTATTTCCGCTGCTTTATATGTTTTATATGCATGATATGATTATTTGATTGTTTTAACCTAGAATTGTTTAATTTAACTAAGTAACAACTTGGCTAATTAATCTAGGCTACGCAATCTGGTTGTTTTTAAGGGGTCTAAAACCGTTCAAATCATATCATGTAAAGATGCAGAAAAGTAAATAATACCACGATATGATTACCTAGGAAAACCAATGAAACTAACCTTTTCAAGGTAAAAACCTGGGGAGGATTTGACCTAGCTATCCTCAAGGTAACTAAATCCACTATAAGAGAATCGAAGTTTTTACAAAAGATTTAACCCTAAATCTAATGCTACCTCATGTAGTAACTTACTGACACGACCACGTGCAATCTCTGAATCCACGGACTCCTTCTCTTCTTGGATTTACACCAACACAATCACCCTTACTTGTGACTTTGAGATCCCACTCAAAGGTTTCAAATCACCTTCACTTGTTGATCTTGATGAAGCAACTAGTTCTACCAATCCTTGATTGTAGTTTTAGCTCCGATAGATTCTTATGTAGTTAGAAGGTACAGAACCTCTCAAATCTCACAAAGAGTAACATAAAAGTCTTCTTCAGCACCACCAAAACATGATTAGGGTTTTTCTTTTATATGAATAGAAGTTTAAGTGAAACCCTAAACATTTTCTCGAGCTTGGGCCTATTTAAAAATTCTGCAGAAAAACTGTGCCTACGATTTTCGATTGGTCGAGAAAGGCAGAACCTCACTTTACTTTTCTTTTCTGCAAACAGCTAGACTTCAAAACTTGAAACACCCTTATTTAAGCATTGCCTAAACACCTAGACTAGACATGTTTTGATCTTGGTTAGCCAACACTATACAATAATGATTCTAAATATTTAATTCTTAAATCTTTAGAACTTAACAATATATATATATATATACATATATATATATATATATATATATATATGTCTCATCTAATCAAAACTTTTTAAATTTTTGTGCCAAATGAGTTAATTTAGTGAAGAAAGCGAGGAGTCTAATATAAATAAATCATAAAAATCATAATCATATATCAACAATATATATAAAATATATATATATATATATATATATATATATATATTAATAGGTAAAGCAGAGAGAAAATCCAATTAGATTTCAAATTGAAATTCAATTAGAGTCTAATTTTGTGCCATATCTCCCATCTAATCAAAATTTTTAAATTTGTGTGCCAAGTTAATTAATTCAATGTAAAAATTGGAATTCAATTAGAGTTTAATTTTGTGCTATGTGTCTTATCTAATGTTAGTTTTTTTAATTTTTGTGCCAAGTGAGTTAATTCAAAGTAGAAAACGAGGAGTTCAATATAAATAAATTATAAAAAACCTAATTTTATATATATATATATATATATATATATATAACCAATTCTTAGAGAAAATTTAATTAGGTTCAAAATTGAATTTTGCTTTTGTTAGCTTTCCATACAAATTAAATTGTTTAGATTTTTATTGTTATTTTTTCTCTGAACTAATGTGAATATTTATTTATTTATTTCTATTTAGATATTTTGTATGTCAGGATCTTGAACGTAACAGATTATAATTAAGTTGAACGATCCTATGCACCTATCTTCATTCAATTTAGGAGACACTATTGGACTAGTTTTTTTTTTTTTTTTTTTTAATATTTTATTTTGTGTTGTATTTAGTAGAATTTTACTGATAGTGATTGTGAATTGAAATTGTATATGTAGTATCCAATAGTGATTTTCAAAATTATATAGATAATAACAATGTAATGAGAAACTTAGCGTAACTAATATCATGAAAATCGCAAGGAAAAACTATTTTAGTACCTCCAAATGTCATGATCGAACTAATATCCTATATGTTTTATAGCCCAAGCTAACATCAATGGCACCACTACAATTCATCATTCCCGTATGTAAGTATGGGTTACATACTAGTATAATATAATAGGTAAAGCTGAGAGAAAATCCAATTAGATTTCAAATTGAAATTCAATTAGAGTCTAATTCTGCGCTACGTGTCCCATCTAATCTAAGTTTTTAAATTTTTGTGTCAAGTGAGTTAATTCAATGTAAAAATTGGATTTCAATTAGAGTTTAATTTTGCAACATGTGTCCCATTTAATCAAAGTTTTTTTTTTTTTTTTTAATTTTTGTGCCAAATGAGTTAATTTAGTGTAAAAAAACGATGAGTCTAATATAAGTAAACCATAAAAAAAAACATAACTTTTGAATGATTTTATATTTAATGAGCTTTTTTATTATTATTATTTTTTTTTATAGAACTAAAAACAATTCAAGTTTATATATATATGTCCCATCTAATCAATTTTTTTTTAATTTTTGTGCCAAATGAGTTAATTTAGTGTAGAAAACAATGAGTCCAATATAAATAAATCATAAAAAAACATAATCATGTATCAACACTATATATAAAATTAGAGGAAGAGAGAGTTTGAATGATTTTATATTAATGACCCTTTTTTTTGTATAACTAAAAACAATTTGAATTTATAAGTCGTATATATATATATATATATATATATATATATTAATAGGTAAAGTTTAGAGAAAATCTAATTAGATTCTATAATTGAAGTCCAATTTTATGTCATGTGTTCTAAATTATTTATTTTTATAAAGGATTTTATTTCTTAATTTTGAAATCAAATTTGGGATCATATCATAAATATCCATTCAAGTAATTTATTTTGTACAAAAACCAAAGAATTTGGAATTAATGAACATAAAAATATTTTAAAAATTGACAATTTAAATTTTCTACCTTATAACATTCTCACAAGACTTTTTAAGAGTTAAAAATATATATATATATATAAGAATAACTATCAATAATATTTAAATAATATATGTTATAATTATACTATGCATCTTAATGTGTATCTTTTAAGTATATCTATGCATATGCATGGGGTTACAAACTAGTGTGTGTGTGATTTAGAATTCGATGGGTTTTAGATTCTTTTGTTTCTGCACCCAATAATTCACTTGTCACAAAAATTAAAAACTTAGAAGGACATATGGCGGAAAATTGGACTCCAATTGAAATTCAAGTTAGAATCAAATTGGATTTGGGCTCTTCGATTTTTACACTAAATAATTCACATGACACAAAATTAAAAATTAAATGGAACACGTGGCACAAATTTGAGAATTCAATTAAAATCTAATTGGATTTTCTTTGAGCTTTAGCTATTAATATGTACTAGTTTGTAACCCCATGCATAGGCATGGATACACTTAAAGATATACAATAAGATACATCAAATATTAATACGGGTTATGTTAACGAGTTCCCTTAGAGCAATTATTAGTAAATCATTTTAGGAAAGTTTTTACAACACTATTGTGAGAAATAGAAAAAACTCTCAAAATATTAATTTTTTTTCTTTTCTTATAAAAACTTGCTTAAAATGGTTCATTAACAAATGCCATGGCAACAAGTCAAGCAGTGACATTTGCAAAGGAATTGCGTGTGTAATAAGGGTCCATGTAGGGTAGTTTGGAAATTGAATTAGGAATATTTTAGTACAACCCAAATTTCATGAGTCACTTTAACCCTTTCCCTGGCTAATTGGATTTGTTACAAAGCTACTTTTTCTTATTCTTCTTCTTATTTCTTTTACTTTTAACTTGACTATCATGTAAGCCGTGTCATTAACAGTGTTTTTATTTTTGTGTTTGCTTGGTTTCTTTTTTAATTTTGACTAGCCTGTAATCCTCCCATGTGATGCAAGAGACTTTAAGTACCAAAGGTCTCTAAGAGATTAAATTTACAGGTCATATTAACGGGTGCCCTTAGAGAAATTGTTAGTGAACCATTTTCGAAAAGTTTTTACAACAGTTTTACGGGAAATTGAATAAGTTGTCAAAAACATTTTTTTTTCTTTTCTTATAAAATTTTTATTAAAATAGTACATTAACAAATGCCTTTATTTCGAACCCTTTCTCTGGGTAATTTGATTTGGTACAGAGCTACTTTTGATTATTCTTCTTATTTCTTTTACTTTTAACTTGACTATCATGTAAGCCGTGTTATTAACAATATTCTTAATTTTGTTTTGGTTGGGTTTCTTTTTTAATTTTGACTGGCCTATAATCCTACCATGTGATCCAAGAGACTTTCAAAAGCGAAAGGTTTCTAAGAGTTTAAATTTATGGTTCATGTTAACGGATGCTTTCAAAGCAATTGTTAGTAAACCATTTTATAAAAGTTTTTACAACACTTTTATGGAAAATTAAAAAAGCTATTGAAAAATTAATAATTTTTTTTCTTTTCTTACAAAAACCTTATTAAAATGGTTCATTAACAAATGCCCTTATTTCTAACCCTTTCTCTGGGTAATTGGAATTGGTATAGAGCTACTTTTTCTTATTCTTCTTGTTTCTTTTACTTTTAACTTTACTATCATGTAAGCCGCGTTATTAAAGGTATTTTTCTTTTTGTTTTGGTTGGGTTTCTTTTTTAATTTTGATTGGCCCGTAATCCTACCATGTGATCCAAGAGACTTTCAAGTGCCAAAGGTCTCTAAGGGATTAAATTTACAGTTCATGTTAATGGGTGCTTTTAGAGCAATTGTTAGTAAATAATTTTAGAAAAGTTTTTACAACACTTTTTTGGAAAATTTAAAAAGCTATTAAAAATTAATAATTTTTTTCTTTTCTTATAAAAACTTTATTAAAATGGTCCATTAACAAATGCCCTAATTTCTAACCCTTTCTTTGGGTAATTGGATTTGGTACAAAGTTACTTTTTCTTATTCTTCTTATTTCTTTTACTTTTAACTTGACTATTTGTAAGTCGTGTTATTAACTATATTTTTATTTTTGTTTTTGTTGGGTTTCTTTTTTGATTTTGACTAGCCTGTAATCCTCCCATGTGATCCAAGAGACTTTCAAGTGCCAAAGGTCTCTAAGGGATTAAATTTATGGTTCATGTTAACGGGTGCTCTTAGAGCAATTATTAGTAAAGAATTTTAGAAAAGTTTTTACAACACTTTTATGGAAAATTAAAAAAGCTATTAAAAATTAATAATTTTTTTCTTTTCTCATAAAAACTTTATTAAAATGGTTGATTAACAAATGCCCTTATTTCTAACCATTTCTCTGGGTAATTGGATTTGGTACAGAGTTACTTTTTCTTATTCTTCTTATTTCTTTTACTTTTAACTTGACTATCTGTAAGCCGTGTTATTAACCGTTTTTTTTTTGGTTGGGTTTCTTTTTCTATTTTGAATAGCCTGTAATCCTCCCATGTGATCCAATAGACTTTCAAGTGCCAAAGGTCTCTAAGAGATTAAATTTACGGGTTATGTTATCGAGTTCCCTTAGGGCAATTGTTAGTAAATCATTTTAGGAAAGTTTTTACAAAACTTTTGTGAGAAATAGAAAAAGCTATCAAAATATTAATTGTTTTTTTTTTCTTTTCTTGTAAAAATTTCTTAAAATGGTTCATTAACAAATGCCATGGTAGCATGTTAAGTAGTGACATTTACAAGGAACTGCGTGTGTAATAAGGGTCCATGTAGGGTAGTTTGGAAATTGGAATAGGAATATTTTATTACAACCCAAATTTCACGCGACACTTTAACCCTTTCCCTGGCGAATTGGATTTTTTACAAAGCTACTTTTTCTTCTTCTTCTTATTTCTTTTACTTTTAACTTGACTATAATGTAAGCCGTGTTATTAACGGAGTTTTTATTTTTGGTTTTGTTGGGTTTCTTTTTTAATTTTGACTAGCCTATAATCCTCCCTTGTGATGCAAAAGACTTTGAGTGTCAAAAGTCTCTAAGAGATTGAATTTACGAGTCATATTAATAGGTGTCCTTTGAGCAATTGTTAGTAAACCATTTTAGAAAAGTTTTTAAAACAGTTTTATGGGAAATTGAAAAAGCTATGAAAAAATTAATTTTCTTTTCTTGTCTTTCAAAAACCATATTGTAATGGTTCATTAACAAATGCCCTTATTTCTAACCCTTTCTCTGAGTAATTGGAATTGGTACATAGCTACTTTTTCTTATTCTTCTTATTTCTTTTACTTTTAACTTGACTATAATGTAAGCTGTGTTATTAACGGAGTTTTTATTTTTGGTTTTGTTGGGTTTCTTTTTTAATTTTGACTAGCCTATAATCCTCCCTTGTGATGCAAAAGACTTTGAGTGTCAAAAGTCTCTAAGAGATTGAATTTACGAGTCATATTTGTTAGGTTCTAAGGTCTTAGGATTTTATGTATTTAGAACTCTAATTTGTAATGTTGGCAAACCATGATCAAAACAATGTATTTAGTTTTGTTTAAGTTTGCTCAAAGTTGGTTTAATATTGTAAAGTTGGAATCGAGTGACTGCAAAAGCATTGGGGCTTCTCGGCCTGGCTCGATCGATCGAAGGTTAGACTCGATCGATCGAAAGTCGGCCCAGATGCGTTTTTCTGCAGAATTCCAACTCAGCCCTAACTCTTTAAACGTCTAGGTTTTTATGTTTTTGCCCTAACTATATAAAGGAAACCCTAAGCCACGTTTTTGGGACTTTTGTAGAGAGAGATTAGAGTGCCTCTTGTGCCTCCTTTTATTAGGGTTTTGTACCCAAACCTCTCTGAGTCTTTGTTGCTCATATTTGCTCTTTATGTGAATCTCTTGTGAGATCTTTGAGGAGCTTTCCTTCACATAAACTTAGGGTTTTCAAGGTAGAGATTATTTCAACATCTTGATGATCAACAAAGTTGCAACCATTGGAGCTTAAAGAAAAACAAGCGAGGAGCTTGTAGCTGATTGAGGAATTAAAAGAAAGAAGTAGTTCGTGGATTCGGAGCCTGCGCGTGGTCGTGTCAGGAAGTTACTACTGGTGTGTAGCATTAGGAAGTCAAGCGGGGAGCTTGTAAGTCCTTTTGTAAAAACTTCAATTCTTTCTTAGTGGATTCCGTTTTGCCTTGAGGATCGGTGGGTAAAATCCTCCCCAGGTTTTTCCGGTGTGGTTTCCTGGGTGATCATATCACTGTGTTATTTATTTTCCGCTGCTTTATTTGTTTTATTTGCATGATATGATCTTGTGATTGTTTTAACCTAGAATTACATAATTTGACTAAGTAACAACTTGGCTAATTAATCTAGGCTACGCAATCTGGTTAAAGTTTAAGGGGTCTAAACTGTTCAAGTGGTATCAGAGCGGGTAGCTCTTCTTGTTTGAGATCTTTATCTCTGAGCTGATCCTTGACCCCTGTTGTCATGGAGCATGGACACTCTCTGTTTGTTCCTCCTCACTTTGATGGGAACAATTATGCTTACTGGAAAGTAAGGATGAAAGCATTCCTGAAATCCATAGATGAGAGGGTGTGGAATTCCGTTGAATACGGATGGGAGAAGCCCACTACTCCTGTGAGTGAGTGGCAAACTTCTCAGAAAGAAGCATCAGGCTTCAATAGCAAAGCTATGAACGCCATCTTCAATGCTGTTTCAATGGAGGAATTTAAGAGGATCTCTAATGTTGAGGTTGCTCATACTGCTTGGAAAATCCTCCAAACTGTGCATGAAGGCACTAAGGCTGTTAAAATTAATAAACTGCAGCAATTAACTTCTAGGTTTGAAAACATTAGAATGTCTGATGATGAAACCTTTGATGAGTTTTATGCTAAACTAAATGACATTGTTAATTCTGCTTATAATTTGGGTGAAATCTATGATCAACCTAAAATTGTTAGGAAGATACTTAGATCCTTAACTGAAGATTTTAGACCCAAAGTAACAACCATTACTGAGAGTAAGGATGTTGACTCCATCCCTGTGGATGAGCTTGTAGGATCTCTTCAGTCCTATGAGTCTGACTTACCCAAGACTGTCAAATCCAAATCAATGGCGCTTAAGTCTGTTGATGATGTTGATGCTGATGGATTTGATGATGAGCTCTCTCCTACAGAGATAGCTTACCTTGCCAAGAACTTCAGAAATTTCCTTAGAAATACTAATAGGAAGGCAAGGAATACCAACACTGCTGAACCTAGAAATTTTAGGAAGAATGATCCCACTAAGGTTAACAATTTTGAAAAACCTAGAGAACAAGTAGGTCAATCTTCTAATAACTCTTTGGGTCCTCAGTGTTATGGTTGTCAAGGGTATGGTCATGTCAAATCTGAATGTCCTACTTTCTTGAGAAATAAGGGTAAAGCTATGGCTGTAACCCTTAGTGATAATGAGGTTTCTGATGATGAGTCCGGTTGTGACGAGGATGGAAACTTCATTGCTTTCACTGCTACTGGTTCAGTAGATGAAAGCATATCTGCTGAGGAGAACCCTGCTGATGGGGAACTCTCTGAAGATGCAGATCTTCAAGAGGCCTATAACAAACTTTGCAAAATTGTTGCAAAGGATGCCATGAAAGTTGATTTAGGCCTGAAGAAAATTGATGCTCTTGAGTTTGAGAAGAAAAATTTGCTTGTGAAATTATTTGATGCTAATGATCTTTTGAATAATGTTAAATCTGAAAACATGCTGTTGCTTGATAAAGTTAGAACTTTGGAACATGATTTATCTGTTGCTAGATCTGCTAGTTCTAAACTTGATCACATGTTGAATGTTCAAAAGTATCCTTCTGATAAAGCTGGGTTAGGATATGTTGAAAGCATCTTTGATTCTGGACCACATTCTACTGTCTTTGTTCCTTCTTCTTCTTCTTCTGAACCTCGTGTGAGTGAGGTTGTGAGTGAAACCATTAAACCCCCTGTGAGTAAGGTTGTTAAACCCGTAGAAGTTTCACCACCAAAGAAGATTAGGGTAGACTTAAGAGAATCCAAACTTAAGGAGCCTACCAAACCGAAGGACAAGATGCATGGCAAACCTGCTTGGGTTTGTCATTATTGTGGTAAGTCTGGACATATTCGTCCTAACTGTTACAAGCTTCAAGCTGATAAGAGAGCTAAAAGACCAAAAGTGCCTGTGCCTCAAGCACAAGATCCTATGGCACTAATTGGTGAATTGGTAAAGGCGTTAAACCTTTATTCCAATTCTGGAGTTGAGAATCACTCTAAAGTGAATAAGAACTCCAATGCTCGGGGTGCATCTAAAAAGTTTTGGATGCAAAAGACTCGAACTAACTGAGTCTTTCTGACATGGTCCTTGTGCTTCATTGCTCTATTCTGTTGTGACCATTTTTTTGTTGTTGTGTTTTTCTTTTGTTCTAGGACTTGCATTGCATTACATACATGCATTTCATTCTAGGATTTATTTGTTTTCTCTTTTAATAATAATAAAAAAATAAAAAAATAAAAAAAAAAAGGGAGAAAGCAAAATCTGTGTTGAACACTTTTTTTCTTGATTTTTTTTAAAACAAGGTTGGTCATTCTTTTTACACATGTCATGTCTTGTGTACCTTGTTTATCTTTGATGAGCTTACTTTATTGCACTTGACTAGTTGAAACATTGTAGTGCATGTTGTGTGGGAAAGATGTGTGTGGTTCTTAATCACTTTGCCTTAATCATGAAGTCACATGTGTTGACTGACGGACTTGTTCCTTTTGAGAAAGGTATAAATAACCATCTCACCACTGTTCACTAGCCAATCATGAACACCTTAGTGCATATCATAAGATTTAGTGCTCGAGAAAGTGTAGCACATGCACAAAAAGAACATAAGGTGTAGCCTTAATTAAAATTAAAACTGGTGTGTACTATTAGGCTTAATGCCAATTCACTTAATTCAAACCGGTGTGTACTATTAGGCTGAATGCCAATTCACATAAATAAGAGGCAAAAATGAAAGAAACTTACATGATTGCAAGCTTTTGTTCTAGGAGATGTGAGAGTTATAGGATGTAACTCTTTAGGTGATAGTCTCTTTTAATTCTATGTGATGAATTGTGTAGACTTTGTGCTTGATTGCCATTCACATATCACCTCACATGTATCTCATGTCTTTGCTAGTTTCACACACTACACAAGTTACTCTTTGTTAAACACTGTACATGTTAGTGTGTGTGTTCTTGGTCTGACCAACCAAGTTTGAAAAATATCTTGAGATTTGTGCACAACATATTTGTTGCTTGAGAAAATTAATTTGGAAGATGATGAAACTTGTGTTTGAGAGAATTGGGTTTAAAATTTTGCGTGTTTGAAAATGCATTCCATCTCATACTCATGCATTTTTGTATTCATTATTCAAATGCTTTGAGGAGTTGTTTCAAAATTGGGTTTGCAATTTTTTTCAAAACTGTGTTTTTTTTTCAAAAATTCAGTGTGTTTTTTCCCATTTCGATCGATCCAGATTGTTTTTCGATCGATCGAAAAAGTGCCTCAGAAAGTGCTAAAACGTCTGTCACTTTCGATCGATCGAATGTAATTTTCGATCGATCGAACATCGTGAATAAGCTTTTTAAAAAGGGAAATCTGACTTTTTCAAAGTTCATATCTTTTTCAAAAACTTTTCCTTTTTCTCTCTCCGACGAGGCAAGACAAATTTTTCAAGTTTTTGTCGTTTTCTTCCGATCTTTTTGCATAATCTCTCTCTCCTCAAGCCGGTATGTCCTTAATACCCTTGCTTTTCATTTTATTTACTTAATTTCATGCATTTTTCATGCATTTTAGGAGGAGATTTTCGGACCTTTCTTTTTGGGATTTTCGTTGATTCGGACCAATTTGTTTGCATTTGATCAATGGGTTTTGTTGGGGACACTCTATAAACATGTTCTTGAGTGATTAATTTGATCAATTTTGAGTTTTGTGAAAATTTTAAATTTCTAGGGTTTATAATAGGTCCGAATTGGGGATTTCTGTGCAATTGGGTTTAATTGATGAAATTGGCTTGTGTAATTGATGCAATTGGTTATTATGAACTATTTCCAATGGTATGTAATGATTAATTCATCAATTTGTTGCAAAAATTTCAAGTGGTTCTCAAATTTTTAGGGTTTTTGTTAAGAAGCTCTATGTTCAAGCCAATTTTGTGAAATTAATCTTGATTTGATCCTGGTTACTGCATTAGTTCATGCATCATAACATTATTAATGTTCATGCATCATATAGATTTTCATTCTATATTTTTTTTGTGCTAACTTGCAGTCTGCCCTTGGTTTTATTTTCTGTTCTTTTTGGTTTTCTCTTTGTGTCTCTGTCCTGTTCCTTAGCACCATGCCTAGGAAGACTAGAGCACGTAGGACCATCCCCACTCCTACTCCACCCTCACCTACCTTTGATAGTGAGCAGTTCCCCTGTGAGAAAAACCAAGAGAGTTTTGAGACTTTAAACCTCAATAGGAAGATTTGGGCTGAGCGTTCTGTTCTGTTAGATGAGTTAGATCCTGCCATTAGGGCAAATTTTGAGCGTAGGGGTTGGTTACCTTTGTTGACCGTGTCTGACCCTCCACCTCCGGCTACCTTGATTAGAGAGTTCTTCTCGAACCTCTCTGTCCGCATCTATGATTCCAACACTCTAGTTAGGAGTTGGATACGAGGTGTAGAGTACTCCATTACTCCTCAGGTAGTGGCTGATGCTCTAGAGGTACCATTGGTTAGGGATCCTGTTTACCCCTATGATGAGTCACCTGAGCTGAGTGATGTCATGTCATACATCATTGGATCTTCTATCCAGTGGGGTTCTGATCCTCGGATCACCGCCGCTGAGCTTCCTGAGACTATCTATCTATTCTTTAGGATAGCCTGTTATTCACTCTGGCCCATTTCTCATCTACACACCATTCCTCTTGAGAGGTGTGTTTTTCTGTACGCTCTTGTTACAGATGCTCCTATTAGTTTTCCCCATCTTTTTCTTCGTTCTTTGAACGAAGTTTATAGGAGTTCATCTACTGCCTATGCCCTTGTTCATCCTATTTTCATTCATAGGATTTTACTTTATCTAGGTTTAGAGGACTTCCCTGCTTTTGAGCCTGTCCATGTTATTGGTCCTATAGGTGCGTCTTTTCTTAGACAGAGGGCCGCTCATCTTCGAGTTGGTTCTAAACACCCTAGGTCTGATCCCTCTAGTAGCGCTCCTCCTCCTCCTTCTTCTACAGGTCCTGCTGGTGAGGCTGTTCCAGATCCTGTAGGTGCTGCTGCTGTACCTCCACCTCCTGCGGCTGACTTCGATGTTCGTCGTACGTTGGAGACTGTTATGACCGTTCAGGCGGCTCATGGTCAGCTTTTAGTGGATCTGTTCGACGAGATTCGTGCTCTGCGAGCGGATTTGGCGCATCTTCGTTCTTCCTCACCACCTCCTTTTGATGATGGTCTATGATGCCCTTTGGCATTCCGTCACAAAAAGGGGGAGTAGAGTTTTTGACTTGTAGAGGTGTTTTTGTTGATAGGGGGAGATTTTTGTGTTAGGGGGAGATTTTTTTTGTTAGCATGAGATATTTTTGTGGAGTTTATTTAGATTGTATCTAGGTGCTTCACTTTGTATATCATTTTTGGGATGTTCATGTTAGGGGGAGTAACATTCATTGATATATTGATATACATGTCTCTTTTGATTCTTGTTGTCTTTATGATTCACTGCTTATTGATTTATATTTATGAGTTGCTTCATTGATATATTTCTTTATTATTGTGTTGTGTGAATCTTACAAGAATATTATACATGTTTATATACTATTTGCTGCCACACATGCGTTTATGTGTTTGTTGAGTATTTCAGGAATATACAGGTTGATTCGACCAAGCTGCTGTCTACACTTGCAACCGATGGATAGTAGTTAGGTTGAACTTAGTTTATGAGCATTATTATGTAAAGGGCTATTTACTTGTAAACTTTGAGCTTTTATTGAGTGTTTTGTCACGGATTGCCAAAGGGGGAGTTTGTTAGGTTCTAAGGTCTTAGGATTTTATGTATTTAGAACTCTAATTTGTAATGTTGGCAAACCATGATCAAAACAATGTATTTAGTCTTGTTTAAGTTTGCTCAAAGTTGGTTAATATTGTAAAGTTGGAATCGAGTGACTGCAGAAGCATTGGGGCTTCTGGCCTGGCTCGATCGATCGAAGGTTAGACTCGATCGATCGAAAGTCGGCCCAGATGCGTTTTTCTGCAGAATTCCAACTCAGCCCTAACTCTTTAAACGTCTAGGTTTTTATGTTTTTGCCCTAACTATATAAAGGAAACCCTAAGCCACGTTTTTGGGACTTTTGTAGAGAGAGATTAGAGTGCCTCTTGTGCCTCCTTTTATTAGGGTTTTGTACCCAAACCTCTCTGAGTCTTTGTTGCTCATATTTGCTGTTTATGTGAATCTCTTGTGAGATCTTTGAGGAGCTTTCCTTCACATAAACTTAGGGTTTTCAAGGTAGAGATTATTTCAACATCTTGATGATCAACAAAGTTGCAACCATTGGAGCTTAAAGAAAAACAAGCGAGGAGCTTGTAGCTGATTGAGGAATTAAAAGAAAGAAGTAGTCCGTGGATTCGGAGCCTGCGCGTGGTCGTGTCAGGAAGTTACTACTGGTGTGTAGCATTAGGAAGTCAAGCGGGGAGCTTGTAAGTCCTTTTGTAAAAACTTCAATTCTTTCTTAGTGGATTCCGTTTTGCCTTGAGGATCGGTGGGTAAAATCCTCCCCAGGTTTTTCCGGTGTGGTTTCCTGGGTGATCATATCACTGTGTTATTTATTTTCCGCTGCTTTATTTGTTTTATTTGCATGATATGATCTTGTGATTGTTTTAACCTAGAATTATATAATTTGACTAAGTAACAACTTGGCTAATTAATCTAGGCTACGCAATCTGGTTAAAGTTTAAGGGGTCTAAACTGTTCAATATTAATAGGTACCCTTTGAGCAATTGTTAGTAAACCATTTTAGAAAAGTTTTTAAAACAGTTTTATGGGAAATTGAAAAAGCTATGAAAAAAATTAATTTTCTTTTCTTTTCTTTCAAAAACCATATTGTAATGGTTCATTAACAAATGCCCTTATTTCTAACCCTTTCTCTGAGTAATTGGAATTGGTACATAGCTACTTTTTCTTATTCTTCTTATTTCTTTTACTTTTAACTTGACTATCTGTAAGCCGTGTTATTAACGGTATTTTATTTTTTGTTTTTGTTGGGTTTCTTTTTTGATTTTGACTGGCCTGTAATCCTACCATGTGATCCAACAGACTTTCAAATGCCAAAGGTCTCTGAGAGATTAAATTTACGGGTTATGTTAACGAGTGCCCTTAGAGCAATTGTTAGTAAACCATTTTAGGAAAGTTTTTACAACACTTTTGTGAGAAATAGAAAAAGCTGTCAAAAAAATTAATTGTTTTTCTTTTCTTTTCTTAAAAAACTTTTTAAAAATGGTTCGTTAACAAATGCTCTTAGGGCATCCGTTAACATTTTCCTATATTTATATTCCATTTTAAGAATGACTGGCTAATATAATAAGAATAATTGGCTGCCCACGTGAGGTAGTTTGGAAATTGGATTAGGAATATTTTGTTAGGACCCAATAAAGTTCACGAGGCTCTTTTTTTTTTTTTTTTTTTTTGAGCAAAATGTAAGCGAGATATTATTAAAAAACAAAGAAAATCAGGTAACATCCGATTGGAATACAACATCCAAATCACTAGGTAAATCTTCTACCCAAACATTAGTATCTGCAGCTAAAGCCGCTCGTCTTGCAAGGCCATGAGCCAACCTATTCCCATCCCGTTTAACATGCTAAAAATGACATCGCCGCAACAGACTTCCTAATCATTTTGTCTTATCTATAATGTGGCCATAAAGAGTATAACACCGATCAGAAGCTTGTAGAGCCTGAACAATACGAAGACAGTCACCCTCAATATGCACTTCAAAAAAACTCAACTCCCTTGCAAAAACAACTGCTCGTTTTGCAGCCAACGCCTCTGCCATCTCCACAGACTAGACCGGCCCCACTTTCTGACTCAAGGCAGCCAACACATGACCTTGAGAGTCCCTACACACCACACCTAACCCAACTTGGTTAAAACCATCCAAAAGCGCTGCATCAAAATTCAATTTATAGCACGTATCAGGTGGCGGAGTCCATCGCACACGAGGAGGACGGTCATTGCTCGACGTCTCCTTACAGTGAACGTCCCAGAAATCTTGAACCAGTTTCAAAGCTCTAGCGCCAATTTCGTGAAGCTGCCAGGTACGTTGATGAACTCTTAAGCGATTCCGGCGTTCCCACAAACACCAAGCAGTCATGGCAAACTAAGCGCACCGGAAACTCGAACCAGCACTGAACAGAGACTCCAAAACCTCTAAAAAAGACCGATACTTCTTCTGAGTGAGAAACAAAAACCCAGGATCGGACATTCATACAGACCGAGCTTGATCACAGAGCCATAAACAATGCAAAATAGATTTCGATTGATCATTGCATCCCTCACACGTATCATCAAGTGGAATATGTCGAAGTCTCAGATTTAGCTTGGTAGGGAGAGAATCTTTCGCTACTCTTCACAAGAAATGATAGACCTTCTTAGGAACTTTAAGTTTCCAAATATTCTTCCAAATCGTATGCTCAGAAAAAGGAGAAGAGGAACTTGGCAAAACAGAATTCTCAGCTTCCATTAACATACGGTATGCACTTCGCACACTATAACTCCCCGACGAGGACAGCGGCCAGATTAAAACATCCTCAGCCTCATTTTCACCCACATAAATCCCCCTAACCTTCTCAGCTTCCCAAGGTAAAACACAAGCAGCCAGCTTACTCGGATCCCAGACTCTAGAATTTGGATAAAACAACTCACTGACCCTATCCACAATAGAACCCACTCTAGGAGATATAATTCTACTACACCCCGGTTCAGGCAGCCATTGGTGGTCCCAGACCTTAATTGTTTTTCCATTCCCAATCCTCCATATAACGCCTTTATTAACTACCTCTCGTGCCTGCAGGATACTTTTCCAAGCGTAAGAACTCTTTGGATGGACAGGGGCATCAAGTATACTACATGTAGGAAAATATTTGGCATTAAAAACTTTATACAATAGAGTATCTTTATCATGGATTAAGTGCCAAACCTGCTTTGCCAACATAGCATTATTAAACTTTTGAAGGTCCCGAAACCCCATACCGCCAATAGATTTTGAAGAACAAAGAGAGCTCCACTTTACCCAATGAATCTTCTTAGTCTCTCCATTACCCCACCAAAACTTTCGAATCATTGCCTCAATATCCTTACATAAACCCACCGGTAATTTAAAAACATTCATAGAGTAAACTGGGATGGATTGAACCACAGCTTTAATCATGACCTCCTTGCCCGCCTGAGACAACAGCTTCTCCTTCCATCCTTGCATTTGAGCCCAAATTCTTTATTTGATCTTAGTGAAACACGCCGTCCTATTCCGACCAACAAAGGAAGGTAGCCCCAAATACTTATCATAGTGACGAATAGCCGGAACCTGTAAAGCAGCTTGGATAGCAACCTGAGAGGACTCCTCACGAGGCTCTTTAACCCTATCCCTTGCTAATTGAATTAGGTGCGAAGCTTCTTTTTATTCTTATTTCTTTGACTTCTAACTTAGACTATCATGGAAACCGTGTTATGAAGAATGTATTTTTTTTCTTACTTTTGTTTTTGTTGAGTTTCTTTTTTTTATTTGACTAGCCCATAATTGTCTCATATGGTGCAAGAGACTTTTATTTGTATCAAAATATTAAATTCAACTGTAATTACATATGCCTTTAGTTTAAACAATAAATAAACAAACATGTTAGGTTCTAAGGAATTAGGAACTAATGTATTAGAACTTCAATGTGTAATATTGACAAACCATGATCAAAACGTTTAGTCTAGATTTAGGCTACTCAAAGTGTGTTTTTGTGTAAAGTTGGAATTGAGTGTACTGTAAGATTTATTGTGTAAATCTGCAAGGCTCGATCGATCGAAAATTAGACTCAATCGATCAAAGTTCGTGTAGATTGTTTTTCTGTAGAATTTTCCAACTCAGCCCAAGCCTGTATGACGTGTAGGGTTTTATGTTTTGCCTTAAGTATAAAAGGAAAAACCCTAGCCATGTTTTACAGTTGTTGTTTATGTTGTATGTATGAATCTTTTGTGAGATCTAGAGGTGTTTGCCTTCATACATACTTAGGGTTATCAAGATCGAGATTGATGTCGAGAGCTTGGTGATCGTTTCAGTTGCTGCACAAAGAGCTTAAAGAGAAACACAAGTGGGAGTACTTGTGGTTGCTGTGATTCCAAGAAAGAAGTAGTCTGTGGACTTGGAGTTGTCAGTGGTAGTAAGTTTTCTACTCGAGGTAGTAATAAGATGTTAGTGGTCTAAGTCGCTATTGTAAAACTTCAATTATTTCATAGTGGATATATTTTACCTTGAGGATAGCTAGGTTAAATCCTCCACAGGTTTTTTACCGGTTTGGTTTTCTTGGGTTATCATATCGTTGTGTTATTTATTTTCCGCACTGTTTCAATGATATGATTTATCTGTGTTAACCTAGATCTACGTAATTTACCTAAGTTAATCATTTGGCTAAATAACTAGGTTAATCTGTTTGTGTTTAAGGGGTCTAAAAATGTACAAAATAAATAATGATGTAATAATATAATTTTGTTTAAACAATATTTTTATACATAATAAAGAATAATGAAGTACGTGTGGAAAATATTAATATCCAAATTATTTTAAGATACCAATGTAGAGAAAATAATCTTTTTTTTTTTCAAATATAATATGTTTATAACTACTATAATCAAATTTATAAATTAAAAAAATCAAATTTAATACGAATCATAAAATCAAATAGATATATAGGTACGCAAATGACACATGGCAAAATTTTAGGCCTTTTAACATAGTTGTGCGGTATACTTTAGACCATTCTCGAATTTTTATTGTTAAGTTAAACTTTCTCTAAACTTTATTTTTTATCTATTAAATGTAGAAATATATATGTAGATAATATCATAATATATATTGACATGAAGAAGAAAAATCCATGACTAGGACAGCCCAATTTTAATATGATGAGATTTGAATTTTTTCTTCTTTTTTTTTTCCCCCTTTTTTAAGATAGATAGTAGTATTTCATAAATTTGAAAGATTTACATCATTGATGAATTGGTGGGTCACACAGATTGTAATATCTTCCATCTAGACTTCTATCACTGATGATTTCAACAAATTTTGCAAGAAACTCATTTATCTTGTTGGCAAAACCCAAAAAGCCCAATAACTACAATATGATCAAACCCATTTATCTTGTTGGAAAAACCCAAAAAGCCCAACAAATACATTATGCCCAAATCTATTTACCTTGTTGGAGAAAACCCAAGAGCCCAACAAACGCATCAAAAACCAATTGCTACATGGCACCATCAAAAACCCATTGCTACATGGCACTATTAAAAGTCCATTGCTACATGGCACTATCAGAACCCTATTTATACATGGCACTATCAAAAGCTAATTGCAACATGGCACCATATATTAAAGCCTAGATAAACAACTAGCAATATCTATCAAAGCCCAGGCCCACACTTGACAATATCTATAAAAGCCCAAACACTATTCTTGACAATATCTTATTAAAAACTCAAATACTATTTTTGACAAACCATTATTTCAAAAAGCCAAAATACTATACTTGGCAAGATTTTATCAAAAGCCCAAAACTATTAATTTTTGGCAAACAATTATTTCATAAAAATGAAAATATTATTTGGAAAAAATATTATATTATACTCAAAGACCAAAATTAATAATCTTTGGCAAAAAATATATTTTCCTACAAAAAAAAAAAAAAAAAAAATCATATTTCAAAGCCCAAAGTTAATAATCTTTGGCAAATCAAATTTCCTAGCAAATATATAAGCCCATGGTTAAGGACAATCATTTTTACCATATTATCTATCTCACAAAATCATTTATTCTATAATACTATTCATTTTTCCAAAATCCATGACAAGCATACCTTAAACCCATGGGGCATGGAGAAATATGAATGTATGTTTCTAATACTTAAGCCTATAAAAGTTACATTCAAAACTTATGGCAACTACATTCATTTTACATTGAAGCAAAAAAAGAAAAAGAAAAAAAAGCTACATTCATTTTACAAAAACTATGGCAATTATGCTTATTTTAACCATGGGAAATTACGAGCTTGTTTGGTAGCAATGTTTATGTATTATTGTTCCATTTTCAGTGTTGTAGAAATATGTATTTGAGTGTTATAAAAATACATGTTTGAAGTATTATTGTTGTTTAAACACTGAAAAACAGTGCCAAACAACCCCTACATTACCAAAATAATTATTTTACAATTATATTACAATTAATAAAAGCCCTTGTATATTATAAAATCATGGCAAGACTATTTATTTTGTAGGCCCAAAGAGCTATTTCAATGGTGCAAGCCTAAAAGCTCAAGGATAAAGCCCAGTTGCCCATATGCCAAATTCCATCAAATAGAGCCCACACATGTAACTTTTTTTTTTTTTTTGAGAAACTTTTTTTTTTTGAGAAACTACATGTAACTAAAATAGCTGGACAAATTACTCATTTAGTTTTAGCCTAATTAGATGACAGAATGAACCTATAACAGTCAAAATTTGGCTCATTAAGTGTGTGTTTGGCTTAGCTGGACAAATTACTATTCAGCTTATTTTTGCTACTATTCATGGGTCCTATTACACCTTTTGCTACTATTCATGGGTTTCACTGTATTATTTCATTTAACTTTTACCTTTATCTATAGTACTTTCAACAAAAAGTTTTCAGTTTCAGCAAAATAAGCGGATCCCAAACAGATCCTAAATCAAATCTAATACCTATTGAATATGACCATACTTAAGGCTAAGAATGACGTATAGAGCTTAACTCAACTCACTATCTTCTTCCTCTCTAAGTTTCGGTCAAGAAGCAAATGAAGCCATAACCAAACCTTAAGAGCTTCAGAAATTCTCAACTAAACAATTCATTTTCTTAATAAAAATATGTATTATTTGGTTCATGAACCAAGCACATGAAACCTGATAGGGAAATTTAGGGAAATGTGGTTTGGAATCTAGAGGGCACCAAGGAAATCTCTGGTAGAGTTTCCAGCAAGGAACTCAAATATTGTCACAAGGCTTGGGGTAACACAATCAGCCCTTGGAACTCTGATCCTAATAGCAGCTAACTAAGATCACTAGCCCTAATGCATGGTTTAATCTCATTGGTTGGGGACAATCCTCAAAATCCCAACATTAAGTGCCAAGATCAGCTAAATTTGAACCTCCTGATGACATTCTTGAAATAACAAATATTCCTAAAAGTTGAACCTACTATTCTTGGCCGAATCCTAGGATGAATATTCTTTGAAGATATATTGCTAATTAAGACTGATTTTTTTTTTTTAGTCATTATTTGCTAAATACTCAAACTCAACTATAAAAAGAGCCATTAACCAACACACCAGACATACCAACCTCTCATAAATTCTCTACTTACTCTCTTGCTTTTAGTTCATAAATCAGCTTATTGGTTCTTTAATGAGGTTTTGAGCTTTTGAATTCCTAGTTCTTAACTCAATAACGAAGCTTCTCAAGCCTTAGCTCATAAATACCTCTCATACATTCACTCATATATGCTTATCTCTCTTCTAGCAGAAAAATCCCAATAATACAAATGTCTAGCATCCAAAATTAGCTAGACATTCTCTCTTTTCCATCATTACTTTCCCATACTACTAAAATGGCCTTCACTACTCACAAGATATACAATTATCTTGAGCATGGCATGACATAAAAGTGATCTTGCTGCGCTAGTTGGAATCTCTCTCCCTTCATTCCATACTAAACTTCCTCATAATATATATATATATATATATATATATATTTATATGTTAAGAGTCAAAGTGAGAGAAAATCCAATTAAATTCTAAATTAAAGCCTAGTTTTGCACCACGTGTCTCATCTAAATTTTAAATTTGTGTGATAAATGAATTATTAGTTGCAAAAATAAAAGAGTCTAAATTCAATTAGATTCTAAATTGAATTTTAATAGGAGTTCAATTTTGCACCATGTGTTCTATCTATTTTTATTTTTATTTTTGTGGCAAGGAAATTATTTGGTGCTGTAGGGTAAGAATTTGTTGGGCCTGGTACCAACTCTGTGTTGTGAGCCCGACAAATGCCCAACAATAAATTTGTAGAGAATGGGTTAAACAGCTGGGCTGGGTTATAGTTTAGCAACGATTCATGCAGGCTGAAACAATAAAAACGAAGGTAAACCGGTGTTTTATAGACGGTCTCTTTGGTCCGAAGAGGCTTTATATTTGAAAGCTTTCCCTTATACAAAAAATCCCCCCTTCTCTTTGTAAGGCTTGCTATCCTTATATAGATCCCCTTTTCTCATCCTCACCGCCCACTTGTCCCTCATCTAAGTGCCTACTTGAGTACTGGTCACATCAGCCGTTTGCTTTAACCTGCAGTGAGTGGTGGTAGGTGAAGATTCACTGTTCAGGTGTCTTCTCCACATAAATGCGGCCAGAAAAGTTGCTGCAGTGCATTAAATGTGGCGGTGGCAGATTTATTGGCAGGATATTTCATGATAGCTCCGCAGTTAGGCAAGCTCGGGGCTCGGCTTTAGCAGGAAGATCTTCAGCATAGCTCCTTGGTCAAGTTCTGGGCAGGCCCGTTGGAGATGGTCTCTTCGGCCCAAAAGGTTGTCTTCGGACGGACCATTTATCCCTTGTGGGCTGTATTCTTACCAGGATGGCAACACATTGATGTTTTTATCCTCTTCGGACTGAGAGCCTTGTCTGGACTGGGCCTCTGTCCCAACATATGACACTGGGCCTTCTTCCCCACAATAGCCCCTCAAAATTTCACTTTTTACCTCGCATCCGAAGAGAAAAAAGTGGGGTTTTGACCTTTTGACAGATGTGGGCACAACTTTGACTCCGCGCGTGTGCTCGCGTGAGTTTGGGCGCCTTCTTTATAACCGCTGCTGTCGTGCCGTTTCCGAGGCGTCATTAATTACTCCAGGCGGCGTCTTGTCCCTGAAATCTATCGGTCCATTTCAAATCAACGGACGAGATTCTCCTCGAAGTTTTTGGGCGGGCGAAGTTTCACCACTTCACCTACCACTATATAAAGTTCCAGATGGGATTGTCTTCTCACTTTGCAAACTTCAGAACTCCCGGCGAACTCAAGCGCTCAGACTCTCAAAGCCCTTCCTGTAATCCGCTTCAACCAGTTCCAGAATCCGCCACAATCTCCCTGCGAGACCAAAGCTCATCCGCCGATTTCATTCTTCGTAAGTTTTCTCCCCGAGATTTTCGTATTACATTGAGATTGCCTCTTCGGCCCGTGGTAGCTTATCCCAGTCGCCGTTTCGTGTTTCCCTTCCTCTGACTTTGCTAACCATGGGTAGATTTGAGTATCTAGTGAACAGCCCCTCCCAGATAGAAGAGTTTAGGGCGACATATCGCATTCCTCAGGAAGTGGGCTTAAGGTATTGCTCCACAGAGGGGTCGCTACTGAACAGGGAAGAGGGCGAAGTCATTATCCCCATTATCGCCTTCTTGGAGGGGGGAATGACCATTCCCATGGGTCCGGTCACCAGGAGTTACCTTACAGCCCATAGGCTTAGTCCTGACCAGTGCGCACCCAATACCTTTAGAATCTTAGGTGCAGTCGATGACCTAAACCGTCACTTAGGCTTGGGGTTAACCTGGCACGACGTGGCACATATGTACGAATGTCGTACCAAAAAAGGGGCGGGATATTATTTAAGGTCCCGATCCGATGTCGTCAGACTTCTCTCCGGTCTTCCCAAGTCCAACAAAGGGATGAAGGACGATTTTCTTATCGTCTCGGGTGCCTGGCATGATGGGGTTCATTGCCCAACCACGCCAGGAACGCCAGGTGGGACACTCCCCCTTGAGCTTTTCTGACTCTCTAGTTTCTAGCTATTCGGACTTCTTTTTGTTATGTTGCAATCTATTGACAGTCTCATCGCCCTCTTTGCAGATAGGAGGTACGTAAATCCTCGGCTGAGCCTCACAAATACTACGGCCTTGAACTACCTTCTTCGGTCGGAGATCTTTGCCAGCGAAGACGGACAGCTAAGGTTCGTTCCCCTTATCCTCGGCTATTCCCCAAAGACTGAACTCCAGCCAAGAGGCAACGCCATAACACTTGGTGATCGCCGCCTAAGCCGTATTGACGTGGCAAGGAAAACCTTTTTGGCCCCTTTTGATCTCGCCCCGGTGCCCCATCCCCATCCGCAGGGCATTCCACCATTAGTTCAACCCATTCAACAAGTGCCATTTCAACCAGTAGCCGAGGAAAGAGTCGCCTCTTCTACCCCTTCGCTTGACGAACAGATCGATCAGTTCAAGTTCGAAGAGGAAGACTCGGAGGAGGTTCAAATCTTGTCCGCCGAAGAGGCCCTCGACGGACATTCGACCGCCCCACTCCTGAATATAGCTTTGCCAGAAGACACTGACGAGGAGGACATGCAGACTCTTGGTCAGCTGATGAAGAATAGAAGGTCGACGCCTGCGGCTAAGGGTACTGGCACGTCCCAGCCCACGGCCAATCTCCCACCACCGCCTCCCCCTCCTCCGGCCCCAAAAGATCCAGGTTTCAAAGCGATGCCTGATTTGAAGAAAAAGAGGGCAGTGACAGAGGTGGCTGACATCGAGGAGGGGGAACTGGTTCCTCCAAAGGGACCTAAGCAGCAGAAGAAGACCCATGATACCAGGAACAAACGGGCTTCTTCTACTGAGAGTAGGGAGGAAAATTTGACTGCCGAAGTGCGGCGAGGGACCCATGACTGGTCCCCGAAGCTTACTCTGGATGGCGCAGCCATCCCTTTCGACGCCTCCCTCAGAAACTATGCTGGAGGGAAGGCCGGATACATAGCAGAAGCGCTAGAGCAGCCCCTTCTTCTTCCGAAAGATATGGAGTCCTATCGGCGTTTTAGTGAAAAAGAGCTCTTCCTGTCCCTTAAACGAGATTTAGGCATGGTAAGACAACTGGTGCCCTTCTGCAGCACTTTCGTAGCCCTTGTGTATTCATATTTTTCGTAACATTCTTTGGTTGCCATGCAGATTGCCCAGCAAATCTACGTGGCTGAAGAGTGGGTTTAGAAGAAGGAGGTTGACGTGCAAGCTGAGATTCGGTCCAGGGAGGACGTTGAAAGAGCACTGGGCAAGGCCAGGGATGAAAGCGCCCGTCTCTCCAATCAACTGAAGGAGGAGGTAAAGGCAAGAAGAGATGCAGATGCGGGCCTTAAAACCGCAGAGAAGCAAGCCGAAGACCAACGTCAGAAGCTGTATACGACTGAAATTAATTTGGAGACGGAGAGGGCGTTGGTAAAAGAGCTTCGGCTTAAGCTGCAAATGGCCAGGGACGCTGCTAAGTTGGCCAAGGAAGATGCGCAATTGGCCAAGGAGGCAGTTGAGGCCGAGAAGAAGGCTGCCCATCTGCTGGGTGTGGAGGAGACCCAAGCAAGGCTGACCGAGGAGTTCGCCAAGGTCTGTAGGGACTACTGTGCCATAACATGGAACAAGTGCCTCGACGCAGCTGGAGTCCCTGCGGAATCAGCCTTAAGGCAGCCTGGCAGCATTTATTATGATCCTGACCTATGTGATCCGCCTGAAACCTCGGAGGCGCCCTTAACGGATCAGAATCCTCCAGCAGTAGCCGAAACGAGCCAGGCCCCTCTTCAGGCCGGAGATGTGGGTGATTTGACAAAGAATAATCTGGTGCATCAAGACAAAATTCAGGATGCTTAATTTATGTAACGGCTAGGACCTTTTGTCGTCCATTTTGTAGCTAGATTATCTTTTTAAGGAATGAAATAGATTCTCTTTTTTTATATCCTTGTTGATTCTGCGGTGTTTGTTAAGTTGTCATCATGGCTAACAACGATAGACTAATAACTAAGACCAGAGTGTCCATTTAAGCGCCGCTAAACAAGGCCTCGAAGTAATAAAAGTTAAAGTAATCCGGCTTAAGTTTAAACGCCTGTGAACAGAATGTAAACTAACCAAAGTCATCTGGTCCGAGGACCGTAGTCATGATTGAATTTAAGTTTTAAACACTTGAAAGAGATTGTAGCGGAGTGTTAACTAACCCAAATCATCTGGTCCGAGGACTACAGGCATGATTGAATTTAAGTTTAAACACTTGAAAAAGATTGTAACGGAGTGCTAACTAACCCAAATCATCTGGTTCGAGGACTACAGGCATGATTGAATTTAAGTTTAAACACTTGAAAAAGATTGTAACGGAGTGTTAACTAACCCAAATCATCTGGTCCGAGGACTACAGGCATGATTGAATTTAAGTTTAAACACTTGAAAAAGATTGTAACGGAGTGTTAACTAACCCAAATCATCTGGTCCGAGGACTACAGGCATGATTGAATTTAAGTTTAAACACTTGAAAAAGATTGTAACGGAGTGTTAACTAACCCAAATCATCTGGTCCGAGGACTACAGGCATGATTGAATTTAAGTTTAAACACTTGAAAAAGATTGTAACGGAGTGTTAACTAACCCAAATCATCTGGTCCGAGGACTACAGGCATGATTGAATTTAAGTTTAAACACTTGAAAAAGATTGTAACGGAGTGTTAACTAACCCAAATCATCTGGTCCGAGGACTACAGGCATGATTGAATTTAAGTTTAAACACTTGAAAAAGATTGTAACGGAGTGTTAACTAACCCAAATCATCTGGTCCGAGGACTACAGGCATGATTGAATTTAAGTTTAAACACTTGAAAAAGATTAGTAAGGGAGAAATGTACTCATAACTGAAAGATGAATTCTTTTAATAGTAGTACCTTTTGAGGTTATTTACATTCCATGGCCGGGGCACTACATGATTATCCAGGTCTTCCAGGAAGTACGCTCCCACGCCGGCCCTCGAAGTGATACGATATGGACCTTCCCAGTTCGGCCCCAGTTTTCCCCATGCCGGGTTCTTTGCATTACCTACCACCTTCCTTAGGACCAGATCACCAGGCTCAAGAGGTCTCAACCTCACATTGATGTCATAGCCTTGTCTCAGCTTCTGCTGGTAGTGCGCCAATCGGACCATTGCGTTTTCCCTTCGTTCTTCAATCAGATCCAAACCCTTTTCTAGCTGCCTGTCGTTGTTGGTTGGGTCAAAAGAGCTAGTTCTGTAGGTTGGGAATGCAGTCTCTAGAGGTATAACGGCTTCAGCTCTATAGGTCATTGAAAAAGGGGTTTCACCGGTGGACCTACGAGGCGTGGTTCTATATGCCCACAACACGTGGGGTAGTTCTTCTACCCACCTACCCTTCGCATCGTCTAGCCTCTTCTTCAGCCCGTTAACTATGACTTTATTGGTGGCTTCGGCCTGCCCATTCCCTTGGGGATAGGCGGGGGTGGAGTATCTATTTGTGATTCCCAGCTCGTTGCAATAGCTTCTGAAAGCTCTGCTATCGAATTGAAGCCCGTTATCCGAGATGAGGGTATGGGGAACTCCAAATCTGGTGACGATGTTTTTCCAAACGAACTTCTTCACGTCTACGTCCCTGATATTTGCTAGAGGCTCAGCTTCCACCCACTTGGTGAAATAGTCCGTTCCGACTAATAAGAATTTCCTGTTTCCTGCTGCCTTAGGGAAAGGACCTACGATATCCAATCCCCACTGAGCAAAAGGCCATGGGCTGGATAGCGGATTAAGGGTACCACCAGGTTGATGTATGCTCGGCGCAAAACGTTGGCACTGGTCACACTTTTTAACGTACTCATGTGCCTCTCTCTGCATATTTGGCCACCAATAGCCTTGAGTAATGGCTCGGTGAGCTAAGGATCTTCCACCAGTATGGCTTCCACAGATTCCTTCATGCAGTTCTTCCAACAGTGATTCAGCCGCCTCGGGGCGCATGCACATCAAATACGGGCCAGAATAAGATCGTTTGTACAGTTTGTGATCTTCGGACAGCCAGAACCTTGCAGCTTTTCTCCGTATTTTGTCCGCTTCCCCCGTCTCTTCGGGCGACACATCATCCCTCAAAAACTTGATGATGGGGTCCATCCAGCATGGGTTGGCTCCAATACAGTGGACTTGGGGAGGCTTTTTTCTTAACTCCGTGGGTCTCTGCACGTCCTCAATCAGAATAACCCTTGGTAATTCTTGCGCCGAAGAGGTGGCGAGCGTAGCTAAGGAATCAGCGTGCGTGTTGCCACTCCTAGGGATGTGCCGTAGGGTAAAACATTCAAACTCCGACTGTAGGGACTTGACCAGGTTTAGATATCCCTGCATCCTCTCATCTTTCGCTTCAAACTCTCCCAGCACCTGGCCGACGACCAACCTTGAGTCTGAGGATATCTCGACGGATATTCCTCCCATCCTTCGTACCATCTTCATCCCCATCAGTAGAGCCTCATACTCTGCCTCGTTATTCGTTGCTGAAAAGTCTAGCCTTAAGGCTTTTTCGATGATGATTCTCTCGGGGGATATCAACACTAGCCCTATGCCTGAGCCCCTCTGATTCGATGCGCCGTCTACATACACTTGCCAGGGCAATGTGCTTTGTGACGCGATCGTGCTGACTTGCCTTCCTACCGCGCCTAGAGATTGTGCTGCTTCCTCTAAATGTGGTTCTGTGAACTCGGCGACCAGGTCCGCAAGTACCTGGCCCTTCACTGATGTGCGCGGCATGTACTTGATGTCAAAAGCCCCTAGCATCGTCCCCCATTTAGCAATTCTACCAGTGTAGTCGGCGCTTCGGAGTACGGCTCTGAGTGGGAGCTGAGTAAGGACTATAACGGTGTGAGCTTGAAAATAATGGGGCAGCTTCTTAGTACCCAGCACAACGGCCAGGATGGCTTTCTCCAATGGCAAATAGCGGATTTCAGCCTCTTGTAGTGACTTGCTCACGTAGTAAACTGGCTTTTGCACTCCACAGTCCGTTCGGATCAGCACCAAGCTTACAGCATTAGGGGCCACGGCAATGTAAGCAAACAAGACTTCGTCTGGCTGGGGACTGGACATGATGGGGGGCTTAGCCAGGTAGTCTTTAAGTTGCTGGAAGGCAATAGCACATTCCTGCGTCCATTCAAAATCCTTCCACTTATTGATTAGCGAGAAGAAAGGCCTGCACCTGTCTGCTGATCTGGAGATGAACCGATTAAGGGCAGCGGTCATCCCAGTCAGTTTCTGAATCTCCTTGGGATTCCGAGGAGCTCGTAAGTTGTTGATGGCCCTTATCTGATCGGGGTTAACTTCGATTCCCCTGTGTGTGACCATATACCCCAGGAATTTGCCTGATCCAACACCGAAGGAACATTTAGAGGCATTCAAGCGCAATCTGTGTCCCCTCAGAATTTCGAATATATTACTGAGATCCCCAATGTGTTCGGCAACAATCTTGCTTTTAACCACCATGTCGTCAATATAAACCTCCATGCTTTTGCCCAACTGGGGCTCAAACATCCTCGTCATCATCCTCTGATAGGTAGCCCCTGCGTTTTTCAAGCCGAATGGCATTACCTTGTAGTGGTAATTTCCTACAGGAGTTACGAAGGATGTTTTCTCTTGGTCGGCGAGAGCCAAGGGTATCTGGTGGTAACCTTGGAAGGCATCTAAGAAACTCATCCGAGGATGCCCGACAGTAGCGTCAACTAATTGATCTATCTTCGGCATTGGAAATGGATCCTTCGGACAAGCTCTATTAAGGTCGGTGAAGTCCACACACACCCGCCATTTCCCACTTTTCTTTTTCACTACCACCGTGTTAGCCAGCCATTCGGGGTAGAAGATCTCTTTAATGGCTCCTGCCTGCTTGAGTTTCATCACTTCATCCCTGACCGCGTCAGCGTGTTCTCTCAACGGTCGTCGGAGTGGCTGTTTTTTAGGGATGGTGGTGGGATTAACGTTCAGGTGGTGGCAGATGAATTCTGGACTTACTCCTGGGGCATCCGCGGGGTCCCAGGCAAATATGTCAACGTTGGCTCTGAGGAACTCTATCAAATCCTCCCTTTCCTGTGGGGGAAGCATGGATCCAACTTGAAAAAACTTCTCTGGATCATCACCAACAGCAACCCTCGTTAAGTTTTCGCACTCTGCTTCTTCGGCCGACGCCCCGGCTTCCAGCGCCGAAGGTCTTAATTGCTATAAACTCTCCTTATCACAGTTCGAGGGCTCGGCATACTGCTCATGCTGGATGGCTGCCACTAGACAATGCCTGGACATAGCCTGGTCCCCCCGGACTTCTTCAACTGCTCCCTCCGAGGGATACTTAATCTTCTGGTGGAGAGTGGAGGATACAGCCCCAAGGGTATGAAGCCAGGGTCTGCCTACGATAGCGGTATAAGGTGAGTAAGCGTCCACCACTATGAAGTCCACCTCCACAATCTCCGTGCCGGTCTGCACAGGCAGTCTGATCTGGCCCTTCGGAATGATCACCTTACCATCAAAGCTGACCAAAGGGGAACTGTATGGAGTTAAGTCTTCGGGGGATAAGTTCAGCCCCTTATATAGGTCTGGGTACATTATCTCTGCTGCGCTGCCCTGATCCACCATCACCCTTCTCACGTCATATCCGCCTATTCTCAGAGTGACCACCAGGGCGTCGTCGTGCGGCTGTACAGTTCCTATTTTGTCCTCTTCCGAAAATCCCAAAACTGGGATGTCTGTCCTAGGTTTCTTCGGCCCTCTGTTGCCGCTATCAGAGGGCACCCGAGCGACTGACAGTATCCTGGATGGGCAAGATCCCGTCCTCCCTGGTGTAGCGAAAATAACATTGATTGTTCCCAAGGGAGGTTTCACGAAATTATCCCTCCTGGGCCCCGTGCTAGTTTGACTTCCTTGACCGTGTGAGTGGTGCAGGAGGTGTTTTAACCTGCCTTCGCCGA
Organism: Quercus glauca; assembly: GCA_023736055.1. Lineage (NCBI taxonomy): Eukaryota > Viridiplantae > Streptophyta > Magnoliopsida > Fagales > Fagaceae > Quercus > Quercus glauca. The sequence continues at coordinate 7,496,233 of CM043318.1, forward strand.
CCAGCTGATCCAAGTGATCCCACAGGCTCCTGCAGTCCTCAGTGGTATGCCCATGATCCAGGTGATACTGACAGTAAAGATTGTGGTTGCGCCTCTCAGGGTTTCCCACCATCTTGTTCGGCCTTTTGAAGAATGGTTCGTTTTTTATCTTATCCAGGACTTGGTGCACTGGTTCGCGAAAAACTGCATTGACCGCCTGGGAGTTCGCTGCGCTTTGGCTGGCCCAGTCCTTCCTTGGCCTGTTGTGATTCTGCCGGTCCGACCTGAAATCCCTCCCATCATGAGGGATAGCCTTCTCCTTTCCCCTACTCTGCTGTTGGTCCTCTTCAACTCTTTTGTATTTATTGATCCTATCCATCAGCTGGCGTATACTGGTGACAGGGTTGCGCGTCAAGGACGTTCTCAAAGGATGTTCGGTGGGGAGGCCCAGCTTGAAAGAGCTTATGGCCACCAACTCGCAATCTTCTTCCACCTCATTGTACGTTTCCCAGAATCTGTCTGAATGGGACTTCAAAGTCTCACCCCCTTTCATACTGATGGACAACAAGGAGGCCACGGATTGGGGAACTCTTCGGCAGGTGACGAAACGGGATCCAAAAGCCTGAGTAAGCCCTTGGAAGGAGCTAATGGTGTTCGCCTTTAAACCGTCGAACCATCTCATGGCTATTGGTCCTAGGCTGGATGGAAAAACCTTGCACATTAGGGCCTCGTCCCTAGAGTGTACTGCCATCCGCTGATTGAAATGACTTACGTGCTCCACTGGGTCGGTCCGGCCGTTGTAGATGGTGAATGTGGGCTGGTGGAAACGCCTGGGAAGTTTGGCTCGCTCGATATTACGTGTAAAAGGAGACCTGGAGATCTGATCCAGAGCTTTGCTCATAGCATCGTTCCCCGTGCCCTTGGGAAAGGAGCTCTGAGGGTTTCTCTCACGGTCGTACGCTTCCTCATGGAGGGGAGGCTCACTGACTGGTGTTCGAGACCTCCGCCTATAATTGTCGTCCCGCTCGTCCTCAGAACCCTCATCAGAGTACGAGGAAACGCGCTTTCTTTTTGCATGGCGCAACTCTTTTCTCAGCCTCTGAATCTCTAACTGCATGGCCTGGTTTTCCTCTGCATGGGACATGTGGCTCTCTCCATGTGATTGGTTTTGGTCGCCATGGGTGGCGTGCGGGTCCCCCTCGCGATCTTGTCTCCGCTCCAGATGGACAAAAGGGTCGGTGTGTTGAGATGACCTGGATTCTGCTGGTCGTTGTCTTGATTCAGCCATCTTTTGAGGTGTTGCTCCCACCTTTGCTCGAGCTGTCCCCACAGACGGCGCCAATTGTAGGGTAAGAATTTGTTGGGCCTGGTACCAACTCTGGGTTATAGTTTAGCAACGATTCATGCAGGCTGAAACAATAAAAACGAAGGTAAACCGGTGTTTTATAGACGGTCTCTTTGGTCCGAAGAGGCTTTATATTTGAAAGCTTTCCCTTATACAAAAAATCCCCCCTTCTCTTTGTAAGGCCTGCTATCCTTATATAGATCCCCTTTTCTCATCCTCACCGCCCACTTGTCCCTCATCTAAGTGCCTACTTGAGTACTGGTCACATCAGCCGTTTGCTTTAACCTGCAGTGAGTGGTGGTAGGTGAAGATTCACTGTTCAGGTGTCTTCTCCACATAAATGCGGCCAGAAAAGTTGCTGCAGTGCATTAAATGTGGCGGTGGCAGATTTATTGGCAGGATATTTCATGATAGCTCCGCAGTTAGGCAAGCTCGGGGCTCGGCTTTAGCAGGAAGATCTTCAGCATAGCTCCTTGGTCAAGTTCTGGGCAGGCCCGTTGGAGATGGTCTCTTCGGCCCAAAAGGTTGTCTTCGGACGGACCATTTATCCCTTGTGGGCTGTATTCTTACCAGGATGGCAACACATTGATGTTTTTATCCTCTTCGGACTGAGAGCCTTGTCTGGACTGGGCCTCTGTCCCAACATATGACACTGGGCCTTCTTCCCCACAGGTGCAAAAACCGAAGAGCCTAGATCCAAATCATCCAATTAGATTCCAATTTATATATATATATATATATATATATATATATATATATATATATATATATATATAATTGTGATTATTTTGAAATGTATCTGTGCATATACACGAGGTTCCACACACAAGTTTGTTATAATGGAACCTATAATATTTGTCAATAGTTTTTCAATTGAGAGCGATAATGTATTTGTGACTATAAAATTTTTCCCTCATGCTATTATAATGGAGGATTCTCTTTTAATAAGCCCTTTTGATGATGATTTTGGTGATGTAAACACTCTTCTCAATTTGTGGAATTACTAACAACTTGAGGTTTACACTGTTCTATTTTATTTTATAGCTAAAATGTTTTGCTGCTGTGCTATTTCTTTGTTGAGGTAGACTTTTTCATTTGTTTTATAGGAAACATTTTGGGCCTTCTCGTAATCTTTGCTAGGCCTAGCCTGAGTGAAAAGCATAAAAAGGGAATCTTTCCAAAGTTTTTCCAATAGCCTTTGGGCCGTATTTAAAGCCCAACTTTGAGTCTCGGTATTGAACCCCCCCCCCCCCCCCCCCCCCTCAAAAAAAATTATTACATTTGTCAAAAGGAAAATTTCGCTCCCAAGACATTAAAAAAAATTAATATTCAGATTCTATATGCTCCTTTTTGTGAATGTTTTAAAACAAATCTCAAAAATAGAAATGGTCTCTCAAACATTATTTTTTTTGTGTTCAATATTTTGAAAATTATTCTTAAAACAAGGAGCCAAGCCCGTATAATGTAAAAAATACTATTTGAAAACTAGTTTCATTTTTTATTTTTTTTTAATTCATACTATTTTAAAAACAAAAACAAAAATTTTCCTAACAAACATGCCGTAAATTTTCCAATTTTGTTAATCGTGTTTTTGTTAATGACAAAGGATAATATTAACATGTGCTTAAGCAAATATGGGATAAATAAATAAATAAAATCTATTTAGAATCAAAATAAAATTTCCTAAACGCTGATGGCCAAAGAAATACTAATCAACCAAACAGGCAAACAAAATCTCTCTTCGGACCACATTGACCGATTGTCCAACAGCGGTAGAATCATCATCTTCCAGACGAGATTGTGTCCTAGATTGCGAAAATTCTACATCGCTAAACCCAATTTCATTTCCACCCGCTATCTTAATAATCATAAATATGATTTCTCCTTGTCGTGGTAATAATCAAGTTTGTACGGTCGCTTCCCACCGCACATTTGAAAAGATATGTGAGTTTGTAATTCCCATCAGTTTTAGAGTTTGGAGTTGCTGATTTAGTGGGTTCATACAATGGCCTATTGTCTCATTGATTATAGGACTTTCGAGTCTTGGGATAGTTTTGTATACTTGTGGAACCCCAGCATTAGAAAATTTAAGAAGTTAAACAGCTTTAAGTTTTATAAAAGCGGTGGGATTTGTACGTATGATTACCAGAATAATGACTACAAGGTTGTGAGGATTATTCGTGAACTATATAGTTACATGTCTTCCCCTGTGATTGAGGTGTACACATTATGTCCAGATTCATGGAAAATAGTTGAACTTGGAATCTCGTGGAGACCCGATGTTGTGTTCCCATTTGTTAGTGGACGTTTGCATTGGATGTTAGATATGATGCAAGGAGGAGGACGGCAATAGATGTGCGACACTGAAATGATATTTGTCATTTGATGCCAATATTGAGAACTTCAAAGAGCTACCAGTGCCTGATGATGATGGTTCTTTTGAAAAAGGGAAATGCCTTACATCATTCAAGGGGAAAATGGCTTTAACTATGTTGGGAAAACAATCATATGGCATGCCAATCTGCATATGGGTGATGAGGGAGTATGGTGTGCATGAATCTTCGAATAAACTTTGTATTGTATCGGTTGAAAATACAGTTTCTGCTGCACTGAATAAAATTTGGACTCGTTTCATTGGTTACACCAATTATGCTTCACTTCTAATTCAAGAGCAGTCCCATGAGAAGAAGATGAAGTCCTGCTGGAAAAAGAAGTATGTTTTAATTAACCTGCAAACTCTACATGTGAAGGATACTAGTATTCAAGTTGAACATCTTTTAGTCATGCATGGATGGTTATATGGAGAACCTTGCTTTACTTGATGGTGCAAATGTGGAATCTTATTCTTACTGAGAAGTCATTAGTGCTATGGATGAATTGAATCCCTTTTCATGTTTTTACCTGTTGCAGTAGGCATGTTAGTATTGTTAAAAGCATTTTTTTTTTGGGTACCGGATTGATATTATCCTTTCATGGTTGTGGCTGTTATATATTAGAAATTGATATTTACAACTTATGTTTATATTATCTTCTGATCTTGCGATGTCATCCTATCTCTGTCCTCTGAGAGATATTTAGATATGGAATGCTATTATGTATTCCTAGAGTTCAATCACATGTTTATTGTCAGCCCATGTGAATCAATGAGTACATTTAGCTGCTTAAACATTGTCTTTCTATTGGTCCTTTTGTGCTGTTTATCCTAAAGAATAGTGCTATGGAATGTGTATGCTAAACTTTTTGTTTGGTTAAAGAGGAAGCATTTAAGACATATATATCAGTTAGGCTTTTTTTATTTTTTATTTTTATTTTTATTGGTTATATCTGTTAGGCTTTCAGGTTTTTTGGCTTTTCGCCTGGGCATTGACAAGATTTTATTCACCCAATTTCATAATTAGAAAATCCAGTTGATGATGCATCCTTATAACATTTTAGTTGTTTTTCAATCTAAGAATAATGTTGCACTATATTTGACTTCTTGTATGGACATCAACTAGTTATTAGTACAAATATACAAATCTCAGTCTTGAGCAAAATTCTAGAAAACCAAAAACACTTAAAAATCAATTGAGAATATATCGGAAAACAGGAAAGAAAAGAAAATGAAATGGGAGTATGTCTTTGTGCAAAGAAAGACACGGACTAACTTTTTCATATCTTAATTGATTTTGTGAGTAGGCGTTTATTCCAGTGAGGAAATGAATATATGTGGGAGTCATCTGAGGTTTGGAGGTATTGTACAACCTGTGAACACACCGGTGGGTCTGATGGAGTTTTTCTCTAAGGAAGCTCTTGTTGGGATGAGATCCTTTCCACTTATTTTTCCTGGCTTGCTTTGTCCATTGGCTTCTACTTGAGCTCAGCTATCGTTGAGTTCATTAACTTGGTCACAGACTTACAGGTAAGTTTGAATGCTCAATTTCACTAATTATGTCTTTTAGGCTAAATGGTACAAGTACAAAAATAATGTCCCAATTGATTAAAGAAAATTTACCAAAGGTCAGCCAAGCTGGTGGTTTAAATGATTCTCTCTCTGATAGTGTAACTTTTAAGTACAGAAGCCAAGTAGTCTCCATGAACTTGAAAAAGAAGAGAAGCGGAATGAGGTCAAGTAGTGTTAGTAGTAGTAGTAGCAGTAACCAAAATTTTTTAGTCAAATATACCATATGAACGTGTGTTAAGTGAACATATGAACATAGCAAAATGGACGTGTCTGTTAAATTAATTAAGTTAATTTCACCGGCTGAATTTGGATTACAACTTAGATACGCTTTATTCAGACATCCCAAAAAAAAAAAAAAAAAAAAAACCAAAAAAGATGAGCTTGATTCTGAAAGATTGAGGCCAAAAGTTCTTGCTCTGAAGATACAGGACATGGGTCTTGATTTTCAGATTAAGGGACCCAAAAATGATGAGGGAATTAAATTTAAGGATGTTGCTGACGAATTGAAGGAATATATTCTTATGGGATTCCCTCTGATGTTTTGCTCACCAGGTTACCTGTTTTTAGCCCGAGACCATGTTGATATACTTTCCAAAATTCATTACCAACCCTGGCCTAGCTTTGGGGATTTGTTCTGTTCTTTATTTCTGCCATTCTATTGATCTCATGGCCTCAATCCAATTTTTCCAGTAATTTAGGCCAGGAACTGTAAAAAATATTTTTTAAATTGGATCCTTGAAGAATTTATACTAGGCTGTGAAGGATTATTGTTCTTTTAACAATTTGCTCAAGATCATATAAGATAAAGAAACTTAAATAAATTGAAACTTAAGTTTAAAATGAAATTAAAAAGAACTACTTTTATTTGAAGTTTTGAACACTAGAATAATGCAGCACATAAGCATATAAAGTTCTAAAATACAAAGACCTAAATATACATTACATGGTTTAGAACATTCCCTTCCTGTAAAGGCTTTCTGGAATTGAATTGATTAAAAAGTACAAAGACCTAAATACACATTACATAGTTGAACAAATCACAGTACATGAAGACGACCCCTACACCAGAAGAGAAAGCAAATCATCCATTGATCATTTCAACAAGGGATATTAGACAAGCATGAAAGTATAATACATCAAGTAGAAATGCTGAATCCCTTGCTTAATCCAAGCATTGTTATCTTTCAGGAGTTTCATGCCCCTGTAGTTCACAAAAAAAAGTTCTTCAGCTCACCATTTTATACATGGATAATTGGAACACAAAAATAGGAAGGTCATGCGTTTAAATAAGGTGACTATTCCTGTTTAGCATTTTGACCTTGAATGAGAAATGAAAATCTAATTGCACAATTAGTTAGAATAATCTACTCAAAATTAATAAGTAAATAGACATAAAGGCTTCACGTTTTTTTAAAAAGCATTTTTAAGGATGTGAATGAAATAAAAGTAAATGACTATGATACAATACTAATGATAGTTATTAATCAAAACTATAAAGACCTCTAATTAACTTGCGCGCTACTTGGTCTGCCTCTGTGAATTCCCCAACCAACAAAAGTATTTTTTATCATTCTCTCTTTTGGGGACTCCAATGAACATAAGATTCCAATGTTAAGCATTGAGAGTATGCACTTTTGCATGTTAGTATCAATACGCCAAGAGTCCACGACGTAATTAACTTCATCTACTTCAATTTCATTGCCATTTTTTTCATCTTCTTCTATTGCCATCATTGTTGAGGTTGTTGCTCCCATTTCTACAGCACCTCTGGGCAAAAGCATCAGGTCGACAACCTAAGCAAGTCTTTTTGGTAATGCCATCTTAACAAAATTATGGAGATTGAGACCATCTTTAAACATATCATTGGTGGGCATCCTTCCTATAAACATTTCCAACACAAGGACTCCATAGCTATATACATCCCCCTCAGTTGATGCCTCACCACCCATGCCATGCTCTACAACTCATGGAATGGAAGGATATTAAGAAATTTTCTGTCTATAATGAAAATATGGATTAAGGACTACAAAATGCAAAGTCTAGAAAATGAAACGAATCTATATTGAAAAATAATATGACATGTGCTATTACTTCCATAATGGAAGGAAGGTGTATGAAACTTTACCCGAGAGGCCAAATTACAATTGCTTTTGCATGCTCAATTTGATTAAGGAAATATATGCGTAAAAATAAGATATGAAGCTTAGTCAAAGGATAAATGTCCATCACCAAATTAACTTTGGCATTTCTCAAAGTATAAATCTTATTTTTGCTATTAATTATTTTATTTTAAATTTAATGTAAAATTAAATCCATGCTTCTATGCATTCACGTGAATATTTTTTTTGAGAGATAGAAATAGTAAGCAAGAGAGTGTGTTAATATGTTTATATTGATTGTATGAATATTAAAAAGCTTATATGCTCCAAAATTCAAGGAGTTAAATCTTATCTTTTGATAAAGTGACAAATTGAAAAGCAAAATGCTTGCATCGTTAAGGATTTGAAACTAAATAGGAGAGGTAATACCTGAAGCAACATAGCCAATAGATCCTTTTAACCCGATTGTGCTAGTATGCTTCTAGGAAGAATCACTGGTGGTTGTAAGGAGTCTTGCTAAACCGAAGTCCCTTACATGAGCAATCATCTCACTATCGAGAAGAATATTGTTTGGCTTTAAATCACAATGAATGATTTGTTGCTGACAATGATTGTGCAGATAATTTAATGCAGAAGCCACATCAATTGCAATAATTATTCTCTGAAGAAAGCTCAAATATTTTGATTGACTTTCGCAATTTGTCATTGGATGTAGCCACATATCTAAGCTCCCATTTGTCATGAATTCAAATACTAGAGCTTTGAATTCATTGCCATTATAATTGATATTAGAGCAACATGTTAAGATCTTCACAAGATTTCGATGCCGATCATTTCTTAAGACATTGCATTCCGCCACAAAACTCTTGGTAGCTCCTTTAGTTTGAAGGTTTAGGGCCTTTACTGCAACTAACATTTTTTCTTGATTAAGAACTCCTTTGTAAACTGATCCAAAACTACTAGATCCAATCAAATTGTTGCGAGAAAATCTATTAGTTGCTAGATGAAGCATTTTGTACGAAATTGTTGGAAGGAGATCCATCTTTGAGACTATAGAAGATGGTTTCTTTTTATATTTTTTCCTCCAATAAAAAACAAGAAAGGATGAAACCAAAAGGAGACATGCAACCGCATAAAAAGTTGTTATTATTGATCAAGAAGTAAGGGACTTTCTTGATTTTGTAACTTTGGGGCATGCAAGTAGTTGCAACTATGGAATAGCCCCCACAAAGCTTAATGTTTCCAATAATTGATATTGCATCTACATTTTTGAAAACTTTAACTGTTGGTAGTGCGCCCTCAATATCATTGAATGAAATGTTCAAATATTTTAAAAATAAAAGTTTCTTTAGACCCTTTGGAATAAATCCTAATAAGTTGTTTCATGAAACATCAAGTCATTCAAGGCCTTTCAAAAAAGCCTTGGATGAATGTATGATTCCTTCAAAGGAATCCCCTTGTAGGTATTGGTTTTCTAAATTCAAGCAATTTTCAATTGTTGCAGGAATTTCACCGGACAAAGTTGTTTTCAGAGACATCTAAAGAGTTAATATTTTTCAAACTGCTTAGTTCAACAGGTAATTTTCCACTAAATGAGTTGAACGATAAATTGAGTAATAGCGACAAAGAGAAAAGAGAAAAAACCTGTTGAGGTATGACTCCACCAAGGTAATTTTGTGAAACAATCAATTGTAGCAAACTTCGTCAATTACCAATAGTTATAGGTATGCTTCCTTCTAAATTGTTTTGAGAAATGTCCAATACAACCAATTGAGTGAGGTTGCCAATGGAGCTTGGGATTTGCCCTGACAATTTGTTCTTTGATAAAAACAATCCTTGCAATTTTTGAAACTTCCCAAAATAAGTAGGTATACACCTGTGAAAAGATTCTCATCCATTTCCAAGATAACTAGGTTAATAAGATTTTGCAATGCTTTAGGAATCGATCCAGATATTTGGTTGCCTCCTAAATACAATACATTAAATTGTGTTGTCAAGTTGCTAATATAATTGGGCAAAACACCTTCAAATTTGTTTGCATCAATTCCTAGCTCTTCCATTTTCGTACAATTTCTTAAAGTTGTTAAGAAGTCCAAATCCCTTCCTAAGTTATTACTAGTTAGATGTAGGAGTTCAAGATGTAGTAGATATCCCAAATTAGTTGGAACTGATCTCACAAAGCTATTATTGCCTAGATCAAGTTTTTGAAGCTGAGATGCATTGCATAAAGAACTTGGGATTGAACCAAAGAATTTATTATTTCCAAGTTCGAATAATTTGAGATTAGGGAGAGTGAGGCCCATGTTTGCTGGAAGAGTTCCAGTAAGTGGGTTTTGTGTAAATGAGAAGACACTAATAGATGATATACTGTAGAGAGAGGAAGGGATATTACCATTCAAGTTATTGTCTCCAACCCCGAAAAATGATAAAGTTTTCAAATGGCCTATGCTTTTTGGAATATTTCCCTCTAAATTATTATAGGCTACTGAAAAATATATGAGCAATGAAAGATTTCCCAAGGAAGGTGGGATTCCTCCAGTCAATGGGTTTGCTTGAACTAGAAGAGAAAATAGCTTAGTCATAGAGCCAAGCTCTGTGGGGATTTTCCCAATAAGTTTGTTCCATGCTAAGACCATTACCCTGAGTTTGGTGCAATTGACCAAACTGACTGGAATTTCTCCTCCCAACGTGTTATTTGAAAGATTGATATGGCGCAGTCGAAACAATTGACTAACTTCTTTTGGAATTTCACCATAAAAGCTGTTGTTTTGTAGGTTGATGGCCCTAAGAAATGTGAGGTTTCCAATGTAAGGTGTAATGATTCCACGCAATTTATGGCCTTTTAGTTTCAAGGCTGTGACTCTTTGATGGTGGCGGCCACATATAATCCCATACCAGTTGTAAAACTGAATAGAATCATTCCATGAGTTCAAGACTCCATTTGGGTCATTAGCAATGGATTCTTTGAGTTTGAGCAAAGCCAAACGATCAGTCTTGTTTGTTGGAGTGGCAAAAGAAGTGGCAGGATGCAACCATAGTAGGGTTATGGTAAAGGGTAGAATCATATGAAGGTATGTAGAGCATAATGTAGAAACTAAGGTTGTGAAGCTTCATTGGTCTAGACAAGCAAGAAATTGTTGAAATTTTAGTGCGAGGCAGAGGTAGATACACAAATTTGTATTATATAGTGGTTAAATTGTACACTTTAATTTAAATGATGACATATACAAACATTTTCCTGCCATGGTTAATAGTCAAGGAAGTGAAAATTTGGCTGCTCTACACTCTTGTAGTGCATTAATGCTATTTGCCAAATGCTTCCAAAAATGTAAAAATACGTGGCATTTTCAATTGGTAAAATTTTCAAGGATTTAGTATTAATAAATTGATAATGTGCTCTTGAGAAAGTGAAAGCAGAATAATTAATCATAATGGAAATTTTTTTTTGCTGAATCATAATGGAAATTAAGAAAACAAGCCTCAGTTGGAGCATCCACTACCGTTTAAAAAAACAAAAACAAAAAAAGACCCCGGAGCCAACACTACTGTCTGATTTGTGATTAGTCCCGCCACTACCAACCTTAACAGTGTTTTTCTATCTTTTTTTTTTTATTTATTTATTATTAGTGTTGGTGGGTTTGGTAAAAATTGTTTTAAGGGTACATTGATAGTGTCTAGGCCATTAACTCACTCTTCCATGCGTAAAAGAAAAAAGAAAAAAGTATTTAATCACTCACCTCTTTTTATCTTCCTTTCTTTCGTTTTGTTATTATTCACTTATATTAATAATTAACTTTGGTATATATTGCTATGTTTTTAGAGAAATCTTCTTGGAATAGAGTAACCGAACTTGATGTACATAAAGTCTTAAACACAGTAAGGCGATGAATTACTCACATTCATAGACATAAACTTTATGTCTCTATTCGAATAAATAAACCATCACATACAAATGAAATTAATAATGCGTATCACATAACACCATATGTTTTTCCTCCCTTGAGGTTGAGGAAATGGAACGCATATAAACCCTGTTACTGATGATTGCAAAGCATTATGTTAAATGAAAAGGGAAATATAACTTGCTATAGACCCTGTGTAATTTTAGTGGGCATCCTTTTTGTTAACATTTCCAACATAATTAAAAAGATCATTTATGTGTAATTTTAGTCATATAACTTTCTTAATGAGTCATGTAACTTGTTTAAACTTAAATAATACACATAGATACTCATATAATTTGTTAAGTAATAAGTTGAAAAAGTTAACTTCAAAAATGTTTATAGCTAAACTTTGTATCTTTAATAAGTGTTTATTTTTGTGTTTGTGGCCATCCAACCTTTGTCATCTAGAAGTGTACCTAACTTACTTTGTGAGGCCCAAGTTGGGGTTCATGAACAAGTCCAAATAAACCTATTATTTTTTTTCAAAAGCACACTCATTGGATTACTCATTAAAAGATACATGGGCTTGGGCCATGTATGAAATAAAATGCTTTAAAATAGAGATATTAGGCCCAGAAATAATTTGGGCTTCACTTCATATGAGTTTGTAGGATATTCGCAAAATGACCATCAACAATGTTAACATTTTATCTAATCTAACCTGATACACTAATTTTTGAAGTTGAGACTTGAGAGAAACTTTGTGAAGAGAGCATGTGAGCTACATAGCGTGTGGACAACAATATATACCAAAGATTACCTTATTGTTTTCTTAGATTGCATTTATTATCATTGTAATTTCATTGAAAAAATTGGTTAGTTTCAAAGATGACGGGGAAATTATGAATTACCTGATGAAAAAAAAAAAAAAAAAGCTTCTTTCCCCTTTAAGCTTAATTTATTTGCTAAAGAAGCCAATATAGACAAACTCTTTTTCTTTAAAAATTTTATTAAAAAAAAAAAAAAAAATCAGTGAATCTAAAGACGAAAAGCCCAAAAACTACCATCCAAAATAAGAAAAAGAAACCCGTATCTGATTCTGACCAAACTTTTCTTTTCTTCCCTCACATTCCCCCACCGTAGCTGTGTCTTTTCCTTGTCTTTGAAGTGTTGAAGGGAGAAGCAAGGAGCTCTCCTGAACTGGCTGTGAGGTTCTCCAGGTGCCAAATTTCTTCTTTCATTTCCTTTTGTTTGAATGCTTAGAAAATGAGGAAGATTAGCCACGAAAAAAAATTCACACAAAAAAATTGGTAACTGGGTGTTTAAGAGTAAGGCCTTTTAATTAATGAATGAATGAAACATAAAATCTCGAATTTCAATTCTAAAAGCCCAGTGAAGGTTTGTTAGGTTCATGTTTCGACTTAACTTCTCTACTTCCAGAATTCTGTTAAGTTTAGACAATGGTGGTCTCTTTGCCTTCAGCTTTTCATTATTGTGAGAAGCCAATTTATTGAGTAGACTTAGAACTAGGAGAGTGGTGGAGAATAGCGAAATTTCAATGCTGGGGATGAAATTCTTGCTTTGGTCATGGTGTTTATAGGAACTGGAAGATTTGCACTTGCTATTGGAATTGGAATTGCAACTGATTTAAGCCCCGTCGCGCGTTACGAGATAGTTTTTAATATGCAGAAGAATGGTCTGCAGACTGCAGGTTAGTGAATTTATCGTTGTAATATAATGGTCCCAATTTCAATAATTTCACATGCTAACAATGATAGTGTTCATCACACAATCCATATATTGGACAATGTTGCATGTTGAAATGAAATGTTCGAAGTTTGTAATTTGCGTCTAGTAAATCATTTATTCAACATAGAAAGTGAAAGTTAGTCTCCAATTTTATTATTTTTTTGATAGTTAAGATAGTCTCCAATTTTAGATTATCTATTATTCAACATACAAGTGGATCCTTTTATAATAGAGTAGCTATATTTTAGCTTAGCCATCAACCTACTGCAACCCTCCTTTTTCCGGGCGTGGGATTGGTTATGAAAATACATGAGGCCAACCTTGACTAGTCCGTTGAGTATGTATAGCTGACCCCAAAATTTTGGGCCGAAGGTCTGATTGTTGTTGTGGTTATTCAACATACAAGTCCTCAATCTTAGCTTGTAAAGGTACTGCTGCTATATCTAATGAAATTTCCTGAAAGATTATGTTTAATTCTTTTTTAAAAAAATTATTATGTTTAGTAAGATGGCCAAGGCCTTTAACAGCATTCTTGATTTCCTTTTTAACCAAATCCTAACCACTAATACGCGCCTCCTATAATAAACCATAGCCCCATTTATCATGCTGTAGTAATTGTGTCCTGTGTTCTTGTGGAATTAGAGGGTTCAATATTAGGGATGCAAGGGAAATATTTGTTGATTACTTAATAGGCTATCTATAAGTTAAATTTAATAACGGGCACAATTCTCCTCATCTATATATTGCTAAAAGCTGAAGTATGACATTTATTGCTGCTGAGCTCCTGTTGCGCCACCTCATCGCCACATAATTATTTTTTATTATTTATTCCTATTTTTTTACAATATATATATATATATATATAAATAGATTATTGACTTTACATATTCATCTTTGTCGATTTTAAGATCTATATATATTTCTTTTTTATTTTCAATTTTCCTATATTTTTTTTTACATTCACTTATTTTTTAAATATTTACACTTTCTTCAACCTTTCTTCTTCCCTTACCTTTCTACCCTCTACTTTGATATTGCTATTCATCTTTCCCTTCATCTTCCTTTATTTGTCTCTTCTTATCCCTTCCCTCTTACTATAAATTTGTTACTCTTTTCCATTCTTTTCATAGTTCTCTCTCTCTCTCGCTCAATGTTTTGGTGGATTTTTATTTTTTATTGCATCTCCGCTTTAGGTTGATAATTTTTTGTGTTTTTAGTTTTATGTTTTAAGTTATTATTATTTTTCTCTTTGATTGTTAAATTTTATCTTATTACATTATAAAAAATTAAAGATATATAGTAGATAAAAATAAAATAGTATTCCATTACATAACATAGTTTGGATAATTTAGTGTTTATTGTTATATCTTTTAATTTTTCTTATTTTTTTTCTTCTCTTCTATTTTACTCAATATTGAAATTCAACCACATCCTCCTTATCATTAAATTATTTATATTTTCTCTCTCTTTTTGTTTTAAAAAATAAAAAATGTAATATTTTACTTAAATTCAAATAAAAGAAAATTGTGCTCATCAAATTGTACTCATTTTTTTAACATTTACACTTTCTCCTTCTCTTTATCTTTTCATCTCCCCAAACATTCTACATTAATATCACTCTTCCTCTTTCCTTTTATCTTCTTTTATTTTGTTTCTTTTTATTATCATCCTCTTAGTATAAATTTGTCATTCACTCTTTCATTCTTTACATAATTTTCTCTCACAAAAAAGTGGTTATTTCCCACTCTTTCTCCCTCAATTTTTTGGTAGATTTTTATTTTTATTTTTCTTGCATCTCTATATTAGCTTGATAAAGTTTTGTATTCTTTAGAACTCTATTTTGGTTTATGGGATTTAGTTTTGTGTTTTAAGTTTTTATTTTATTTTATTTTTTTATGACTTTGATTGTTAAATATTATCATATTGCATTATAAATAATTAAAAATAGTATATAAGAATGTACTATTATTATATTACATAGAATTATTTGGATAAGTTAGTGTTTACATAATTTTCTCTCACAAAAAAGTGGTTATTTCCCACTCTTTCTCCCTCAATTTTTTGGTGGATTTTTATTTTTATTTTTCTTGCATCTCTATATTAGCTTGGTAAAGTTTTGTATTCTTTAGAACTCTATTTTGGTTGATGGGATTTAGTTTTGTGTTTTAAGTTTTTTTTATTTATTTTTTTATGACTTTGATTGTTAAATATTATCATTTTGCATTATAAATAATTAAAAATAGTATATAAGAATGTACTATTATTATATTATATAGAATTATTTGGATAAGTTAGTGTTTATTGTTATGTATTTTATATTTTATTTTTTTTCTCATATCATTTTATTTAACATTTAAATTTAGCCACATCACCCATATATATCATTAAATTATTTATATTTCCACTGCTTTTTCATTTTAAAAAATTTAAAATATAATATTTTGCCTAAATTAAATAAATAAAATTGTCCACATTAAGTGGAGTAATTCTAGGGAAACACTCATTCTCACACCCAATGCATCAAAGGAAGAATGAAATACATAACAAATCAAGTTAGAAACACTAAATTAAAAAAAAAAAAAAAAACTAATAATGCATATTTAATGTCATAGAATCATCATCAAATATTGAAAAACAATAGGTTGCCAATGAAGAGAGAGAGAGAGAGAGAGAGAGAGAGAGAGAGATGGTATAGAAAAAAACCAATACAAAGTAATAAAGAGTAGATAGAGAGAAAAAAAAAAAAAAACCAAACGTCAATTAGTAATCGTTGATTGGAAAATAAAGAGGTTGTAAGGAGAAGTAAAAAATAAAATAGAGATTACCGTGTGGAGAACATCAAAAACTTTACAGTGTAGTAACATAAACCGTTAAATTCACTTAAAAAATTAAATCAACAATCAACAATTGAATACAATCATAGTACTAAATTTAAATTTATAACTAATCTAACTCTAACTATAGAAACCATATTAATCATAACTAAAAAAGAGATGTTCTCTGATAGTAGTAGAAATTACATAAGAAATAAAGTTAGAAAATTTTAAAATTCATTTTTTGACATTTCATTTAACTTTATTTATAATATATATATATATATATATATATATATATATATATATATATTGAACGGTTTTTAGACCCCTTAACCCAACCAGATTAGCCTAGTTAATTAGCTAAGTAATTAACTCAGTCAAATTATGCAAATCTAGGTTAACACAATCAAATAATCATATCAAGAAATAAAGCAGCGGAAATATAAAGAACACAAAGATATGATTACCCAGGAAAACCAAACCGGTAAAAAACTTGGGGAGGATTTGACCTAGCTATCTTCAAGGTAAACTTGAATCCACTATATGAAAGAATCGAAATTCATACAAAAGGACTTACAAGCTCCCGCTTGACTTCCTAATGCTACCCACCAGTAGAACTTACTAACACGACCACGTGCAAGCTTCGAATCTACGGACTCCTTCTTTCTTGGATTTTCTTGGATTCTCCACCAAATACAAGCACCCACGCTTGTTTTTATTCAAACTTCAATGGTATCAACTAAGTTGATCATCAAGGCGTTGATAATATCTTTACCTAGAAAACCCTAAGTTTATGTGAAGGAAAGCTCCTCAAGAATCTCACAAGAGATTCACACAAACCGCAAAGTATGAGCAACAATACACTCAGAGCAACTCTCAAAAACGTGGCTAGGCTTTTGCCTTATATACCTAGGGCAAAAATAGAAAACCCAAAACGTTTAATGAGATAGGGCTGAGTTGGAAATTCTGCAGAAAAAACATTCTGACCGACTTTCGATCGATCGAGTCTAACTTTCGATCGATCGAGCCAAGCTGAAATGCACCAATGCATCTGCAGCCTCTCGATTCCAACTTTACATGAATTCCACAACTTTGAGCAAGCCTAAACAAGACTAAACATATTATTTTGATCATGGTTTGCCAATATTACATATTAGAGTTCTAAATACGTAAATTCCTAAATCTTTAGAACCTAACATATATATATAATTTTCATACACTATTACTTTCGAAAATCTAATGAACAATGCTACCTCTTATTTATCGTCTTTGTTATGCAAATCATCAATTAGTAAATATATGATAATGGTAAGAAGCGTTACAAATGAGATCACTAAATATATATATATATATATAATTAATTAATAAGCCATTATCATTATGGAGTAATAGTCTATAATTTTACGCACCCAAAAAAGTGAAATATATAGAGTTTTCTTAAAGGTATGTGTAAAGATTCACTATTTATATATGTGTGTGTGTGCGCACGCGTGTGCGTATATAATAAAGGTAATAAAAGGTATATTTAAGGTTTTTATTAACTTAAAAACTAATGAAAAACCAATGGTTAATAACTAAAATTATAGTATTAATAAAATATTTAATGAGACCATCCTAAAAAAATTATCACGCGCAATGCGCGGGTATGCGACTAGTTATTATAATATTCAATTGCATTAACAAGTCATTATCTAAGGTTCCTAACACAAATGCACTTACGAGAATAAATATAATGGCTAACCTCTGTCATTGTCTTGGCAAGGGATTTCAAAACAATCTTGTAGGTGCTCTATACTAATTTTAACTACCAGACACCTTTTAGTTAGTTTTTTTAAGAGATCAATGTCCAAACTATTCGGCCTTTAAAAAAGAGAGGGAATAGTTCCTTTAGTAGTTATCAAATTTTGCTTTTCTTTTTCTCCCTTTCCTCCATTTCTTAGGGCATTCAGATGTTATAAATGAAAGTTCAAGGAATACTAAAATATATTTCATTGGGGTAGGGGTAAAGCTGTGATGTTTAATGTTTTTTGTTAAAACAACACTATAAATAGTAGACTGGATATGCAATGAATGCTGAGATCAAAATGACCTCTAATGTAGACACCCTGCAGCTCCAAGTGCTCTCAAATTTAGACCAAACTAACAAGAAGAAGAAAAAGCTGAAAAGAGCTCTGGCCACATTTTTTTCTTCTTTGGGATTGGTGGCACGTTGGTGCAATGATTTGCTTTTGGTTCGACAGCAATTAAAATGATAGGGAGGCTTTTGGAACTTTAAGCAACATTAGGGGATTGATTGCTCTGTTTTAAACTTTAGTGGGACAATGCAACTCAGTTGATATGGTAAATATTTGTAATTAGCCTTTTATTTTACTATGAGAAATTGAAGTGTATTAATTTTTTAAGTTTCTTACTTTTCACTCTCATCTTTTTCCCCTCTTACTTCCAGCAAAATAAAATATCTCTGATTACTTTTCTTTCTTTTTATGCACTTTATTACAAACCACTCAGGATGTAATTGAGGCAAGGATCATGGTTCGAAGCCATTGAAGGATGTGGCAGGAAAACTTGCAGGTATTGTAAATAATCCACCGTACATACCGAGTGACAATATCTCTGGGATACAAGCTGAGGTTGGTAGACATGAACCAAGACTTGCATTAGATGGTGGTCTTAATGGCATGGATGATCTTCTCCATCTTTGCAATGGGGCTGCTTTGATGTTAAAACCTGCTGGAATTTTCATTTTTGAAGTATGGATCTTTTAATACCTGAATGATCATACTACCAAATATATGTAATTTTAAAACATTTTTTCAATGATAATGTTATAGAAATATTTGAAATTGCAATATCTGCAAAGTTGCTTTATCCTCTATGCGTTAAAATAAAATAATTTACAATGGATTTTACTTTGAGGTTAGATTTGTAAATTACAAGAGGTCGAGCCTTGGTGCGATGGCAAGTGTGTTCCACCAAAAGCAACAGGTTGTGGATTTGAGTTTGGGAATCAGCTCCTCCTAACAAATTTGGGGTAAGGCTTCCTACCATTACCTATCCTAGACCCTACAAAAGTGAGAGCTATGTGCATTGGGTACGACCTTTTTTTGGGTTTGTAAATTATAAATGTTAAATTTTAGTGCTAGGATTAGCATAAGAAGGGATTTCTGGCGCCGTACCCGCGTCGGACGCGGCCCGACGCGCCAACGCGCGCCGGACACCGCTGACCGCGTGTCCGTGCCGTGTCGGGCCGCGTCCTGTCACGTGGCGAAGCCGACTCGCTCCGTCGCGGCTCAAATCGGGCCGATTCAAGCCGTTTCAGCCGTGTCGGCCATATTGGTAGTATCGGCCGAAACCACCGATATGGCCGGTTCAGGCCGAAATTCAAAAAAAAAAAAAAGGTGTAAAACGCACCGTTTGACTTAACCTAAAACCTAAAACTCTCTCACTTCGTCCAAAAACTCCAAACACCCTCCGTCCCTCACTCCAATCTCCATCGCTCGTCTCTCTCTTCTCTCTATGCTCTCTGGTTGCTCGGCTGCTCACTCCCTCCCTCACTCCAATCTCCATCGCTCGTCTCTCGCTTCTCTCTGGTTGCTCGGCTGCTTCACTGACTCACTCAGTCTGTGCATCCCAACCACTCTAGAGTCTAGACACAGCCACTCAGCCACACAGCCATTCAAACTTCAGCTCTCTCTCACGCATTCTCAACTCAGGTATCATATTCAATCTTAGTTTGATTTGTGATTTGTTAGTTAATAGTTATTATTTGTAGGTTAAATTTGTTTGTTATTATTTGTTAGTTAATAGTTTGATTGTGATTTGTTAGTTAGTTTGATTTGTGAGTTGTGATTTGTGATTTGTGTTCTGTGAACTGGGTTTGATTTATTACTAATTTATTTAGTTAATACTTAATAGTTATTATTTGTAGGTTAAATTGAATCTATTGAATTTGCAATGGACGAAGTTGCTAGCACAAAAACTTCACCTTCATCTAATCAAGAAGTGCCAAATGATGAATCTCCTCTTTGGCAGTATGTGACTAAAGTAGAAAAACCACCTGGTGCCTCTGTTAAATTAGGTGGAAACACATACTTTAAGTGTAACTATTGTGATAGTGTTTATGTAGGATCCTATTCTAGGGTTAAGGCTCATTTATTAAAAATTTCTAGCAAAGGAATTAGAGCATGCCCGAAGGTGACACCGAGCCATAGGCTGGAAATGCAGCAAATGCATGACCAAGTTGAGAATGATAAGTTAGAGAGGGATCAGAGAAGTCAAATTCCCTTACCCCCACCTCCCCCAGGCCGTGGGCCTGCACCTATTTCCCCATTTCGGAGAAATGAAGAGAGTGATAGTACAAATTCGAGTGATGGTAAGAGGAGAAAGGTGATGAATTCTACTTCGGAGAAAGCATTCCAAAATAATGCTAGACATGATTTGGATAGCCGAATTGTTAGGACGTTTTACACCGGTGGGCTTTCCTTTCATTTTGCAAGAAACCCATATTATCGTAGTTCCTATGCATATGCTGCTACCCATAACATTCCGGGTTATGTTCCTCCTGGATACAATGCCTTGAGAACAACACTTTTGCAAAAAGAAAGAGCTCATGCTGAAAGACTTTGAAACCAATTAAGGACTCTTGGCTTGAAAATGGTGTAAGTATAGTTTCTGATGGATGGTCAGATCCACAAAGAAGGCCTCTTATTAATATTGTGGCTGTATCAGATGGGGGTCCAGTGTTTATAAAGGCAATTGATGGGTCAGGTGAGTTTAAAGACAAACATTATATTGTTGGGGTGGTGTTGAAGGGTGCTATAAAAGAGATTGGACATGAAAAAGTTGTCCAAGTCATCACTGATAATGCTAGTGTGATGAAGTCTACTGGAGCTCTTATTGAAGGTGAGTATTCTAAAATATTTTGGACACCCTGTGTTGTCCACACTCTCAATCTAGCTTTGAAGAATATTTGTGCTGCAAAAAACACTGAAAAGAATGAAGTTACATATGAGAAATGTAGTTGGATTACACGTATTGCTGATGATGTATCTTTCATACGTGTTTTTATCATGAACCATTCAATGAGATTGGCAATGTTTAATGAATTTTGTCCATTAAAATTGCTCCAAGTTGCTGATACTAGATTTGCTACAGTTGTTGTAATGTTGAAAAGGTTGAAGTTGATAAAAAGATGCCTTCAAGTCATGACTATTAGTGACCAATGGGCTTCTTATAGGGAGGATGATGTTGGAAAAGCTCAAAAGGTGAAAGATTTGATTCTAAGTGATCTTTGGTGGGATAATATTGATTATATCCTTGAATTCACAGCACCTATTTATGATATGCTACGTATAGACGACACAGATAAGCCTTATCTTCATCTTGTGTATGAGATGTGGGATTCAATGATAGAGAAGGTGAAGGCAGTAATATATCAGCACGAAGTCTTGGAAGATGATCAATATAGCTCATTTTGGGGTGTGGTGTATGATATACTCATTGATCGATGGACTAAAAATTGTATGCCACTACATTGCTTGGCTCATTCCTTAAATCCTAAGTAAGTACATTTATTTTCTATTTTCCTTAGTTCACCCTTCTAGTTTAACCCACGTTTCATCTATATTTGTTTTTTAATCTTTAGCTAGGTATTACTCCATTGAATGGCTTTCGGAGAATCCAAAACGCATCCCTCCACATCGGGATCATGAAATTTCTATGGAAAGGAGCAAGTGTTTGGATCGATACTTTCAAGATGCGAATGAATTAAAGCCGGTGGTGAAGTCTGAGTTTGCTACATTTTCAGGAGGGAGGTTTCCTTCACCAGAAGCCTTGACAGATAGGTGGACCTTACAACCTTTGATTTGGTGGCAATACCATGGCTTCGCATTTCCAACTCTTCAAACCCTTGCCCTTAAACTTCTTGGACAACCTTGTTCATCCTCATGCGCTGAGAGGAATTGGAGCACATACAAATTTATTCATTCCTTAAAAAGAAACAAAATGACTCCTGCACGCGCTGAGGATTTGGTATATGTGCATTCTAATCTTCGACTCTTGTCAAGGCGCAATGAGGAGTACGTACATACAGCAACAAAGATGTGGGATATTGCTGGAGACTCTTGGAATGAGAGCGACATGCATGGAGGAGCAGGAATTCTTGAGAATGCAGCCCTTACACTCGATGAGCCAGAGTTGGAGGCCGTGGTTATTGGGAATGCTAGCACTAGTGCTACTACTAGTGAAAGTGAAGTTCGAAGTGAAGCAATTGATATTGAGGATGATGATGTTGGTATTTGATTGTCTTGTTGATTATCTTTTATTTTGTTTTAGTTTCAAACTTGTGAGTCGTATTCTAATTTTCGAACATCATGGAATGTTTTAGACTTTTAGTTTTAATCTTGTGGGTTGTATTTAATTTATAAACATCATGTTTTAGTTATTAAATTTGGTATATGTTTATATAATGTGAAAAAGTATGCTTAGCAATATATTAAAAATATAAATAAAAATATTTTTAATAATTTTTTAATCGCCGAGTCCCGCCACACCCGCACCCACCTTTTTCAAAAATTGCCGAGTCCCGCACCCGTACCCGCACCTGCACCCGAGTCCCGAAACGCACCCGTGCTTCTTAGGATTTCAACAATCCCCAAGGAACCTGAACACATCAATTCGTAGTGTCAAAGTCCCAAGTATGGACTCCATCATCAACTGTTGTTGTAGAAATTGTACTTGTGAGAAAATGGGTGTTTCTACCGATGGATTGTACATGCATTAGTGTGGGTATAAGAATGAGATGGGAGCCTGATGCATCTATTGTTGAATGCATACCAACAGATAAGTTCAACAAAGAAATGAGACACTCGGGTGAGTTAGGTATGGTCAGATATGATCCATAAGCACATGAAGATTTTGGAATGGGAAGCCTTCTCCCAACCTTGGTTGTAGAGACTAAATTCCTCTGATACATGTCAAGAATTAGCAGACCTGATTGTAGGCCGTCATTCTTGGTGGTCTCCAAAGACGATAATACAAAAAAGGACCTGGGTAAGGTACTAACTTGGCTCTTTGCAAACGATTCTGTCAATGTCCATATGACTTGTTGGTGAAAAGAACAAGAACTTGAGATGTTGGTATAGGGATTATGAGATGTTTAATGGGTCTGGAATTTGGATGGTTGGATGTGCTATTATGATTCTTATATTGCAAATGCTGTCCTAAAAAAATTATAAACAGTAGTGTTATTTTAGTGATTTTAATATCTAGTTTGGATGAGTTCTTCTATTCTGGAACCTGACATGTATCAGAGGAATTTAGTCTCTACAACCAAACTTAATTAGGTTGTGTCCTTATAGACCATATTGGAGTCCTTAATTGGGTCCAAATGGTTCAAAAACCATGTTTTTCTTGGCTATTTCTACCTGTGCACATACCTCAACCCGTGTCCCTGTTGCATGGCTTCTAGTGGTTTTGTTTATGAGGAAGTCTCAATGTTTTTCTTTTCCCTGTTGCATGGCTTTTAGTGGTTTCATATACGATGAGTCTCAATATTTTTCTTTTCCCTGTTGCATGGCTTCTAGTGGTTTCATATACGAGGAAGTCTTAGTGTTATTCTTTTGCTTTTCCTTTTCAATATCTAGGGGACACAAATTGTTTAATTTTACATTCTCCTGTGTTATGCCATATGGTTTATGATAAAGTATTTCGTACTCCTTTACACTACTGGTGTTTTTGAACTCATTAAGTATAAATTTTTTTTTTGTCCCAAATTTGGATCTCTTTTTTTGTTAAGTAATGTCAATTTAGTAAAAACAGAAAGCGTATGCAGGAAGTATACAGTAAAAAAAATGAAAAACACCAATGAAAATTAGAAACAAAGAGGAGAGAAAGATACAAGCGTAGAAATTATAGGCAAATAAGAGAAGAATCCAAGAACTCCATCAAAGAATACGCCTAGAAAATATAGGATTTCAAACTTCATTCATAAAGGGTCTTCAAAAACATGAACTTGAAATTAGGCAAAGTTAACTCCTTTCCCTTAAATGCAGGTTGATTCTTCTCCATCCAAAGGAACAACATAAGACAATCAGGAATGGAACCCCACTCTTCCTTGAATCTACGGAATCCCTAGGCTCCTTTCCAAGGCTCCAATATAGCCATAACATAACTTAGCATGACCCAAGTGATCCAAACTAGGCAAAATAGAAAAAAGCCCACGGGTCACAAGCAATAGGACAATGTAACAGGAGATGACTCGCTGACTCACCATCAGATTTGCACAGGCAGCACCAGTCTGCCATGATAAAAAGCCCTCTTTAGAAGATTATCCGTCACCTATATATTCCCACGAGCCATCACCCAAACAAAGAAAGCAACACTAGGTAGGGTTAGCGTTTTCCGTATTCATTTCCAAGGAAATTGGATAGGATTTACAGCCCTTAACCTGTAATCCAGTCTTAGGTGATAGAAGTGGAACCCATCTATCAGGACCTATAGGGGTTACCTTTGTTGCATACAGATCATCCAAAAAATTGGGCCACAGAAACTAACTCTTAGTCTTGTGCTTCTAAGATGAAGATAGGTTTCCAATGCACCTGACCGTTGAACCATTCAAAATAGTATGAATTCTGAAACCAACACCTCTTTGTCTCCATCAAACCTGAAAAACTTAGGGTATCTATCCTGGAAAGTCCCATTGCTGTCCCATGATACTTCCAAAACTGTAAAGTTGTTATTTACAACTATGTGTTTTGTTGGCTTATATTTTGTGCTAAATTTTATTGTAATTTTATTCAATCTTTTGTACCCTGTATTTATTGTGGAATTTAATTGAAAGGGTTGTGTGATAGAAAGAGAGAGTGTGTGAAGACTCAAGCAATTGAAGACTGAAGAGTTCTCGAGGGTAGCTCGTGACTAAGCATCCCGCGAAGTGATGCATGTGCCCTGCATATGACTAGAATGCGAAGAGTCAGGATAGATGGCGACAATTGTGTTTCGCGAGTAGCTCGCAGGTAAGGCTTTCCCGCGTGACACTCGCAAGACATTCTGTTTTGCCAGACTGTACTATCTGATACACACTTTCTGTACCCACACTATATATACCCACATTACCCACAAATGTTGAGGAGTACTTCTGAGAGAAAACCCTAGCCAAACATCTTGAGAGTTAGAGATTATTATACCCACAATCCTCTACACAATTGCTTGTGGATTTTCCTCAACTCCTACCTCTCCATTTCCATATCATTGAGAGGTTGATAGCCCAAACACTTATCACACCCTTTCAGAGTGTCAAGTGAGGTTTTGGTGCTGCTGGGAAGCATTAGAAGAAGCCAAGGATGACAAATGCAACATGGAGCTTGTTGCGGGATCTAGAGAGCTAGACAAGACACGGTTCCGAGAAGCCTTGTTAAAGTAGGAGCTTGGAGGGATTAGGTACATCGGATAGATTAGGCTTGGAGGGTCTCTTGCTAACCCATGTATCCCAACTGATTGTCTAGTGGATCGATTACCGCTTGGGGGGCGGCAAAGAGGTTTTATGCCGAGTTCTTCAGTTTCCTCTTCGATAACACATCGGCGAGTTATCTTGTGTTTGCATCTTTCTTCCCTACTCTTTTACATTCCATTTTACTGCTGTGTTGCTATGATTATGGATTAGAGTAGATTGTTTGTTTATCTGCTCGCATTTACACCATTCTGCACTTAGAATTAAGTTAGTGTAAAATCAATCGAGCCGTAACTTTTATTTAGGAGTCTAAACAGCTCTTGTGTTTTCAACACATTTTCGAGCATTCGAAAACAAAACTTGGGAACCAACCCCCACCTCAAAACGAGTGTATGAAGCAAACTTCTCCCAACCCTTACTGATATTTTTCCATGGGCTTACCCCATAAGGACCTTTTATCATTCCAGAGTACCTCTGGCATCAAGTAGTACTGTACAATGACGCTGTTCCAACCCATACCTACATAGCCATTTCCCGAGCAAAGCTTGGTTAAAAATTAGCAACTTTCAAATGCCTGCTACCCCTTGGATTGGATTGCACATAGTTCACCAATAAACCAAATGGAATTTATGCTCCCCATGAAGCCCACCCCACAGGAAGTCTGTATTTTTTTCCAACTTGTTGGCTACACTAACAGGAATGGGGAAGAAGAACAAGGAATAGGTAGGGAGACTTGAAAGCATACTCTTGATTAAAGTTAGGCTAACAGGCTTCCTCTAGATTATTTCCTCTCATTTCACTTACAATTGGTTTCACTCTTTCCTACAATGGGTGGAATATGAAATGATAGTAGAATGTATTAACTTTATATACTCTTATTATTCTCATATTATCATTTGGTACTTACAAATACATATTGAATAGATAAAAAAATGTCTTATAGCCATTACTTATAAAAATAATAATAATAAATGTCTTATAGCGTCATATGTGGAATAAACTTCTACCTGGTACAATTTTGACAACAATGATTAAAAAGGAATTCTTAAATTAAACTCTATGTGTAAAAAAAAGGGCAAACCATGGATGCTCATAAGAAAGGCCTAGCTTCTAACATGAAAAAATGGTGTACCTAGTGCACAAGACTCATTTTGTGGTCTAGGAGAGGTAGTTGGTAGGTAACCTTATCCCTAATTTCAGAGAGGTTAATTCCTAGACTCAAACTCATGATACATCGCTTAGTGTAGATGGCACTTACCATTGCACCAAGGTTTGACATCTCTTGCTTCTAATCATGAAATGAGCTATAAATCACACCGTGTTTAATCAAAGAACCAACTGTTTTGCTTTGATAATTTTTTCAAGTAGGACGAGTAAATGAAAAAGCAAAAACTCTAATACGAAGTTAATTTGCTTCTTTTTTTTTTTTTTGGTCTTGTTCTCTTCCTTAGAGTCAACAAACTTGATGTGTGTTTTATCATAGATTTCCATATACTGCAAATAATTCATACTGTTGCCTTTTCCTATGAATTATGCAGGCATAGAAGTAATAAAGAATTTGAAGTATAGATTGTCATGAGGAAAGAATACAGTTCCTCCATTTCAACTCCCCCTCCCCCCCAACCCCAAAACATTGTACAAGTGGAAATGTTTTCTCATTGTCAATATGAACTCTTAAATATTTAGTTGGAGATGATTAACACTGTAACGACCATTTTACAATGTTACCCATTTTTGCTTGTTTGTGTGTATATATATATAACTTATACTTACTGATCTTAAATGATTTGTCCTTTGACAATTTTCTCCCCTCCTTTAAATCATTTTAGAATGAGATTGATCCTTAATTAATGTAATTCAAGCACTTCAATAATCCATAACTCCTTATGAACTTGATGTTGTGATTATGTCTTCGTAGACACTCATAAACCTATAGTTTTTCAATCAAAGAACATATTTACATAACTAGAATTTGTTGACATGAATTAGCCACTTTGGAAGTTTATCCTTTGACTTCTACATTTCAAGAAAGTTGAAATCAAGAAACTTCTCCAATCCAAACACTTCCGTTTTGGATGAATGAGTGATTTCATTTCCAAAGTGATGTACAGATATACAGAGAAGCACTATCACAAAACATGCAGCATTCACATGCAAATTCAATCTTTAACCACATCAACTAAACAACTCATAAATTATTCATAATTTAAAGCCAATTAAGTCTCATAGATCTAAAGGAAGAGGAGATAAGGCTAAGTGGACCGTCACTAAGTCAGGTTGCTTCTCTTGTGCAGCCACATATGAGGCATTAAGAGATAAAGGTTGAAGTGGTGGACTGGTGGAAGCTCTTGTGGTTCAACCTTACCATACCAAAGCATGCTCTCATTGGCTGATTGGTGATCAAGATTAAATTAACCACTAGAGAGTGACATTTTGTGTGCTATGCAGGGTTTGTGTTGAAAGCAGGAGCCATCTTTCTGGACACATATTTGTGGGGATTGGGCTGTTAGGATCCTCTAAGGGAAGGGACCAAGAGCATCCATATGTAAGATTGGATGGTGGGCGCCTATATATTATATTCGGTGCCAAAGGAATGCTAATATCCACTATGGCCCAATCTTGACTAAGGAGCAAATCCTGTCAAAAATAAAGAAAGATGTTAGAGGCAGGCTTGAATTCAAAGCAAAATTCCCTAATTCCACTCTAAACAAGATTCTTTGCTGACATTGGGGCTTATGCAAATCTGTTTTGATCTCCACAGCTCAATGATCTGTAATTGCTGCAGTAAATTGCTGAATTTGTTTGGAATTTGAGTTATAATGGAGCTGCTTGTTGGATAAATGGAAAACGGCAAAGATTGTGATTGTGTTTGTTGTAGTAGGATGTTGTAGTAGGATGCTGTACTTACTAAGGCTGATTGTATTGCATTATATTTATTGGCTTTGGGTTGTGAGTTGCATTTAAGCTGTTTACTGAAGTCAGCTGCTTGCTTTTTCCTTGCAAGTAAATACAGCTAGAGGTGCAAAAAATGACTCTGGATTCTGCAGATTGTTGCTGCTATAGATTGCCAATTAGCTGCAAAGGCTATTGCTATGCGCTAGACTGTTTGCTGTGTGCTTGGAAGGTTGATTGCTTAAACAAGTGTTCTCCTGTTCATAGTTCACAGATGTTTGTTTAGCTTGTGCTATTAATGCACAGGTTAACTCTGTATTTTTGGTTTGTTTTGTTGGTCGAGTGGGCTTCTTTTAGGCTTAGTAATTTTGATAGCTGAATGACCTTTTGTTCTTTAAATAGATTGTATTCTTTGTTTCTTTTTCAATAAAATATATATTCGAACCTGGATCCTTGGAAGAATTTATTCTAGGGAGTGAAGAGTGATTGTTCTTTTACGTGCTTTTTTAAAGTCTTATATAATAAATTGAAACTTAGATTGATTGTTAAGATAATGTAATCTAAAACATTAAGTTTAAAGGGAAATTAAACAAAAGATCCACTTTTATTTGTACACTAGAATAATGCCATGTAAAGTTCTAAACTAACATGGCATCTTTGATGCATTCCCTTCCCATAAAAGGCTTTTAGGAATTGAGTTGATTATTAGTACTAACACAGTCACACATTATAGTAGTAGAACAAAGCACAGTACATGAAGAACACTCCTACACCAGAAGAGAAAGAAAATCACTGACTCCGACACTAGAAGTGAAAGAAAATCATCCATTGACCCTTTCAAAAAGGGATATTAAACTAGCATAATATTATAACAGATTAGGTAGATATGCCTAATTCCATGCTTAATCCAGGAATTATTAAAGACATTTAATTCCTTCTATTTGTTTCATGTCTCTGCAATTCATTAAAAAGAAAAAAAAAATCGTTAGCTCACCATTTTAAACCTTGATAACATAAGAAAAGGGATAGGAATTATTTCAAGAAGGTTGTGGGTTTTAATAAGATGACAATTTCTATTTAGTATTTTGATCATGAATGAAAAATGAAAATCCAATTACAATCAACTATGATAATCTACTCAAAATTAATAAAAAGGTCAACATAAAATCTCCATGTTTTTTTA
Source organism: Quercus glauca (assembly GCA_023736055.1). Classification (NCBI taxonomy): domain Eukaryota; kingdom Viridiplantae; phylum Streptophyta; class Magnoliopsida; order Fagales; family Fagaceae; genus Quercus; species Quercus glauca. The sequence goes on from CM043318.1 coordinate 7,525,571, forward strand.
ATAGAAGTATTTGGGGACTGAATGAAATCAAAGTAAATGAATAGGACACACTACTTAATGTAGTCTTATAATCAAAACTAAATACCCCTTACTTGAGCTCTACTTAGTTTGCCTCTGCAGATCCCCAAACTAATGAAAACACTTTTTATCAATTGCAGTTCCTTAATGACTTCCTCCATACTCATTCTCTCTTTTGGGAATTCCAATGAGCATAAGATTCCAATGTTAAGAATTGAAAGTAAGAACTTTTCCATGTCAACATCAATATGCCTAGAATCCTCAATATAATTAGCTTTTTCTACTTCAATTTCATTATCATTGTCATCTTTTTCTGTTGCCATCATTACTGCAGTTGCAACTCCCAATTCTTCAACTTCTCTTGGCAAAAGTATTGGATCAACAACTTGAGCAAGTCTTTTTGGTAATGCCATCTTAACAAAATTATGGAGCTTCAAACCATCTTTAAACATATCATCAGTGGGCATCCTTCCTGTAAACATTTCCAGCACAAGGACTTCGTAGCTATATACATCCCCTTCAGTCAATGCCTCACCACCCATGCCATACTCTACAACTCGTGGAATGGAAGGAAATTAGGCAATTTCTATCTATAATGAAATGGATTAGGGGTTACAAAAAGCAAATTCAAAGAAAATGAAGTGAATTTGAAAAGGCTAAATTGCTTTTACTCTAATTTAAACTAAGTGCGGAATAAGAGTAAATGAGTGTGAACGGTTTAGACCCCTTAAACAATAACCAGATTGCGTAGCCTAGATTAATTAGCCAAGTTGTTACTTAGTCAAATTATGTAATTCTAGGTTAAAACAATCACAAGATCATATCATGCATATAAAATAAGTAAAGCAGCGGAAATAAAGAACACAGTGATATGATCACCCAGGAAACCACACCGGAAAAACCTGGGGAGGATTTTACCCACCGATCCTCAAGGCAAAACGGAATCCACTAAGAAAGAATTGAAGTTCTTACAAAAGGACTTACAAGCTCCCCGCTTGACTTCCTAATGCTACCCACCAGTAGTAACTTCCTGACACGACCACGCGCAGGCTCCGAGACCACGGACTACTTCTTTCTTTGAACTCCTTCTTCAAGTACAAGCTCCTCACTTGTTTTTCTCTTTAAGCTTTAATGGCTGCAACCTAGTTGATCATCAAGATATTGATGTGATCTCAATCTTGAAAACCCTAAGCTTTGTGTAAAGGAAAGCTCCTCTAGATCTCACAAGAGATTTACACAAAACCGCAATGCATGAGCAACAATACAACTTGTGCAACTCTGAAAAACGTGGCTAGGGTTTGCCTTATATACCTAGGGCAAAAACATAAAAACCTAAACGTTTAAAGAGTTAGGGCTGAGTTGGAATTCTGCAGAAAAACGCATCTGGGCCGACTTTCGATCGATCGAGTCTAACCTTCGATCGATCGAGCCAGGCCGAGAAGCCCCAATGCTTCTGCAGTCACTCGATTCCAACTTTACAATATTAAACCAACTTTGAGCAAACTTAAACAAGACTAAATACATTGTTTTGATCATGGTTTGCCAACATTACATATTAGAGTTCTAAATACATAAAATCCTAAGACCTTAGAACCTAACAGAGTGCAAACAATCGATAACACTACCCTAGGCCATATTCATCCATTATTAACAATAAAAGAAAAGCTTAAAGAGTAGGGAAGAGAGATGCAAACACAAGATAACACCAAGACGTGTTATTGAAGAGGAAACCAAAGAACTCGGCGAAAAACCTCTCCACAACCCTCCAAGTCGAAATCAATCCACTAGAGAATAAAGTTTGAGTACACGAATAACAAAAGATCCCCTAGTCTACCCAATGTACTTAAGCCCTCCAAGTTCTTGCTACCAACTGGCTTCTTGGAACCTTGTCTTCTCTAGCTTTCCTGGATTCTGCAATTCAGTTCGATTGCATCAATCAATGAATGGCTCCTTCCAATGCTTCCCAATAGTACCAAAATCTCACTTAACACTCAGATTGGGTGTGGTAAGTGTTTGGGCTATCAACCTCTCAAGGATTTATAGATGGAGAGGTAGGAGTAGAGGAAAACCACAAAGAAATGTGTAGATGATTGTGGGTGTAACAATCTCTAACTCTAAAGTGTATTTTTAATGATTTTCTCTCTAAAAAACACTCCTTACAATATGTGGGTAATGAGGATATATGTAGTATGGGTAAAGATTTAATAAAAAAAAATATGACATTTTGCTAAACAGAATGTTTCGCGAGTGTTTTGCGGGAATGCCTTACCCGCGAGACACTCACAAAATCCTCCAGGCTAGCATGACTCTTCGCCTTCCAGTTCTGTGCTCTACACGTGGCTATTTCCCGGGTAAGCTTCTCGCTAGACACTCGCGAAATCCACTTATTCATCCTTTTAAGCTTGAGTCTTCACACTCTCTCACACTCATCCTTTACAGTTAAAAACCCACATAAATACAAGGAAATATGATTGAAGAAATTACAATCAAATTTGGCACGGAATTAAAGTCAACACAAAATAGTTGTAAATTACAACTTTACAAAATCTATATGAAAAAATAATATGACATATGATATTACTTCCACAACGGAAGTAAAATGTATGAAACTTTACCCCGAGGGGCCAAATTACTTTTTTTTTTTTTTTTTTTGCATGTTCAATTTGATTGAAATATGTGCATGCAAAGAAGATATGAAGCTTAGCCAAAGGATCAAAATGTCCATCGCCAAGTTAACTTAGGCATTTCTCAAAGTATGAATCTTATTTTTGCTATTAATTATTTTATTTTAAATTTTATGTAAAATTAATTATGTGCTTGTATGTACTCAAGTGAATATTTGTTATAAGAGACAAAGAAATAGTAAGCAAGAGAGTATGTTAATATGTTTATACTAATTTTACGAATATTAAAAAGCTTATATGCTCAAAAATATAAGTAGTTAATTCTTATCTTTTGATAAAGTGACAAAGAGAAAAGCAACATATTATAGGATTGTTAAGGATTTAAAACTAAATAAGAGAGGTTATACCTGGAGCAACATAGCCGATAGATCCTTTTAACCCAATTGTACTAGTACACTTTTGGGAAGAATCATCGATGCTTGTGAGGAGTCTTGCTGGACCGAAGTCGCTTACATGAGCAATCATCTCACTATCCAGAAGAATATTGCTTGGCTTTAAATCACAATGTATGATTTGTTGCTGACAATGATTTTGCATATAATTTAATGCGGAAGCCACATCAATTGCAATAATTATTCTTTGAAGGAAGCTCAAATTTTTTTATTGATTTTCGCAATCTGTCATTGGACGTAGCCATATATCTAAACTCCCATTTATCATGAATTCAAATACAAGAGCTTTAAATTCATCGCCATTATAATTGATATTGGAGCAACATGTTAAGATCTTCACAAGATTTTGGTGTCGAACATTTCTTAAGACATTGCATTTCCCACAAAATTCTTGGTAGCTCCTTTAGTTTGAAGGTTTACGACTTTTTCTACAACTAACATTTCTTCTTGATTAAGAACTCCTTTGTAAATTGATCAAAAACTACCAGATCCAATCAAATTATTGAGAGAAAATCCATTAGTTGCTCGATGAAGCATTTTGTACGAAATTGTTGGAAGGAGATCCATCTTTGAGACTATAGAAGATGATTTCTTTTTATGTTTTTTCCTCCAATAAAGAACAATAAATTATGAAACTAGAAGGAGACATGCAACCACATAAACAATTGTGATTATTGTTCTAGAAGCAAGAGACTTTCTTGATTTTGTAACTTTGGGGCATTTTAGTAATTGTAATTGTGGAATAGCCCCACAAAGCTTATTGTTTCCAATAATTTGATTGAACGAAATGTTCAAGTATTTTAAAAATAAAAGTTTCTCTAGACCCTTTGGACGAAATCCTGATAAGTTGTTTCGCGAAACATCCAAAAGTTCAAGGCCTTTCAAATAAGCCATGGATGAAGGTATGATTCCTTCAAAGGAATTCCCTTGCAAGTAGAGGTTTTCTAAACTCAATAAGCCATGGACAAGTTGTTTTCAAAGACATCTAGAGAATTAATATTTCTCAAATTGCCAACTTCAACAGGTAATTTTCCACTAAATGAGTTGTAGGATAAATTGAGTAATAGCGACAAAGAGAAAAGAGAAAAAACCTGTTGAGTTATAACTCCGATGAGGTAATTTTGTGAAACATCCAATTTTTGCAAACTTCGGCAATCACCAATACTTGAAGGCAAGCTCCCTTCTAAATTGTTTTGAGAATAGTCCAGTTTAGCCAATTGAGTGAGGTTGCCAATAGAGCTTGGGATTTGCCCTAAGAATTTGTTTCCTGGTAAAAACAATCCTTGCATCTTTTGGAACTTCCCAAAATAAGTAGGTATCACACCTGTGAAAAGATTCTCTTCCATGCCCAAGCTAATTAAGTTGATAAGATTATGCTAAGATGCAGGAATCGTTCCTGATATTTTGATGCCTCCTAAATACAATTCATTAAGTTTTGTTGACAAGTTGCCAATAGAATTTGGCACAACACCTTCGAATTGGTTTAATACAATTGACAGCACTTTCAATTTGCTACAGTTTCTAAAAGACGTTACAAAGTTCAAATCCCCTCTAAGTTATTCAGACCTAGACGTAGTTGTTTAAGATCTAGTAGATATCCAAAATTAGTTGGAACTGATCCCACCAAGTTGTCAGACCCTAGGTCAATTATTTCAAGCTTAGAAGCGTTGCATAAAGAACCAGGGATTGGCCCAAAGAATTTATTACCACCAATTTTAAATACTTTGAGATTAGGGAGAGTGAGGCCTATGTTTGTTGGAAGAGCGCCACTAAGTTGGTTTTCTCCAAATCCTAATATGCCGATAGATGATAAATTATAGAGAGAGGAAGGGACCATATCGTTTAGCTTATTAGATCCAACTCCAAAATATGACAAGCTTTTCAAACGGCCTATGTTCTATGGAATATTTCCCTCTAAACTATTATAGGTAACTGAAAAAACTTCGAGAAATGAAAGATTTCCCAAGAAAGGTGGGATTCTTCCTATCAAATTGTTTGCAACAACCAGAAAATAAATAAACTTTAACAAAGAGCCAAGCTCCATAGGGATTTTCCCAATAAGTTTGTTGCATTGTAAGCCAATTACCTTGAGTTCGGAGCAGTTGGTCAAGGTGGCTTGAATTTCTCCTCCCAGTGGTTATTTAAATGATTGAAATGTCGCAGTCGAAACAAATGACCACCTTCCTTTGGAATTTCACCATAAAAGATGTTGTTTCGGAGGTTGATGGCAGTAAGAAAGGTGAGGTTTCCAATGTAAGGTGTAATGGTTCTAGGCAATTTTATGCCCTTGTATTGCCAAGGCTGTGACTCTTTGATGGTGGTGGCGACATGTAATCCCATACTAGTTGCAGAATTGAAGAGAGTGATTCCATGAGTTCAAGATTCCATATGGGTCATTAGCAATGGATTCTTTGAATTTGAGCAAAGCCAAACGATTTGTCTTGTTTGTTGGAATTTCAGAAGAAGTGGCAGGATGCAAGCATAGTATGGTAATTATGGTAAAGAGTAGAATCATATGAAAGTATGTAGAGCATAAGGTAGGAAAATTGGGGTTGTGAAGCTTCATTGGTCTGGAAAAGCACGAAATTGGTGAAATTGTAGTGCAATGCAGAGTTAGTTATACAAGTTTGTATTATATATATGGGCTCCTATAGTTATGGTGTAGCCGTAAAATGTATGCTTTTAAAATGATGACATACAAAAACATTTTCCTGCCTTGGTTGACGGTCAAGCAAGTGAAAGTTTGGTCGCTCTACCTAATTATTCTACTTCTAAAATGATAACATACACAAACATTTTCCATTACGATTAATTATTCTACTTTCACTTTCTTGGGAGTAGATTCATAATTTTTTAATACTGAATCCTGGAAAAAACTTACCAATTGAAAAATAGCATTAATGCACTACTAGAGTGTAGAGAAGCTAGAGCAGAGTTTGGCTGCTCTACACTATTGTAGTGCATTAATGCTATTTTTCAATTGGTAAATTTTTTCTAAGATTTAGACTGCGTTTGGATACTACTTATTTTGCTGAAAACTGAAAACTGAAAACAATAAAAAAATAATTTCTGAATTACTGTTTACACAAAAAATACTGTTCATTTGCCTATTTGCTTGATTTCCTTTTTTTGGTTTTTGGGTCTTGTTCTCTTCCTTTGAGTCAGTAAGTTTGATGTGTGTCTTATCATAGATTTCCATATTCTGCACGTATAATTCATACCGTTGCCTTTTCCTATGAATTATGCAGGCATATAAGTAATAAAGAATTTGAAGTAAAGACTCTCATGAGGAAATAATACATTTCCTCCATTTCAACTACCCCTTCCCCCTAATCCCAAAACATTGCACAAGCGGAAATGTTTTCTCATTGTCAATATGAACTCTTAAATATTTTAGTTGGAGATGATTATGTAACACTGTAATGAACATTTTACAATGTTACCTATGAATGTTCAAATAGTGTGTAAAACACCTATGAACATTTAGACCCCCAATTTACAAATTACCAACACAAGCTTAAAATTAAACAATATATGTGCGGAATAAGAAAATAAGCTAAAACATAGTTGGTAAAGCAATCTAAACCGAAATTAGTCACAACCACAGCAGTAATTAAAAGGCAAAGATTAAGAGAAGGGAGCTGCAAACACAAAGACAACATAGCGATGTGTTATCGAAGAGGAAACCGAAGTCCTCGGTGTAAAACCTTTCCGCTACCCTCCAAGCGGTCAATAATCTACTAGAGAATAAAGTTGGGATACATGAATAGCAGAAGATCCTTCAAGCCTAATCTACCCAGTGTACCTAAGCCCTCCAAGCTTCTTGCTCCAACAGGATTACGCCAAACCTTGTCTTCTCTAACTTACCGAATCCCGCAATCGCCTATTGCATCAACCAAAATGAATTGGTCCCTTCTTAACTGCTTCCCAAGCACAAAAAGCCTTCTCACAGATATGGGTATGGTGAGATAAGGATTTGGCTAATGTACCTCTCAAGGATATGTCAATGGAGAGGGTGAGAATAGAGGAATTTGGAGAATCAAAGGATGAAGATTGTGGATGAGTCAATCTTATTTTTCTCTAGGGTTTCTCTCTCAAAATTCTCTCTAGAAGCTCTCAACATTTTGTGGGTATAAGGGTATTTATAGTAGGGTGTGTATGGAATGTGAAGAGTCTCGTGACTGGAACAAGTTGTGAGTTTAGTCGCGAGCTCGAGTCACGAGCTAACTACCATGCCAGACTAGAGGTTTTGTCCTGTAGTGCAACAGCTGGCATGACCCTTCAGCTTCACTTGCATGCTTCACATGTGTACCCTTCTGGCGACTCGCCAGTCGTGAGATCTAGTCGCGAGGCTTTTCTTGAATGCACACTCTTGAGCTTTTCTTCACACTTTCACACATACTATCCTTACATGATTCCCACCTAAATACAGGATTTCTAAATGCTGAATTACAAGCAAATTTGGCACGGAATAAAGCCAACAAAATGATTGAATAAATTCAACCTTACAACCTATTTGTGTGTGTATATTGTCAATATATAGTTAATATAATTCATACATATAATATGGTTATGACTTAACCCTCCACCCTTATTTCTGAGGAAAGACGCCATTTGATCCAAAGATCACTGGTATTGCATCCTTATATTTATTTCATTACATTCATATCTTATGCAAAGCCAGATGTGACAATCCTTTCTCCTCAATTCTTGACTTGTTTTACTCTACTCAATATTAGGTGTTTTCTAGGCTTTTAACCCCAACATAATTAAATCAGATGTGAACTCACCAATTTTTTACTTAATGCTCTAAGAAGTGCTTTGCTGTGGATATGTGTTATAAAAGTTCATGGTTATTCTTGATGCAATCTATTACTTGTATTTATTTTCATTCTTTCCCATCTCTGTAGACAAATGGTGAGAAGCAGTGCAAGTGTCTTGCAAAGTACATTCAAAATGACATTAGAAGGAACTTCCACAGTTTGGACATAGTATCCGATTTTGCTGGCATTCAAAGATTTCTAACTAGATTCCGTCAATGACCAATTTGATTTGTGCATGATCTTGTCTATCAGCCATCAACTAGGAAACAAGGAGGAGGAAAGAAATTCTGGAAGCTCTACCATTGATTTTCAGCTATGGTGTTTAAGGAAAACATAAATGTTGTATCCTTGGGCATTGACTTGGGTGGTATAGAGGTAGATAAATATGCTTTGTTTATTAGCAATGTGATATCATTTTTTAGTTTCTTGATCTTCTTGAGGCATTTTTATGTGAAGTATGTTGATGAACTGTATTCTGGGAGAAATAAGATTCAGTTAAGCTTGTTGGACTTGTGTTTATGTTACTTTTCTATTGTCCAAGTAAAACCATCCATGTAGGAATGCTAAAGGATTAGATTGGTTGTACCAACCAAATATATAATATGCTCTACCATTTCTCTAAATGATCATCCTTGTTATGAGGCCTTGGCTGGAAACAAAAAAGAGAAGGCCACTTACAGAGCTGGCTGCCATTGCAATATTTGTCCACCATTACTGGTCATCCCGATTAATTGACAATGGAAAATTTGGTTTTGGCCCTTGTGCATGTTTGAGATGTTGGTTTTTACTGGTTTGGTTTTCCTGAGTGATCATATCACTGTGTTATTTATATTTACGTTGCTATGCATGATATGATTGTTTGATTGTGATAACCTAGATCTGAAATTTGGACTAAGTAATCACTTGGCTAATTTACTAGGTTAATTTGGTTGTGTTTTAAGGAGTCTAAAAACAAACACAATAATTAATAATTTAATTAACCAATACATTATAAAAGACAAAAAAAATTAAATTATGTTATGCTAAACAACAATTAATAATTTTATAATTAATGAAACAACTAAATAACAATAATTAATAATTTTATTAATATTTCAAACGAACTTCTTAAGGAACACTGAGAAAAATTCCTGGAGCTGCCATTGCGCACATCCCTCCCTAGAGGGTGGTGCATGGGCTCGGGTGCATGCTCTCCTATGACTAATGATTCATTTTTAAATTGACACAAGTTTGTGAAATCACCACCAATCATTAAGTTTTTGCTAAGGTGTGATTGGTCATCTGATTCTATTTGATTTTATTACCAATTCTAGGTTATGAAAAATTGGTTTTTTCCTATTCTAACTGGATCATAAAAAAATCTTGATTCTTGGTTCGGAAGTTTGGTATGGGTGGGAAAGGTGTTAGGCAATTCACAATGCCTATCGTGAGACAGTCTTTTGTTTTGATAAACTTTTAATATTTGGTCATAGGCAGATAAGAGAGAGCTACTAGCATTAGTTTTTATGGCTCTAAAGAAATGGGCTTTGAGGAATAAATTGGCCAATATAAAAGTTTAAGGGGTGTTTTGGCCAATGGTTGAAAGTTCAGGGGGTATATGGACATTTTTCCCTAGTGTACAGAAGAACATTACTTACTCGGAGGATAATTGGGAAGAAGATAATTTCTAGAAACATATGTTAAGTGTTGAGTGTCACCCCAAGGATGTTGTTGATGAATTGATGTACAAAAGGCTTGAAGTGATTGGCAAAAAAAAGCCACAAAGAAAAACAATAGTATTCTGTTTTTGGCCCACAAAAATCCGTGTTACTATACTTTCCAATATCATTCTTTTTTCAAGAAGTGTTATGTACAGAATATTTTCACAAGAAATCATAGGTAGTTAGTTATTATTGGTTTTAATTTGAACCTATTACCGAAACTACTTTTTTGCCTCACCAACCATAGCTCATAATAAACTACCACTTAAGTTTATTGGTAGTCAGTTGTTATTGGATTTTTAAGTGTTTTGAAAATATTATAGACATAGCATTTCTCTTCTTTTTTTTAGCATTTATGAGCTCTTTGTATTTTGTAGTATTTTTTTACACAATTCTATTTTTTGGGGTTTAAGTTACTAGTTGTAGTGCTTATCTCTCTTTGTTGCTTGCACGCATACTTGGTAACCTTAGTTATCACGGTTCAATATATTCTTCTGTGCCACATTCTCTCATTCTCTCTATCTTAAGAATGAGTGCTACAAGAGTTAATGCTCTATGCATACATGTCTATTAGATTCAAAATCTGTTTGCCAACTTGTCAAATAGCTAATGGATACTTTTTTTTTTTTAAATTAAAATTTCATTTAGAGTATTATTATTGATGCTCTAAATTGGGTTAGATCGACTTGGTAAAACAATCTTCCTATGGCTTGACCACTGACACCTAGTTGGAACACTTCTGCTTAAATTTGGAAATATATAGGATTATATATAATGCAACAATCTATGAGGCTTTGGTAGATTCAGTCTTAAAAAATAGAACTTGGTTTAGTCATACTCCAAAGCCAATAAGTCTTGTAGATCCAAAGTAAAGGATAAGGCTACATGGACCAAAACTAAGTCAGGTTGCTTCTCTTGTGTAGCCACATATACAGAGCTTTATATGCTTTAGGGAGGTCCTAGACTGTTTGCAGTGTGTCATATCTGATTCATCAAATATTGGGCAGTGATGGATGATTGGTCTTCTGTTCGTTTAAAGTCTTATATAATAAATTGAAACTTAGATTGATTGTTTTATTCTCTACAGCCACAAGCTACTATAATCTAAAACTTTGAGTATAAATGGAAATTAAACGAAACATCCATTTTAATTTGTATACTAAAATAATGTTGCATAAAGCATCTAAATTTCTAAACTAACATGGCATCTTTGATACATTCCCTTCCTATAAAGACTTTTAGGAATTGAATTGATTATTAGTACAAACACATAATCACACATTACAATAGTAGAATCCAGCATAGTAAATGAAGACGACTCCAACACTTGAAGAGAAAGAAAATCATGATTCCTACACCAGAAGAGAAAGAAAATCATTCATTGATCATTTCAACAAGGGATATTAAACTAGCTTGAAATTAAGATCACAACTCCTAATCTCTTGCATAATCCAAGCATTATTAAGGACATTTAATCTCTTCTAGTTGTTCCAGGCCTCTACAATTCACAAAAAAGTTCATTAGCTCACCATTTTATACCTTGATAACATAAAAAACAATAACTATTACATGGTTACGAGGTCGGGGGTATTAATAAGATGAAAATTTCTATTTAGCAATTTGACCACGAGTGAGAAATGAAAATCTAATTTTAAAATTAGCTATGACAATCTACTCAAGATTAATAAAAAGGTAAACATAAAATCTCCATGCTTTTTTAAAAGTAGTATTTGAGAACTGAATGAAATCAACGTAAATGACTAGGACACACTACTTAGAGTAACCTTATAGTAATTAAAATGAAATGCCTCTTACTTGAGCTCTACTTGGTCTACCTCTGCGAATCTTCAAACCAAAAAAAGTACTTTTTATCAATTGTAATTCCTTAATGACTTCCTCCATATTGATTCTCTCTTTTGGAGATTCCAGTGAACATAAGATTCCAATGTTAAGGATTGAGAGTAAGCATTTTTGCATATCCACATCAATATGCCTAAAGTCCTCAGTATTATTAGCTTCTTCTACTTCAATTTCATTGTCATTGTCATCTTTTTTTGTTGCCATCATTGCTGCAGTTGCTACTCCCATTTCTTCAACTTCTCTTGGCAAAAGCACTGGGTCAACAACTTGAATGAGCCTTTTTGGTAAGGACATCTTAACAAAGTTATGGAGATTGAGACCATCTTTAAACATATCATCAGTGGGTCTCCTTCCTGTGAACATTTCCAACACAAGGACTCCATAACTATATACATCCCCCTCAGTTGATGCTTCACTGCCAATGCCATACTCTACAACTCATGGAATGGGGGGACATTAAGCAATATTCTATCTATTATAAAAATATGGATTTAGGGTTTACAGAATGCAAAGTTAAGAAAATAAAACAAATCTATATTAAAAAAATAATGACATATGCTATTACTTTTGAAATTAAAGGAAACAGTAATAACTCTATCTCGAGGGTCCAAATCACTTTATCCCCCTCTTATTGATTTATTTTGATTAAGAAAATAGATCTGTCCAAAGAAGGTACAAATTTTAGTCAAAGAATATCAAATTTAACATTTCTCAAAGTTTGAATCATATTTGAATGTTATTTTTGAATTAAAATTTGTAGTTTTATAAAAAAAAATAATTAAATTAATTACGTGCTTGCATGGTATTAATGTGAACATGTTTTAACTTCTAAAAGAAAAACAAATACCAAGTGAGAGTTACTTAGCAAATAAATAAATAAAAATTACTAAGTGAGAGTTTATGTTAATATGCTAATTATGTGTACACCCATGCGAATATGTTGATGATACGAAAATTAAAAAGCATATATGACAAGAAAATCAAGGAGTTAAAAATCCTATCATTAGATAAAGTGACAAAAAGAAAATAAATACATTAGAATAGTTAAGGATTTAAAACAAAAGAAGAAAGATAATACCTGGAGCAGCATAACCAATAGATCCCTTTAGTCCAATTGTGCTAGTACACTTTTGGGAAGAATCATTCAAAGTTGTGAGGAGCCTTGATAAGCCAAAATCACTTACATGAGCAATCATATCACTATCAAGAAGAATATTGCTTGGCTTTAAATCACAATGAATGATTTTTTGCTCACAATGATTGTGAAGATAGTTTAAAGAAAAAGCCACATCAATTGCAATAATTAGTCTTTGAAGAATGCTCAAATTTTTGGATTGATTGTCGCCATCTGTCATTGGATGCAACCACATTTCCAAGCTCCCATTTGCCATGAATTCAAAAACTAGAGCTTTGAAATCATCACCATTATAATTTATACTGGAGCAACATGTTAAGATCTTTATAAGATTTCGGTGCCGAACATTTCTTAATACATTGCATTCTGCCATAAAACTCTTCGAAGCATCTTTGTTTTGAAGGTTAAGAACCTTTACAGCCACTAATCTTTCATCTTGCTCAAGAACTCCTTTATAAACTACTCCAAAACTGCCGGATCCGATTAAATTGTTGAGAGAAAATCCATTAGTTGCTTGATGGAGCATTTTGTACGAAATTGTTGGAAGGAGATCGATATTTGAGACTATAGATGATGGTTTCTTTTTTGATTTTTTCCTCCAGTAAAGAACAAGAAAGGTTGAAACTAGAAGAATACATGTAATGACACAAACAATTGTGACTGTCAATCTAGAAGCAAGGGACTTTTTTGATTTCATAACTTTGTGGCATGTTGGTAATTGCAACTGTTGAATACCCCCACAAAGCTTATTGTTTCCAATAACAGATATCATATTTACATTTCTAAAAACTCCTTCTGTTGGTACTTCACCCTCAATATTGTTGAACGAAATGTTCAAATATTTTAAAAATGAAAGTTTCTCTAGACCTTTTGGAATTAATCCTGATAAGTTGTTTCGTGAAACATCTAAATGTTCAAGGCTTTTCAAGGAAGCCATTGATGAAGGTATGGTCCCGTTAAAGGAATTCCCTTGCAAGCCTAGGTACACTAAATTCAAGCAATTTCCAATTGTTGTAGGAATTTCACTAGACAAATTGTTTTTTGAGACATCGAGTGAATTAATATTCTTCAAACTGTCTACTTCAACCGGCAATTTGCCACTAAATGAGTTGTGGGATAAATTGAGTAAAAGTGACAAAGAAAAAATTTGAAAAACTTGTTGGGGAATGACTCCACTAAGGTAATTTTGTGAAACATCCAACTTTTGTAAACTTTGACAAGTACCAATACTTGGAGGAATGCTTCCTTCTAAATTGTTTTGAGACAAAAACAATCCAGCCAATTGAGTGAGGTTGCCAATAGAACTTGGGATCTTCCCTGACAATTTGTTTCCAGTTAGAAGCAATTCTTGCATCTTTTGAAACTTCCCAAAACAGGTAGGTATCATACCTGTGAAAAGATTCTCTTCCATCCCCAAGATAATTAAATTTCTGAGATTCTGCAATGCTACAGGAATAGTTCCAGATATTTTATTACCTCCCAAATATAATTCTGTGAGTTGTGTTGACAAGTTGCCAATAGAACTGGGCAAAACACCTTCAAATTGGATTTCTACAAGTTCTAGCATGTACATTTTGCTACAGTTTCTTAGAGATGTTAAAAAGTCCAAATCCTTTCCTAATTTATTGTCACTTAGTTGCAGGTATTCAAGATCTTGTAGATAACCCAAATTAGTTGGAATTGATCCCACAAAGCTATTATTGTTAAGGGCAAGTACTTGAAGTTTAGATGCATTGCACAAAGAACTAGGGATTGACCCAAAGAATTTGTTATCAGTTATTGAAAACCATTGTAGATTAGGGAGAGTATGGCCTATATTTTCTGGAAGGGTACCACTAAGTTGGTTTCCTATAAGTGCCAAGACTCTAATAGATGATATGTTGTAAAGAGAGGAGGGGACCATACCGTTCAGTTTATTGCCTGCAACTGAGAAATATGATAAGGCTTTCAAACGGCCTACGCTTTCTGGAATATTTCCCTCTAAATTATTACCGGTTGCCGAAAAAGATATGAGTAATGAAAGATTTCCCAAGAAACCTGGGATTCCTCCTATGAAATTGTTTTTGGCGACCCAAAGAGAAATAAGCTTGGTCAAAGAGCCAAGCTCCATGGGAATTTTCCCAATAAATTTGTTGTTCGTGACTCTTATCAGCCTAAGTTCAGAGCAGTTGGACAAGGTGGTTGGAATTTCTCCTCCCAACGTGTTATTTGTAAGATTGAGTTCTCGCAATCGGAACAACTGACCAACTTCCTTTGGAATTTCACCATAGAAGCTATTGTTTTGAAGGTTGATGGTCCTAAGAAAAGTGAGGTTGCCAATGTAAGGGGGAATAGTGCCACGCAAGTTATGACCTTCTAGTTCTAAGGTTGTGACTCTTTGATGACGGCGGCCACATGTAATTCCATGCCAGTTGCAGAAGTGGATAGAATCATTCCACGAGCTCAAGATTCCATATGGATCATAATCAATGGATTCCTTGAATTTGAGCAAAGCCAAACGGTCAGTCTCATTTGTTGGAGTGGCAGAAGAAGTGGCAGGTTTCAAGCATAGAAGGGTTACAGTAAAGAGTAGAATGATATGAAGGAATGTGGAGCATAATAATGCAGGAAAATTGGGGTTGTGAAGCTTCATCGGTTTGGACAAGCAGGAAACTGGTGAAATTTTAGTGTGCGGTAGAGGAAGATACACAAGTTTGTATTATATATAGGCTATTTCAGTTAGTTATGACGTAAAAAATCATTTGCGTACCTTGTAGTGCGTTAATGCTATTTGTCAAATACCTCCAAAAATATAATATCCGTGGGATCTTTAATTGATAAAATTTTCTATGATTTAGTATTAATAAATTGATAATGCGCTTCCAAAAGCAGTCCTATCTAAAAAAAAAAAGGTGGAAGCGAACAAACAAAGAAATTACTTTGTTAGCGTGCATAGGCCGTTGAGCAGACCCTACCAGAAATTCATAGGAACTGTAAAGTGATGAATTTGCAATAGAAAATAGAATGAACTGCAATTGCTTTGATTAGACAGTGAGGTGAGCTCGGAATACGCTAGGGACATGAAGGGAACCATTAATGTAATTGACTTATAAATCATGAGTCATAAAGAATTCATCGTCCATGTCAGTCATGTTAGACTGTATTCTCCACTAAAAATTCCCTGACGATCTTCTAATCTTTGATGTAAGTAAACACAGCGAATTTTATAAAGGAAAAATAAAGAGGAATTGGATTTGGTGCAAAGCTACTTTTTCTTTATTTTATTTTTTTCCTGACTAATGACCATCATGTAAGCCGTGTTTTTTTTTTTTGGTGAACAGTGTTTTTATTTTTTTAGTGTTTGTATTGCAAGAAAATAAAAGAAAAATAAACAGGGAATTTTGAGTTTTTTTTTTTTAATTCATTTTACTTTTTTTTCGTAATTTCATCGGTTCAAAATTTTGTTTTTGTTCTTCAATTTTTTTTACGTGGTTTTTTTTATTTAATAAATTGCTGAGGTGGCACTTTTATATGTTAATTACATTTTTTAATATTATTTTATATGCTATGTACACGTCAAGTGTGCCAGCAATGCACACCACTAGTTATATAGACATTTTTCGTTAGTGAGTTAACGGAAAGAATTAAATTAATTACAACTTGAAAATTACAAAGACTAAATTTACTATTGCCAAAATGTATTAGTCAAATTAATTGTTACCTTAAAATGTAAGAACCAAAATAGTATTTTTGCTTAAATCAAATAGATATATAGTCACTCTAATCAAAATACAGGAATTATTGAATTATAATCTTTTGTTATGTTATTCAACAAGCATTACGGTAAAGGAGAGTATATTTCATTGAAAAAAGAAAGGAGCCAAGACCATGTAAGAGTCCTACTCGATGGTCTCCACCTTTAGTTAGATCTTATAAGGAAAATTTTTTGTTGCAATTTTTTTCCGAATTTTCATTGGTAGGACTAGGAGTTGTGATTTGTGATTCTGATGAAACATTATAGCAGCTCTGAGCAAAGGAATATTGGATTAGGAATATTTTATTACGACCCAAAGTTAAGGAGTCTCTTTAATCCTACCCTGGGTGATTGAATTAGGTGCAGTGAAGAGCTACTTTTTCTTCTTATTTCTTTTACTTTTAACTTGACTATTGATGATGTAGAAAATCAACAGTCGAGTTCCTCACCTACATATATATATATATATATATATATATATGATTTAGAATTTAATTAATTTTAGATTCTTCGATTTTTGCACTCAATAATTCACTTGCTAAAAAATTAAAAAACTTAGAAGGACACATAGCGAAAAATTGGATTCCATTTAAAATCTAATTTAGAATCTAATTGGATTTGGACTCTTTGATTTTTACACTCAATAATTCACTTAACACAAAATTTAATCTATTTTTTTCAAATATAATATGTTTATAACTACTTTAACCAAATTTATAAATTAAAAAATAACATTTAATGTGAATCATAAATCAAATAGATATATAGGTACTCAAATATTTATTGGTGGGTTTTTATAAAAATAAATAAAAGAAAAATGACACGTGGTAGAATTCTAGACATTTTAACATAGTTGCGTGGTAGACTTGAGACCATTCTAGAGTTTTTGATGTTAAGTTAAACTTGTCAAAGGCCTTGTAGCTGAATTGGTATCTCCCCATGCACAAAGTGCTTGGGGGTCTAAGGGGAAAAGGATTCGAGCTGCGGGTTAACAGCATGTTGTAATTATCTCTAAAAAAAAATGTTAAGTTAAACTTTCTCAAAGCTTTAATTTTTATCTATTAAATCTTCTCCAAATATATATATATATATATATATTAAATGTAGAAATATATATGTGTGTGCACGTGCGTGCGGATAATATCATAATATGTATAGACATGAAAAAGAAAAATCCTAGACTAGGACAACCCAATTTTAATATGATGAGTTTTGGATTTTTTTTTTTTTTTTTTTAAGATATATAGTAATATTTCATTAATTCAAAAGATTTACATCATTGATGAATTGGTGGGTCACACAGATTATAATCTCCCATGATTATAATATATGTGACCAATAATTTTAGCAAATTTGGCAAGAAACTCTTCTCTTTTGTTGGCAAAACCCAAAAAGCCCAACAAATACATTATGCCCAAACCCATTTACCTTGTGGTGAAACCCAAATGCCCAACATTAAGATGAGGTATTGATGAAGATTATTGTTTCCAATCATTAATATTGCACCAACATTTATGAAAACTCCTATTGGTAGCTTACCCTCAATATCATTGAACGAAAGGTTTAATTAATTTTTAAATTAACTTTTCTAGACCCTTGAGAATCAATCTAGTGAAGCTGTTTCATGAAAGATCTAAATATTCAAGGCTTTTCAAGGCAGCCATGTCCGAATTGTTCTAAAATGAGATCTTCTGACATATGCAGAAGCTTCTTCCTAAAATTATTCCAACTTGGTGGGAGTTTCGCAATGATTGCATCCACTTGGAATGATTCAAGAATATTGATTGACAAATGACGGAGTTTATTGACCAAAATTTGTAACTCATGTACTTGATCCAAAACTGAGATATTATCAAGAATTTTATAATCAAAATACTTTTGAATAATAAACTTATTCGTACCTATTTTCTTAGTTCTGTACTTTGCTTCCAAAGCATTCCAAATCTCCTTCGATGACTTCATTGATGTGTAGAGATCATAGAGATGATTCGAAAAAGTATTGAGAATGTGCCCTCTGCAAATTGGTTCGTCTTCCTCCCGTTTCTTTCTTTATGCCTTTATCTCATCAGTGTCTTCATCACTCACAGTAGGAAAATGCATCAAATTCGGGTTCTAGACATAGAAGAGTTTGAGTGCAGTAAGTAGGAATTTCATCTAGTCTTTCCATCGAGAGAAATCGGTTCCATCAAAGCAATCCAATTTTACCAACTCATGATTCAACATCTTCAACGCTAAAACATCACTTGTTCCTTCCATTGTAAGAAATATTGTCTAAGATTGTTAAGTTCTACATTATACAAAGTAATAATGGAATAACAAGGTTAACACAAATGACAAACAAAAATTTAGATAACTTGGAGGCACACTATTATTTTTCTTAGACAATATTTGCCCCCCCACACTAATATTGCTAAAGGGTTATCGCAAATTTATCCCCATAATACAACCAAGATGTTGGGTTATCGCAAACTTGTCCCCAAGATGCAAGTATAGGGACTTTAAATTCAATTGATTTCCAATTTTTGCGAAAATTTCACCATACAAATAATTTTCAAAGACAGATAATTAATATTCTTCAATCTGCCTACTTCAACATATAATTTTCCACTAAATGAGTTGTATGATAAATTGAGTAATAGTGACAAGAAAAAAAAGATCCAAAACCTATCAGGATATGTGTCCACTAAGGTAATTTTGTGAACTTTGTATAATATTTTCGTAATATGCTTATAATGTTAATTATTTCCTATGAGATAATATTATATTTTCTTTACAACTCCTTTTCATTTATTTAATTTTTTTTAATGTAAACACGAACCTATGGACTTGGCCCATATGCTAAGTCTAGTCCTACCCTGCTTTTCCTCAAAAAAAAAAAAAAAAAAAAAAAAAAGTCCTACCCTGCTCTCACTTTTTTGGGGATAAAGAGACACATTATTATATTTATTAAAACTGGGAGACATTTGTTTCTAAAAGTAAAAATTAAAAAAAAAAAAAAAACTAGGAAATTTATATTTTTATTAAATCCCCAAAATAAACTTGAGATAACTCGTTCAGAATATATTTAGAGTCCTACCAAAAATTTTCTTCATTCTTGTTCCTCCCTTGCCTCTAATGTCTATATCATTCCTAAAATCTACCATTTCTTAGGACAAAATGGGCTTTTGCCCTTTTCGGGCAAATTAAATAACTTTATACCCCATTTCCCAAACTAAATAAAGAAATACCTCTTTTTTAAAACTCAATTTGTGATAAATCAAGTTAGAAAAAAAATTTTTTTGAAGCCCTATAGTGGCGTTTTAAGGAGTTTATAGTAACGTTTTTAAGACCTATAGTGACGTTTTTTAACTCGACTTCAATAAAATCGAGTTATAGGCAATTTTTTTACCTATAACTTGATTTCATTGAAATCGAGTTAAAAAACGTCATTATAGGCTCTTTAAAACGCCACTATAGGGTCTAACTCGATTTATTACAAATCAAGTTTTAAAAGAGAGACATTTCTCTAATTAGTTTGGGAAAGGGGGTATAAAGCTATTTAATTTTCCCGAAAATAGCAAAAGCCCATTTTGTCCCCATTTCTTACCTCTTTTTTTTATATGATTGTTACAATTTCAAAACTTCCTTAAGTGTTAATTTGTGATTGGATTTTAGTACTTACACATGAAACCACCACAAGAATTTAATAACTAAAAATTTAAGTATAAGATGATTATAGATTTGGACGTAGAATTAGGTGTGCCCTAGCATTTTTTTTTTTTTTTCCTTTTCTCTCTCTCAAAATCTACTTTTCCTATCTTTCTCTACTTTTTGACCTGTATAACCTCATTTTCTTTTCTTTCTTATACTTTTTTTTTTCTCTTTTTATTTTTTTCTTAATCTTCTTTAGTTTACTCATCCGCATGACCTTTTCGCTCTCCTAAATTCTAACTTTTCTTCTCCACTTTTTATCTTTTTTGCCAGGCCCCAAAAAGAAGGGGGGAAAATCAAGGTCATATTTGGTAAAGAAGAACCTAAAAGAAAAAGAGGGTCGAGAGTGCTCTGTTGAATAAGGAAAGGGAAAACGTGTATCACTTGTGGCCACAATTACATAATAATGTAATTTTTAAACATATTTTACCAAATCAGCTCCTTTCTAATTTATTTGGGATATAACCTTTAAGTTAAAATTTTTTGTTTTTTTTTTTTTATCTCAATTTTTTAACAAATAAATTGACTTTTAACTTTAAAAAAAATATATTTTAGTTTTTAGCTTTTTGTCACACATTAAGTATAAAAGTTATAGAAAAATTATATATACATTTTATAAATACCATGCAAATAAGCTATCGAAAAATTACAAAGTTCTCAAACAAACACTTATTCCTTAGCCACTATCACTTAAAATTTCAATCACCCTTGCAATAGATATATTGTGGATATTCAGATAAAAAATTCCCAGAGATCTTCTAATATTTACAGACTAGCAAGTCCAAGCGGGCCAAAAAATACGTGTGTACATACCTTGTAGTGCGGAAATGATATCTGTCAAATACCTCCAAAAATATAAAATCCATGGGATATTTAATTGATAAAATTTTCTATGATTTAGTTTAATAAATGATAATGCGCTTCCAAAAGCAATCCTGTCTAAAAATAAAAAATAAAAAGTGAAAGCGAACAAACAAAGAAATTACTTTGTTAAAGTGCATAGGCCGTCGAGCAGACGCCACCGACAACAAAGAAATCATCTAATTTGGGTCACTGACTTCATTTTCCTGCTTTTCTGATTAATACGAGGACACAACTTTTTGTTATGATTTGTGGAAGTGGTTGTCAGAGAGTAATAGCCAATTACTTATACGTGAATTTGCCACCATTTTTTTTTTTTTTTTCCATATCACAAAACCATTCATTTTAGCCCGGCGTGAAAAGAGCTGTAGAAAAATTGGTTTAGTTAATTATGTAACTTAAAATGAATTAGATTTATAGGTAACCAATCACATTTAATACAAAACTAATGGTTGGTAACAACTCCTAAAATAAAAATAAAAATAAAAAAATGACTCACATACACACATCTCACCTTAAAAATACATGCACACAAAGAAGCACATCGCTAAGGACCCAATGTATGACCCGACCTAAAAATCTTATTTTTGGGGTGAGTCCACACTAGCATGTGATTACATAGCCCACGGGACCCCCCATGATCATCTTTAGAACATCAATAATTCACCCTTTCGTGGAAGTAGTGGAAGGGTGTCATTGACAAATTCAACTATTCTAAAAGGGGCCTCAATATCAATAATTAAGATGATCCTAGCACGTGATTACATAGCCCACGGGACCCTCCATGATCATCTTTACAACACCAATAATTCACCTTTTCGTTGAACGATTGCTCGAGATTGGTATTATGGATAAAGAGAATTAGTTCATTCCAACAACCAAGTGAAATTATTGATAATTATGAAACATCTATAATATAGATCCACTGATGCTAGATGTTTTGTAAAGCGAATATGTAAAATAGATAAAGTATCTTTTTGTGGTGTTAAATAGCTAAAAAAATAGCTCCACTAATGTGGATGTTTTTATCTTGTTAAAACCAATCTCATCCATTATCACATTAATTTGTTTGCTTTTGTCATAAAATTTGAAATAATTTTAACAATCTTTTTGAAAAAACATAATGGATGAATAGAAATCAACCCATCACTATTAGGTAAATTAGTCCTATTAAAAAGGTAAGAATAATATATTTTAAATAAATAAATAAAAACTTATAAACTAAATATATATTATGTAAATAATATTTAATATAAAAAGCTAATTTAATGTAATTACATTAAGCATTAACCAGAGTGATCATAAGTTCTTTTAGCTCAGTCATGGGCTCACTTGCATTATCTTTTTAGCCATTGATGAATTATATGAACTTGATTACAAGACACCTCTTGAAATGGACTCTCATGTACACTTACATGTAGGCTGGTAGATGGATTTTGAAAACAAATTGTGTTATGGGCTTATAGGTGGACTTATGTTTGCGTTTGCACATTGTTGCGGTCAAGACCCAGTTCCGCATCCTAATCTACGCACCGCAGCGTTTGCTCTGGTTTCCAAGTATTTGGAATTCATGAAACCTATTCGACGAAAAGTCTGAACCAAGTCGAAGAAGTTATAATCCATCCAAAGAACTCTATCGAAGGAAATGGGGTTGTAGTGATACTGAAAATTTGAAATTATTTGTAGGCAGGCCTTCTTTACGCAAGGTTTTAAGGAAATGGCTAACATTACATGGTTTCTTAGAATCAATCATAGTTTTGATGATAGGATTGAGTTCTTCAGGACATTGTTTGTGTCAAGGGATGTTCTTGCCAAAGCCATTGTTAAAAACCCTTCACTACATATAACTTTCACAACACCATCGAGCCAGCTAGTGCACTGTATGAAGATATAATGCGTGTTTGTAGAAAGGACTTAATTCCTATGCTCGTGTACTCTAATCTGGAGGCTGTTTGGAGGCCACGAGTAATTCCTACTCAGAAGATGAGGGCATTGAGGAGAGGCATATGCCCACCAGGTGCTCTTTTTTTTGGGCCCTAAAATCTAATATCATATAGTATTTATATTGGGATGAAAACGGTGATACGTGTCTAAAAGTAAACATGTATTATTATTGTATTACTCCAATATAACTGAACATCTGAATTCAAGCTTTGTCCTATAAAGCAATTTAGATTTTAATAAAGTTAATTATTGTGAAATTGTGAAATCATATTTCCAAAATACAATTTTACAATTTTAACATTGCGTGTAACTAATTATTGTTACTTTTTAACACTTAAATGCCTCCGGTAGCAGGTAGGTAGTTAAATCATTGTGATTAAAACGGTAGTGAAATAGAAGCACTCGGTAGTAAATAAAGCGGCTTTATTACAGCAACAGAAGCTTCTTTTTATAGTGACAGAATAATACGGAAATATACAAATAAGCGTCAGGTCCACGTAGCGTGAGAATAACTGCACAGCTCATAGACATATTGCAAATGCAAAAACCATCTGGCAATATTAGCAGTTACCGTAGTTTCTAATTTTTTTATTAAAATAAAAATTTACCTTTTTATTTATTTATGCATTTTAGCTTGACCCAGACTTAATATATATATATATATATATATATATATACACACAAATAAAATCAAACGAAAGCTCCATATTGTATAATTATGGGTACTACTTACTAAAACTAAACATTAATACGTACTGTTATTAATTTTGTTCCATTCTAGTAATATTTTGTGTTAGTAAGCAAATTGCAACGTTTAGCTCTCATTTCATTCTTGCTAAAATTTTCAATATATATCAGTCTATTCCACTTGCTTGGATCCTTGTTGTCCAATATGGTTTTTTATATGATTATGTCATTCAAAGTTAATGATGAATTTTGTCAAATTTCAACTGAAACTTATTTCCATGATTTTATTTTGTATATGAGGTGTCCTAAAATGTTTAGAACCCCATGGCATTCAAAAATCCCCTAGCCCAATCAATTGACCTAATCAAAACACCATACCCTCCACTCTCAGATGGGTTTCTCCCTTTGAGAAAGAAAGAAGAGTGTGAGGAAGATGAAAGCAAGAGCCTCATAAGGGCATCCTATTGACACCAATGGAGTGGCTATGAACTTTGTAATTCTGCTAGCTCTCACACTTTTTGGTATTTTTAACATATAAAAAAAAAAAAAATTAATATTCAAATCTCTTATCTTCTAATTGTCGAATTATTCAAAAATAAAAAATAAAAGGAAATGTCTGTCTTTAAAATTAAAATAATTGAATAAAGAATGTAAAACAAAACCACAAAACTTAAAACAGAAAAAAGGCTCCTTGGACCACCCTGACTTAAATTCCCCAAGAAATTTTTATTTTTATTTTTTATTTTAAGCATATAGCACAGGCCACCTCTATTTTCTTTTTCTTTTCTTTTTTCCCTTTTCACTCTCTCAAAATCTAATTTTCCTATCTTTCTCTACTTTTTGACCTGTATTACCTCATTTACTTTTTTTTTTTTTTTTACTCACCCGCATGACCTTTTCTCTCTCCTAAATTCTAACTTTTCTTCTCCACTTCTTATCTTTTTAGCCGGGACCCAAAAAGAAGGGGGAAAATCGGGGCCATATTTGGTATAAAAGAACCTAAAAGAAAGAGAGGGTCGAGAATGCTCCATTGAATAAGGAAAGGGAAAACGTGTATCACTTGTGGCCACAATTACAAAATAATGTATTTTTTAAACATATTTTACCAAATAGGTTCCTTTCTGTTTTATTTGGAATATAACCTTTAAGTTAAAAGTTTTTGTTTTTGTTTTTTTTTTTTTTTTTTATCTCAATTTTATTACAAATAAATTAGCTTTTAACTTTTTAAAAAATATGTTAGTTTTTAGCTTTTTGTCAGACATTAAGTATAAAAGTTACAAAAAATTATATATATATATATATATATATATATATATATTTAAATACTATGCAAATAAGCTATCGAAAACTACTAAATTCTCAAACAAACATTTATTTGAAAAGTTGCATTTTAGGCCACATCTACTAAGGTGGTTTGGAATTTTTTTTTCGTTAAAGTATTGTTTTCATCCATGAAATTTACTAAAAAATTGATTTTCGTCTCAAACTCTAATACTTTGTTTGGTTGAGAAGATTTGGAAGATGATGGAAAAAGGGAGAGAGAAAATCACTTTTCGTGTTATTTTGTTGGGAGAGAAAAGGAGAGTGAAAACTAATGGGGCCCAAGTATTTTATTCTCAGGCCTGCCAAAATACATTCTCCCCAAATTGGGGAGAAATGTGGAGAGAAAATGAGAACACAAAAATGAATAGCATTTTGGACATAACTATCCTTGTGCAACATTGTTAGTCTTTCAGACTATATTTTACAAGTCAGTCCTAAATAGGTAAACTCTCTGAAATCCTATTGATCCGTTTGGATTAAGGAGGAGAGAGGGGAGTAGAGTAAAGTATAGTAGAATTAGCCCAAAATTTTTCTATTTTCAACCAATTTTACTCTACTTCCATCTACTACCCCTTCCTCTTCCCCTCAATCCAAATGGGTCCTAAACGACATCAAAGGCTTGTTCTGAAAAATAATAATAATAATAATAATAATAAATAAATAAAAATAAAAAATTACCAATTTTATTCCTTAGCCACTATCACTTAAAATTTCAATCACCCTTGCAATAAATTTTGAGGTTATTTAGATAAAAAAATTCCTTGAGATCTTCTAATCTTTAAAGACCAGTAAGTCCAATCTGGCCAAAAAACATGTGTACATACATTATAGCAGCTCTGAGCAAAAAAAATCCACATTCAATTGAACTCGCGAGGCCATGGTAGCAAGTCAAGCAGTGACATTTGCAAAGGAACTACGTGTGTAAGGGTCCATGTGGGGTAGTTAGGAAATTGAATTAGGAAAATTGACAATAAGACCCAAAGTTCAAAGTCTCTCTAACCCTTTCCCCGCGTAATTGAATTAGGTGCGGTACAAAGCTACTTTTTCTTCTCATTTCTTTAACTTTTAACTTGTCTATCATATAAGCTGTGTTATTTACAGTATTTTTCTTTTTCTTTTTTCTGGGTTCCTTTTTTAATTTGACTGGCCTGTAATCCTCCCATGCGATGCAAGAGACTTTAAGTGACATTTGCAAAGGAACCGCGTGTGTAAGGGTCTATGTGGGGTAGTTTGGAAATTGGATTTAGAATATTTTATTATGACCCAAACTTCACGAGTCTCTTCAACCCTATCCCTGGGTAATTGGATTTGGCACAAAGCTGCTTTTTCTTCTTCTTCTTCTTCTTATTTCTTTTACTTATTTTAACTTGACCATCATGTAAGCTGTGTTATTAACAGTATTTTTATTTTTGTTTTTGTTAGGTTTCTTTTTTAATTTTGACTAGCTTGTAATCCTCCCATGTGATGCAAGAGTCTTTAAGTGCCAAAGGTCTCTAAGATATTAAATTTACGAGTCATATTAACAGGTGCTCTTAGAGCAATTGTTAGTAAACTATTTTATAAAAGTTTTTACAATACTTTTATAGGAAATTGAAAAGGCTGTCAAATTTTTTTTTTTCTCATATAAAAACTTTATTAAAATGGTTCATTAACAAATGCCCTTATTTCTAACCCTTTTTCTGGGTAACTGGATTTGGTATAGAGCTACTTTTTCTTATTCTTCTTATTTCTTTTACTTTTAACTTGACTATCATGAAAGCCGTGTTATTAACGATATTTTTATTTTTGTTTTTGTTGGGTTTCTTTTTTAATTTTGACTAGCTTGTAATTCTACCATATGTGATCCAAGAGACTTTCAAGTGCCAAAGGTCTCTAAGAGATTAAATTTACGGTTCATGTTAACAGGTGCCCTTAGACTAATTGTTAGTAAATCATTTTAGAAAAGTTTTTACAATACTTTTATGGGAAATTAAAAAGCTCTCAAAAAATTAATTATCTTTTTCTTTTCTTATAAAAACTTTATTAAAATAGTTCATTAACAATTACCCTTATTTCTAACCCTTTCTTTGGGTAATTGGATTTGGTACAGAGCTACTTTTTTCTTATTCTTTCTTTTTTCTTTTACTTTTAACTTGACTGTCATATAAGCAGTGTTATTAACAGTATTTTTATTTTTGTTTTTGTTGGGTTTCTTTTTTTAATTTTGACTAGCCTTTAATCCTCCCATGTGATCCAAGAGACTTTCAAGTGCCAAAGGTCTCTAAGAGATTAAATTTACGGGTTGTGTTAACGAGTGCACTTAGAGCAATTGTTAGTAAACCATTTTAGGAAAGTTTTCACAATACTTTTATGAGAAGAGTAATGCTACAAACACAAACTATTTTACAACATTTTTACAAACTGCTGATATAGTTTTACTAATTTTCAAATAATTATCCGTAAATATAAATGTGATGTTAGTGGTGAACCCATACATGTTAGAATTAATAAGAATTTGTCACATTAATAGTTTGTAAAAATGATAGAAGAAGCTGTCAAAAAATTAATTATTTTTTTTTCCTTATAAAAATTTTCTTAAAATGATTCATTAACAAATGTCCTTAGGACATCTGTTAATTTTTTCCTAAATTTATATTCCATTTTAAATCATATAATATTGCTAATATAATAAGAATAACTGGCTGACCCACATGGGGTAGTTTGGAAATTGGACTAGGAATATTTTATTACGACCCAATAAACTTCACGAGTCTCTTTAACCCTTTCCCTAGCTAATTGAATTAGGTGCAGAGCTTCTTTTTCTTCTTATGTCTTTGACTTCTAACTTAGACTATCATGCAAGCCATGTTATGAACGATGTATTTTTATTCTTATTTTTGTTTTTTGTTTTGTTTTGTTTTTTTTTTTTTTTGAGTAGCCTTTGATCGAGAGACTTTTATTTGTATTAAAATAATAAATTCAACTGTAAGTATATACGCTTTTAGTTTAGATAATAAATAAACAAATAAATAATGATGTAATAATATAATTTGGTTTAAACAAAATTTTTATACATAATAAAGAATAATGAAGTACGTGTGAAAAATATTAATATCCAAATTATTTTAAGATACCAATGTAGAGAAAATAATCTCTTTATTTCAAATATAATGTGAGGCCAGAGAATTTGGCAATCCCAGCCCACTCTATGCTAAGCTCAAGGCCCACGCCGAGGAGAAAAGAGTGTCCGAGGATGAGTCAAGGAAGCTTCATTTGCCAGGAGTACCGCCGAGGACAATCATGTCCTCGGCCCGCACGGACCATTGAAAGGAGGAGCAAAGTGCCTTCAGAGGTAACCTTCCAGAGCGATCCAAGAGAGAGGCAAGTACAACGGGTTGGCCATGGAAGCATGGTGGAGGATCAATCCTAGGAGGAACTGTCACCTCTATATTAAATGTCCACAACTAACGTTCTGGCCGTATTAATGGAGAAGTGACCCTTGAACAGTGCCACCTTAGCTGCTACCACCCACAGGAAGGATGGGAAGGTGGCTGATGGGACAGGCACTCAAGTGATGACCTGCATGACCAACAAATGGAGGGCCAGGATTAACCAGAAGAGGATATAAAATGTAACAAATCCTCTAGAAAGGGGGACGACAGTTTTGAGAAGAGAAAAAGGACCGTGGCACTTGTATGATCTTTGTAACCTAGTACAAAAGAAGGAATAAGAAATATACGACCTAGGAAAATGGCCAAGGAGCCTAGTTTCATGTTTTAGTTTGTGTTCTTGCCACCCAATCTATACATTACCATGTTTAATTGTTGCAATCTTCACTAGGACCTAGTTCTTTGACCCGCACTTTACAAATTCATTGTATTGGATCAGTTGGGCTTGAGTCCACTCATTCCCAAAGAATAGTGCTCGAACTCGGTCCCTACAATTGGCGCCGTCTGTGGGAAGAACTTGTGCACTAGTAAGGGCAACGATCAAGCATGGCAGGAACAGGCCCTCACCAAGCAAGATCCCACCAGTCCAAACCAGTGAGGTCCTAACAACAGGGTACCTTCCCCAACCCCGAGCGCGGTTGAAATGAAGAAAATGGAAGGTTTCGAGAGGGAAGTGCGCACACCACACAGACCAGCGGAAGCCACACCCGCGGGGGTAGCCTCGTGCTACGGAGGCAAAATGACGACCAGACTGTGCAATCAGAAGAGGTCAAGAGCCACATGTCCAAGAGACAGGACGATAAGGTGGCCATGCAGCGAGAGATAGACGGTCTGAGGAGAAAGCTGCGCCATACACAATGAAGGTAGTCTCGCCTTAGTCCCGACACACCCTCTAACGAGGAAGGCGATAATGACTATAGGCGAAGATCAAGGACCCCCCCAAGCGAGACCTTCTCTCACGAAGAAGAGCACTACTGGAGGCGTAAACATAAAAGCCCGTCCCCTAGGGGCGTGGGCAATGATGCCATGAGTAGGGCACTAGATCAGCTCTCTAAATCACCCTTCACCCGCCACATTGAAGAGGCTATGCTTCCTCGGCGATTTCAGCAGCCAACCTTCACCATTTATAATGGCAGAACGGACCTAGTGGAGCATGTGAGCCAATATAACCAAAGGATGGCCGTCCACTCCAAGAATGAGGCGCTGATGTGTAGGGTCTTCCCCTCTAGTCTGGAACTAGTGGCAATGAGATGGTTCAATGGTTTGAAGACGAATTCCATAGACTCATACAGGCAGCTGACTCAAGCATTCGGCTCTCGATTCGTCACAAATAGCAGACCTTCTCGGCCCTTGAGTGCTCTGTTGTCTCTATCCATGCATGATAGGGAAACTCTAAAGGCCCACTAGGACCGATACTGGGAGATATACAACAAACTGGACGGCAAGTATGAGGATGTCGCCGTCAGCACCTTCAAAAACGGTCTTCCGACGGGGCATGGCCTGAGGAAGTCTCTGACCGGTAAGCCCGCCACCAGTGTGCGCCAACTGATGAATCGGATCGATAAGTATAAGCGGGTGGAAGAGGATCAGCTGCAAAGCAAGGGAAAAGAGAAGGTTATCCCTCAGGAGAGAAGGGATTTCAGGTCAGACTGGTATAACAGCAATCGCCCGAGGAGAGATTTTGCAGGACAATCTGGGGCGACCAATGCTCAGGCTGTCAATGCCGTATTCCGAGAGCAAGTACACAGGGTGTTGGAGAAGATAAGGAATGAACCATACTTTAAGGGGTCGAATAAGATGGCCAAGGACCCCACGAAATGCAATCAGAACTTATATTGCCAGTACCATCAGGACTACGGACACGCCACAGAGGACTGCAGAAACCTCTGGGACTATCTAGACCATCTAGTCTGGGAAGGAAAGCTGAAGAACCTCCTGCACCATTCCATTGGCTACCAAGGCTAGACCTATCAGGAACCCCAAAAAGATAGTGCCTTAAGAGCACCCACAAGGACGATCAATGTGATCTTGGCTGCGCCGGGAAGAACAGGTGCACGCCACTCACGAGTATTGTCCGTGACCCAGATGCGTGCCGAGGAGTCCCAATCAGAGCTGAAGAAGGCTAGAAGGAATTTTCACCCAACCCTGTGCTTTTCAGAGGAAGACAAGGTCGGGACTGCCTAACCCCACGATGACGCGCTGATAATCACCCTCAGAATCAGGGACTATGATGTGAAAAGGGTGATGGTGGGTGGTGGCAGCGGGCCGAGATTATGTACCCTGACTTCTACAAGGAGCTGGGGTTAAGACCAGAAGATTTGGCACCCTATAGCTCCCCCCTGATGAGTTTCGATGGGAAGCTGGTTATCCCAAAGGGCATGATTAGGCTGCCTATCCAGACCGACCCAAAAGTGGTGGAGGTGGACTTTATACTGGTGGACACGTATTCCCCGTAAATAACCATCGTCGGCAGGCCCTGTCTCCACACCCTAGGGGCTATCACCTCCTCCTTGCACCAGAAGGTGAAATTCCCGTCAGGGGACCATGTCCTCGAAATCCAAGGTTGCCAATCAACATCAAGGCAATGCATGGTGGCTGCCACATCGCATCGGCTTGATGTGGGGCCCTCTGCCACTGCTGAAGGGGGCTTATAGCAATCAAAGAACCCGGCGGTGCCTCCCGATGCAGTTGCCGAGGAAACAAAATATGAAGATCTTGATAAGATGATCATTGGAGATGATCCGGAGAAGTTCTTTCAGGTCGGGGCTCGGCTGCCTCCTCAGGAGAGGGAGGAGTTGATCGAGTTCCTCAAAACGAACATTGAAGTATTCGTATGGGACGCTTGCGATGCTCCAGGGATCGATCCAGCCTTTATCTGTCACCATCTCAATGTCAATCCATCTGTCGTTCCCAAGAAACAACCACCTTGGCGCCCGTCAAGGGAGCACGCCAATGCAATTAGAGAAGATGTGAAAAAGTTTAAACGTGCAAGGGCCATCAAGGAGATCTTTTACCCTGAATGGTTGGCCAACACTATGGTGGTCAAGAAGAAAAGCGAAAAATAGAGAGTTTGTGTGGACTTCACAGACCTAAACAAGGCATGCCCAAAGGACCCGTTCCCTATGCCTTGGATAGACCAGCTGGTGGATGCCACCGCGGGACATCCTCGGATGAGCTTCTTAGATGCCTTTCAGGGCTATCATTAAATACCACTAGCCCTAGATGATCAGGAGAAGACAGCCTTCGTGACACCTGTTGGGAATTACCACTATAAGATGATGCCCTTTGGCCTGAAGAACGCTGGGTCCACCTATCAAAGGATGATGACGAGAACGTTTGAGCCGCTGCTGGGCAAAAGCATTGAAATTTATGTTGATGATATGGTGGTAAAGAGTAAAGTGGTGTCCGAGCACCTAGGAGACCTCGGTTGTATCTTTGACGTCCTAATGAAGCACAAGTTGCACCTGAATGCTTCCAAATGCTTGTTCGGCATAGGGTCAGGCAAGTTTTTGGGCTACATCATCACCTACAGGGGAATTGAGGTTAATCTTGATCAGATTAAAGCTATCAATAACTTGAAGCCTCCGCAAAATCCCAAGGAGATCCAAAAACTCACTGGAATGATCGCGGCCCTAAACTGGTTTATTTCCAGGTCGGCTGATAGGTGCAGACCTTTCTACCTCCTGATCAACAAGTGGAAAGGGTTCGAGTGGTCTGAGGATTGTGCCGTGGCCTTCCACAAGCTCAAGGAATACATATCTTGACCACCAATCATGTCTAACCCTGAGGCTGACGAAGTCCTGTACGCCTACATCGCCGTAGCCCCTCATGCAGTAAGCTTGGTGCTGATACGGGATGACAGTGGCACTCAAAAGCCAGTCTATTACGTGAGCAAGTCGCTGCACGAAGCCGAGATCAAGTACTTGCCCTTAGAGAAAGCCCTACTAGCTGTAGTCCATGCTACGCGAAAGCTTCCACACTACTTCCAGGCCCATACGGTAGTCGTCCTAACTCAACTGCCTTTGAGATCTGTACTTCGGTCTGCTGATTATACTGGAAGGATCGCCAAGTGGAACACGATTCTGGGGGCTTTTGACATTAAATACATGCCTCAGACCTCTATAAAGGGCCAGGTCCTGGCTGACTTGGTGGCTGAATTCTCCGAACCACTGGTAGAAGCAATGGCCGAAAAGGGAGACATGGATGAAAAATCAGTTGGGGTAATCTCTATCCCAGGGCCCCCACGCTAGAAAGTGTACTTTGATAGAGCTGCAAATTAAAGGGGGTCTAGGGTGGGGCTAGTCATAGTGTCCCTAGAGAAATTTGTTTTGGAGAAGTCCTTGAGACTTGGGTTCCCTGCTACGAATAACGAAGTGGAGTATGAAGTCGTATTGCAAGGTATGGTCATAGTGCAAAAAATGGGCGGAAAAGCAGTGGATATGTTCTCGGATTCAAGGTTGGTAGTGGGCTAGATTAACGGAGAATTAGAAGCCAGAGATGCAAGGATGCAAGAGTACTTAAGCCAGGTCAAACGCCTGCAATCAGACTTCGACCTTTTCAGCTTGTCACATGTCTCCAGACGTGGAAACACCCATGCAAATTCATTGGCCACACTTGCTACATCCTCGGCAGGAGATCTGCCTCGGGTTATCCTTGTTGAGCACTTGGAGAGGGCGAGTGAGGTGACAAAAGGCACGACCCATGTCCACTAGGCTAGAGTGAGCCCCAGCTGGATGGACTCTATAGTGAGATTTCTCAAAGATGATATCCTACCTGAGGAGAAGTCAGAGACTGATAAAATACGGAGGAACGCTCTTCGGTTCTGGTTGTCCGAGGACCACAAACTATATAAGCGCTCATATGTGTTAGACAGAACCAAGGCCTTGCATGGTCCTCGGACTCAAGCCTATAGGGAAACTAACTACTTCAATAAATCCTATAAGTGCTAGACAGAATCAAGGTCTTGCATGGTCCTCGGACTCAAACCTATGAGGAAACTAGTTGCTTCAAAAACCAAGTGTCAGGCCGAGCCAAGGTCTTGCATGGTCCTCAGAGACAAACCTGTGAGGAAACTAGTTGCTTCAAGGGAATCTAAGTACTAGACAGAACCAAGGTCTTGCATGGTCCATGGACTCAAACCTGTGGGGAAACTAGTCACTTTAGGAGGATCTAAGCACTAGACAGAACCAGGGTCTTATACTGTTCGCGGGCCCAAACCTACGGCGAGGCTGACCACTTCGGTTCTAATAATGAGCACTGCAGAGGATAGTGACATTTCCTATGATGGAATCTTAAGACCAATCCCATGAGCATCACTTAAAACATCGATGTGGTCAGCTGAAGCGCAATTAAAACCAGGATCATACAAGTGTAAAATATATAATAATAATAATAATAATAGTAATAAGCAAGACAAGCAAGGGAAAACAAAACATGCGCTACATTAAGTTCGTAAAAGATACACAGCAAGAATCATACTACAATATTTAAACCAAAAAAAAAAAAGAAAAAGAAAAGAAACAAGGCAAAAGTGCCATTACACTGTTCCAAAAAAAAAAAAAAAAGGTAGATAAGACAAAGGCACCAAGGGGCCTACTTCTTCAGCCTAATCTTCTTCCCCCCTATGGGTAACTGATTTATGGTGGCCTCAGGGCCCTCTGAGCTCTGGCTTAGGGGAATAATCTGCAAGGGTGTTGCAAAGAGTGCTGTCTCCCAGGCAAGAGGGGCCTGGATATCGGCTGAGGGATTTGCGGCCTCTTGGGATGCTTCCTCATTGGGACCTTTGGCTGTTTCAGTCACCCTGAGAAGACCAGCTTCCATGGCAGGCTTATCAGAGGTTGTAGTAACCACCTCAGTAGTGACCACAGCCTCCTCGGCTTCTTCATTAGGGGCAGTATTAGTCTCCTCAGCGGCCACCTCGGCCTTAGAGTTGGAAGGAGTAGTCTCGCGGATGGCAAGGGGATAGTATACATTTTTCGCCTTCCACAGGTCGGACGAGGCCTCAACCCCAGCTTATTTGAGGGCCTTACTCCAAACCTGGGAGTAGTAGAGCCTGCATACCCCAGAGACTTGAGCTCTGAGAGCAGCCTCCGTCTCGGCCACCCCAGCTGCATAGGCTACCTCCTCGGCTTCTTCCTTGGAAGCCTGAGTCTTCACCCTGCCAAAGTCCACCTCAGCCTTAGCCTTTAGAGCCTCTTCTCTGGCCCACTCAGCCATCTTCTTGGCCCCCTCAACATCGGCCGCTTTCTTTTTCAGATCATCAATCAGCTTATTTGCGATCTTCAGTTGCTCCTCCACCTCAGTCAGACGCCTCGTCTGGTCTTGGGCATGCCTTTGGACACCAGCCAGGCCTGATTCAGCATTGTCTCGAGCCCTGGTCACCTCCTTCAGCTCCTCTCAGGCCTTCACGAGATCAACCTCGGAGGCCTTAAGGGTCTGACTGGCCCCTATGCGCTTGTCACGCTCTGTATCCAGGGCTTTGTCTTGTTTGATGGATGCCTCCTCTAACCTGAAAGTGGCCTGAACAGCCTGCCAATTGAAACAAATGCACAAGTAAGTAGGAAACCAAAAAAAAAAAAAAAAAGAAAAAAAAAAGAAAAAAGAAAAAAAGAGAGAAGATTGAAGCTAGAAGAATCATACGTGCTGAGAGTCTTACCATTCCCAAGTATCTCTTGAGGCTGAGGAAGACCTCCTTACTCCTCAAAACCTCTAGCTCAACCATGTCCGCAGGAAGTAGCAGGGACCTCTCCAGCGCATTGGTTACAAGTGTGCCTTCGCCTCCTTGGAAGTCCCTAAGAGAGGCATCGTCCATTAGAGGCCCTTCGTGGAGCATTGGGGCTGGGAGCCAGGCCTATGCCTCAGGCCGGACGACGACCTACTTGTCCTGACATTGAGACCCTATCTTCAGTTGCTTGGAAGGTCGCCGAGTGTCGCCCTCCTCCTAGGAGGAATGGGACTTGTCCCCTCCCATTGGCCTTTTACCCTTGTCCTTCCTCTGCTTAGGATTAGAAGGCTCGAGCCTAGATGGTGGACTCGGTTGAGATGGAGGAAGAGGAAGCCTAGGCTGGGTGGAAGTTGACCTGGTCTGGGCAAGCTGAGACTTGGGTGGAGGAGGAGGAAGCTTAGGCTGAGACTTTCCCGACTAGCCTTCAAGCAGGTCAAGTAAGTTGGATTGGGTTTTCCTCTTGAAACCCATCTCTGCCTGAGGAGAGTTCCCTGCTGACAGAAAGTCTGCTTCGGTCAGGCTTTGGTCACCCAAGTCACCAGAGGGATCATCGGGCAGATGGACTTATTCGAACACGCCAAAGTCGTCCTCGGCTGGGCCCGAACCGGTACCTTCTTCCTCTGTTTCTTCACTTCCCCCCTCAGCCTCCGTAGCTCGGCGGGATGTAGAGGAGCCAGCCAACGGAGTACCTTCTGGAGTAAGGGACCCCTCCGGGATCAAGAAACCGTCCTCGATTACGGTAATTCTCTAGAGCCGAGGATCCTTTGCCCTGATCACACACTTTAGCGCCGCGAATAATTTCTGAATAGGGTCGTACCCCAAGATCTTGTGAGCAGCCTTAACTTGGTTGTCGGCCTCGTTCATGAAGATCTCTGCCCTTAGCATGGTCTTCAAGTCCTCCTTGTTTACCAAACCAAAATGACGCTCGAAAGCATGTGGATCTGCAGAGACGAAAACATACTACTATTAGCAGTCAAACAAAGCAGGCAGCGAAAATTCAAAAAAAATAATACCCTCTCCTACTTCGAGTGCCCCACCTGGTGTGCCTTCCACTGTGGGACAATGAAGGCCATCGTGCCACTCTCCGGACACGATGAGAAAGTCCTTATCCAGCCCTTTACTGGACGAGGGGAGGCACTGGATAAGCCGTACCCTATACTCCCTCGTCTTCATGTAGTAGGACTTGGCCTTCAGGAGCTGGAGGTTGTAACACCAGTTCACGTCATGATGGGTTAACCTCAGCCCCATCTTCTTGTTTAGGGCATCTACACATCCCAGAATCCTAAACATATTGACGTCGCATTGGGTAGGGGCAAGCCGAAAATGCCTAAGGTAACTCATCATCACCTGACACATGGGGATCCACATACCACCCTCTAAGAAGGCGATTATGGGAATCACCACTTCGCCCGCTTGCCTCCTAAGTCTCCACTCCCCCTCTTTATAGTACCTTAGACCTACGGTACTAGGTATCCTATAATCAGCGATGAACTTCTCCATCGCCCCTTCAGACTCAACCAATTTCTTGAACCTACCCATCCCTAGAGGCAACTAAGAGACATGAAGAAAGAGGTCTAAAAAAGGGGAGAGCGCAATTTAGAGAGAGAGGAGAAGACTTACAGAAATGAGGAAAAGCTCATCGGGCAGGCTTTTTGTGCTAAAGGAAGTCGTAAGATCAGTTAGAAATGTGACCGAATTTGAAGTATGTGCGCAAGGTCTCTTGAATGCGAAAGTAAAGAGGCGGATCGATTCAAATGGGTATTTATATCCCCAATAAAAAATAACAACCGTGCAAGTTTTCCCGCCCATATAGTCAGGAGGATCACCACCGTTAGATTATCATCCCACCGTTAGATTATCATCCCACCGTTGAACGTGGAGAGCACAGAGCCGGCCGAATTTAATGCAAGCATGCTCCACATATCAAGGCGTCAGAAACATGCCTTGGACAGGCGAAAAGGCACTGATACTGATGGAGGACAAGACTTGACAAGCCGCGGTAGAGGCCCGAGGACTTCAAAATCCTCCTCCTCGTCCGAGGAGCCTGACAGCAGGATTTTGAGGGGCTATTGTGGGGCTAAAGAATTTGGCAACCCTAGCCCATTCTATGCTAAACCCAAGGCCCACGCTGAGGAGAAAGAAGTGTCCGAGGACGAGTCAAGGAAGCTTCATTCGCCAGGAGTACCGCCGAGGACAATCATGTCCTCGGCCCACATGGACCATTGAAAAGAGGAGCAAAGTGCCTTCAAAAGTAACTCTCCAGAGCAATCTAAGAGAGAGGCAAGTACAACGGGTTGGCCATGGAAGCATGGTGGAGGATCAATCCTAGGAGGAACTGTCACCTCCATATTAAATGTCCACAACTAATGTTCTGGCCGCATTAATGGAGAAGTGACCCCTGAACAGTGCCGCCTTAGCTGCTACCACCCACATGAAGGATGGAAGGTGGCTGATGGGACAAGCACTCAAGTGATGACCTGCATGACCAACAAATGGAGGGCCGGGATTAACTAGAAGGGGATATAAAATGTAACAAATCCTCTAGAAAGGGGGACGG
Organism: Quercus glauca; assembly: GCA_023736055.1. NCBI lineage: Eukaryota > Viridiplantae > Streptophyta > Magnoliopsida > Fagales > Fagaceae > Quercus > Quercus glauca. The sequence goes on from CM043318.1 coordinate 7,563,130, forward strand.
CAGTTTTGAGAAGAGTAAAAGGACCATGGCACTTGTATGATCTTTGTAATCTAGTACAAAAAAAGGAATAAGAAATATACGACCTAGGAAAATGGCCGAGGAGCCTAGTTTCATGTTTTAGTTTGTGTTCTTGCCACCCAATCCATACATCACCATGTTTAATTGTTGCAATCTTCACTAGGGCCTAGTTCTTTGACCCGCACTTTACAAATTCATTGTATTGGGCCAGCTGGGCTTGAGTCCACTCATTCCCAAGGAATAGCGTTCGAACTCGGTCCCTACATATAATATGTTTATAACTACTATAATCAAATTTATAAATTAAAAAAATAACATTTAATATGAATCATAAATGAAATAGATATATAGATACTCAAATGACACGTGGCAAAATGTTAGGCCTTTTAACATAGTTGTGCGGTAGACTTTAGACCATTTCTCTAAACTTTAGTTTTTATATATTAAATGTAGGAATATATATGTAGATATATCATAATATATATTGGCATGAAGAAGAAAAATCCATGACTAGGACAACCCAATTTTAAACTGATGAGATTTGGATTGTTTCTTTTTCTTCTTCTTCTTCTTTTTTTTTTTTTTTTCTTTTTTTAAGATAGATAGTAGTATTTCATTAATTTGAAAGATTTACATCATTGATGAATTGGTGGGTCACAAAGATTGTAATCTCATCCATCTAGACTTGTATCATTGATGATTTCAGCAAATTTTGCAAGAAACTCATTTATCTTGTTAGCAAAACCCAAAAAGCTCAATAAGTACAATATGATCAAACCCATTTATCTTGTTGGAAAAACCCAAAAAGCCCAACAAATACACTATGCCCAAACCTATTTACCTTGTTGGCGAAACCCAAGAGCCCAACAAACACATCAAAAACCAACTGCTACATGGCACCATCACAAGCCTATTGCTACATGGCACTATTAAAAGTCCATTACTATATGACACTATCAGAAGCCTATTTATACATAGCACTACTAAAAGCCCATTACTACATGATACCATCAAAAGCTAATTGCTACATGACACCATCTATTATAGCCCAAAGAAACACCTAGCAATATCTATCAAAGCCAAAGCCCACACTTGACAATATCTATAAAAACCCAAATACTATTCTTGACAATATTTTAGTAAAAACTCAAACACTATTTTTGACAAACCATTATTTCAAAAAGCCAAAATACTATACTTGGCAAGATTTTATCAAAAGCCCAAAACTATTAATTTTTGGCAAACAATTATTTCATAAAAACCAAAATATTATTTGGAAAAAATATTATATTATACTCAAAGACCAAAATTAATAAAGTCTGGCAAAAAATATATTTTCCTACAAAAAAATAATCATATTTCAAAGCCAAAGTTAATAATCTTTGGCAAATCGAATTTCCTAGCAAATATATAAGCCCATGGTTCAAGACAATCATTTATACCATATTACCTATCTCACAGAATCATTTATTCTATAATACTATTCATTTTTCCAAAATCCATGACAAGCATACCTTAAGCCCATGGAGAGATATGAATATATGTTTCTAATACTTAAGCCTATAAAAGTTACATTCAAAACATATGGCAACTGTATTCACTTTACATTGAAGAAAAAAAAAATAAAAAATAAAAACCTGCACTCATTTTACAAAAACTATGGCAATTATGATTATTTTAACCATGGGAAATTACGGGCCTGTTTGGTAGCAGTGTTTAAGTATTGTTGTTCAGTTTTTAGTATTATGGAAATACGTGTTTGAGTGTTATAGAAATACATGTCAAAAGTATTATTGTTATTTATTGTTGTTTAATACCAAATAGCCCTACACGTTACCAAAATAATTATTTTACAATTACATTACAATTAATAAAAGCACTTGTAAATTACAAAATCATGGCAAGACTATTTATTTTGTAGGGCGCAAAGAGCTATTTCAATGGTGCAAGCCCAAAAGCTCAAGGATAAAGCCCAGTTGCCCATATGCCAAATTCCATCAAATAGAGCCCACACATGTAACTAAGACAGCTGGACAAATTACTCATTTAGTTTCAGCCTAATTAGATGACAACTTGAACATATAACAGTCAAAATTTGACTCATTAAATCAAATCTAAGAAGGACATGTGTCAAGCTAGGATTAAAACTTCCCTTGCAAGCTAATACCTACTGAAATTGACCATACCTAAGGCTAAGAATGACGTGTCTTATTCCTCTCTATATTTCGGTCAAGAAGCAAATGAAGCCATAACCATACCTCAAGAGCTTCAGAAATTGTCAACTAAACAACTCATTCTCTTAATAAAAGTATGTTTTTTCGTTTCATGAACCAAGCACATGAACCCTAATAGGGAAATTTAGGGAAATGTAGTTTGGAATCTAGAGGGTACCAAGGAAATCTTTGGTAGAGTTTCTAGCAAGGAGCTCCAAGATTGACACCAGGCTTAGGGTAACACAATCAGCCCTTGGAACTCTGATCCTAATAGTAGCTAACCAAGATCACTAGCCCTAATGCATGCTTTAACCTCATTGGTTGGGGACAATCCTCAAAATCCCAACATTAAATGCCAAGATCAGCTAAATTTGAACCCTCGGATGACATTCTTGAAACAACAAATATTCCTAAAAGCTGAACTTACTATTCTTGGCCGTATCCTAGGATGGATATTCTTTGAAGATATATTGCTAATTAAGACTAATTTTTTCAGAGTCATTATTTGCTAAATACTCTCTTAAACTCAGCTATAAAAAAACCCATTTACCAACACACCAGACATACCAACCTCTCATAAATTCTCTACTTACTCTCTTGCTTTTAGTTCATAAATTAGCTTATTGGTTCCTTAATGAGGTTTTGAGTTCCTAGTTCTTAACTCAATAACGAATCTTCTCAAGCCTTAGCTTATAAATACATTCATACACTCACCCACAAATGCTTATCTCTCTTCTAGCAGAAAAATCCCAATAATACAAATGTCTAGCATCCATAATTAGCTAGACATTCTCTCCTTTCCATCATTAATTACCCATAATACTAAAATGGCCTTCACTACTCACAAGATATACAATTATCTTGAGCATGGCGTGGCATAAAAGTGATCTTGCTGTGCTAGTTGGAATCTCTCTCCCTTCATTCCATACTAAACTTCCTCATATATATATATATATATATATGTTAATAGCCAAAGGTGAGAGAAAATCCAATTAAAGTCTAATTTGGCACCACGTGTCTCATCTAAATTTTAAATTTGTGTGTTAAATGAATTATCAGTTGCATTAAAATAGTCTAAATTCAATTAGATTCTAAATTGAATTTTAATAGGAGTTTAATTTTGCACATGCGTCCTATCTAATTTTTTCAAATTTTTGTGGTAAGTAAATTATTAGCTATAAAAATCGAAGAGCCTAGATCCAAATCATCCAATTAGATTCTAATTTATATATGTGTGTATATATATATATATATATATATATAATTGTAATTGTTTTTAAATGTACCTGTGCATATACACGAGGTTACACACACAAATTTGTTATAATGGAACCTATAATCTTTGTCAATAGTTTTTCAATTGAGGGCTATAATGTATTTGTGAATATAAAATTTTTCCCTCATGCTATTATAATGGAGGATTCTCTTTTAATAGGCCCTTCTAATGATGATATTGGTGATGTAAACGCACTTCTCAATTTGTTGAATCACTAACAGCTGGAGGTTTACACTGTTCTATTTTATTTTACAACAGAAATGTTTTACTGCTGTTATATTTCTTTGTTGAAGTGGACTTTTTCATTTGTTTTATAGGAAACATTTTGGGTCATCTCGTAATCCTTGCTAGGCCTAGCCTGGGTGTAAAGCATAAAAAGAGAATCTTTTCAAAGTTTTTCTAATAGCTTTTGGCCATATTTAAAGCCCAATGTTGAGTCTTGGAATGGACTCCCCCCACCCCCCAACCACCAAAAAAAAAATTATTATATTTGTCAAAAGGAAAATTTTGCTCCCAAGATATTAAAAAAAAAAAAAAAAAAGTAATATCCAAATGCTCCTTTTTGCGAATGTTTTTAAACAAATTTCAAAAATAGAAATGGTCTCTCGAACATTGTTTTTTTTTTATTTTCAGTATTTTGAAAATTATTCTTAAAACAAGGAACCAAGCCGGTATAATGTAAAAAATATTATTTGAAAACTAGTTTCATTTTCAAATTTATTTTTTTTAAAAATTCATACAGATTTAAAAACAAAAACAAAAATTCACCTACCAAACATGCCATAAATTTTTCAGTTTTTTTTTTTTTTTGATAAGATAAATTTCCAGATTTGATAATCACGTTTTTGTTAATGACAAAGGATAATATTAACATGTGCTTAAACAAATATGGGATAAATAAATAAATAAAATCTTTTTTTTTTAGAATACTAAGTATTAATACACACGGAAAGAGGAGAGAAGATTTTTTAAAGAAATTTATAGTGATGTATATTCAAAAGGGTCTAACTTTTAGACATACAGTACAAATTTTAAGCCTCTTTAACTCATAATTATTTTCCAACTTAAGATTAGCCCACTTATTCTAAACAAAATCTAAATAAAATCAAAATAAAATTTCCTAAACGCTGATGGCCAAAGAAATACTAGTCAACCAAACAGGCAAACACAATCTCTCTCTGGACCACATGGACTGATTGTCCTACAGCGGTAGAAGCATCATCTTCCAGACGAGATTGTGTTCTAGATTGCGGAAATTCTACCTGTGAAATCGTTTGTAAATCATGGTACTCTTACATCACTAAACCCAATTTCATTTCTACCCGCTATCTTAATAATCATAATCATGATTTCTCCTTGTCGTGGTAATAATCAAGTCTGTACGGTCGCTTCTGACCGCACATTTGAAAAGATATCTGAGTTTGTAATTCCCATCAGTTTTAGAGTTTGGAGTTGCTGATTTAGTGGGCTCGGCATATGTGTCTCATTGATTATAAGACTTTCGAGTCTTGGGATAGTTTTGTATACTTGTGGAACCCAAGCATTAGAAAATTTAAGAAGTTACCTGATGGTAATGACACTTCCTTAAACAGCTTTAAGTTTTATAAAAGTGGTGGGATATGTGTATTATTGGTTATATCTATTAGGCTTTCAGGTTTTTTGGCTTTTTGCCTGGGCATTGACAATATTTTATTCACCCAATTTCATAATTAGAAAATCCAGTTGATGATGCATCCTTATAACATTTTAGTTGTATTTCAATCTAAAGAATAATTTTGCACTATATATGACTTCTTGTATGGACATCAACTAGTTATTAGTACAAATATACGAATCTCAGTCTTGAGCAAAATTCTAGAAAACCAAAAACACATAAAAATCAATTGAGAATATATCGGAAAACAGGAAAGAAAAGAAAATGAATTGGGTGTATGTCTTTGTTCAAAGAAAGACACGGACTAACTTTTTCACTTCTTAATTGATTTTGTGAGTAGGCGTTTATTCCAGTGAGGAAATGAATATATGTGGGAGTCATCTGATGTTTGGAGGTATTGTACAACCTGTGAACACATCGGTGCGTCTGATGGAGTTTTTCTCTAAGGAAGCTCTTGTTGGGATGAGATCCTTTCCACTTATTTTTCCTGGCTAGCTTTGTCCATTGGCATCTACTTGAGGTCAGCTATCGTTGAGTTCATTAACTCGGCCACAGACTCACAGGTATGTTTGAATGCTCAATTTCACTAATTATGTCTTTTTAGACTAAATGGTACAAGTACAAAAATAATGTCCCAATTGATTTAAGAAAATTTACCAAATGTAAGCCAAGCTGGTGGTTTAAATGATTCTCTCTCTGATAGTGTAACTTTTAAGTACAGAAGCCAAGTCGTCTCCGTGAACTTGTAAAAGAAGAGAAGCGGAATGAGGTCAAGTAATGTTAATAGTAGTAGCAGTAACCAAAATTTTTTAGTCAAATATGTTAGTACAATCTATACCATATGAACGTATGTTAAGTGAACATATGAACATAGCAAAATGGAAGTGTGTGTTAAATTAATTAAGTTAATTTCACTGGCTGGATTTGGATTACAACTTAGAAACGCTCTATTCAGACATCCAAAAAAAAAACAAAAAAAAAAAAAAGATGAGCTTGATTCTGAAAGATTGAGGCCAAAAGTTCTTGCTCTGAAGATACAGGACATGGGTCTTGAATTCAGGTTAAGGGACCCAGAAATGACTAGGGAATTAAATTTAAGGATGTTGCTGACAATTGATGGAATATATTCTATATAAGTGCAAAAGGTGTGAAGTGATTGGCAAAAGCGTCGAAGAAAAACAATCTTATGGATTCCCTCTGATGTTTTGCTCACCAGGTTACCTGTTTTTAGCCCGAGACCATGTTGATATACTTTCCAAAATTCATTACCAACCCTGGCCTAGCTTTGGGGATTTATTCTGTTCTTTATTTCTGCCATTCTATTGATCTCATGGCCTCAATCCTAATGACTATGATACACTCCTAATGATAGTTATTAATCAAAACTATAAATACCTCTAATTAACTTGGGCGCTACTTGGTCTGCCTCTGTGAATCCCCAAACCAACAAAAGTATTTTTTATCAATACTAGTTCCTTAATGACTTCCTCCATACTCATTCTCTCTTTTGGGGACTCCATTCTCTCTTTTGGGGACTCCAATGAACATAATTCCAATGTTAAGGATTGAGAGTATGCACTTTTGCATGTTAGTATCAATATGCCAATAGCCCACGACGTAATTAACTGCATCTACTTCAATTTCATTGCCATTTTTTTCATCTTCTTCTATTGCCATCATTGTTGAAGTTGTTGCTCCCATTTCTACAACACCTCTGGGCAAAAGCATCGTGTTGACAACCTGAGCAAGTCTTTTTGGTAATACCATTTTAGCAAAATTATGGAGATTGAGACTATCTTTAAACATATCATTGGTGGGCATCATTCCTATAAACATTTCCAACACAAAGACTCCATAGCTATATACATCCCCTCAGTTGACGCCTCACCACCCATGCCATACTCTACAACTCATGGAATGGAAGGATATTAAGCAATTTTCTGTCTATAATGAAAATATGGATTAAGGGCTACAAAATGCAAAGTCTAGAAAATGAAACGAATCTATATTGAAAAATAATATGACATGTGCTATTACTTCCATAATGGAAGGAAGGTGTATGAAACTTTACCCGAGGGGCCAAATTACAATTGTTTTTGCATGCTCAATTTGATTAAGGAAATATATGCGTAAAAATAAGATACGAAGCTTAGTCAAAGGATAAATGTCCATCACCAAATTAACTTTGGCATTTCTCAAAGTATAAATCTTATTTTTGCTATTAATTATTTTATTTTAAATTTAATGTAAAATTAATTCCATGCTTGTATGTATTCACGTGAATATTTGTTTTAAGAGATAGAAGTGTGTTAATATGTTTATATTGATTGTATGAATATTAAAAAGCTTATATGCTCCAAAATTCAAGGAGTTAAATCTTATCTTTTGATAAAGTGGCAAATTGAAAAGCAAAATGCTTGCATTGTTAAGGATTTGAAACTAAATAGGAGAGGTAATACCTGGAGCAATATAGCCAATAGATTCTTTTAACCCGATTGTGCTAGTATGCTTCTGGAAAGAATCACTGGTGGTTGTAAGGAGTCTTGCTAAACCGAAGTTGCTTACATGAGCAATCATCTCACTTTTGAGAAGAATATTGTTTGGCTTTAAATCACAATGAATGATTTGTTGCTGACAATGATTATGCAGATAATTTAATGCAAAAGCCACATCAATTGCAATAATTATTCTTTGAAGAAAGCTCAAATATTTTGATTGACTTTCGCAATTTGCCATTGGATGTAGCCACATATCTAAGCTCCCATTTGTCATGAATTCAAATACTGGAGCTTTGAATTCATCACCATTATAATTGATACTAGAGCAACATGTTAAGATCTTCACAAGATTTCGATGCCGAACATTTCTTAAGACATTGCATTCCGCCACAAAACTCTTGGTAGCTCCTTTAGTTTGAAGGTTTAGGACCTTTACTGCAACTAACATTTTTTCTTGATTAAGAACTCCTTTGTAAATTGATCCAAAACTACCGGATCCAATCAAATTGTTGAGAGAAAATCCATTAGTTGCTCGATGAAGCATTTTGTACGAAATTGTTGGACGGAGATCCATCTTTGAGACTATAGAAGATGGTTTCTTTTTATAATTTTTCCTCCAATAAAAAACAAGAAAGGATGAAACCAAAAGGAGATATGCAACCGCAAAAAAAAGTTGTGATTATTGATCTAGAAGTAAGGGACTTTCTTGATTTTGTAACTTTGGGGCACACAAGTAGTTGCAACTGTGGAATACCCCCCACAAAGCTTATTGTTTCCAATAATTGATATTGCATCTACACTTTTGAAAACTCAATATCATTGAACAAAATGTTCAAATTTTTTAAAAATAAAAGTTTCTCTAGACCCTTTGGAATAAATCTTAATAAGTTGTTTTGCGAAACATCCAAACATTCAAGGCCTTTCAAAAACACCATGGATGAAGGTATGATTCCTTCAAAGGAATCCCCTTGCAGGTATAGGTTTTCTAAATTCAAGAATTTTCAATTGTTGCGAGAATTTCATCGAACAATTTGTTTTCAGAGACATCTAAAGAGTTAATATTTTTCAAACTGCCTAGTTCAACAAGTAATTTGCCACTAAATGAGTTATACGATAAATTGAGTAATAGCAACAAAAAGAAAAGAGAAAAAACTTGCTGAGGTATGACTCCACCGAGGTAATTTTGTGAAACAATCAATTGTTGCAAACTTCGGCAATTACCAATAGTTATAGGTATGCTTCCTTCTAAATTGTTTTGAGAAAAGTCCAATACAACCAATTGAGTGAGGTTGCCAATGGAGCTTGGGATTTGCCCTGACAATTTGTTATTTGATAAAAACAATCCTTGCAATTTTTGAAACTTCCCAAAATAAGTAGGTATCACACCTGTGAAAAGATTCTCATCCATTTCCAAGATAATTAGGTTAATAAGATTTTGCAATGCTTCATGAATTGATCCTGTTGAAATTAAGAATCCAAGCTCAAGAAGGATTAGCAATGGAGGAAAGCATGCAAAGACGTGAAGGAAAGCATGCAGAGAGAAAATGAATCTTCTAGAGCTTTTGTGTGAATAAAATCATCTATTAAAATAACTGACTCTGTTCCTTTTATATAGCAGAACAGAGGACCAAGTCAAGCTATACAATCAGCCAATACCAAAATGACAAGTGGCCTAACTAACTAAATATAAAGCTACTAAAATAATATCTACAAAATAATATCTACAAGATATTCTATGTGACAAATATCTATAAGACCAGATATTTACAGTATAATCAACAATGTCATGCTAGTCTAAACTATCTAGTTGTACGTTGTAGCATGGGCAATAGTCATTTTAATACTCCCCCTCAAGATGAACCGTATATATTCATCAGGTTCATCTTGGAAAGGAGATAAAAGAATTGCCTCTGTCCAAGAGCTTTGGTGAAGCAATCTGCTATCTGGTGCTTTGTTGGAATATGGAAAGTCTTGATAATTCCAGCTTGGATTTTCTCTCTAATGAAATGGCAGTCTACTTCCACATGCTTTGTTCTCTCATGATATATGGGATTGGCAGCAATGTACAGAGCAGCTTTGCTATCACAATACAGATAAGCAGCTTGTCTATGATGCACCCCAAAGGTCTTGAACAAAGCAACTAACCATACAATTTCACTAGTTACTGTGGCCATAGCTCTGTACTCAGACTCGGCTGAGGATCTTGAGACAACTGGTTGTTTCTTGCATTTCCAGGAAATTAGAGAATCCCCTAGAAAAACACAAAAACCTGAAACAGATCTTCTTGTATCAATGCAAGCTGCCCAGTCAGCATCACAGTAAGCCTTCAATTGTATACTTGAATCTGCAGAGAGAAACAAGCTCTGCCCTGGTGTTTTCTTCAAGTATTTGATGATTCTATATGCTGCTTGTAAATGAGGGACTTTAGGAGAGCTAAGAAATTGGCTCAATTTATGCACTGAATAGCATATATCAGGTCTTGTCAAAGTTAAGTAAAGAAGCTTGCCAATTAGTCTTCTATACTGTGATACATCTGAAACGGATTGACCAACAGAGTTGCTGAATTTTGCAGATGGCTCCATAGGTGTGCTTGCAGGTTTACTAGCCAACAAGCCTGTATCAGCAAGAAGATCCAAGGTATATTTTCTCTGACATAAAGAGATACCTTTTGTAGTCCTAGCCACCTCAAGTCCAAGGAAATACTTCAATGTACCAAGATCCTTAAGCTTGAACTTACTATCCAAAAACTGTTTGAAAGAATTCACTGCATCCACATCATTGCTTGCAATCAAGATGTCATCAACATATACCAAAATGATAATGATAGAGCATCCTTGAACTCTAGTGAAGACTGAATAGTCAGATTTGGATTGTACAAACCCATGATCAACAATTGTGGTAGACAATTTAGCAAACCATTGTCTGCTAGCTTGTTTAAGTCCATACAATGACTTGAGCAATTTACAAACTTCCCCCTTGCTGCCAAAACCAGGTGGTGGATGCATGTAGACCTCCTCATGTAGATCACCATGGAGGAAAGCATTATTGACATCAAGCTGTGTCAAATGCCAACCAGAAATTGCAGCAAGAGCAAGTAAGGTCCTGACTGTGACAAACTTAACCACAGGAGAAAAAGTCTAAAAAAAATCAATGCCCTCAGTTTGAGTAAACCCCTTAGCCACCAAACGAGCCTTATACCTCTGCACAGTACCATCAGCTTTCAACTTCACTTTGTAAACCCATTTACACCCAATGGGAACCTTACCAGGAGGAAGGGGACACATAACCCAAGTGTTGTTAGCCTTAAGAGCATCAAACTCAGCTTGCATTGCCTCTTGCCATCTAGGATCCAAGATGGCTTCAGCATAAGAATCAGGCTCCTTAGAAACAGAAAGGGAAATGGCAAAAACTCTATGACAGTTAGAAAGTTTATCATAAGTCAAAGTGGATGAAATGGGGTAGAGAACACCTGAAGGAGCAGAAGCACTGGAATCAAGAGGTTGAGTAACTGAAGCTGAAGCCAACACATGTGAAGAAGCAAGATTGCAATGATAATCAAGGAGATAGGAGGGTGCTTTGTGAGGTCTAGAAGACTTTCTTTGAGGTTGAGGTAAATGAGGAGAAACAGAAGTGGGAAGCACAGCTAAAGTAGGATCGGAATGAGGTTGCTCTAAGGTAGAAGGAGGAGACACAAGATCTAGAAACTCATCAGGAGGGGTTGCAATGTCCGTGGTAAAAGCAGGAGTGAATTCTACAGAAATAGGAAGAGTGAAAGATTCTGCAGAAACAGATTGGGATGGAAAGACTGAATCAGAGGGTGTTAAAGAAGGAATGGGGTTGGATTTAGAAGTCCAATGTTTAAAAGGAAAACAGGACTCTTTGAAGATAACATCCCTGGAGACAAAACAAGTCCTAGAAGCCAAATCATAAAGCTTGTATCCTTTGGTACCAAAAGGATAACCAAGAAAAATACAAGCCTTGGCCCTGGGATCAAATTTGGACCTATCTCTAGCCAAGGTAGAAGCATAGCAAAGGCATCCAAAAGATCTAAGATGAATATATGAAGGAGGCTTACCTAGCAATTTTTGAAAAGGAGTGAGATCATGCAAAATAGGACTAGGAATTCTATTAATCAGGTAAGTTGCAGTGAGAACACAATCTCCCCAAAACTTCAAAGGAAGATTAGCTTGAAATCTCAAAGCTCTAGCAACAGCAAGAAGATGCTGATGCTTCCTTTCAACCACTGAGTTTTGCTGTGGTGTTTCCACACAACTAAGCTGATGTATGATGCCTTTAGAAGCATAAAAAGAGTTTAAAGCAAACTCAGGTCCATTATCAGATCTAAGCATCTTAATGGGAACCTTAAATTGTGTAAAAATCATATTATAAAAGGTTTGAATTAAGCATGAAGTCTTAGACTTGTGTTTCATTAAATAGACCCAAGTACACTTACTATAATCATCTACCAAAGTAAGGAAATACTTGGAACCATTTAAAGAAGGAGTAGAATAGGGGCCCCAAATGTCAGCATGAATCAGATCAAAACAAGAAGAAGAAGAAGAAATAGATGCAGGAAAAGGCAACCGTTTTTGCTTGGCTAGAGGACAAACAGAACAGTCAAAAGTTTTATTGATATTGCAATTAATGACATCTGGTACAAGAGAATGCAACAAAACTAATCTTTGTGGGGAAGGGTGACCTAACCTACAATGCCATAGGCTAGTGTTGTCAACATCAGATGTACAAGAATTGAAACAAAAGGAAGAAATTTTAGAAAGTTTAGCAAGTACAGTAGACACGGATTCAGGTAATGAAGCTGTAGATTGACTTCTTTGTAATGTGCAGAGCCCACCTTGCTTTTTACCCAACCCAATCATCTTCCAGTGCTGTAAGTCCTGAATAAGACAAAATTGTGAGAGGAAGATGCAACAACAAGAAGAAGATTGAGTCAGTTTACTAATGGAGATTAAATTGAAAGAGAATGTGGGAATGCAAAGCACATTTTCTAACAGCAAAGTGGGAGAAACTTGAACAGTTCCAATATGTGAAACCTTAGCCATGTCACCATTGGGCAATCTAACAGAGATGTGAACTATGGAGGTAATGGAAGTAAAGAATTGGATGGAATGAATCATATGGTCTGTGGCACCACTATCTAAAATCCAGTCACTGGAACTAATGTGAGTTGTGACTATACTAGAAGAAAAAACAGAATATTCTAAAGAAGGAGCTGACCAAATACCTGAAACCTCATGTCCCTGAAGAGCAAAGGAAGATTGAGTAGGCTGAGTGATGATGTTGGCAACTTGGTGTGTGACAGAATCTCCTCCTGGTGTTGCTTGTGTACCAAAGTGACTGTGAGAATTCAGCAAACCAAGTAATTGTTGATACTCGAATCGGGTTAAGTTGACACTTTCATCAAGAGAAGCATCAGCTGTTACAACATTATTGGCAAAGGAAGTTGCTTGTGGAGCCTTGTTTTTGAACTTGTAACCAGGTGGGTATCCGTGAAGCTTGTAGCACTTGTCAACAACATGGCCTAAAACACCACAATGAGTGCATTGTGGTCTACCATACTTAGCTTTGTTGAATGACCTGCCAGAACCATTAGTCTTGACTGCTAGAGCAGAAGACTCAATAGTATTCTTCTTGCCAACCTTTCTTTGTTTCTCATCTTGAATCAAGAGAGAAAACACCTTGCCCATGGGAGGAATGGGATCCATCAGTAGAATCTGCCCTCTAACTGTGGTATAAGTTTCATTAAGCCCCATCAAAAAAGACATAACACATTCTTCAGCCTGATGACCACAGGAGCAAGCCCTATAATCTGAAAGTTCTTGCCACAATGACTTAAACTTGGTGTAATAGCTACTGATGCTCAAATCTTCTTGTGCTATGGAGCAAATTTCTTGTCTCAACTCAAAGATGCGCGGTCCATTGCCTTGAGAGAATCTGTGTTGCAAGTCCAACCAGACTTCCCTAGCTGTTTTAAAATAAACCACACTTGGTTGAAGATCCTTAGACACAGAATTGAATAGCCAGGCTAGAATAGTGCTGTTGCATTTGCACCAAGCAGTGTAAAGAGGATGGTCCACAGATTGAGGCTTCAACAAAGAACCATCGATGAAACCTATTTTGGATTTGGCATCCAAAGCTATGAGAACAGCCCTACTTCAGGTGCTGTAGTTCTCCTCAGTGAGATGTTGTACAACCAATGATACACCAGGATTGTCACTGTTTGACAAGAAATATGGGCTGGAAGAGTTCTCCCATGGCTGAATGGTTGGAACTGTGGTTCTTGGAGGGCTATCACTCATTTCTTCAGATCAAAGATCAAGAATTGATGAACTAAAAACAAGGCCAGGAACAAATACACCACAGCTAATAACGATGAATTCTAAATCAGAATTCAACAAGAACAACAACGAAGTCCTCAAAAAAAAAACACAGAATTCAATAAGAACAGTAACGAAAGATTCAAGATTCTCAGAATGAGAATTGAACCAAGAATTGTATGTAAATCTTTGAAGAATTGAAGATTTAGACAATGAATTCAATCACAGAAACCTTAAGTCTCTATTATAAGAATCGAGAATTGAATTTTCAATGATCAAATCAAGATCCAAGTGAAATTCAATTATTGAAACCCTAATTTCTGATTTTAATTTGCTAAGAATTGCAAAGAAAATCAAAACATAGGGGAAAGAAAAATGTGCGCAAATCAAGAGAAAAAATACAAAGAAATAGAAAAATGTGCGCAAATCAAGAGAAAAATACAAAGAAATTTCTACTCGATCTGAGAAAATGCACAAAGAAGAGAAAGAATTGAACGAGGAATTGAACTAGCAAATACAGAGTGTACCAAGAATGAAGACTCTGATCTAGTTCGGCTCTGATACCATGTTGAAATTAAGAATCCAAGCTCAAGAAGGATTAGCAATGGAGGAAAGCATGCAAAGACGTGAAGGAAAGCATGCAGAGAGAAAATGAATCTTCTAGAGCTTTTGTGTGAATAAAATCATCTATTAAAATAACTGACTCTGTTCCTTTTATATAGCAGAACAGAGGACCAAGTCAAGCTATACAATCAGCCAATACCAAAATGACAAGTGGCCTAACTAACTAAATATAAAGCTACTAAACTAATATCTACAAAATAATATCTACAAGATATTCTATGTGACAAATATCTATAAGACCAGATATTTACAGTATATTCAACAATGTCATGCTAGTCTAAACTATCTAGTTGTACGTTGTAGCATGGGCAATAGTCATTTTAATAGATCCAGATATTTGGTTGCCTCCTAAATACAATACATTAAGTTGTGTTGACAAGTTGCCAATAGAATTGGGCAAAACACCTTCGAATATGTTTGCATCAATTCCTAGCTCTTCCATTTTTTTTATAGTTTCTTAAAGTTGTTAAGAAGTCCAAATCCCTTCCTAAGTTATTACTAGTTAGATGTAGGAGTTCAAGATCTAGTAGATATCCCAAATTAATTGGAATTCCAATAGAATTGGGCAAAACACCTTTGAATTTGTTTGCATCAATTCCTAGCTCCTCCATTTTTTTACAGTTTCTTAAAGTCGTTAAGAAGTCCAAATCCCTTCCTAAGTTATTACTAGCTAGACGTAAGAGTTCAAGATCTAATAGATATCTCAAATTAGTTGGAACTGATCCCACAAAGCTATTATTGCCTAGATCAAGTTTTTAGAGCTGAGATGCATTGCATAAAGAACTAGGGATTGAACCAAAGAATTTTTTATTACCAAGTTCGAATAATTTGAGATTAGGGTGAGTGATTCCCATGTTTTCTGGAAGAGTTCCAGTAAGTTGGTTTTGTGTAAATGAGAAGACACTAATAGATGATATATTGTAGAGAGAGGAAGGGCAAAACATTAAGTTGTGTTGACAAGTTGCCAATAGAATTGGGCAAAACACCTTCGAATTTGTTTGCATCAATTCCTATCTCTTCCATTTTTTTATAGTTTCTTAAAGTTGTTAAGAAGTCCAAATCCCTTCCTAAGTTATTACTAGTTAGATGTAGGAGTTCAAGATCTAGTAGATATCCCAAATTAGTTGGAATTCCAATAGAATTGGGCAAAACACCTTCGAATTTGTTTGCATCAATTCCTAGCTCCTCCATTTTTTTACAGTTTCTTAAAGTCGTTAAGAAGTCCAAATCCCTTCCTAAGTTATTACTAGCTAGACGTAAGAGTTCAAGATCTAATAGATATCTCAAATTAGTTGGAACTGATCCCACAAAGCTATTATTGCCTAGATCAAGTTTTTAGAGCTGAGATGCATTGCATAAAGAAGTAGGGATTGAACCAAAGAATTTTTTATTACCAAGTTCGAATAATTTGAGATTAAGGAGAGTGATTCCCATGTTTTCTGGAAGAGTTCCAGTAAGTTGGTTTTGTGTAAATGAGAAGACACTAATAGATGATATATTGTAGAGAGAGGAAGGGATCATACCGTTCAAGTTATTGTCTCCAACCCCGAAAAATGATAAAGTTTTCAAATGGCCTATGCTTTTTGGAATATTTCCCTCTAAATTATTATAGGCTATTGAAAAATGTATGAGCAACGAAAGATTTCCCCAGAAAGGTGGGATTCCTCCAGTCAATGTGTTTGCTTGAACTAGAAGAGAAAATAGCTTAGTCATAGAGCCAAGCTCCGTGGGGATTTTCCCAATAAGTTTGTTCCATGCTAAAACCATTACCTTGAGTTTGGTGCAATTGACCAAACTGGCAGGAATTTCTCCTCCCAACGTGCTATTTGAAAGATTGATATGTAGCAGTCAAAACAATTGACCAACTTTTTTTGGAATTTCACCATAAAAGCTGTTGTTTCGTATGTTGATGGCCCTAAGAAATGTGAGGTTTTCAATGTAAGGTGTAATGATTCCACGCAATTTATGGCCTTTTAGTTTCAAGGCTGGGACTCTTTGATGGTGGCGGCCACATGTACTCCCATACCAGTTGCAAAATTGAATAGAATTATTCCATAAGTTCAAGACTCCATTTGGGTCGTTAGCAATGGATTCTTTGAGTTTGAACAAAGCCAAACGACCAATCTCGTTTGCTGGAGTGGCAAAAGAAGTGGCAGGATGCAAGCATAGTTGGGTTATAGTAAAGGGTAGAATCATATGAAGGTATGTAGAGCATAATGTAGGAAAACTGGGGTTGTAAAGCTTCATTGTTCTGGACAAGCAAGAAATTGTTGAAATTTTAGTGCGAGGCAGAGCTAGATTCACAAGTTTGTGTTATATAGTGGTTGAATTGTACACTTTAATTTAAAATGATGACATATTCAAACATTTTCCTGCCATGGTTAATAGTCAAGGAAGTAAAAGTTTGGCTGCTCTACACTCTTGTAGTGCATTAATGCTATTTGTCAAATGCTTCCAAAAATGCAAAAATACGTGGCATCTTCAATTGGTAAATTTTTCAAGGATTTAGTATTAATAAATTGATAATGTGCTCTTGAGAAAGTGAAAGCAGAATAATTAATCATAATGGAAATTAAGAAAACAAGCCTCAGTTGGAGCATCCACTACCGTAAAAAAAAAAAAAAATCCCGGAGCCAACACTACTGTCTGATTTGTGATTTGTCTGTTTTTCTATCTTTTTTTAAAGGTTACATTGATAGTGTCTAGGCCATTAACTCACTCTTCCATGAGAAAAAAGTATTCAATCACTCTGCTCTTCTTACCTTCCTTTCTTTCGTTTTGTTATTATTCACTTATATTAACATTTAACTTTGGTACATATTGCTGTGTTTTTAGAGAAATCTTCTAGGAATAGAGTAACCGAACTTGATGTACTTGGTATATATTACTGATGATTGCAAAGCATTATGTTGAATGAAAAGGGAAATATAACTTGCTATAGACCCTGTGTAATTTTAGTGAACATCTTTCTTGTAAACAATTCCAACATAATAAAAAAGATCATCCATGTGTAATTTTAGTCATATAACTTTCTTAATGAGTCATATAACTTATTTAAACTTAAATAATACACATAGATACTTATATAATTTGTTAAGTAATAAGTTGAAAAATATAATTTCAAACATACGTTTATAGCTAAAATTTATCTCTTTAAAAGGTGTTTATTTTTGTGTTTGTGGCCATCCAACCTTTGTCATCTACAAGTGTACCTAACTTACTTTGTGAGGCCCAAGTTTGGGTTCATGAACAAGCCCAAATAGACCTATTCTTTTTCCTCTAAACCACACACATTCAATTACTCATTAAAAGATACATGGGCTTGGGCCATGTATGAAATAAAATGCTTTAAAATAGAGATATTAGGCCCAAAAAGAATTTGGGCTTTACTTTATATGAGGTTGTAGGATATTCGGAAAATGGCCATCAACAATGTTAACATTTTATCTAATCTAACCTAATACACCAATTTTTAAAGTCGAGAGAAACTTTGTAAAGAGAGCATGTGAGCTGCATAGCGTGTGGACAACAATATATACCAAAGAGTACATTATTGTTTTCTTAAATTGCATTTATTATCATTGTAATTTCATTGGATTTAACTAAAAATGTAATGGATTGGAGATATTTGCTCATTTACCAAATATAGAAGAAAAAATTGGTTGGTTTAAAATATAATGGGGGAAATTATGAATTACCTGATGAAATAAAATAAAATAAAATAAAAAGCTTCTTTCCCCCTTTAAGCTTAATTTATTTTATTGTTGTTGTTGTTATTCAACATACAATTCCTCAATTTTAGCTTGTAAAGGTACTGCTACTGTATCTAATGAAATTTCTTGGAAGATTATGTTTAATTCTTTTTAAAAAAAAATTATTATGTTTAGTAAGATGGCCAAGGCCTTTAACAGCATTCTTGATTTCCCTTTTAACCAAATCCTAATCACTAATACGCCTCCTATAATAAACCATAGCCCCATTTATGATGCTGTAGTAATTGTGTCCTATGTTCTTGTGGTATTAGAGGGTTCAATATCAGGGATGCAAGGGAAATATTTGTTGATTGCTGAATAGGCTATCTTTAAGTTAAATTTAATAACGTGCACAATTCTCCTCATGATTGTAATTTTCAATTTCATTAACAAGTCATTATCTAAGGTTCCTAACACAAATGCACTTACGAGAATAAATATAATGGCTAATCTTGTAGGTGCTCTATAATAATTTTAACTACCAGACACCTTTTGGGTAGTTTCTTTTAAGAGATCAATGTCCAAACTATTCGGACTTTAAAAAAAAAAAGGAATAGCTCCTTTAGAAGTTATCAAATTTTGCTTTTCTTTTTCTCCCTTTCCTCCATTTCTTAGGGCATTCAGATGTTATAAATGAAAGTTCAAGGAATACTAAAATATATTTCATTGGGGTAGGGGTAAAGCTGCGATGTTTAATGTTTTTTGTTAAAACAACACTATAAATAGTAAACTGGATATGCAATGAATGCTGAGATCAAAATGACCTCTAATGTAGACACCCTGCTGCTCCAAGTGCTTTCAAATTTTGACCAAACTAACAAGAAGAAGAAAAAGCTGAAAAGAGCTCTGGCCTCTGGCCACATTTTTTTCTTCATTGGGATTGGTGGCACGTTGGTGCAATAATTTGCTTTTGATTTGACAGCAATTAAAATGATAGGGAGGCTTTTGGAACTTTAAGCAACATGCAACAATAGGGGATTGATTGCTCTGTTTTAAACTTTAGTGGGACAATGCAACTCAGTTGATATGGTAAATATTTGTAATTAGCCTTTCATTTTACTATGAGAAATTGAAGTGAATTAATTTTTTAAGTTTGTTACTTTTCAGTCTCATCTTTTTTCCCACTTCTTTCCAGCAAAATACAATATCTCTGATTACTTTTCTTTCTTCTTATGCACTTTATTACAAACCACTCAGGATGTAATTGAGGCAAGGATCATGGTTCAAGCCATTGAAGGATGTGGAAGGAAAACTTGCAGGTATTGTAAGTAATCCATCGTGCATACCGAGTGACAATATCTCTGCGCTTCAAGCTGAGGTTGGTAGACATGAACCAAGACTTGCATTAGATGGTGGTCTTAATGGCATGGATGATCTTCTCCATCTTTGCAATGGGGCTGCTTTGGTGTTAAAACCTGCTGGATTTTTCATTTTTGAGGTATGGATCTTTTAAAACCTGAATGATCATACTACCAAATATATGTAATTTTTCAACATTTTCTCAATAACAATGTTATAGAAATATTTGAAATTGCAATATCTGCAAAGTTGCTTTATCCTCTATGCGTTAAAATAAAATAATTTACAATGGATTTTACTTTGAGGTTAGATTTGTAAATTACAAGAGGTCGAGCCTTGGTGCGATGGCAAGTGCGTTCCACCAAAAGCAACAGGTTGCAAGTTCGAGTTTGGGAATCAGCTCCTCCTAACAAATTTGGGATAAGGCTTCCTGCCATTACCTATCCTAGACCCTACAAAAGTGGGAGCTATGTGCATTGAGTACGACCTTTTTTTGGGTTTGTAAATTATAAATGTTAAATTCTAGTGCTTGGATTAGCATAAGAAGGGATTTCAACAATCCCCAAGGAACCTGAACACGTCAATTCGTAGTATCAAAGTCCCAAGTATGGACTCCATCATCAACGGTTGTTGTAGAAATTGTACTTGTGAGAAAATGGGTGCTTCTACCGATGGATTGTACATGCATTAGTGTGGGTATAGGAATGAGATGGGAGCCTGATGCATCTATTGTTGAATGCATACCAACAGATAAGTTCAACAAAGAAATGAGACACTTGGGTGAGTTAGGAATGGTCAAATATGATCCATAAGCACGTGAAGATTTTGGAATGGGAAGCCTTCTCCCAACCTTGGTTGTAGAGACTAAATTCCTCTGATGCATCTCAAGAATTAGCAAACCTGATTGTAGGCCGTCATTCTAGGTGGTCGCCAAAGATCATAATACAAAAAAGGACTTGGGTAAGGTACTAACTTGGCTCTTTGCAAACGATTCTGTCAATGTCCATATGACTTGTTGGTGAAAAGGACAAGAACTTGAGATGTTGGTATAGGGATAATGAGATGTTTAATGGGTCTGGAATCTGGATGGTTGGATGTTCTATTAGGATTCTTATATTGCAAATGTTGTTCTAAAAAAATTATAAACAATAGTGTTATTTTAGTGAATTTAATATCTAGTTTGGATGAGTTCTTCTATTCTGGAACCTGACACCTTTGCCTTGAACCCACCCCCAAACTTAATTAGGTTGCGTCCTTATAGACCATGTTGGAGTCCTTAATTGGGTCCAAATGGTTTAGAAACCATGTTTTTCTTGGCTATTTCTACCTGTGCACATACCTCAACCTGTGTCCCTGTTGCATGGCTTCTAGTGGTTTCATTTATGAGGAAGTCTCAATGTTTTTCTTTTCCCTGTTGCGTGGCTTCTAGTGGTTTCATATACAAGGAAGTCTCAGTGTTTTTCTTTTGCTTTTCCTTTTCAATATCTAGGGGACACAAATTGTTTAATTTTACATTCTCCTGTGTTATGCCATATGGTTTATGATAAAGTATTTCGTACTCCTTTACACTACCTATGTTTTTGAACTCATTAAGCATAAGTTATTTTTTGTCCCTACTTTGGATTTCTTTTTTTGTTAACTAATGTCAATTTAGTGAAAACAGAAAGTGTATGCAGGAAGTATACAATAAAAAAAAAAAAAAATGAAAAACACCAATGAAAAGTAGAAACAAAGAGGAGAGAAAGATACAAGCGTAGAAATTATTGGCAAATAAGAGAAGAATCCAAGAACTCCGTCAAAGAATACACCTAGAAAGTATTGGATTTCAAGCTTCATTCATAAAGGGTCTTCAAAAAATGAACTTGAAATTAGGCAAAGTTAACTCCTTTCCCTTAAATGTAGATTAATTCTTCTCGATCCAAATGCACAACATAAGACAATCAGGAATGGAACCCTACACTTCCTTGAATCTAAGGAATCCCTAGGCTCCTTTCCAAGGCTCAAACATAGCCATAACATAACTTGGCATGACCCAAGTGATCCAAACTAGGCAAAATAGACAAAAAAGCCCACAGGTCACAAGCAATAGGACAACGTAACAGGAGATGACTCGCTGACTTACCATCAGATTTGCACAGGCAGCAGCAGTCTGCCATGATAAAAGCCCTCTTTCGAAGATTATCCGTCACCTATATATTCCCAAGAGCCATCACCCTGTTAGGTTCTAAGGTATTAGGATTTTATGTATTTAGAACTCTAATTTGTAATGTTGGCAAACCATGATCAAAACAATGTATTTAGTCTTGTTTAAGTTTGCTCAAAGTTGATTAAATATTGTAAAGTTGGAATCGAGTGACTACAGAAGCATTGGGGCTTCTCGGCCTGGCTCGATCGATCGAAGGTTAGACTCGATCGATCGAAAGTCAGCCCAGATGCGTTTTTCTGCAGAATTCCAACTCAGCCCTAACTCTTTAAACGTTTAGGGTTTTATGTTTTTGCCCTAGGTATATAAGGCAAACCCTAGCTACGTTTTTCAGAGTTGCACAAGTTGTATTGTTGCTCATACATTGCGATTTTGTGTAAATCTCTTGTGAGATCTAGAGGAGCTTTCCTTTACACAAAGCTTAGGGTTTTCAAGATTGAGATCACATCAACATCTTGATGATCAACTTGGTTGCTGCCTTTGAAGCTTAAAGATAAACAAGTGAGGAGCTTGTAGCTGATTGAAGGGATTCAAAGAAAGAAGTAGTCCGTGGACTCGGAGCCTGCGCGTGGTCGTGTCAGGAAGTTACTACTGGTGTGTAGCATTAGGAAGTCAAGCGGGGAGCTTGTAAGTCCTTTTGTAAGAACTTCAATTCTTTCTTAGTGGATTCCGTTTTGCCTTGAGGATCGGTGGGTAAAATCCTCCCCAAGTTTTTCCGGTGTGGTTTCCTGGGTGATCATATCATGTGTTATTTATTTTCCGCTGCTTTTTATGTTTTATATGCTTGATATGATTTTGTGATTGTTTTAACCTAGAATTGCATAATTTGACTAAGTAACAACTTGGCTAATTAATCTAGGCTACGCAATCTGGTTATAGCTTAAGGGGTCTAAACCGTTCAAGTGGTATCAGAGCGGGTAGCTCTTCTTGTTTGAGATCTTTATCTCAGAGCTGA
The DNA here is from genome assembly GCA_023736055.1 of Quercus glauca. NCBI lineage: Eukaryota > Viridiplantae > Streptophyta > Magnoliopsida > Fagales > Fagaceae > Quercus > Quercus glauca. The sequence goes on from CM043318.1 coordinate 7,585,957, forward strand.
TCCTTGACCCCAGTTGTCATGGAGCATAGACACTCTCTGTTTGTTCCTCCTCACTTTGATGGGAACAATTATGCTTACTGGAAAGTAAGGATGAAAGCATTCCTGAAATCCATAGATGAGAGGGTATGGAATTCCGTTGAATACGGATGGGAAAAGCCCACTACTCCTGTTAGTGAGTGGCAAACTTCTGAGAAAGAAGCAGCAGGCTTCAATAGCAAAGCTATGAATGCCATCTTCAATGCTGTTTCAATGGAGGAATTTAAGAAGATCTCTAATGTTGAGGTTGCTCATACTGCTTGGAAAATCCTCCAAACTGTGCATGAAGGCACAAAGGCTGTTAAAATTAACAAACTGCAGCAATTAACTTCTAGGTTTGAAAACATTAGAATGTCTGATGATGAAACCTTTGATGAGTTTTATGCAAAACTAAATGATATTGTTAATTCTGCTTATAATTTGGGTGAAGTTTATGATCAATCTAAAGTTGTTAGGAAGATTCTTAGATCATTGACTGAAGACTTTAGACCCAAAATAACAGCCATTACTGAAAGTAAGGATGTTGACTCCATCCCTGTGGATGAGCTTGTAGGATCTCTTCAGTCCTATGAGTCTGACTTACCCAAGACTGTCAAATCCAAATCAATGGCGCTGAAGTCTGTTGATGATGTTGAAGGTGGTGGATTTGATGATGAGCTCTCTCCCACGGAGATAGCTTACCTTGCCAAGAACTTTAGAAATTTTCTCAGAAACACTAATAGAAAGGCAAGGAACACCAACACTGCTCAACCTAGAAACTTTAGGAAGAATGATCCCACTAAGGTTAACAATTTTGAAAAACCTAGAGAACAAGTAGGTCAATCTTCTAATAACTCTTTGGGTCCTCAGTGTTATGGTTGTCAGGGGTATGGTCATGTCAAATCTGAATGTCCTACTTTCTTGAGAAATAAGGGTAAAGCTATGGCTGTAACCCTTAGTGATAATGAGGTTTCTGATGATGAGTTCGGTTGTGACGAGGATGGAAACTTCATTGCTTTCACTGCTACTGGTACAGTAGATGAAAGCATATCTGCTGAGGAGAACCCTGCTGATGGGGAACTCTCTGAAGACGCAGATCTTCAAGAGGCTTATAACAAACTTTGCAAAATTGCTGCAAAGGATGCTATGAAAGCTGATTTAGGCCTAAAGAAAATTGATGCTCTTGAGCTTGAGAAGAAAAATTTGCTTGTGAAATTGTTTGATGCTAATGATCTTTTGAATAATGTTAAATCTGAAAACATGCTGTTGCTTGATAAAGTTAGAACTTTGGAACATGATTTATCTGTTGCTAGATCTGCTAGTTCTAAACTTGATCACATGTTAAATGTTCAAAAGTATCCTTCTGATAAAGCTGGGTTAGGGTATGTTGAAAGCATCTTTGATTCTGGACCCCATTCCACTGTCTTTGTTCCTTCTTCTTCTTCTTCTGAACCTCTTGTGAGTAAGGTTGTGAGTGAAACTATAAAATCCCCTGTGAGTGAGGTTGTTAAACCTGTAGAAGTTTCACCACCCAAGAAGATTAGGGTAGACTTAAGAGAATCCAAACCTAAGGAGCCTACCAAACCGAAGGACAAGATGCATGGTAAACCTGCTTGGGTTTGTCATTATTGTGGTAAGTCTGGACATATTCGTCCTAACTGTTACAAGTTTCAAGCTGATAAGAGAGCAAAAAGACCAAAAGTGCCTGTGCCTCAAGCACAAGATCCTATGGCACTAATTGGTGAATTGGTAAAGGCGTTAAACCTTTATTCCAATTCTGGAGTTGGGAATCACTCTAATGTGAATAAGAACTCCAATGCTCGGGGTGCATCTAAAAAGTTTTGGATGCAAAAGACTCGATCTAATTGAGTCTTTCTGACATGGTCCTTGTACTTCATTGCTCTATTCTTTTGTGACCATTGTTATTTTGTTTTTGTGTTTTCTTTTGTTCTAGGACTTGCATTGCATTACATACATGCATTTCATTCTAGGATTTGTTTGTTTTCTCTTTTAATATAAAAAAAAAAAAAGAAAAAAAAAAAAGAAAAAAAAAAGAGAGAAAGCAAAATCTGTGTTGAACACTATTTTTCTTGATTTTTTTTTTTTTTTTAAAAAGGTTGGTCACTCTTTTTACACATGTCATGTCTTGTGTACCTTGTTTAACTTTGATGAGCTTACTTAATTGCACTTAACTAGTTGAAATTTTGTAGTGCATGTTGTGTGGGAAAGATGTGTGTGGTTCTTAATCACTTTGCCTTAATCATGAAGTCACATGTTGTTGACTGACGGACTTGATCCTTTTGAGAAAGGCATAAATAACCATCTCACCACTGTTCACTAGCCAATCATGAACACCTTAGTGCATATCATAAGATCTAGTGCTCGAGAAAGTGTAGCACATGCACAAAAAGAACATAAGGTGTAGCCTCAAATTAAATTAAAACTGGTGTGTACTATTAGGCTTGATGCCAATTCACTTAATTCAAACCGGTGTGTACTATTAGGCTGAATGCCATTCCACATAAATAAGAGGCAAAAATGAAAGAAACTTACATGATTGCAAGCTTTTGTTCTAGGAGATGTGAGAGTTATAGGATGTAACTCTTTAGGTGATAGTCTCTTTTAATTCTATGTGATGAATTGTGTAGACTTTGTGCTTGATTGCCATTCACATATCACCTCACATGTATCTCAAAGTCTTTGCTAGTTTCACACACTACACAAGTTACTCTTTGTTAAACACTGTACATGCTAGTGTGTGTGTTCTTGGTCTGACCAACCAAGTTTGAAAATATCTTGAGATTTGTGCACAACATATTTGTTGCTTGAGAAAATTAATTTGGAAGACAATTGAAACTTGTGTTTGAGAGAATTGGGTTTAAAATTTTGGGTTTTTGAAAATGCATTCCATCTCATACTCATGCATTTTGTATTCATTGTTCAAATGCTTTGAGTTGTTTCAAAAACTGGGTTTGCGATTTTTTTCAAAACTGTGATTTTTCCCCAAAATTCAGTGTTTTTTTGCCCATTTCGATCGATCCAGAGTGTTTTTCGATCGATCGAAAAAGTGCCTCAGAAAGTGCTAAAACGTCTATCACTTTCGATCGATCGAATGTATTTTTCGATCGATCGAACATCGTGAATATGCTTTTTAATAAAGGGAAATCTGACTTTTTCAAAGTTCAAATCTTTTTCAAAACTTTTCCTTTTCTCTCTCCGACGAGGCAAGACCAATTCTTCAAAGTTTTTGTCGTTTTCTTCCGAACTTTTTTGCATAATCTCTCTCTCCTCAAGCCGGTATGTCCTTTTTACCCTTCTTTTTCAATTAATTTTCATGATTTCATGCATTTTTCATGCATTTTAGAGGGTGATTTTCGGACTTTTCTTTTTGGAATTTTTTGATGATTCGGACCTAATCATGTGAAATTGATCAATGGGTTTTGTTGGGGACACTCTATAAACATGTTCTTGAATGATTAATTTGATCAATTTTGAGTTTTGTGGAAAATTTGAATTTCTAGGGTTTATACTAGGTCCGAATTGGGGCTTTCTGTGCAATTGGGTTTAATTGTTGAAATTGGCTTGTGTAATTGATGCAATTGGTTATTATGAACTATTTCCAATGGTATGTAATAATTAATTCATCAATTTGTTGCAAAAATTTTCAAGTGGTTCTTAAATTTTTAAGGTTTTTGTTAAGAAACTCTATGTTCAAGCCAATGTTGTGAAAATTGAACTTAATTTAATCCTAATCACTGCATTAGTTCATGCATCATACCATCATTAATGATTCATGCATCATATAGATTTTCATTCTATATTTTTTTTTGTGCTAACTTGCAGTCTGCCCATGGTTTTATTTTCTGTTCTTTTTGGTTTTCTCTTGTGTCTCTGTCCTTTTCCTTAGCACCATGCCTAGGAAGACTAGAGCACGTAGGACTCTTCCCACTCCTACTCCTTCCCCTCCGTCCTTTGATAGTGAGCGGTTCCCCACTGAGAAAAACCAAGAGATCTTTGAGACTTTAAACCTTAATAGAAAGGTTTGGGCTGAGCGTTCTGTTCGTTTAGATGAGGTAGATCCTGCCATTAGGGCAAATTTTGAGCGTCGGGGTTGGTTACCTTTGTTGACCGTGTCTGACCCTCCACCTCCGGCTACCTTGATTAGAGAGTTCTACTCGAACCTCTCTGTCCGCATCTATGATTCCAACACTCTAGTTAGGAGTTGGATACGAGGTGTAGAGTACTCCATTACTCCTCAGGTAGTGGCTGATGCTCTAGAGGTACCGTTGGTTAGGGATCCTGTTTACCCCTATGATGAGTCACCTGAGCTGAGTGATGTCATGTCTTACATCACTGGATCTTTTATCCAGTGGGATTCTGATCCTCGGATCACCACCGCTGAGCTTCCTGAGACTACCTATCTATTCTTTAGGATAGCCTGTCACTCACTCTGGCCTATTTCTCATCTGCACACCATTCCTCTTGAGAGGTATGTTTTTCTATACGCTCTTGTCACAGATGCTCCTATTAGTTTTCCCCATCTTTTTCTTCGTTCTTTGAACGAAGTTTATAGGAGTTCATCTACTGCCCATGCCCTTGTCCATCCTATTTTCATTCATAGGATTTTACTTTATCTAGGTTTAGAGGACTTCCTTGCTTCTGAGCCTGTTCATGTTATTGGTCCTATAGGTGCGTCTTTTCTTAGACAGAGGGCCGCTCATCTTCGAGCTGGTTCTAAACACCCTAGGTCTGATCCCTCGAGTAGCGCTCCTCCTTCTTCTTCTACAGGTCCTGCTGGTGAGGCTGTTCCAGATTCTGTAGGTGCTGCTGCTGTTCCTCCACCTTCTACGGCTGACTGCGATGTTCGTCGTACTCTGGAGACTGTCATGACCGTTCAGGCGGCTCATGGTCAGCTTTTGGTGGATCTGTTCGACGAGATTCGTGCTCTGCGAGCGGATTTGGCGCATCTTCGTTCTTCCTCACCACCTCCTTTTGATGATGGCCTATGATGCCCTTTGGCATTCCGTTACAAAAAGGGGGAGTAGAGTTTTTGACTTGTAGAGGTGTTTTTGGTGTTTTTGTTGTTAGGGGGAGATTTTTATGTTAGGGGGAGATATTTTTTGTAGCATGGGATATTTTTGTGGAGTTTATTTAGATTGTATCTAGGTGCTTCACTTTGTATATCATTTTTGGGATGTTCATGTTAGGGGGAGTAACATTGATTGATATATTGATATACATGTTTCTTTTGATTCTTGTTGTCTTTATGATTCACTGCTTATTGATTTATATGTATGAGTTGCTTCATTGATATATTTCTTTATTTTGTGTTGTGTGAATCTTACAAGAATATTATACCTGTTTATATACTATTTGCTGCCACACATGCGTTTATGTGTTTGTTGAGTATTTCAGGAATATACAGGTTGATTCGACCAAGCTGCTGTCTACACTTGCAACCGATGGATAATAGTTAGGTTGAACTTTTGTTTTATGAGCATTATTATGTAAAGGGCTATTTACTTGTAAACTTTGAGCTTTTATTGTGTGTTTTGTCACGGATTGCCAAAGGGGGAGTTTGTTAGGTTCTAAGGTCTTAGGATTTTATGTATTTAGAACTCTAATTTGTAATGTTGGCAAACCATGATCAAAACAATGTATTTAGTCTTGTTTAAGTTTGCTCAAAGTTGATTAAATATTGTAAAGTTGGAATCGAGTGACTGCAGAAGCATAGGGGCTTCTCGGCCTGGCTCGATCGATCGAAGGTTAGACTCGATCGATCGAAAGTCGGCCCAGATGCGTTTTTCTGCAGAATTCCAACTCAGCCCTAACTCTTTAAACGTTTAGGGTTTTATGTTTTTGCCCTAGGTATATAAGGCAAACCTTAGCTACGTTTTTCAGAGTTGCACAAGTTGTATTGTTGCTCATACATTGCGGTTTTGTGTAAATCTCTTGTGTGATCTAGAGGAGCTTTCCTTTACACAAAGCTTAGGGTTTTCAAGATTGAGATCACATCAACATCTTGATGATCAACTTGGTTGCTGCCTTTGAAGCTTAAAGATAAACAAGTGAGGAGCTTGTAGCTGATTGAAGGGATTCAAAGAAAGAAGTAGTCCGTGGACTCGGAGCCTGCGCGTGGTCGTGTCAGGAAGTTACTACTGGTGTGTAGCATTAGGAAGTCAAGCGGGGAGCTTGTAAGTCCTTTTGTAAGAACTTCAATTCTTTCTTAGTGGATTCCGTTTTGCCTTGAGGATCGGTGGGTAAAATCCTCTCCAGGTTTTTCCGGTGTGGTTTCCTGGGTGATCATATCATGTGTTATTTATTTTCCGCTGCTTTTTATGTTTTATATGCTTGATATGATTTTGTGATTGTTTTAACCTAGAATTGCATAATTTGACTAAGTAACAACTTGGCTAATTAATCTAGGCTACGCAATCTGGTTATAGCTTAAGGGGTCTAAACCGTTCACACCCAAACAAAGAATGCAACACTAGGTAGGGTTAGCGTTTTCCGTATGCATTTCCAAGGAAATTGGATAGGATTTACAGCCCTTAACCTGTAATCCAGTCTTAGGTGAGGGAAGTGGAACCCATCTATTAGGACCTGTAGGGGTTACCTTTGCTGCATACAGATCATCCAAAAGATTGGGCCACAGAATCTAACTCTCAGTCTTGTGCTTCTAAGACGAAGATAGGTTTCCAATGCACCTGACCATTGACACATTCAAAATAGTCTGAATTCTGAAACCAATTCCTCTTTGTCTTCATCAAACCTGAACAACTCAAGGTATCTATCCTGGAAAGTCCCATTGCTATCCCATGATACTTCCAAAACAAAACTTAGGAACCAACCCCCACCTCAAAATGAGTATATGAAGCAAACTTCTCCTAACCCTTACTGATATTTTTCCATGGGCCTACCCCATAAAGACCTTTTACCATTCCAGAGTACCTCTGGCATCAAGTAGTACTGTACAATGACGACTTCTGTTTCAACCCATACCTACACAGCCATTTCCCAAGCAAAGCTTGGTTAAAAATCAGCAGCTTTCAAATGTCCGCTACACCTTGGATTGGATTGCACATAGTAGACCAATAAACCAAATGGAATTTATGCTCCCTATGAAGCCTACCCCATAGGAAGAAGTTTGTATTTTTTTCCAGCTTGTTGGCTACACTAACAGGAATGGGGAAGAAGAACAAGGAATAGGAATAGGTCAGGAGACTTGAAAGCGTACTCTTGTTTAAAGTTAGGCTAATAGGCTTCCTCTAGATTAATTCCTTTCATTTCGTTTACACTTGGTTTCACTCTTTCCTACAATGGGTGGAATATGAAATGATAGTAGAATGTATTAACTTTATATACGCTTATTATTCTCATATTATCATTTAGTACTTACAAATACATATTGAATAGATAAAAAAATGTCTTATAGACATTACTTATAAAAATAATAATAATAAATGTCTTATAGCGTCATACGTGGAATAAACATCTACTCGGTACAGTTTTGGCAACAATGATTAACAGGGAATTCTTAAATTAAATTCTATGTGTAAAAAAACAGGGCATACCATGGATGCTCATAAGAAAGTCCTAGCTTCTAACATGAAAAAATGGTGTACCTAGTGCACAAGACTCATTTTGTGGTCTAGGAGAGATAGTTGGTAGGTAACCTTATCCCCAATTTCAGAGAGGTTAATTCCTGGACTCAAACTCTTTTTTTTTTTTTTGATAAGTAATTCCTAGACTCAAACTCATGATACATCGCTTGGTGTAGATGGCAATTACCATTGCACCAAGGTTTGACATCTCTTACTTCTAATCATGAAATGAGCTATAAGTCACACCGTGTTTAATCAAAGAACCAACTGTTTTGCTATGATAATTCTTTCAAATTAGACGAGTAAATGAAAAAGAAAAAACTCTGATACGAAGTTAATTTGTTTTTTTTTTTTTTTTTTGTTGGTCTTGTTCTCTTCCTTTGAGTCACCAAACTTGACGTGTGTTTTATCATAGATTTCCATATACTGCACATAATTCACACCGTTGCCTTTTCCTATGAATTATGCAGGCATAGAAGTAATAAAGAATTTGAAGTATAGATTGTCATGAGGAAAGAATACAGTTCCTCCATTTCAACTCCCCCTCCCCCCCAACCCCAAAACATTGTACAAGCGGAAATGTTTTCTCATTGTCAATATGAACTCTTAAATATTTAGTTGGAGATGATTAACACTGTAATGAACATTTTACAATGTTACTCATTTTTGCATGTATGTGTGTGTGTATATATATATATGTAACTCATACCTATAATATGGTTGTGACTAAACCCTCCACCCTTATTTATGAGGAAAGATGCCATTTGATCCAAAGATCATTGGTACGGCATCCTTATAATTATTTCATTACATTAATATCTTATGCAAAGCTAGATGTGAGAATCTTTTTTCCTGGATTCTTGACTTATTTTTCCCTATCGAATATTAGGAATTTTCTAGGCTTTTTACCCCAACATAATTAAATCAGATGTGAACTCACCAATTTTTAACTTAATGCTTGCTCTTAGAAGTGCTTTGTTGTGGATTCGTGTTTTAAAAATTCATGGTTATTCTTGATGTAATCTATTACTTGTATTTATTTACATTCTTTCCCATCTTTGTAGACTAATGGTGAGAAGCAGTGCAAGTGTCTTGCAAAATACATTGAAAATGACATTAGAGGGCGCTTCCACAGTTTGGACATAGTATCTGCTTTTGCTGGCATTCAAAGATTTCTAACTGGATTCTATCAATGACCAATTTGATTTGTGCATAATCTTGTATTTCAGCCATCAACTAGGAAACAAGGAGAGGAGGAAAGAAATTCTGGAAGCTCTACCATTGATTTTCGGCTAGGTGTTTAAGGCTTTTTTTTTGGGGGGGGGGGGGGGTGGTGGGTGATTTTTTTGTTGAAACTCTATCAAGTGACCAAAAAAAAGGAAAACATAAATTTTGTATCCTTGGTCATTGACTTGGGTGGTATAGAGGTAGGTAAATATGCTTTGTTTATTAGTAATGTGATATCATGTTTTAGTTTCTTGATCTTCTTGAGGCATTTTTATGTGAGCTATGTTGATGAACTACATTCTAGGAGAAATAAGATTCAATTAAACCTGTTGGACTTACGTTTATGCTACTTTTCTATTGTCCAAGTAAAACCATCCATGTAGGAATGCAAGAGGATTAGATTGGGTTGTACCAACCAAATGTATAATAAGCTCTAACATTTCTCTAAATGATCATCCTAGTTATGAGGCCTTGGCTGGAGACAAAAAGAAATGGCCACTAACAAAGCTGGCTGCCATTGCAATATTTGTCCACTGTTATTGGTCATCCTGATTATTCATAATTTTAGTAAATTTTAAAAGATTCCAAGCATATTCAATATTTTAAAGATTGTGTACAAAGTTTTTGACAATGGAAAATTTGGTTTTGGCCCTTGTGCATGTTTGAGATGTTGGTTGTTGATGCTAAGTGAATGATTGAAGAGGAATAAATAATTCCCTACTCTTATTTGTAAAGAAGGCCTTGGATAAAATATTGCAGACAAGCATTCATCTTACTTATAGATCTTAAATGATTTGTCCTTCTTTGACAATTTTGTCCCCTCCTTTATATCATTTCAGAATGAGATTGATCCTTAATTAATGTAATTCAAGCACTTCAATAATCCATAACTCCTTATGAACTTGATGTTGTGATTATGTCTTCGTAGACACTCATAAACCTATAGTTTTTCAATCAAAGAACATATATACATAACTCTGTTGACATGAATTAGCCACTTTGGAAGCTTATCCTTTTGACTTCTACATTTCGAGAAAGTTGAAATCAAGAAACTTCTCCAATCCAAACACATCTGTTTTGGATGAATGAGTGATTTCATTTCCAAAGAGATGTACAGATATACAGAGAAGCACAATCACAAAACATGCAGCATTCACCTGCAAATTCAATCTTTAACCACATCAACTAAACGACTCATAAAAGCATATATAACTCCTCTAAACAAGATTCCCATTTACACTAGCATAAAAGTGGAGAAGTTATCCTCATCCAATTCAATAAAAAAGGACTTGGGAGAAGCTTTTGGGAGAAGCTTGAATATTTCCGCTATATGAATTATGAACCTGCCATCAATGTGTGGGAAGATATGAAAGAAAAACTTTGTGACAAGTATTTGTCACCATACTATCGAGCTAAGTATCTACCCCAATCTCAGTGTGGTACTTTTCAAGTTGAAGCAAATACGATGAATCCTCATCCTCATCCCATTTCATGTCCTTAGCGCACTTTTGAACAATCTACCAAGGAATTAAAGGAGCTCATCAAAAATGTTCAAGACAGGATTTCTCAGATGAAGTAAAAGAAGACTCAAACAGATTCAATTGGAAAACCAAGGATACTAGATCACAATGAACTTATTGCTGCCCCAATAGAAGACAACATTGATGATGATATCTTGGTTGTGGAGAATCCTCCAACAACACCAATGCCTAATGTTAACACAGACGTACATGCCTTGACAAGTGTTGCTTTAACATGCGTGCGAGAAAATAAATCTATTGAAGAGCAGCAAGGTGAAGAGATGGTGCCTAAAGAGAGTATTATGTTAGAGGGTGCACATGATGTGAAAGTTGAAGTTGTTGAATGTGCTTCTGATCAACCCTCCACAGTCCTTGAAGATCTACATCTTGGTGAAGTAGAAGAGGTTAAAACTACAATGCTTCCTATGGTTCATAAGGTTCAAAACGAGATTATACTGATTCCACACATTGATTTTGTTATTCCAAATGAGTTTGATGTGGTGGAATTCAAGGTTTTTCTTTTCCCTGTGTTCCCTAAGGTGATTCCAGATTTGAAGCAAGTGTTACTTGTCAGCATCCTAATCCTTCAACACTTTAGAACTCGAGGTCGAGTTTTCTCCAACCAAAGGAGAATGATGCGGGAGACGCAAGAAGATTATTATTTAGTATTATTTATGTTTGCAAGCCAATTGTATTTTTATGTTTTAGGTCCTATTAGTTTATTGGGCTTTTAGTATTTTAATTTAGAAGTAAGGTTATTTTTGTAATAAGACAATCAGGGTTTCCTAGCTAATTAGAACTAGGGTTTAGCAATCATTTATAAGCAACCTATTGTACTCCTTGATAGATAGTTGATATTTTGATGAATGACAAAAATAGCCGTTTGGTCTTTCTTTGGTCTGGTGCTGACTCTAGGTCCACCTTAGGTGCTGACTCCTAGTGGTTTCTCCACTTGGTGCTGACTCCAAGCAAGGCCTAGGTGCTGACTCCTAGGTCATATCTTTTATTTTTCCGTTATTTCAGTTTCATTTTGGTTGTCATGCATCAGTTTTGGTATTAGAGCAAACATCGATCTGTCTGAAGCATCCTGCAGTTAATACAGAAGTAGAAAAAAAGATCACCACAAAAAAAAAAAAAAGAGACCCACACAAGACGCATCACTCACAAGCCGCCAAAACCCATAAAATCAACACCCATTGCCGCGGAACCAAACAACCACCAGCCACCAGACTAGAAATAGAGGAGTTTGAAGTCAACGAGAGCCGCCGAGAACCACCTACGCCAACTCACCGTCAACGCCGCTCCCACCATGCCGCTTCATGCTTCACAGGTTCCATCGAGCTTCGATCTGCACCATTGAGCACCACCGATAGTGAACGCCGGTGAGCCCATACAGCCTCTCAGCCATTGACTCCAGCGCCGCTCGTGACTGCTCCACCGTTTCTTTTCTCTTTTAGTTTCTTTGCTTCTAGTTTCTTCAGCTCCGATGCTTTTAATGTTTGGCCGTAGCAGACTTTAATTTTAAATTGTAGTTATTTCTTTATTGTATTTCACAGAAAAAAAAAAAAAAGAAAAAAAAAAGAAAAAGAAATAAAGTGTTGTTGCTGCCAGCCCATTGCATGTATGGGCCCTTAAGTTGTGTTTTTCACAGATCTATTTTGTCCAATTAGACCCACTCAATTGAGGAGCCAAGCCCGTGTCTATCAGGTGCAGTATGTTGACCACTGACAAGGTGAGCTATGGTAATATCTAAAGCACCTTATTTTGATGGTGATAATACTTATCCACGAGATTTTGTCAACTGGATGAATAGGATGGAGCAATTCTTTGAGCAAGAAAATTTTGCAGATAACAAAAAGGTTAGGTATGCCAAGTTGAAGTTAAGAGGTAACACACAAAGGTTTTGGGAGGAGCTTGAATATTTCCGCTATATGAATTATGAACCTGCCATCAGTGTGTGGGAAGATATGAAAGAAAAACTTTGTGACAAGTATTTGTCACCATACTATTGAGCTAAGTATCTACCCCAATCTCAGTGTCGTACTTTTCAAGTTGAAGCAAATACGATGAATCCTCATCCTCATCCCATTTCATGTCTTCAGCATACTTTTGAACAATCTACCAAGGAATTAAAGGAGCTCATAAAAAATGTTCAAGACAGGATTGCTCAGATGAAGCAAAAAGAAGACTCAAACTGATTCAATTGGAAAACCAAGGATACTAGATCACAATGAACTTATTGTTGCCCCAATAGAAGACAACATTGATGATGATATCTTGGTCGTGGAGAATCCTCCTACAACACCAACGCCTAATGTTAACACAGACGTACATACCTCGACAAGTATTGCTTTAACATGCGTGCGAGGAAATGAATCTATTGAAGAGCAGCAAGGTGAAGAGATTGTGCCTAAAGAGAGTATTATGTTAGAGGGTGCACATAATGTGAAAGTTGAAGTTGTTGAATATGCTTCTGATCAACCCTCCACAGTCCTTGAAGATCTACATCTTGGTGAAGTCGAAGAGGTTAAAACTACAATGCTTCCTATGGTTTATAAGGTTCAAGATGAGATTATACTGATTCCACACATTGATTTTGTTATTCCAAATGAGTTTGATGTGGTGGAATTCAAAGTTTTTCTCTTCCCTATGTTCCTTAAGGTGATTCCAGATTTGAAGCAAGTGTTACTTGTCAGCATCCTAATCCTTCAACACTTTAGAACTCGAGGTCGAGTTTTCTCCAACCAGAGGAGAATGATGCGGGAGATGCAAGAAGATTATTATTTAGTATTATTTATGTTTGAAAGCTAATTATATTTTTATGTTTTAGGTCCTATTAGTTTATTGAGCTTTTAGTATTTTAATTTAGAAGTAAGGTTATTTTTGTAATAAGACAATCAGGGTTTCCTAGCCAATTAGAACTAGGGTTTAGCAATCCTTTATAAGCAACCTATTGTACTCCTTGAGAGATAGTTGATATTTTGATGAATAAAAAAAATGGCCGTTTGGTATTTCTTTGGTCTGGTGCTGACTCCAGGTCCACCCTAGGTGCTGACTTCTAGTGGTTTCTCCACTTGGTGCTGACTTTAAGCAAGGCCTAGGTGTTGACTCCTAGGTCATATCTTTTATTTTGCTATTATTTCAGTTTCATTCTGGTTGTCCTGCGTCACACCATCATCCTGGGGATTCTAGCCTTTTGCCCTTAATTTTTTAAAAATTTAGCAATATGCCCCTATTTTGAAACTATATAGGCATATGCCCCTGTTTTGATACTCGATTACCTTAAAATCGAGTTTTAATGAAATACTCGATTTGTATAAAATTGAGTTATGCCCGATCAAACTTAAAAAAAATAAATAAATAAAAATTGCATGGAACTCGAGTTCCATGCAAATTTTTTTTTTCCCGGGCATAACCTATAGCTACATTTTTATTGTCCTATAGTGGCGTTTTTAATGGTTTTCATGCAAATTTTTTTAAGTTTGATCAGACATAACCTATAGCTACGTTTTTATTGTCCTATAGTGGCGTTTTTATTGGTTTCCATGCAAATTTTTTTAAGTTTGATCGTGCATAACCTATAGCTACGTTTTTATTGTCCTATAGTGGCGTTTTAATGGAACTTGAGTTCCATGCAATTTTATTATTTTCTTTTTTCTTTTTAAGTTTGGTCGGGCATAACTCGATTTTCTACGAATCGAGTATTTCATTGAAACTCGATTTTAAGGTAATCGAGTATCGAAACAGGAGCATATCTCTATATAGTTTCGAAACAAGAGCATATTGCTAAATTTTTTAAAAAATAAGGGTAAAATGCTAGAATTCCCCCATCATCCTTAATTTGTCTAATAATCTCTTCCTCAGTCATTACTTGAAATCCGTGTTACTACTTCCTATACTTTCCAATATCGTTTTTCATGATTCATGAGCTCTCTGTAGATTTTTTATACCATTCTATATTTTAAGTTATTTGTTGTAATGCATCTCTCTGACTCTCTCTGTTGCTTGGTCGTATACATGGAAACGTTAAAAAACACGGTTCAATATATTCTTTTGCGCCACATTCTCTCACGTCTTAAGATTGAGTGCCACAAGAGGTCAAACTCCAAGCATACATGTCTATTAGATACAGTATCTGTCTGCCAACTTGTCAAGTAGCTAATGGATGCTGATGATTGTTGATGATGTAAATTGGGTTAGACTTAGGAAAAGAATCTTCCTATGGCATTATTATTGGCACCCAGTTGGAATACTTCTACTTAAATTTGGAAACATATAGGACTATATATGACGCAGCAATTAGCTATGAGGTTAAGGTGGATTCAGTCCTAAAAAATAGAACTTTGGTTTGGATGCCTGCTAGATCTGAGGATTTGTTCATAATTTAAAGCCAATTAAGTCTCATTGATCTACAGGAAGAGGATAAGGCTAAGTGGACCGTCACTAAGTCAGGTTGCTTCTCTTATGCAGCCACATATGAGGCATTAAGAGATAAAGGCTGAAGTGGTGGACTGGTGGAGGCTCTTGTGGTTCAACCTTACCATACCAAAGCATGCTCTCATTGGCTGATTGGTGATCAAGAATAAATTAACCACTAGTGAGTGACATTCTGTGTGCTATGCAGGGGTTGTGTTGAAAGCAGTAGCCATCTTTCTGGACACATGTTTATGGGGATTGGGCTGTTAGGATCCTCTAAGGGAAGGGACCTAGAGCATCCATATGTAAGATTGGATGGTGGGCGTCTATATATTATATTTGGAGCCAAAGGAAGGCTATCATCCATAATGGCCCAATCTTTACTAAGGAGCAAATCTTGTAAAAAAATAAAAAAAAGATGTTAAAGGCAAGCTTGAGTTCAAAGCAAAATTCCCTAATTCCACTCTAAATAGGATTCTTTGCTGACTTTGGGGCTTAAACAATTCTATTTTGATCTCCACGGCTCAATGATAGTTAATTTCTGCAGTAAATTGTGGAATTTGTTTGGATTTTGAGTTATATAATGGAGCCGCTTGTTGGATAAAGGGAAAACGACAAAGGTTCTAATTTTGTTTGTGGTAGTAGGATGCTGTACTAACTATGGCTGATTGTATTGCACTATATTTATTTTCTTTGCTTGGGTTGTGAGTTGCATTTGAGCTGTTTATTGAAGTCAGCTGCTTGCTTTTTTCTTGCAAGTAAATACAGCTAGAGGAACAAAAAATGAATGTGGATTCTGCAGATTGTTGCTGCTATAGTTTGCCAATTAGCTGCTAAGGCTATTGCTGTGTGCTAGACTGTTTGCTGTGTGCTTGGAAGGATGATTGCTTAAACAAGTGTTCTCCTGTTCATAGTTCACAGATGTTTGTTTAGCTTGTGCTATTAATGCACAGGTTAACTCTGTATTTTTGGTTTGTTTTGTTGGTTGAATGGGCTTCTTTTAGGCTTAGTAATTTTGATAGCTGAATGACCTTTTGGTCTTTGAATAAATTGTATTCTTTGTTTCTTTTTCAATAAAATATATATTCGAACCTGAATTCTTGAAGAATTAATTCTAGGCAGTGAAAGGTTATTGTTCTTTTAAGTGTTTGTTTAAAGTCTTATATAATAAATTGAAACTTAGATTGATTGTCATACTCTCTACAGCCACAAGATAATGTAATCTAAAACAATAAGTTTAAAGGGAAATTAAATAAAAGATCCACTTTTATTTGTACACTAGAATAATGCCATATGTTATAAAGTTCTAAACTAACATGGCATCTATAAAAGGCTTTTAGGAATTGACTAGATTATTAGTACAAACATAGTCACACATTATAGTAGTAGAACGAAGCACAGTACATGAAGAACACTCCTACACTAGAAGAGAAAGAAAATCATCCATTGATCCTTTCATAAAGGGATATTAAACTAGCATAATATTATAATAGATCAGGTAGAAATGCCTAATCCCATGCTTAATCTAAGCATTATTAAAGACATTTAATTTCTTCTATTTGTTTCATATCTTTGCAATTTACAAAAAAAAAAAAATCGTTAGCTCCCCATTTTAAACCTTGATAACATAAGAAAAGGGATAGGAATTATTACAAAAAGGTTTTGGATTTTAATAAGATGACAATTTCTGTTTATTATTTTGATGATGAATGAGAAATGAAAATCCAATTTTACAATTAGCTATGATAATCTACTCAAAATTAATAAAAAGGTCAACACAAAATCTCCATGCTTTTTTAATAGAAGTATTTGGGGACTGAATGAAATCAAAGTAAATGAATAGGACACAACTTAACATAGTCTTATAATGAAAACTAAATACCCCTTACTTGAGCTCTAATTGGTCTGTCTCTGCAGATCCCCAAACTAATAAAAACACTTGTTAATAATTGAGAGTAAGCACTTTCGCATGTTAGCATCAACATGCCTAGAGTCCTCAATTTTATTAGTTTCTTCTACTTCAATTTCATTATCATTGTCATCTTTTTCTATTGCCATCTTTACCCCAGTTGCAACTCCCAATTCTTCAACTTCTCTTGGCAAAAGCATTGGGTTGACAACCTGAACAACTCTTTTTGGTAATGCCATCTTAACAAAATTATGGAGATTCAGACCATGTTTAAACATATCATCAGTGGGCATCCTTCCTGTAAACATTTCCAGCACAAGGACTCCATAGCTATATAAATCCCCTTCAGTCGATGCCTCATCACCCGTGCCATACTCTACAACTCGTGCAATGGATGGAAATTAGGCAATTTCTATCTATAATGAAAAATATGGATAAATGTTTACAAAATGCAAATTCAATGAAAATGAAATGAATCTATATAGAAAAGTAATATGACATATGATATTACTTCCACAATGGAAGGAAAATGTATGAAACTTTACCCCGAGGGGCCAAATTACTTTTTTCTTTTTCCTTTTTTGCATGTTCAATTTGATTGAAGAAAATGCATACAAAGAAGATATGAGGCTTAGCCAAAGGATCGAAATGTCCATCGCCAAATTAACTTAGGCGTTTCTTAGAGTATGAATCTTATTTTTTTGCTATTAATTATTTTATTTTAAATTTTATGTAAAATTAAGTATGTGCTTGTATGTACTCAAGTGAATATTTGTTATAAGAGACAGAAATCGTAAGCAAGAGAGTATGTTAATATGTTAATGTAAGGGCTCAATTTGTAACGGACCCTTATCAATAAAATTTGTAGAGAAATGGGTATACGGGCTAGGCATTAACAATACGAACAACGAATGATATGAGACCAACATGGGTAATAATAGAATGATTTTACTGAGTAGTTTCTATGAGGATAAAGGTTATGAATCTGGTTCAATATTGGTAAGAGGCTTTGTAGTGATTTTGAATAAGTGTTTTCTTTTGGGATATTCATAACTTTGGCTAAGTGTTTGTGAAATATATTTGTCCTCGGCCTCTTCCGAGAATCTACTTTTCTTCTAATTCATGTCCATGCTCTCTCCATTCTTTTTTTCGGACCCCTTTCTTTTCGGGAAGTCCCTTGATTATATAGTGTTTTCTATAGTTAATCTTAGCCATCCATTTGTCAACTATTGGGGCTTCTATGTACAGGGGATTGTCCCATCGTTTGTATTTGCAGGCTTTATGTTATTTCCCAGCCGCCTTTGCAAGCTTTATAATAGTTGAAGTGACTGATGCTTTAGGGTTTTCAGGTCACCTTACCATTAAAGCGGTCAGAATGTTGGTGAAGTATATTCAACGAATGAGGGATATTTTCCCTTTAGTGAAGTCGGTGTGCCGAGGACAAGTCATCCTCGGCGCGGGCCTTGGATGTCCTGGGCTCTTTCCCACTGTCCTCGGCTTTTGCATTATCCTCGGCGCGGGCCTTGGGCCGCAGGTAGTGGGCCGGCGTGGTTAGTGCAATAGGGCCCCACAGTTAATATGTTGCAGAAATCAAGCTAGATATTTGGTTGCCTCCTAAATACAATAAATGAAGTTGTGTTGACAAGTTGCCAATAGAATTGGGCAAAACACCTTCAAACTGGTTTATTGCAAATGTCAGTGATTCCATTTTACTACAGTTTGTTAAAGACATTAAGAAGTTCAAATCCCTTCCTAATTTATTCTTGCTTAGATGTAGCAATTTAAGATCTTGTAGAAATCCCAAATTAGTTGGAACTTGAAAGTTCACTTGGTGTGTAAAACACTAGTGAATGTTTAGACCCCCAATTTTAAATTAACCAACACAAGCTTATATTCAAACAATAGATGTGTGGAATGATAAGTACAAGAAATACCCAAATAAATAAAAAACTCTAAACCAAAATTAATCACAACACAGTAGCAATTAAAAGGCAAGAGTAAGGGTTAGAGAGATTCAAGCACAAAGATAACACTGGCATGTGTTATTGAAGAGGAAACTAAAGAACTCAGCGAAAAACCTCTTCGCCGCCCTCTAAGGGGTGAAATGATCCACTAAAGAATAAAGTTGGGATACACGAATAGCAATAGACCCTCCAAGCTTAATCTATCCAATGCACCTAAGCCCTTCAAGCTTCTTGCTCCAACAAGGTTAAACCTAACCATGTCTTCTTTAGCTTTCCGGATCCCGCAATAAGCCCATTGCATCAACCAAATAAATTGGTCCTCTCTGAACTATTTCCCAAGCACCAAATAACCTCCTCACAGATATAGGTATGGTGAGATAAGGATTTGGTTAATGAACCTCTTAGGAGTATGTCAATGGAGAGGGTGAAAGTAGAGGAATTTGGAGAATCAAATGTTTAAGATTGTGGATGAATCAATCTTGGTTTTCTCTAGAATTTCTCTCTCAAAATTCTCTCTAGAAGCTCTCTACATTTTGTGGGTATAAGGGTATTTATAGTAGGGTATGAGAAGAAATGTGAAAAGTCATTTTTCAGCAAAACAGGGTAGTCTGGCAACTGACTCGTGACTGGGACTAGTCGTGAGTTTCAGTTCCGAAATAACTGACTGGCTAGACTGTACTTTTTGTCATGTAGTGCTCCAGCTATTGTGACCCTTCAGCTTCTTGCATGATTCAAACGTGTGGCATTTTGGTAAGTCATTAGTCATCAGTCGTGAGCCACTCGCGAGAATGCTTCTTGAATGCACACACACTTAATTCTTTACACTCTTTCACACACAACCCTTACATGATTCTCACCTAAATACAGGATATCTAATTGCTTAATTACAAGAAAATTTAGCATGGAATAAAGCCAACAAATGGTTGAATAAATTCAACCTTACAGAACTGATCCCATAAAGTTGTTTTGGGGAATGTCAATTTTTTGAAGCTTAGATGCATTGCATAATGAACCAGGGATTGGCCCATAGAATTTATTATCACCAAGTGTAAATACTTTGAGATTAGGGAGAGTGAGGCCTATGTTTGCTGGAAGAGCCCCACTAAGTTGGTTGACTTCAAATCCTAATGCGCTGATAGATGATAAATTGTAGAGAGAGGAAGGGACCATACCGTTCAATTTATTGACTTCAACTGCAAAAAAAGATAAGCTTTTCAAAAGGCCTATGCTCTTTGGAATACTTCCCTCTAAATTATTATAGGATGGCGAAAAAAATTTCGAGAAACGAAAGATTTCCCAAGAAAGTTGGGATTCCTCCTGTCAAATTGTTTGTAGCAACCAGAAAATAAAGAAGCTTTGACAAAGAGCCAAGCTCCCTAGGGATTGTCCCAATAAGTTTGTTCCACACTATGGTCATCACCCTAAGTTTGGTGCAATTGGCCAAGCTGGTTGGAATTTCTTCTCCCAACGTATTATTTTGAATGTTGAGATGTTGCAGTCGGAACAAATGACCAACTTCCTTTGGAATTTTACAATAAAAACTGTTATTTCCTAGGTCGGTGACCCTAAGAAAGGTAAGGTTTTCAATGTAAGGTGTAATAGTTCCATGCAATTTATGGCCTTGTAGTTCCAAAGCTGTGACTCTTTGATGGCGGCAGCCACTTGTAACTCCATACCAGTTACAAAACTGGATAGAATCATTCCATGAGATCAAGATTCCATATGGGTCATCAACAATGGATTCTTTAAAATTTGAGCAAAGCCAAATGATCAGTCTCATTTCACTACAAGAAAAACGAGCTGTTGCGGCGGGTCTATTGCGGCGGGTGCCAAAACTGCTGCTGTAAGTCGCTTATTGCGGCGCGTTTTCGGCCTGCTGCTGTACATGAGCTATATTGCGGCGTTCTATTGGCCCGCCGCAATAGGTCTACCATTTTGCGGCGTACTACAGCGGCGGGCCATTGGCCTGCCGTAATAGACCTGTTTTAGCGGCCTCAAACTTAGACATAGCGGCGTGTCAATGTCCCGCCGCAATAGACCCTTACATTTCCCGCACCTGGACCTAAATTTTCCCTCTGTTTTTTTTGTCCCTTTTCATTTTTAGCGCCTTTTCGTTTTTAGCTAGTCTCCCTCACACACACACACACACTCTCTCTCAGACACTTCGAAAATCTTCTCACTGTGTCATCTCTACCACTACCCACAAACCCACAGCCACAGCCACCACCACCCACAACCACAGCCATCACGATCACCACCACCACCACCACCACCCAAACCCCAACTACCAAATCACAAACAAAAACAAACCACTGTAAACCCACAGTCACCACTAGCCAACCCAACCCACAGCAAACCCACAGTCACCACCAGCCACCATCACCCACCCACCAGCCACCACCGTAAACCCCAACCCAAAATCAACCCACCACTAGCCACCACCACTAGAAAACAAACACCAAATCACAAAACCCAGCCATCACAAATCACAAATCACAAAACAACCACCATCACAAACTCAAAATCAACCATCACAAAATTTCACCCACCACCAAATCTGATCCACCACCAAACTGTGACCCACGACCCAGACCCACCATGACCAAGTGACACACAGTGACTGCCGAAGCACTGTGACTCGCACCTATAGGAAATTAGTGAGAGAGAAAGGGACGAGCAAGAGAGGGCAAGGGCAAGAGGGTTGGAGAGAGGAAGAAGTAGAGAGAACCAAACTCCGTCGACAAAATCGTGTGTAGTGACGTAAATTCTTTGGGGTTTTGGTTTGGCTTTAAGGGATTGCTTTGCTTTTGCTACTGTGTCTTTGTCTGTGAGGGAAAAAGTTTGTTCAGCCTCAGACCAATTTCTTCACAATCCCAAAAATACCTTCTCGTCTTCTTCAGGTATCTCTCTCTCTCTCTCTCTCTCTCTCTCTCTACTTTTCTTTTAATTTTTTAAGGTAACCCATTGAATTTGTTTGTACATATATGTTTATATAACTATTGATATATGTTGTTTTTATTTCCTCAGATTGGTGATTGTGGGGATTTGGAGCTTGAGAACGGAGTGAAACTATAGCCAGAGACTATAGCCATTGAAGATGGTGTCAGAGTTCTATTGCATGGTTTAGGGGAGGATATTAATAGAGAGGGTCTCAAGAAGACCCCTTTACGTGTTGCCAAGGCACTTCGTGAAGGAACCAAAGGTGCTTTTTTTAACCTTCACTTTGTTAAATCTAATAGACCTCTGTAGACCTCTATAGTATTGAAAGTACCATGCGGACAGGAGAAATTGAAAATCTCCCTTGTGGTTGGTTTAAAAATTATTAAGTTCTATGCCCATTATAAAATCTATTTCCCTATTTTGTTTCTTTTGCCCTGGGAACTAAATAATCACTATACTAGCCTATGAAGGGTACCAGTTTGGCATTGTATTGAAAGTATAACATTTTGAGATTCATTCAATCTTTATTTCTAACAATTCTTGTTGCCTTATATTTATTTATTTTAAAATCATTGTTTGGATTAGGATCAGGATTGTAATTTGGTTGGTGGAGACTATTTTAGCAATAGGGTGTTGTATTCATCTTGGATAATGTTATTGGAATAATAAGTTATTGGAATTTTGTAGGAGATCAAATAAGGCTGGCTTTTTTGTGGCCATAGCAGAGGACTATGGTGGGGCTTGCCGAGGGTGTGTTATGATACCAGCAAGCATTAACCATTTTGGGTGGTCTTCGTTTCACAAAGAGTTAGGCTTCTTCTTCTCTAGTGACAAATCAAGGCCAGGTAATGAAGGTGAGAGCAATGTTTTTCTGCCAGCCAATGGTGGCTGGAATAGGCAAATTATGAACAATTATGGTAACTAGTAGAAGCTTAGGAATTTTGAAATTTTTGGAGATAATCTGGGTAATAATGTGATTCTTTATGGTTTACCAAAAATAGACCTCTGTAGTCTATTTTGACCATTGCTTATTAGCCATTCTTTTCTACCAATTCCTTATCACATTTGTACATAAAAATATTGCTTAGAATAATATTATAGAACACAATAGAATTTGACGGTTTTTTTTTATTTAAATTTTGTACACATGCAGCTGTATTATGAACTCTCAATTAAAGTACTTACTTTTTATGGATTTTCATTGAGGGTGTCATTTTGCTTTGCCAGTTTGAGTTTCCCTAAATGACTTACTTTTTGCCATATTGGTGTATTTTGATTTTACAAAGTCAAATTCACTACCCAGTTTGATTTCTTTTCTTTTTTGGTTTTTCCTAATGACTGCAGTGCACTGTGTATTCGGCTTCACAGAAATTGCGTCTCTGTTTTCTTTGGCTGTGAGTTGGGCTGCTCTACAATCCAGCACGATATTGCCGCTCTTTTCCTGTGGGCTTCCTGTTTTTTAAGAGGTAGCTGTAGCTCTAGTGTTTTTTAAGAGGTAGCTGTAGCTCCAGTGGGCTACTCTACAATTTTATGTTTTCTTTTTTTGGTGGTATGAATTCTAGGTTTGTATTAGTTTTTTTAGTTTCATGTGAGATGTGTGGTTTTTGGACACATATTCAAAAAAGGATTTCTTTTGAACTTTTCATTGTTTTAGTACAGTGATCTTTAGTACAGTGAACTTTTCAAAAATGTTGAGATTCCTCTAACTCTAAGCACTGGTGTGATAGTCGATGTGTTTCAAGTGCATTTGTCTTCACATGGAGGAATCTAAGTACCCTCATATTTATGTATTTTACTTTATAGTTTTTATAAAGTATGTGGCAGTTCAATTTATAATCTATTGTGGTGGTTTAGGTTCTTTTGGGCACTTTCAAGCCAGTAAATCTGGGGTTCATAAAGGAGGATTGGATCAATCTCTTGTCAAGGCTGGTTTTGTTGCTACACAAATTTCTGTAAGATGAACTGATTTTTTGTATTTGTTATTTCTTGATTTTTTACTTCTTAGCTTTTGATTTCAGCAATTGTGTAGAACTTATCTGCACTTTAGCCAATTGAGTTTGTGAATATGGATTGAATATATGTTTAGAATGATATTAGAATGATAGAAGTAGAAAAGAATTGGGCAACTGAGTATAGTTGATATGGTTGCTAATTTATATAAAACTTGAAATTTTGTATCCACGCACCCTTCCTTGTATCTACCAGAACTGTTTCACCTGATTAAGGTTTTTGTTAACCCTGTTTAGATGCCATATTATTTGGAGTATTTTTATATATGGAATTGTTTGAGTCCTTGATTAATTGGGCTACCATGATTGCAGTTCAACACTCAACATTAGGGAGGAGAGATGAAAAAATAAAGATCTCCTTTTGAAGTATGATGTTGTATTTTATGTCAACCTATAGTTTTAGAGCCCTCATTTCTCTAGGCCAGATTTTGTTTTGGAATTAGTTCAAAAGCTATATCAGAGCCAAATCTCAGATGCTAAGAAAATATTGACTGACAAAAAAGATTCTCCACATTCATTAATCTAAACTTATTTGGTGTTCAATTATATAAAATTAGGCAATTGTGATGTCAAAATTCTCTGGTAAGATCCTTTACTTCAACAATTAGTGGGTCTACTATATAGAATATTGGTGAACAAGGATATTTTCCTTTACCTTATTTATCCTATTCTTTGTTTTGTTTCCATTTTTTTTTTTCTAGTTACAACCCTCAATCTTGAAGTTGTTAGAGCATTAGCCAAAGGTACTAATTTAGTTGTTACAATTCAACTTTTATGCATGTTTTCTGTTATCTCTTAATTCTATATTTTATATATCTACATATCTTCCTCTCCATCAAGTCTAGGTCTGTAATGCAAGTCAATGTTTGTGTATCAAAAGTGAAAGAATGCCATACATATTTCTTTTTAAGCATTCCTTGCTCTTGACAACTTTATCTTAACCAAGTTGGCAATTTGACAACCATATCACTAGCTTCCATAAAGTTCATATTGCAAAGTTATAGAGGTTGAGAATTTTCCAACTTGTGATGGTTTCTTCTAGCCTCATTATTTGTAATTCTTTTTCTTGCAGTCTCACTGTGAGATCACTACTGAAGGGAGACGGATAACAAAGCTTGATCAGATTTTACTAAATGGAAACAACATTCCCATTGTAAGTGAGATACAATGGTTTTTTTATTCATTATGCTTGAGTGGTTTAGTTTTTTTTTTTCAAGTTTGTGGAATGTATTTCCTCTATCATTGATACAAAGAATGAATTTCAACATCCCAAACATTTCATCTAAATTTCCTTTCTAATACTTTTGTTGTAATGCAGCTGGTCCCTGGTGGTTCACCTGATCCAGAATGAGTGCAGCTAGCCTCTACTCTGTTATTGATTTCCTCTTCCTCTACTGTGGTTGGGGTCAGATTACTCTTCTGTTTTAATGAGAATTCTGACCACTAAGACGCTCTTTTTTCCACCACTTTGTTATTCATTAGTTATCATGATTGTTGGATAATGGTGGTGGGTCTATCAATGATCATAGATTATGATGGATTTTGTTTGTCCTAATAGTTAGTTTGTATTGCTAATCATAGTTACTGTGCCATGAGCTCTACTATTGCCTTAGATGATATTGTATGGTTTCAAAGACAAAATTTAACTTTATTTGCTGCCGGTTAAATCAATGCTAAGTAGACTTCTTTGTTAATTGTAATGTCATTTGGGTATAGCTTGTTGGGAATTCTAAATTTCTTAAAACTTTAGTATTATAGTTTTATTTAGAGCAAAGTATGCTAATAATTTTATAAGCATCAGGAGGTGAGAATTGATTTTGTAAGCATGGGGAGGAGTTGAAGTCAAAGTTTCTTCATATGAGGCCTATTGATAAATTCTCAAGAGAAAATGTGAGAAGTGTAGGCTTTGATCATATTTGGGGATATAACAACACATCACAATACATTATTGTTTGCAAAAAGGAGGTCTGAGACTTGTTCTCACTTAATATTGAGTTGTCTTTTTTGCATTGATTAGAATTTTTACCCAATCATCCATCATTAAGAATTTGCCACACATTATCGAGCAATTGATGAAAACAAATTTAAAGTTACATGGCAACTGGTTGTGTTTATTCCATAGATGCCTTTAAACCCATTACATAGATACAACCCTTATTAGATGGTAAAAATACACCCCCTTCTTCCTATCATCTTAAATGTAAATATCCTAAGATTAAAAAAACAAATTTAAAAATAGTTTCCATAGAAACCCGTAACCCCATTACATAGATATAACCGTTATCTAGTTGGGCAGAGGTAACCAATGAACTTTTTCAATGATTATGCTCTCTCTCTCAAATTTTATTTTATTTAAAAAAAAAAAGTATTTGCAATGAGCATTAAATTTTCAATAATATATACTATGAACATACCTATTTTCACAACTTATTTAAGTGGTTCATTGTGAGCAGTTATAGTTAGTCAATTTTGTAAAGATTGGCGTGTTCTTAGTTTTATTTTAAAAAATTTCTTACACAAGAATCTTATCAATATATAGATATATTGATGGGTCAAAACCAAATAGGCAATCATAATTCATAAAAATTCACATCTTCTTTGGTGTATGACTTTGCCTTTTTCTTGGATCCTTTATCACAATATTTTTCAATTTATGTAGTCTCCAAATACCTAGGCTTCCTCATAATTAATTCTGACAAATTTTATGCAAAAAATATTTTATAAAGCTGGATCAAAACCAAGAAGAACGTGATGGCTGAGTTGCCATGTGCCTAGTACACAGAGTTAGCTAGGTCATGCATTTCCTTGCTAGCTATAATGTCTAATTATCACACGTCGACTAGTACTAGTTGGTCCAAACATTATTCTTGGAGTTATATATATTACACTCTTTTGTGCTATACAGTTAGCTAAACTTGAATTTATTAATTCATTGATTGATTAAGCTAGCTCATACTTGGACTCTTGGTACATAGTTTTAACAATATTCTGTGAATCATTAACTTTCTCTTGTTGACTATAAAATCACACAATTCAATGTGGTATCGTACGGCAGGTTTCATATATTTGTTTATCTATTTTGGCCTATAGTTCTAATATTTCATGTTTGGAGGTACTTATAAAACATAGTTGGCATTGGCCAATTATAGAGTTCCATTTTTCTTTTGGGTTTTATCTTAGATTGGCTATACACAGCTTATATATATATATATATATATATATATTCCTATACGGTTGGTAGAATAAGAGAATATATTTGGTTTCTTTTTGGTTTAGCATATGATCATTGAGTTCATAATATTACCAACTCCAAAGTGGGTTTGATATGTGCAACAAAATAGTACCATAAGTTTCTTCGACCACATATAAAATTTACACTAATTTTTGTTCTCTTCTAACTGATACTACCTAGCGGCTAGCAGATATTCTGTACCCAATTGAACTTTGTTTTTCATGTTTTCGAAAAAAAATTTGTGAAATGACCTGACCAGCATGTGAGTTACAAAGTTGGGTAGGGTAGCACATCATAAATCATTACGAAAAAGTCCAATTTGTGTGTAGAAACTGTACAAAATATGCAGTAATTAGTCAAATTGCACACAAAGATACAACTTCTGTAGCTTCTACAAATCTCTATACACCTTGTGAGTACCTTTTACTATTCCTATATACTATCACTGTACAATTATAGTATCTGTGTACTACCTTTTTTTTGTGGTGTATCAGTGTACTAGTGTTGTATCAACTGTCAGATGAGGCCATTCTCTATATTTCTATTACTATATAAAGACACCCCATAAATACGTACATTTCTACATATACACACACTTTTACGATAAGACAATCAATCATGGTTAAACGGTTCACACAGGAAGGATTGCACCATATAACCATTGGTGGTGCTATGATGGTTTCACTTTTGTGCTCCCTTGGTGGCAAACTCCCATGCATATCTTCTCACTTTTATAGACCACTACTACGTTGTTTTTTTTCACCATTAGGAGTGCAAATAATACTATCATCATAGTATGATGGACCATTATATTATGATGATAGGGTTATTTGCACCTTTTTTTTATCCTCTTTAATTTGTGTAATAATATGATTTGCCTTATAATTATTTAATTCCATGAAACAAATGGACTTTCCTGTAATTGCATAATTCTCTCGTTAACCTTTCAATAATATATACTATGAACATACCAAATTCCAATACAAGATTGGATTGAGATTGCAAGAATTTATGGAATTTAAGAATTAAGTATAATAAATAAAGAATTGAAGGATCATTTGACATGGTCAAATTAGACAAAAACTCATAAAAATACTCAAACACAAATAATGCTTAGAAAAAAAAAAAAGAATTCTCCTTCAGGGATTAGGTTAGCACGTGCAAGAACAAGAATGCTATTATAACTGTTTGTTTGTTTTATTGGCTTGTTGGCTTTAATGATTATAATGTATAAGCTTGTTGGCTTTAATGATTTTTTTTCTGGTCTTAAGTTGTGAAATTTAACTTTTTGTTTTTTGTTTTGAGAGAGCACCAACAAAAGTCAACAGTAATGAATGTTTTGGAAATTTATGGGGTTTTAATGCTCTTGTTTGTCAAGTCGTAGAATTAACTTAGATTTATATATATTCTTTGCTTGTTGGCAGATTGCAAAAAGAAGAGGCACTATAAGTTCGTGTGATCAAAGCAAGTGAAGTTAGTGAAAGACTTAAGGTACTCTCTCTCTCTCTCTCTCTCTCTCTGTTTGTGGTGGGTTGTTGAATTGGGCAAGCAGGTGGCTTGCATGGAGTAATAAGGTGGTTTTAGCTGATATTGGAAGTGTTGATTTTTTTGTGTAATATTGGATGATTGTTGATGAGTTGTTTTTATTTGATTAATTCAATTTAAGAGCTTTTCTCTATCTTTTTCACACGTGGAACGCTAAAATGGAATTGCATATTTAAAGAGATGTCCATTCCTAAAGTGAATGATTAAAGATGATTTGTTTCTTAAATTAAAGTGAAATTATGTAAATGAAATGTATGTTAACTCTTGGTTTGTGTTTTCATGAAATCACATTATAGGTATTTCTTGCAAATCACTTTATAGCAATGGATAAGAGTTGGATGAAAATTACTAATAGAAGGTCGCAAGAATATTTAAATGGAGTTCAACAATTTCTGAATTTTGCATCTAACCATGCATACCCGGATGGAACAATTTCATGTCCGTGTAAAAAATGCGTGCATACGGATTCGTGGCCTATAGATGTTGTACAAGCTCACCTAGTGTCAAAAGGAATTTGTAGGGGTTATAACCCTTGGATTTTTAATGGGGAATTATCGTCTGCGAAGACTTCTACTGAAATTCCTAGTAGTCATGTCCAAGAAAACCCAATAGAGTATGCCGATCTTCGTGACATGTTGCATGACATGTTCCCCATACAAGATATGGCATCTGGGCCAATGGAAGAAGTCCCTAGTGTGCAACAACCCACAGAAGGTCCTGCAGAAGGTCCTAATGAAGATGCACTTAAGTTTATGAAATTGCTTGAAGATGCTAATCAACCTTGTTATGAAGGTTGTAAGTATTTTAGCAAATTGTCAGCCATTGTGCATTTGTACCACATGAAGTGTCTTAATGGTTGGACCAACAAATCATTTACCATGTTGCTCGAATTTTTGCTTGATTTTCTTCCTTCAAATGCTAAGTTGCCAAAAGATTATTATGAGGCTAAGAAGATTATTAAGGATCTGGGCTTGAGTTATGAGAAGATTCATGCTTGTCCTAAAGATTGTGTTTTATATTGGAAGGAGAATGCCAACCTTGAAGCTTGTCCAAATTGTAACCTTTCAAGATGGGAAAGTAATGAGTCTAAAGGTCAACAAAGTATTAATGCTTCCTCCAAGAAAAGAAAAAAGAAAGCTGCAAAGATTCTACGATGGTTCCCCTTAAAGCCAAGATTGCAACGACTATTTATGTCACCTGAAACAGCCAATCATATGAAGTGGCATGCCAATGGTCGTGTGAATGACGGGTTAATGAGACATCCTGCTGATTCTGAAGCTTGGAAGTCATTTGACTCTAAGTACATAGAGTTCTCATCCGAGCCTCGTAATGTTAGGCTTGGGTTAGCAGCTGATGGATTCAACCCGTATGGAAATATGAGTACTACTCATAGTACATGGCCTGTCATTTTGATCCCATACAATCTCCCCCATGGATGTGCATGAAAAGATCTTATTTTATGTTATCATTATTGATTCCTGGTCCAACCTCACCTGGGAACGATATTGATGTTTTCTTACAACCTCTAGTAGAAGAATTGAAGGAGTTATGGGATGTTGGAGTAGAAACATTTGATGTGTCTTCCAAAAAATCATTCCAAATGCATGCTGCATTATTGTGGACCATAAATGATTTTCCTGCATATGCTGATATCTCGGGTTGGAGTACCAAAGGTTCTCTTGCATGTCCCTCTTGTAACTATGATAATCAATCTCGTTGGTTAAGATATGGAAGGAAATTTAGTTACATTGGACATAGGCGATTCTTGGATAGTGATCATAGATTCCGTAAGCAAAAAAATTCATTTGATGGGAATGTTGATATGAGACCAGCTCCTATTACAGTACCCGGAGGAGAAATCATGTTACAAACGGATGCTGTAGCCGATCATGTGTTTGGGAAGAAAAAAGTTAATTTGACCAATAAAAGAAAAAGAGGGGAGGAAGCCTTAACTGTGTGGAAGAAGAGAAGTATATTTTTCACCTTGCCTTATTGGGAGTACCATGTGTTGCGTCACAATCTTGACGTGATGCATATTGAGAAGAATGTAGTTGATAATATAATTGGCACATTGTTGAACTTGGATGGTAAGACAAAGGATAATTTGAAGGCACGCCAAGACTTAAAGGATATGGGTATAAGAAGTGAACTTCACTTGAAAAAGGTTGGGAATGATCAAACATGTATGCCACATGCCTGCTACCATATGAATGCTAGTGAAAAGGATAGTTTTCTGCAAGTTTTGAAAGATGTAAAAGTGCCAGATGGATATTCTTCAAACATCTCACGTTGCGTTAAACTCAAAGAACGCAAGATTAGTGGGATGAAGAGCCATGATAATCACATCTTAATGCAGCAGCTTTTTCCAATAGCAATACGTGGATCTTTGCCCCCTGAAGTGAGTAGGCATTTAATTGACTTATCTTGTTTCTTTAGGGAGATATGTTCCAAAGTACTAAATGTGGAGGAACTTGGGGCTCTTGAGAAGAGAATTGCAGTGACATTGTGTGAGTTGGAAAAGATATTCCCTCCCTCTTTCTTTACAGTGATGGTACATGTAGTCATGCATTTGGCTAGCGAAGCCAAAGTTGCTGGCCCAGTTCATTATCGTTGGATGTATCCCATAGAAAGGTAACACATATAGGAACTTGGTCTATTTGTTTTTTGTTTTTGTTTTTTTTTTTAACTTACCAATTACCCGTTGTTGATCTTGGGTTTTCCAATAGGTACTTGTCAAGGCTTAAGTCTTACGTGCATAATAAAACTTATCCAGAAGGCTCCATTGCAGAAGGGTATATAGCAGAGGAATGCTTAACATTCTGTTCACGCTATTTTAAATCTGTTGAAACTGCATTTAATCGGCCTATAAGGAATGTTGAGGAATCCATGGGTGCGGTAGTGAGCATTACACTAGATTCAAATTCATGGATCCAAGCACATCGTTATGTGCTATTCAATTGTGAAGAAATCACTCCATTTCGCGAGTAAGTGATATGTCTTTGCGTATCCTTTAACGACATTCCAATGCAATACTCTAGCTTAATACTAACAAGTTTGTGTACATAGTGAACATATAGCGGAGATCAAGGCTGGTTTCCCTTTTCATGTGACTGATGATATTATTCAAAAGCTGCACATGGAGAAATTCTGCAACTGGTTTAGGGAATATGTAAGTAAAGCATATATATATATAGCACTATTTTCGGTTGTAACACTTTAGATAGCATACTTATAATAAAAGTTTTTCTCTATAATAGGTGATGTCAATGGATATCTCTAAGAAAAAGGAAATCTCTGATAAAGTTAAATGGCTTGCTCGATATCCAGATAATGAAGCAAAACGGTTCAAGCGTTATGTTATAAATGGTTTGAAGTTTCGCACCAAAGATTTTGAGGCAACTAGGAAAACTCAAAATAGTGGAGTTTGTGTTGTTACTGAAGGTGGTGCTACTTATTATGGTGTACTAATCGATATTATTGAGTTGAATTACTCTGACAAGTATCGATATGTATTATTCAAATGTCAATGGGCTGATGTTATTAGTGGGAGAGGATGCAAAAATGATGAGTTTGGATTTTCCCTTGTCAATTTTTCAAGATTGATACACAAAGGTGATCAATTGATTGACGAACCTTATGTATTAGCATCTCAAGCTTCACAAGTGTTTTATGTGGAGGATGTGAGACATAAAGATTGGCTGGTAGTGGTCAGAACAAAACCTAGGGAGGTGTTTGATGTTGGAATTCAAGCTTTAGATGATAATGATGATGATGATGAAGTAGATACATATATGGAAAATGTCCCTTATAATGTAACTACTGATGATGCATGTGATGATGTAAATGACAACCGTGCTTGGGCTCGAGTTGATGAAGAAGGAACCATTTATGATACACCGTTGATTAGTGAGGATGAATTGCTTGAACAAGACTTTATCAATGATGAAGAGCTTAGTGATGATGTTTATGAGTCTAATGACGATGAGTCCAATGATGATGGGTCCAATGATGATGAGTCTAGCGATGATGACTAGGTTGTGCCCCTTCTTGCACATTCTTAAACAAAATTCATTATTGCTTAATAGGGAAAAAAAGAAAAGAAAAAAAAAAGGTCTTTTTAACATTTAACTGAGTTGTTTTGTAACAATTTACATTGAACTTCATAGAATGAATGAATGTTAAAGTGACAAATACTAACTTTTTATTAAGTATATATTATTTTTGCTATTATGATGAACTTTATAGTAATTTTATTACATGTTTTTTAATTGGGGCTTGAAATTATTATTATTGTTTTTTTTTAAATCCCAAACTTGTTATCTTGACTTAAGCCTACAACATTGTACTTGTTAAATTCTAATGTTGAATTGTATGACTATATAATAATTTGTGTTGTTTTAGTGTTGAAAGTAGTTGAAGTTGTTGTATTTGCAGTTGCTTGTACCATTACTTGTACAATTACTTGTCATTGTGCTTATATACTTGTTTATTTTAGACTTTGACAGTTGAAATGGCAAGGAGAAAGGCAAATTTGCGCACACGTCCCAAGAGTGTAACATTGGAAAGAGCTTCTTCACAAGATGCGGATGAAGGGGGGGACCAAGAAATGCATGAAGCTTCTACACAAGCTTCTACACAAGGTATGAGCTTTTTACTCAAAAGTTTACCATTCATACGAAAGGTATGGGTAGATTTACTCAAGGTATGGCACTTCGGTGTTGGTTATGTGGTTTGTCTTATTGTTCATTTCTTTATTGCATTGCCTTCTGAGTTTAGGTAAAGTGAAGTTGTTTATGAACTTTGAAGCAATATTTTCATTTACCTGTTTCTTTGCTGGCTTGAATCAATGTTAAGACTAAACCACAAATATTTGAAGGTTATTTATTTATAATATTCCACCCATGCTAAGAAGTGGACGAAATTGATAATTTTGATAATGTTGTGGAAATTGATAATTTTGATAAATAGATATGATCATGAATCATAAGTGGACAAAAATTAAAGTGTTTTTTTTTTCCATACACTGTACATGTATTTAATAGACGTGGGTCCGTGGTTTTGGTTGGGTGTTGATCAAGGCTGTGACAAAGACTCTATTAGTATTGAAACCCAATGCAAGCCTTGATAAAATAAATCAAGACTAGGCTTTTAAGGGCCTTATAAATTGTCCTTATTTTGGTTTTTATCTTCTCAAATTCCTTGCTTATGTCTAATGTTCATGCATGTCCCAAAATGATATTATGGGCTAGTGGGGCAGTCCATGTCTATGTCCATGTCCATGTGGATCACTATTTTACTAACATTGCTCTCTACGAACCTAAATGGACATGGTGGGGCAGTCCATGTCCCAAAATTTATTTGTTTGTTTCTTGAAGTATATTAGTTTGTTAGCATGTTTCTAATATTTTATATTTGTTAGCAAATAATGACCACTTGTTTAATATAATATTAAATTCATCCTTAGCTTTGCATGTTTTGTTGTTTGACATTGGATATTTTATCCTTTTAGGATCAGATATGCAACCAGCTATACGTGTCACTCGCGGGCCAAACAAGTACTTGGAAATTTGGGATCTTCTCGATGACCAAGAAATTGAGTTGCCACTAAATAGTATGCATCAGCCTGTTGATGAGGGAGCGAGGACTTTCACTGGTTTCTTGGGTACGATTGCACGGAAACCCCACATGTGCCCGATTAAATACCTTGATTGGAAGGCCATGCCAAAAGAACTTAAAGAAGAGTGTTGGCGTAATGTAAAGGTATTAAAGAAGTTATAATACTTGTAATTATGTCATTTTGTACTAGGTTTTACATAAGTGTTTTAGCATGAAAACATTTGTAATTTGATAACTCAACTATTTGATTGTAGCGAAAATACCAAGTCCCTAATGATCCTAAGGCATATGAGGGTCTGAAGAAATTTACCTTACAAAAAATTGGGAAGGCTTGGAGAGATCATAAGTGTAGGCTGAAGGCTAAGTATTATATACCGCATTCAAGAAACAAAGCACGGGTGAAGAGCAATGGACCAAGGAAATGCATACCAGAAGATTGGAATATACTTGTTGATCATTGGTATTCTGATGATGCAGTGGTATGTTTGTTTTCTCTCTCTTTTCCATCATGGATCATACTAAAAGCAGAATAATTATTGAGAAATTGAGAGAATACATATTGGATTGCTTTCAGATAGGACTATCTAGAACCTTTTTGTGGGCTTTTTGTGAAACTGGTATATATGAGATCGAAGTTGTGTTTCATATTTCATATTTGTTTAATTTGGTAGAAGTCTTGGAGTAAAGCGCCTAGTTTTCATTTATCAAAAGTATTCATCATTAAATCAGTATTGTTATATCAATCATTAAGCTTCTAGTCCAAATGGAAGGTATAGACATGCTATGCTCTTATAAATGAAATAGCATGGGAAACTTGGGTCTCTTCTCTCCATGATAAGTGATGCTCAGCCAAAACTTATTACCTTTAGCATGCAGTTCCTTTCATTCTTTTATACCAAATGATATTTTTGAGCATTCTGGCTTTAGTTAAAAGTGGCTTTAGATACTTAAAGCATACTATATATAAACATGTAATTTTGTTAAATGTAGATAGAGTCAGATAAGAATAAGGAGCGTCGTTCTAAACAGGATGACATACATACTGGTGGTTCGTGTGGCTATGCTATGCACGCTGCAAAAAAGGTAATAAGTATTATAACTATTTTTTAAATGATTTTGACTTCTCCTAATTTTATGTGGAACCAATATTCATCACTACATAAATATGTTGTTCATAATGTAGGCAAAAATGGATGGACATCCTGTAGAGCGTGCAGTATTATTTCAAATTCTACATACTCGTAAAGATGGATCTGCAGTTAATCCTGTAATGAAAGAAAAAATGGTAAGTAATTTCTGCATTGTAGTTGGGGGTAAACAAAATAGGAATTCAAGAAACAATATTATAGTTTTTCCCTACAAAGCTATCTCAAAGATGAGCTTTGTTGAAATAATTCAAGCCTTAGGTCTTGCAAAATATTGTATAACCAACATGTCTTTTTTGACAAAAACCAAGCATAAGATGAAATCCCATGTGGTTGTTTAAACACTTGTGTAACTATTTTGAATCAATGATAATTGTTATGAATAATTCTTTTAATTTTTAAATTGATATATTTCAATTTGATGTTAGCCAATATGCATTTCTTTTTATTGTGGGGTCATTTGATTGTTGGATTACATAGCAAACTCCATTTTATTGTGGAAATGTTATTCTTACTGAGTTGAGGCCTTTATGTTTAGTTTCTTTGTTATATTATAGCATACCTAGTGGATGTATATGACTTCCTTTTTTTTTTTTTTTGGAGAGGTTCATGTGGTGAGTTGCTTGTAGAATGTCAATTTTCTCTTTAGGGTTACTGGTTGTTGTGGCAAAGTAGCACCAACAATTTTAGTACTGGTGCCTTTGGTTGTGGTGAGGGGGATACTAGCTTTGTGTGCATAATTTTTGCATCGTTCTGGGTTTTATTGGTGCTTGCTTATCCTATCCTATATATATGTATATATATGTTGTGGGGTCATTTTAACTATATGATTTCTAACTTTTTTTTTGTTTTTTTTTTTTTTGTTTTGTTCAAACTCAAATATCAGGAAAAAATGAAGCAATTGTTGGTTGACCCTAAGAATCAATTGCAGTCATCTGACACAAGTGGTAGTATTGCATGGTCAACAGATGATGTGTTTGCCAAAGTGATGGGTAAGGAGCGCAAAGGTCGCATTTGTGGGGTAGGATTTGGTCCAACCCCAAGTGGTCAAAGTAGCAAGACTGCTCTCATGGACAGTGAAATACAATCAAGTCAAGCAAGGGACAACGAAGTTGCACAATTGAAGGCTTCCTTGGCTACTATGGAGGAGAAACTAGCAGGTTATGACGAAATGAAAGAAAAAGTTAGTCAATTCGAAGAAATGGAGCAAAGAATGGAGCAAAGAATGGAGCAAAGAATGTCTCGCATGTTTCAACAAATGCAACAATTTTCTACACAATGCAATCAGGTATGATAAATGACTTGAGTGTCAATTTATATGGAGTAGGAAAGGAATGTTAAATGTATGGTTGCTAATTAATATTTACTTGTGGTAATTAGCTAGAAAGATAATTACATATTTAGTAATTACATTAGCTGGAAAGATATTTATTGATTTAATAATTAGTATTTACTTGTGAATTGTGACGGTATGAATTTATTGATCTGTAACATTGATAAAGGGTGAAGGAAAAAGATTTCTAGAAGCACCATGTTATTAATAGATGTTTATGGAATTATGTGGTGACACCTTTGCATCCTTTGATTTGATCCCATTTAATGTTATCATTGGAACCTTCGCTTGCCTTGGTCCACTACTAAACATGTTATCCACAATATTTAACCCTGAGATTATACCCTTAATTGATTTCAAGACAATAGTAGCTTCCCCATAGAAGAATCCATTACTAACATGGACTTGAACAAGGTCTTCCATGACTAAAGTATTGTAATCCAAGTAACAATTATCAATTCTAGCTTGTGAATATCCAGCTAGTTTCAATAATATTCCAATCCCACCAAAAGCTAATGCCTTGTTATAGCAATGTACCCCTGTGAGCATGTTTGCCTGACCTCTTAATACAACACCTATTGCTGCTGAGAAAATTGAAACATCAGTGATTGCATTGTCATTACTTGCTACATCAATGGCAGTGCCTCTTTTTTGTAATTTCAAATTTTCAAAACTAGGAAGCTGCAAAGCTAAAAGATCAAGACAAACTATAATGGTCAACCTAAAAGATCAAGAAACATGTCTTCATTTAACTTGTTCCCCCTTTTTTACCTTGGTAATATTTTCTTGTCATTTTTTTTTTTTTCATTTATACGCACTTATTAAGTAATCATACTTTGTATGTAGGATGCTCCTCTGACCGAACAACCTCCAGCTCTCCCCAAATCATCAGCTGCATCTCATCAACCAAGAAGCTTATAAGTTTTATCTTGGAGTTCTTCGACTTTTTTGTGTACAAAGAACTATGGAAGAACAACCGCATTTTTTGTAAGCGTTAAAGGATATTTTTAAATACTTTGGAACTTTGATTATAGTATTAGATTAATTTCAGCGGTTGTTTTATTCAAGTGACCACATCTATTTTTTGTTAATTTTAAGATGGTGGTTATAGACAATGTTATGTATTTGATAATATATTTCGATGTTAATATTACGTTAGTTTCAAGACATTTGTGGTGTTGTTAATTAGTTATATTTGTGGTATTGTGTTCGTAGAGCTAAAACTATTATAGGTTCTTTGTAACAAGTTTGTGAACAATTTATTTATTAGCAAACAACGGTTTTAAAACCCACTTAAAAAAAAAAAAAAAAAAAAAAAAAAAAAAACCTATAGCGGCGGTCAAAAAGCGCCGCTAAAGGTGCACATTTTATGTTTTAAATGAATACCTATAGCGGCGTTTCTACCCGCCGCTAAAGGCAGACACCAATAGCGGCGGGCATGACACCGCCGCTAAAAGTCAATGCCACGAATTTTGAACACGTATGGCGGCGGTTTTACACCCGCCGCAATAAACCTTTGCCCGCCGCTAAAAGGTACATCTATAGCGGCGCTTTTCGCGACCGCCGCAATATACCTATAGCGGCACTGGAACACCGACGGGGAGGCCCGCCGCAATAGCACCCGCCGCTATAGGTCGAAAGGACCTTTAGCGGCGCTTTTTTGGGCTTTAGCGGCGGTTCTGGCCCGCCGCAGTAGCCCGTTTTTCTTGTAGTGTTTGTTAGAGTGGTAGAAGTAGCAGGTTGCAAGCATAGAAGGGTTACATTAAAGAGTAGAATGATATGAAGGAATGTAGAGCATAATGCAGGAAAATTGGGGTTGTGAAGCTTCATTGGTTTGAACAGGCAAGAAACTAGTGAAATTTTAGTGCAAGGTAGAGGTGATACACAAGTTTGTATTATATATAGGCTCTCTTAGTTATGACATAAAAAAATCATTTGCTTAACAAGTTTTTTTTTTTTTTTTTTTAGAGGGTTTCAACTTATGGAGTCCACTCCAAATGATAATTCTTTTTCATCAAACCAAGACATTAACAGTTTTTGGTATAGGTAGGGATTGAACCCCAGATCTCTTATTTAATCATTAAAGATTTTATCAGTTGAGCTAACTGGAACCTACTAGTATTAATAAATTGATAAATAAATAAATGAAATGTGAAAGCAGTCCAGTTAAAAAAAAATAAAAATAAAAAATAAAAAGTGAAAGGGAACAAACCTCAGTTAACGTGCATACGCCGTGGAGCAAAGAAATCAACAGGTTCATGAAATTGGTCATTTGTCATTAGTTGTTTCTCTCTTTTTATTCAATTGGGGGTTGTCATGAAGCATCATTGGTTGGACTAGCATGAAGCTGGTGAAATATTAGTGCGAAGCAGAGCAAGACACAGAAATTTGTACTCTTAAATCTTAAAGATAACTCTATAAGTACAGGCTCCGTTAAGTTTGGGTCATTAGGTGCTTGCACTGTCGAAGTACCTTAGTACTATTTTATCAAATGCCTCCAAAATGTAAAACACGTTGTATCTTCAAATTTGATAAAATTTTCTATACAGTTTTAATAAATTGATAGCGTTAAAAGACCCCGGGTCAACTGAAATTATTCAAAAGTTGCTGTTAAGTGTCCAATTTTTTTCTTCAAATATTTTTAATTAAAAAAATCCAATTAATTATTAAAAATTATTTTCAATGATTTTAAAAAAAAAAAAAACTTTTAACAGAAATTGATGGAGATGGTTTAATTGAATAAAATTGAAATTTAAAAGACTTAATTGAACGAAAACAAAGTCAAAAAACTAAAATAAATTGTGGTCAAATTTAGAGGATGCATCTTGCATTTTTGCCTAAAATTTTACAAAAAGAGATGAAAGTTGAAATCTAAATTCCAATTTTGATTTTGGTGTTGAGAGAGAGAGAGAGAGATATGATCTTTTTGAGCAGCTCCAAGCTCAATATGAGATTTTATTTCAAATCGCAAGTCTCTAATAGTTTTTCAAATCCGTTGAGTTAAAATTCTTTGAGATTTATGATATCGCGGATCAAATAAATACAAGTGTACAACACTCCTCTGTTTCAGTTTGGGTCTCACCCTTGTAGATGTTATTAGTACCTTTATACTATTTGTCAAATAAGTCCAAAAAAGTAAAATAGATGGTATTTTCATTTGATAAAATTTTAGAAAAATTATTAGTTTACGTCATATATATTAACTAAACAAAAGTGTATAATATAATACATTTTTTTACGAATATGTACAATATTGTACACTTCTTGTTTATATATTGTAAATCTTACATTTACAACCAAAAAAAAAAACCCTCAAAAAAAAAAAATCTTACATTGATTGTACAATGTAAACCTATGAATATAATAATATCATTTTCATTTTAATTGAATAACCATTCAACAGTTAAATATATATATATATATATATATATATATATTTTCACTATTTCTAATTTAGTCATCTATATTCTGTGTGCACCTACATCAATTCAATTTCAATATTATATATCTAATTCAATTAAATATTCATTCCCAGCATCTCCTTCCTTCCTTCCTTCTTTGTTGATTCCATTCTCAGTTAGCCCACTTCCGTATTTACAAAGAAAGGACTCCAAGCTGACGTTTATTTTAATTAATTAATTTACCATAACGTTACCGTATGTCCCCGTCCCAAACTAAAGGCATAAAATTTACTCTGCCCTTTTTTTTTAAAAAAACAAAGGCATTTAAAGTTTTTTACTAGTGACTTGAAAAATGCTTATCTTTCCTTTTTCTTTTTCTTATGGTATAAGTTAATTATGAAAATAATGAAAATAATTTTTCTAAAATATTTTCAGTAATTTTTATTTTTTTTGATGGGGTTAAAATAAATTGTAAAAACAAAAGGGTAAAATAAGTAAACTACTTCTGAAATTTGGATTAATATGAAGAAGATTTAAAACTTTTGAAAACTAGACTAACGTGGTCCTTTTAACGGACGTTACTCATTCAATGACAATGACTCACTCGATCGCATCTCTTATCTCTCGCCCAAACTCAGGAAGTATAGTTTTTTTTTTTGAGAAGCAAAATAATGTATAGTTATATACATTTTACCCCCCAAAAATCATTAAAAAAAAAAAAAAAAAAAAAAAAGGCAGGTAAGGTTAATAAACTGAAGAGGGAAGGTTCACAAAGAAAAAGACAGCAAGAAACGAAACGAGAATTGCAGTGAAGAAGAAGGTGAGCTATTAGTGCGAGGCCAAGCTGGATAAAGAAGTTTGCATTATGTCTCTTTTCTTTTCAGTTATGGTGTGAAGTGAACATATATAAATTTTACTCACCTCTTTAATTTCAACGCTCCTCTATTTGTCAAATAAATACAGGTGTACAACACTCCTCTGTTTCAGTTTGGGCCTCACCCATGTAGATGTTATTAGTACCTTAATACTATTTGTCAAATAAGTCCAAAAAGGTAAAATGGATGGTATTTTCATTTGATAAATTTTAGAAAAATTATTAGTTTACATTGTATTAACTAAACAAAAGTAGTCAAGGGTTTTGTAGCTAAATTGACACTTTCCCATGTACAAAGTATTTGATGGTTTACGAGGGGAAAAAGTTCGAGCTACAGGGTTAGAGCATGTTGGCAACGCGTCTGCATGTGCTTAGAATTGTTTTTGAAAAATTATTGTTTATATTGTATTATCAATGTAAGATTTACATTATAGACTAAAAAAATGTGTACAACAATATTGTACAAATTTTCAAAAAGTGTACAATGATGTAATTATTATTATTTTGATAAGTATTGTAAAAAGTTTGCCATTAGAAACCGTAATTATCTATAAAAATTAATCATTCTTTGTTTTCTTTATTTGAATAATCCTTATATGCTGCAGGATATCATAATGTTAAAATTCATACAACTTTCCAACTAGCATGTACATTGGATAAAATTAAAATTAACTTTGTATGTTCTAGTATTGGATTTTGTTGAATGACTATTGTGAACATGAGTTTTTTTTTTTTTTTTTTTTTTTTTTTTTTTTTTTTTTTTTTTTTTTTTTGCACTGGGTAAATGCGGGGTATAGAACCCCTGAGCTAAATGACACATAGGATCCCGGGTGCCACTAGGCTACACGGCCCAGTGGCTTGTGAACATGAGATTTAATGCATGGTATTAGGAATGTTTTAATAGTTTGCTTTAAACTTTTAAAACGACGGTATATATGGTATGAGGAAATGGAAGGAAGAAGAGGGTAATGTATTAAATTAGTTGGATTTGTTACTTAATCTTAATTAGAATTAGACGTAATTATGTCCATAATTTTGGGATTAGTTGGAACGAAAGCTAAGCTATGGCACTTGTGGCAATTGATGGGAATCACCTAGGGTTCTCATATGAAAACCTGTCAAGTTCAACCAGGAGTAACATGAAAGTTGTGTTTCCATTTTGCAACATTCAACATGCCCAAAAAACTTTGAGTAACACTTTTTATGCTCAAATGGATACATTTTTTTAATTTTTTGTATAAAATAGTGAAGTGCTACGTCCACAACATTTTTACAATATTTTTATAACAAATCTTAGTTGCCAGGTTATTACAGGTTATTAATTTGAATCCACAGCTAAAATTATTTTTTTCTACTAATAACAGTAAGTAACAACTTGCCACATAAAATTTGTTGTAAAAATATTCTAAACATAGCATTTCTCTATATAATATAGACTCTTATAGTTATGTTGTCCATGTAAATTGTACGCTTTTAAAATGCTGACCCACACAAACATTTTCCTGCCTTGTTTTAAACTCAAGCAAGTGAAAGCTTGGCTACTCTACACTCTTGTAGAGTTGTAATGCTTTTTTTTTTTTTCTAAATGTTACAGTGCATTATATATATATACACACACGTGATACTATCTTCAATTGATAAAATTTTCTAGGAGTTAGTATTAATAAATTAATGTGCTTGCAAGAAAATAAAAGCAGAATAATTAACTATATAAATTAAGAATATAAACCTCACTTGAATTACGTCCACTAAACTTCAATTTCGGATTTTGATTTATGTCAAAATTAATTTTCACTAGCTGTGATTAGAGCAATCGATAAAAACTTTGACAGTGTCTGTTATAAGTAACGTTATTGTCACAAATTATTTTACAACAATTGATCATAAACTATTATCACTATTTTACTTATTAATAATCACTTACCTCATCAACAATTTGTATAAAATAATTTAAAATGATTTATAAATCTAGCATTTTCTGTATGTTATTATTAGTGTTGGGGTGGGTTTGGTGAGAAGTGTTTGAAGGGTAAATTGATGGTGGAGCACAGCCAAACCCATTGCAATATCAAAATTTGTAAATCTAGTATTTTCAATTAGTTATTATTGGTGTTGGGGTGGGTTTGGTAAGAATTGTTTGAAGGGTAAATTGATGGTGGAGCACGGCCAAACCCATTGCAATATCAAACTTTGTAAATCTAGTATTTTCCATTAGTTATTATTGGTGTTGGGGTGGGCTTGGTGAGAAGTGTTTGAAGGGTAAATTGATGGCGGAGCACGGCCAAACCCATTGCAATATCAAACTTTGTAAATCTAGTATTTTCCATTAGTTATTATTGGTGTTGGGTGGGGCTTGGTGAGAAGTGTTTGAAGGGTAAATTGATGGTGGAGCACGGCCAAACCCATTGCAATATCAAACTTTGTAAATCTAGTATTTTCCATTAACTATTGTTGGTGTTGGGGTGGGCTTGGTGAGAAGTGTTTGAAAGGCAAATTATTGGTGGGGCAGGGCCAAATCATTGTGATATTAGTTGTTTGAAGCCCGTTTCTCGACAAAGGGGCTCCAATTGTGTTAGGTATTTACTCATTTTTTTATACCTTCCCTTTCTTTTTGCTTATTATTATTATTATTATTTGTCTTTTTCCTTTTATCAAGGCTTACCCATTTGTTTTTGTTTCGTTTTGTTTTGTTTTTTTTTTTTTTTTTTTTTTTTTTTTTTTTTTTTGAATTTGCGGTTTCCCTTGCTCCGTAATCTCACGTCTGTTTTTTAAACTAGCATAGTTCACGTACTAGTTTCCAATTTCCATTAGGCAAGGCTGTTTTCACTCTTCATGACAGTAAACCACATTGTTTTTTCAGCGCAAAGAAATATATATGGTTATAACTTATATTAAGGCAAATTCAATGGATCTTTATACGCTGTTACTTTTAGCATCCCAGATTGCACACAAAGCATTTTCAAAAACAACAGTACAATATGTGTCATACGTGAAATTAAATCCCTAAATTCCCTAAAACATAACAAAATGCAAGCTTGTGTTTGAAAGTTGAAATGTGAGTTTCACTGGCTGGATTGTGAATACAAATTTATTAAGTTAGAAACGGTGTATTCAGTATTCATTGGCTGGATTGGGCTGATTGAGCTTGATTTTGAAGATTGAGCTGGGTCAAACTTCAGTGTAGGTAGTGGATTATGAAATATATCTTGGAATGGACTTTATTGTAGATGGATTTTGAAAACAAATTGTCTGATGGGCTTATATGATGGACTTCTGTTTGGGTTCGATATGATATCCAAGAGCCAACGCTATGTTATCCGGACCCCAGTTCTGCATCCTATTCACTGCACCGCAAATCATGTCTATATGTTACATTGACTGGACTGCGTTCACGCCTAGCTGCACCCGTATACCAAAGCATGCTCTCATTGGCTAATTGGTGATCAAGAATAAATTAACCACTAGAGGTAGGCTGTCCCAATGGGGTTACACAAGTGACACTCTTTGTGTGCTATGCAGGGGTTGTGTTCAAAGCATGAGCCATTTCTTTATTTAGTGATCTTTCCGGACACATGTTTATGGGGATTGGGCTGTTAGGAACCTCAAAGGGAAGCCACTTACAGCATCCATATGTAAGATTGGATGGTGATCGTCTATATGTTATATTTGGTGCCAAAGGAAGGCTATCATCCACAATGGCCCAATCTTAACTAAGGAGCAAATCCTGTCAAAAAATAAAGAAAGATGTTAGAGGCAACCTTGAGTTCAAAGCAAAATTCCCTAATTCCACTCTAAACAGGATTCTTTGCTGACTTGGGGGCTTAAACAATTGTATTTTGATCTCCACGGCTCAATGATCTTTAATTTCTGCATTAATGTTGCTGTGTGCTTGGAAGGTTGAT
This sequence comes from Quercus glauca, assembly GCA_023736055.1. NCBI lineage: Eukaryota > Viridiplantae > Streptophyta > Magnoliopsida > Fagales > Fagaceae > Quercus > Quercus glauca. The sequence continues at coordinate 7,630,609 of CM043318.1, forward strand.
TGCTTAAACAAGTGTTCTCCTGTTCATAGTTCACAGATGTTTGTTTAGCTTGTGCTATTAATGCACAGGTTAACTCTGTATTTTTGGTTTGTTTTGTTGGTCGAGTGGGCTTCTTTTAGGCTTAGTAATTTTGATAGCTGAATGACCTTTCATTCTTTGAATAGATTGTGTAGGGACTCAAAATGTCTTGGACCTTGGACAATAAAATTTGTAGAGTGTGGACGTAAGAACTAGCTCCAGTAAATAGAAAAAGACGTAGTTCCGGCACAGCAGAAGGAATTTTCAGGCCAATGAGGGACAGATGATCTCTTTCTTTTTCTTGGCTAGGTTTTAAATGCCTCTCTCTCTTCCAAAAGTCCTCTTTAGAGTATTTCGATTTCGCCTTATATACTATCCTCCCCGTTCTATTTTCACCGTACATGTGTTAGTTCCCTACTGGGAACTTCTTTCTGTCCCATCCCCCATTCCCCAGATTCTCCGCTTGGTGGTTATAAGGCTGCTTGGTTACTGTTCAGGTATCACCTCCACATTAATGCGGCCAGAGAGTTAGGTGGGAAGCATTTAATGTGGAGGCAGCAGCTTTTAGGAGATATTTGTTACCTTTTCCGGTTCCTCCTTTGATCAGTACTCATTAGTTTAGTTTGCATGTAACTCAGCGAAGCTCCTTGATAATTGAAATAGTTACATCTACTTCGCAAGCTGGTTTGAAGAATAGATCTCGTCCTCGGACAGAAGAGTATCCTCGGACGTATGAGTGTCCTCGGACAGGCCCGTTGGGCCTCAAGCCCATCTTCTATAGATTCCGTTAATTTTTCGGGCAATTGGCCCCACAGATTGTATTCTTTGTTTATTTTTCAATAAAATATATATTCTGTTAACATGTATAGTGTTGTGGGCTTTAGGCCCAAACTAGATTACTTGTATAGCACTCTTGTACTACACTTTTATTTGTATTGCACTCATATGCCTCATATATAAAGGCACTCGTGTATATTTTTTAATTAAGAAATACAATACAATCATTCAGTATTTCTAACATGGTATCAAAGCCATTACTCTAACTTTCTTGTGTTCTGCAGTCTTGTCTTTGTCGGTAATTTCCGCTGCCTCAACTTCTCCAGTCAATAAACCTCATTAGTGCCTCTCCAGACTGCCTCGCCGCCATCAGAGGTCTCAGGGTTGAATCTTTGCCGCTAGAAGCTCAATCTTCACCGCCAAGACTACTGCCTTAGTCGGATCTGTTGTTTTTGACCTCTGACTAAGACACAAATCATATCAGCCTGTAGGCCGTCAAACGATCTACTCAGCCACGCCGGACCAGTCATCATCCAACGGACCACGCACCCTCACGCGTCGATAACAGTTTCGGTGAGCTCAGCCACGCACTTCACGCGCTGCCTTACACCCTCACGCGCCTTCATGCTCCGTCACACGCCCACACGCGCCTGCTGATGTCATCCTGCCACATCAGCCCTAGTGACGTCATCAGTGCTTGCGTCAACAACACGTTAGCCCTAGCTTACGTCAGCATCCAGTCATCTTGTTGACGTCAGCTTGCTGACGTCATCTACACTGACCGTTGACTTTGACCGAGCCGTTGACCGTTGACTTTAATTATAGACTTTTTAGAGTTGACTTTTTACAGTCCAGGTGCTCCTTACTCAGGTTTCGCGTAGATTTCATTTTTGCAGTTCGTTTTTGCAAATTTTGCTTCTAAATGAAGAACAAGGACAGGTCTTCTTCTTGTTGCAATAATTATAGCCGACAATCCAACAAACATTTTGGCCATAATATTGAGACTTGCTATCAGCGCAACAAATCAGCTGTTTCCACTTCTGCTGCTACAGTTGCTAACACTGAGAGTGTCCAACCCATGGCTCTTGTCTCTGCACAGTCTCAGTCTTCTGGATCCACTTTCTACATTTCCAGAGATGACCTTATAAATATCATCGTCAATGTCATTCGTATGGTTGGTAATGTATCTTATTCCTCTTCTCTCTCAGCTTTATCTGGTATGTCTCCTTCCTTTTGGCTTATGGATTCCGCTTGTTGTAATCACATGACACCTCACTCGTCCTTATTTTTTGACCTTAAACCTGCACCGCACCCTCTTAATATTCGCACAGCAAATGGTTCCATAATGTCTAGCCATAATATAGGTTCAGTTTCGACCTCCAACCTCTCGATTCCTGGAGTCTTTAATGTTCCTGACCTTTCTTATAATTTGTTTTCTGTGGGACAATTAGCTGAGTTGAGTTATCACATTATCTTTGATTATTCTGGGTGCATTGTGCAGGATCCGATGACGGGACAGGAGCTTGGGACCGGTCCCAGAGTTAGGCGTATGTTTCCCGTGGACAACCTTTGTCTTCCACTTGTTGCTTCTGTTTCTATTGCTACAACTACTACAGTTTCTTCAATTCCTTCCCTTGCACTTTGGCATACTCGACTTGGTCATGCATCTTCCTCTCGGGTACAACAATTGGTTTCTAGAGGTTTGTTTGGTTCAGTGTCTACATAAAATTTTGATTGTGTTTCATGTCAGTGAGGAAAACAACCAGCTTTGCCTTTCAATATTAGTGAATCCATATCCACTGATGTCTTTGACCTTATTCATTCTGATGTTTGGGGGCCTTCTTCTGTCTCTAGTATTGGTGGATCTCGATATTTTGTTGTCATTGTTGATGATTACTCTCGCTATAGCTGGATTTTTAATATGAAACATTGTTCTGAATTATTATAAGTATATTCTAATTTTGCAAAAATGGTTGAAACTCAGTTTTCCAGACGCATCAAAATTTTTCGATCTGATAATGCTCTTGAATACACTCAATATGCTTTCCAAGCTGTTTTGCATTCCTATGGCACTATTCATCAACTAACTTGTCCAGGTACCTCTCAGCAAAATGGTAGAGCCGAACGAAAATTTCGTCATATTTTTGACACTGTTCGTGCTCTCCTTCTCTTTGCCAAAGTTCCTGCTCCTTTTTGGGGTGAAGCTGCTCTTCATGCTGTTCATACTATTAATCACATTCCGAGTCCTGTTATCCAAAATCAAACTCCATACGGGCGCTTTTTAGGGTCACCTCCAAACTATCACCACCTTCGCTCCTTTGGTTCTGCTTGTTTCGTTCTTCTTTAGCCACATGAGCATAACAAACTTGAGCCTCAGTCAAGACTTTGTTATTTTTTTGGCTATGGCAAAACTCAAAAGGGGTATCGGTGTTATGATCTTGTCTCTTATCGTCTTCGTGTCTCCCGCAATGTTGTCTTTTGGGAACATCGCCTCTTTGTTGAGCTCTCTCACTTCTGTGCCTCCCTGTTTTCTTCATCTGTCTTAGATCTTTTTCCAGATGAGGCACATATTCCTTCTGTAGCTGCTCCTGATCCTTCTGTAGTTGCTCCTGATTCTCCTGTAGACTTTTCTGTCCAACCACCAGATACCACTGATCCCTTTCCTAGTTCACCCTTTAATGAATAGGTGGAAGATGAATAGGTTGAAGACGAGCTACCCAACCCCAACCTTGAGCTTGGGTCCCTTGCTTCTGCTCCGCCTGAAGATCTTACGCAAGACATTCCCCCTCATCACTCAACTCGGGTAAGATCTATTCCTGTACATTTACTTGACTATCATTGTTACACTGCCCTTGCTACACTACACAAGCCTCATACCTATCGTGAGGCTTCCACTGACCCTTTATGGCAGATTGCAATGAAAGAGGAACTTGATGCATTATCTAAAAACTATACTTGGGACTTGGTGACACTCCCCCCCGGGAAATCTGTGGTTGGTTGTAAGTGGATCTACAAGATTAAGACTCGCTCTGATGGGTCCATTGAGCCCTACAAAACTCGTCTTGTTGCAAAAGGCTTGACACAAGAGTATGGGATTGATTATGAAGAGACTTTTGCTTCAGTTGCTCGTATCACATCTGTTCGTGCCCTCTTAGCTATTACTGCTGCCAGTAAATGGGACATTTTTCAGATAGATGTCAAAAATGCATTCCTTAATGGGGATTTAAGTGAAGAAGTGTATATGCAACCTCCTCTTGGTCTCTCTGTTGACTCAAACAAGGTTTGTCATCTTCGACGTGCACTTTATGGTCTTAAACAAACTCCACGAGCTTGGTTTGCCAAATTCAGCTCTACCATCTCTCGCTTGGGTTACATGGCTAGTCATTATGATTCTGCCTTATTTCTTCGTTGCATGACAAAGGCACTATTTTACTTTTCCTATATGTGGATGATATGATCATAACTGGTGATGACCTCAGTGGCATTCAAGAACTCAAGGCTTTTCTTAGTCAACAGTTTGAGATGAAAGATCTTGGACATCTCAGCTACTTCTTGGGTCTTGAAATCACTCATTCTATAGATGGACTTTATATTACTCAAGCTAAGTATGCCTCTGAACTCTTGTCTCGAGCTGGACTCACTGATAGCAAGACTGTTGACACTCCAGTTGAGCTTAATGCACATCTGACTCCCTCAAGGGGGAAACCATTGTCTAATCCCTCTCTTTACAAACGATTGGTTGGCAGCCTAGTTTATCTCACTGTTACTCGTCCAGATATTTCCTATGCTGTTCACCAGGTGAGCCAGTATCTGTCTGCTCCACGATCAACTCACTATGCTGCTATTCTGCGCATTCTTCGATACCTGAAGAGCACTCTCTTCCATGGTCTTTTCTACTCTGCTCAGTCTCCTCTTATTCTCCATGCATTTTCTGATGCTGATTGGGCAGGAGATCCCACTAATCGCAGGTCCACCACTGGTTATTGCTTTCTTCTTGGTTCTTCTCTGATTTCTTGGCGAAGCAGGAAACAAACTCTTGTGGCCCACTCCAGTACTGAAGCAGAATATCATGCCCTTGCTGATACCACATCTAAGCTCCTTTGGCTACGATGGCTTCTCAAAAACTTAGGTGTGTCTACATCCTCTACTACTCCTCTCTATTGTGACATCAGAGTGCCATTCATATTGCTTACAATAATGTCTTCCATGAACAGACTAAACACATCGAGATCGACTGTCATTTTATCCGTTATCATCTTGTCCATGGTGCTCTCAAGCTGATCTCAGTCTCCTCTAAAGATCGACTTGCAGATATTTTCACCAAGTCACATCCTAAGGGACGCCTTCGTACTTTGGTTGACAACCTCAAGTTGGTCTCACATCCACCTTAAGTTTGAAGGGGGCTGTTAACATGTATAGTGTTGTGGGCTTTAGGCCCAAACTAGATTATTTGTATAGCACACTCTTGTACTACACTTTTACTTGTACTGCACTCATATGCCTCATATATAAAGGCACTCATGTATATTCTTTAATTGAAAAATACAATACAATCATTCAGTATTTCTAACATATTCGAACTTGAATCCTTGAAGAATTAATTCTAGGCAGTGAAAAGTGATTGTTCTTTTAAGTGTTTGTTTAAAGTCTTACATAATAAATTGAAACTTTGATTGATTGTTATACTCTCTACAGTAACAAGATAATGTAATCTAAAACATTAAGTTTAAAGGGAAATTAAACAAAAGATCCACTTTTATTTGTACACTAGATTATGTAACATGGCATCTTTGATGCATTCCTTTCCTTTAAAAGGCTTTTAGGAATTGACTGGATTATTAGTACAAACATAGTCACACATTATAGTAGTAGAACAAAGTACAGTACATGAAGAACACTCCTACACCAGAAGAGAAAGAAAATCACGACTCCAACACTAGAAGTGAAAGAATATCATTCATTGATCCTTTCAAAAAGGGATATTAAACTAGCATAATATTATAACAAATCAGGTAGAAATGCCTAATCCCATGCTTAATCCAGGCATTATTAAAGACATGTAATTTCTTCTATTTGTTTCATGTCTCTGCAATTCACAAAAATAAAAATAAAAATCATTAGCTCACCATTTTAAACCTTGATAACACAAGAAATGGGATAGGAATTATTACAAGAAGCTTGTGGGTTTTTGACAATTTATGTTTAGTATTTTGATCATGAATGAGAAATAAAAATCCAATTTTACAATCAACTGTGATAATCTACTCAAAATTAATAAAAAGGTCAACATAAAATCTCCATGTTTTTTTAATAGAAGTATTTGGGGATTGAATGAAATCAAAGTAAACGAATAGGACACACTACTTAATGTAGTTTTATAATAAAAAATAATTACCCCTTACTTGAGCTTTACTTGGTCTGCCTCTGTGGATCCCCAAACTAATGAAAGCATTTTTTATCAATTGCAGTTCCTTAATGACTTCCTCCATACTCATTCTCTCTTTTGGGGATTCCAATGAACATAAGATTCCAATGTTAAGAATTGAGAGTAAGCACTTTTGCATGTCAACATCAATATGCCTAGAATCCTCAATATTATTAGCTTTTTCTACTTCAATTTCATTATCATTGTCATCGTTTTCCGTTGCCATCATTACCGCAGTTGCAACTCCCAATTCTTCAACTTCTCTTGGCAAAAGCATTGGGTCAACAACTTGAGCAAGTCTTTTTGGTAATGCCATCTTAACAAAGTTATGGAGATTTAGACCATCTTTAAACATATCATCAGTGGGCATCCTTCCTGTAAACATTTCCAGCACAAGGACTCCGTAGCTATATACATCCCCCTCAGTCGATGCCTCACCACCCATGCCATACTCTACAACTCATGGAATGGAAGGAAATTAGGCAATTTCTATCTATAATGAAATAGATTAAGGTCTACAAAATGCAAATTCAAAGAAAATGAAAAGAATCTATATAGATAAATAATATGACATATAATATTACTTCCGCAATTGAAGGAAAATGTATGAAACTTTACCCCGAGGGGCCAAATTACTTTTTTTTTTTTTCTTGAATGTTCAATTTGATTGAAATATATGCATACAAAGAAGATACGATGCTTAGCCAAAGGATCAAAATGTCCATAACCAAATTAACTTAGGCATTTCTCAAAGTATGAATCTTATTTTTGTTTTATTTATTTTATTTTAAATTTTATGTAAAATTAATTATGTGCTTGCATCTGCTCAAGTAAATATTTGTTATAAGAGACAAAGAAATAGCAAGCAAGAGAGTATGTTAATATGTTTATACTAGTTTTACGAATATTAAAAAGCTTATATGCTCAAAAATACAAGTAGTTAATTCTTATCTTTTCATAAGGTGACAAAGAGAAAAGTAACATATTACAGGATTGTTAAGAATTTTAAACTAAATAAGAGAGGTTATACCAGGAGCAACATAGCCGATAGATCCTTTTAACCCAATTGTACTAGTACACTTCTGGGAAGAATCATCAGTTCTTGTGAGGAGTCTTGCTAAACCAAAGTCGCTTACATGAGCAATCATCTCACTATCGAGAAGAATATTGCTTGGCTTTAAATCACAATGAATGATTTGTTGCTGACAATGATTGTGAAGATAATTTAATGCAGAAGCCACATCAATTGCAATAATTATTCTTTGAAGAAAGCTCAAATTTTTTGATTGATTTTCGCAATCTGTCATTGGATGTAGCCACATATCTAAGCTCCCATTTGTCATGAATTCAAATACAAGAGCTTTAAATTCATCGCCATTATAATTGATACTAGAGCAACATGTTAAGATTTTAACAAGATTTCGGTGTCGAACCTTTCTTAAGACATTGCATTCCGCCAAAAAACTCTTGGTAGCTCCTTTAGTTTGAAGGTTTAGAACTTTTATTGCAACTAACATTTCTTCTTGATTAAGAACTCCTTTGTAAACTGATCCAAAACTACCAGATCCAATCAAATTGTTGAGAGAAAATCCATTAGTTGCTCGATGAAGAATTTTGTAGGAAATTGTTGGAAGGAGATCCGTCTTTGAGACACTAGAAGATGGTTTCTTTTTATATTTTCCCCTCCAGTAAAGAACAATAAATGATGAAACTAGAAGGAGACATGCAACCACACAAACAATTGTGATTATTGTTCTAGAAGCAAGAGGCTTTCTTGATTTTGTAACTTTGGGGCATTTTGGTTGTTGTAATTGTGGAATACCCCCACAAAGCTTATTGTTTCCAATAATTGATGTTGCATCTATATTTTTGAAAACTCCAACAGTTGGTAGTGGGCCCTCAATATCATTGAACGAAATGTTCAAGTATTTTAAAAATAAAAGTTTCTCTAGACCCTTTGGAATAAATCCTGATAAATTGTTTCGTGAAACATCCAAAAGTTCAAGGCCTTTCAAATAAGCCATTGATGAAGGTATCATTCCTTCAAAGAAATTCCCTTGCAAGTGGAGCTCTTCTAAATTCAATATATTTCCAATTGTTATGGGAATTTCACTAGACAAGTTGTTTTCAGAGATATCTAGAGAATAAATATTTTTCAAATTGCCCACTTCAACAGGTAATTTACCACTAAATGAGTTGCAGGATAAATTGAGAAATAATGACAAAGAGAAAAGAGAAAAAACCTGCAGAGATATGACTCCACTGAGGTAATTTTTTGAAACATCCAATTTCTGCAAACTTTGGCAATTACCAATAGTTGGAGGTATGCTTCCTTCTAAATTGTTTTGAGACAAGTACAATTCAACCAATTGAGTGAGGTTACCAATGGAGCTTGGGATTTGCCCTGACAATTTGTTCCCCGATAAATACAATCCTTGCATCTTCTGAAACTTTCCAAAATAAGTAGGTATCACACCTATGAAAAGATTCTCATCCATGGACAAATTAATTAAGTTGATAAGATTCTGTAACGCTGCAGGAATCATTCCAGATATTTGGTTGCCTCCAAATTGCAATCTATCAAGTTGTGTTGAAAAGTTGCCAATAGAATTGGGCAAAACACCTTCAAATTGGTTACTTTGAAATGTCAGCGATTTCATTTTGCTACAGTTTCCTAAAGATGTTAAGAAGTCCAAATCCCTTCCCAAATTATTATAACTTAGACGTAGGTGTTCAAGATCTAGTAGATATCCCAGATTAGTTGGAACTGATCCCACAAAGTTGTTTCCACCTAGGTCAAGTATTTGAAGCTTAGATGCATTGCATAAAGAACCAGGGATTGGCCCAAAGAATTCATTCTCACCAATAAAAAAGAGTTTGAGATTATGGAGAGTGAGGCCTATGTTTGCTGGAAGAGCGCCACTGAGTTGGTTGAAGACAAAGTCTATAGTACTAATAGATGATAAATTATAGAGAGAGGAAGGGACCATACCGTTCAGTTTATTGACTGCAAGTCCGAAAACTGATAAGCTTTTCAAATGGCATATACTCTCTGGAATATTTCCCTCTAAGTTATTATATTCTACTGAAAAATATACGAGCAACGAAAGATTTCCCAAGGAAGGTGGGATTCCTCCTGTCAACGTGTTTGCTGAAACCCTAAGAACCAAAAGCTTAGTCATAGAGCCAAGCTCCATTGGGATTTTTCCAATAAGTTTGTTCGATTTTAAGATCATTCCCCTGAGTTCGGAGCAGTTGGTCAAGCTAGTTGGAATTTCTCCTCCCAGTGTGTTACTTGAAAGATAGAGATGTCGCAGTCGGAACAAATGACCAGGTTCCTTTGGAATTTCACCATAAAAGCTGTTGTTTTGGAGGTTAATGGCCCTAAGAAATGTGAGGTTTCCAATGTAAGGTGTAATGGTTCCACGCAAGTTATGACCTTCTAGTACTAAGGTTGTGACTCTTTGATGACGGCGGCCACATGTAATTCCATGCCAGTTGCAGAAGTGGATAGAATCATTCCATGAGCTCAAGATTCCATATGGATCATAATCAATGGATTCCTTGAATTTGAGCAAAGCCAAACGGTCAGTCTCATTTGTTGGAGTGGCAGAAGAGGTGGCAGTTTTCAAGCATAGAAGGGTTACAGTAAAGAGCAAAATGATATGAAGGAATGTAGAGCATAATAATGCAGGAAAATTGGGGTTGTGAAGCTTCATTGGTTTGGACAAGCAGGAAACTGGTGAAATATTAGTGTGAGGTAGAGCAAGATACACAGGTTTGTATTATATATGCTAATTTGTCAAATACCTCCAAAAATGTAAAATAAGTGGTAATTTCGTTTGATAAATTTTTATAGGCTTCAGTATCAATAAATTGATAGCGTGCATGCCTCCAAGAGAGACCCACTGCCTTTGGACAAAGATCCCAGGGTCAACTCAAATTTCGTCAAAGGTTGCCGTTAAGTGTCCAATTTTTTTGTTTCTTCAAAATTTTTTAATTAAAGAAATTTAATTAATTATTAAAAAGTACCAGAAATTGAAAATCAAGTCATTATTAAATGTGATCATTAATCATGATTTGACGCAATTATAGCAAATATTTTAGTGATACAACTTAGAATTTTTTTTAAAATTATTTAAATCCTATCATATCTATAAAGAAAGACAATAATTATTAACGGTAATTGTGTTTTGTTAAAAAAAAAAAAGAAAAAAAGAAAAGAAAAGAAAAAGAGACCTAACGAATTTTAAGCCTTAATTCTAGGAGTTTTATAGTCTTACATTTAGCTTTTATCTTTTAAATATAAAAATCAATACAAATTTAGATAGTGTCATAAAATAGACATGAGAAAAAAATGAAAAAGAAATTCATGACAAGGACAACCCAATTTTAACTTGATGAGATTTGGATGAATGTAAATTTGAGTATTCAACAACTACTCTCTTGCCTTGAGTGTGGGACGTCTTACTCTCTTTTGAGATTGTATTGAAAATTTGAGTATTCAACAACTACTCTCTTGATTGAGAAGGCCTTGAATTTATGTTAACAAGAGGATGTGAAATGTCCAAACAACTTTTGGCAAATTAAAGGTGCTCCTATCTTGGAAATGGTCCTTCTCTCCCCCTTGGCCGCTTCTACCACTTCTTCTTTGATTTTTGATTTTTTTTTTTTTTTTTTTGGATTTTCTTTTCTAATTTTGTTTGTTAAAATTAATTTGGTTGGTTGTGAGTTAGGTGTAAGAATTAAATGGACATTTAACTACTGTACCTGGCGATGAGTACTATAAATTATTACCACCACCATGAATTGTCACATCAAATCTTGTATTGTCGATTACCAAACTTATTTAATAATCCTGGCCAAAATGGCCAAATATCACATTTTTTTGAAATTTTTAGCAAAAAACCACTGTTTCGGAAATAAATAGCAAAGTACCACTTTTTCTAGAAATCGAGTTTCAGAAACTCGAGTTCCTCTCAATTTTGCCACCGTGGCATTGCTGACATAGAATTTCTGTGATTAAAAAAATTATGTGGTACTCGAGCTTGAGAAACTCGAGTTCCATGCAACACAGTACTCGAGTGTACTAGGCTCGAGTACCTTTTACAAATAAAATGCAGAAAATTTTATTTGTACAGTACTCGAGTTTGGTAAACTCGAGTACTGTGTAAATTTTGTTTTTTTGTTTTTGTTTTTGTTTTTGTTTTCATTTTTTTTTTGGGGGGATAATCAACAAATAAACATAAAGATAAAAATAAGTAGCTTTTTTATGTTTTTATTTATTTAAATAGAAGCATTGTAAAATATAGAGATTTTAATTTCGAAATATGAATTTAATTTCTACATTAATTAAAATTGTTCATTGTTTTCTCATAAAAATTGTTCATTGTTTTCTATATAAACTATTTCTACGATTTTGCATAAAATTAGTTTCTGTTTAGCATTATTTAAGAAATTGTTCACTCTCTTTTTTGCATAAATTATTTTCTATTCACTATTTAAAAAAGTGTTCACTGTTTTCTCATAAAACACCTAGTGACATCGTGTTTTCTAAATTTAAACGCCAAATCTGAATGCTTTTTCGTGTTTGATTTTCACAATAATCGAATATATTTTTCTGCATTGATGAAATTTGTTTCTACATTAATGAAATTTTCTTTCTGCACATCATATTTACTGTACATTCAAATCTTCTTATTGCATTCATAAAATCTGTTTTTTGCATTAATTAAAACTGTTCACTGTTTTGTCATAAAAATTGTTCACTGTTTTCTGCATAAAGTATTTCTAGCATTGGCGCAGTTATTGCACTTAAATGGTTTTTGTGTTTTTTTAATATAATGGATAAACTCCATGAAAGAAAAATGAATTATTCGTATAAATCATCTAATGGTAAATGCCTCAAAAAAATTCAAATTTGTAAAAAAGTTCGAATTAGTTAAATGCAGAAATTCAAGAAAAATCGATGGAAAATCAATGAACGTACCAAATCATGAAGATGTACATAAGATGTACAGATAATTTAGACTTGTTAAGAAATTTGATCTCGTTGAAAGTACAAAATAATGAAAATTCAATGGAAAAGTATGTATGTTAGATGTATAGATCATATGAATTTGTTTAAAAATTTAAATTCGTTGAATGTACAAAACTGTGAAAACTCAAGGAAAAATTGTAAACATTAGATGTACAGATAGTATGAATTTGTTGAAAATTTTGAATTCGTTGAGTGTGTAAAATCGTGAAAATTCAAATGAAAATTGAAGAACATACCAAATTGAGTAAACTTAATGGAAAATTAATTACATTATATGAACAGATCATCTTTTTTTTTTTTTTTTTTTTTTTTTGCATTGATAAAATCTGTTTTTACATTAATAAAATTTGCACTTTGCACACCATGTTCACCGCTTTCTCATAAAAATTGTTCACTTTTTTTCGCATAAACTATTTCTAGCATTATGCATAAAATTATTTTCTGTTCAGTATTATTTAAAAAATTGTTCACTCTCTTTTCTGCATAAATTATTTTCTGTTCACTATTTAAAAAATTGTTCACTGTTTTCTCATAAACTATTTCTAGCATTCTACATAAAATTATTTTCTATTTAGCATTATTTAAAAAATTGTTCACTCTCTTTTCTGCGTAAATTATTTTCCTTTTACTATTTAAAAAATTGTTCACTGTTTTCTCGTAAAACACCTAGTGAAATCGTTTTTTTTAAATTTAAACGCCATATCTGAATGCTTTTTCATGTTTAAATTTCACAATAATTGAATTTGTTTTTCTGCATTGATAAAATCTGTTTCTACGTTAATAAAATTTGTTCTCTGCACATCATGTTTACTCTATATTTGAATTTGCTTATTGCATTCATAAAATCTGTTTTCTGCATTAATTAAAACTGTTCATTTTTTTCTCATAAAAATTGTTCACTATTTTCTGCATAAACTATTTCTATGATTTTGCATAAAATTATTTACTGTTCAGCATTATTTAAAAAATTGTTCACTCTCTTTTCTGCGTAAATTATTTTATGTTCACTATTTAAAAAATTGTTCACTGTTTTCTCGTAAAACACCTAGTGAAATCGTGTTTTCTAAATTTAAACGCCAAATCTGAATGCTTTTTCATGTTTAAATTTCACAATAATTGAATTTGTTTTTCTGCATTGATAAAATCTGTTTCTACGTTAATAAAATTTGCTCTCTGCACATCATGTTTACTCTATATTTGAATCTGCTTATTGCATTCATAAAATATGTTTTTTGCATTAATTAAAACTGTTCATTGTTTTCTCATAAAAATTGTTCACTGTTTTCTGCATAAACTATTTCTACGATTTTGCATAAAATTATTTTTTGTTCAGCATTATTTAAAAAATTGTTCACTCTCTTTTTTGTATAAATTATTTTCTACTCACTATTTAAAAAGTTGTTCGCTGTTTTCTCATAAAACATCTAGTTAAATTGTGTTTTCTAAATTGAAACACCAAATCTGAATGTTTTTTCATGTTTAAATTTCACAATAATTGAATTTGGTTTTCTGCATTGATAAAATCTGTTTCTACGTTAATAAAATTTGCTCTCTACACACTATGTTCACTGCTTTCTCATCAAAATTGTTCATTATTTTTTGCATAACTATTTCTAGCATTATGCATAAAATTATTTTCTATTTAGCATTATTTAAAAAATTGTTCACTCTCTTTTCTGCGTAAATTATTTTTTGTTCACTATTTAAAAAATTATTCATGGTTTTCTCGTAAAATGCCTAGTAAAATCGTGTTTTCTAAATTTAAATGCCAAATCTGAATGCTTTTTCATGTTTAAATTTCACAATAATTGAATTTGTTTTTCTGCATTGATAAAGTCTGTTTCTACATTAATAAAATTTGCTCTGTGTACATCATGTTTACTCCATATTCGAATCTTCTTATTGCATTCATAAAATCTGTTTTCTACATTAATTAAAACTGTTCATTGTTTTCTCATAAAAATTGTTCACTATTTTCTGCATAAACTATTTCTATGATTTTGCATAAAATTATTTTCTGTTCAGCATTATTTAAAAAATTGTTCACTCTCTTTTCTGCATAAATTATTTTCTGTTCACTATTTAAAAAATTGTACGCTGTTTTCTCTTAAAACACCTAGTTAAATTGTATTTTCTAAATTGAAAAGCCAAATCTGTATTTTTTTCATGTTCGAATTTCACAATAATTGAACTTTTTTTTTTTTTGCATTGATAAAATCTATTTTGATACACACTTTGTCAAAATTATCCAACAATGATGGATTGTGATTGGTTGTACTTAAATAAGTTGTCACAAACTACATAAATTACCAACCAACCAAAAAAAATAAAAATAAAAACAGAAACTACATCCACCTGATCAAATAAAGGTGGTAGGTTGGGTTTTCAGTTTTCACATACAACTTCGAAGCAGGTTCTTGACCAAATATTTTGTTTCTTTAAAGTCTTTCAATATCATATTTGTTATATACTTTCCCTTTGTCTAGGGGCTGAGAGAATAGAATCTATATGTCTAGAAAAAAAATGTTTGTAATAGAATCTATGTTGGTTTAATGACTGCAATCGTGCCTGAAAAATAAAATAAAATGTAGTTCAATAATCAATTTTCTATTATTGCTTTTCCCTCAGAGCATGTTTTGAGTGTCCATTTATGTGTGTGATTTTGAACTTGTTTCTGTGTTTTTTCGGTGTTTGAAAGTAGTTCTGCCTGTTAAAAATACTGAATGCTGTTGTTATGATCCTTAACACTCAAAACTGTTTGTAAGATGTATTTTGGCTCAAGTAGGACATCATATACTGTTCACTATTTTCTACATAAAATATTTCTAGTATTCTACATAAAATTATTTTCTATTCAGCATTATTTAAAAAATTGTTCACTCTCTTTTCTGCGTAAATTATTCTCTATTCACTGTTTAAAAATTTGTTCACTGTTTTCTCATAAAACAACTAGTGAAATCATGTTTTCTAAATTTAAACGCCAAATCTAAATGCTTTTTCATTTTTGAATTTCATAATAATCGATCTGCATTGATAAAATCTGTTTCTACATTAATAAAATTTGCTCTCTAGACATCATGTTTACTGTATATTCGAAATTGCTGTCTTTGACACAAGCTTGAAAATAAAACTATCTAAAGAGAAAGGTTACAAGATTACAAGAGGGGGGAAAGTACAAAAGTCTTTTTGAGGGAGAGGGAAGGCTATTACAAAAGGCTTTCTAAAACTTGGAACTTAAAAGCTTAGAATCTTAGAAACTTGTCTTCTGTCATCATAGTCCGTCTCTTTTATAGGTGAAATGAACCATGGTAAAGTAACCTGAGCAGGTAAATTGAACTCAAGTTAATCTGTTGGTGGTATGGAAATTAGTACTGATGAGTAATAGTCTGTCTGCATATGTCTGGGAATCTTTCAAATCTTGGGAATCTATCAGATCTCTTTTTACGCATGCTAATAAATAGTAGTAACTTTTGAACATCTGTCTGTATCTGTTTGGACTATCTAGCAAAATTGAGCCATTTGCATAGTGAAATATTGGTTAGTGAAGGATTTAATTCTTAATAGTCTGTTTGGCATTTGCGTAGTCTGTTTGGCATCAATTTCAACTTTTACCTTTTAGTTTTCGTGTACAGCTTTTTAAAACCACATTTTTTCCTACATTATTTTTCACCTTTTCAAATTTTTTCAAAGTACAAATATAATTTAGCACACTTTCAGCAGAAAGTTTAGCAAACAGCTTAATAAGCTGGAAACGGAAACTAAGCTTAAAAATAGTAGAACCTTAGAAATTGCTATTATATTACCATTTTGTTTTAGTAGTAACACCCCATGTTCCACCTCGGGAATAATTACAAGTCATTCCGATGTGTTTCGGCCATTTTGGATTCAGAGATGGAGATAGAAGTTTGATTGAGGGGATTAAAATATAAACAAAAACTGTGTGTCATCTATTTAGTATTAAGAAACTATCAACAAATAAAAAAATGCAAAATAATTATTTATTAATATATTAAAATACAATTTATCTATTAAAAGAGAAAACGACCTTCTTTTAAATGACAAAAATCATCAATATTAAATTTGTACTAACTCATTTTCCGTAGATAAAGACAAATCACAAATAATTGTACAAACAAAAAAGCCGAATACAGACAAAATACATATTATGCACACAGGTCAGCGCTACAATTCACACTATAATAAGCTTATTTTATAAAATTTTAGCAACTAACCATTCAAAGTTTCAAACCAATTCCACTTTAAAAGGCTCCACACAATATATCCAGAACAACAAAAATAAAGACAGACAATCTACTACCATAAGTTTCTAAACCAATTCCACTTTAATAGCAAATTATTTTTTTTATAATAAAAAATTACAACTATTTGGGCGGCAAAATTAAAAAAAATACAACTGTTTCACACGTGCTACTCAACAGCTCGGCACGATTTATACGAATCATTCATTTTTCTTTCATGGAGTTTGTCCATTATTCATATGGTTACATATTAAAAAAAAACACAAAAACCATTTAAGTGCAATAACTGCGCCAATGCTAAAAACAGTTTACGCAGAAAACAGTGAACAATTTTTACAAGAAAATAGTGAACAGTTTTACTTAATGCAAAAAACAGATTTTATGAATGCAGTAAGCAGATTCGAATATAAAGTAAACATGATGTGCAAAGAGCAAATTTTATTAACGTAGAAACAGATTTTATCAATGCAAAAAAACAAATTCAATTATTGTGAAATTTAAACATGAAAAAGCATTCAGATTTGGCGTTTAAATTTAGAAAACACGATTTCACTAGGTGTTTTACGAGAAAACAGTGAACAATTTTTATGAGAAAGCAGTGAACATGGTGTGCAGAGAGCAAATTTTATTAACGTAGAAACAGATTTTATCAATGAAGAAAAACAAATTCAATTATTGTGAAATTTAAACATGAAAAAGCATTCAGATTTGGCGTTTAAATTTAGAAAACACAATTTTACTAGGTGTTTTACGAGAAAACAGAGAACAATTTTTTAAATAGTGAACGAAAAATAATTTACGCAAAAAAGAGAGTGAACAATTTTTTAAATAATGCTGAACAGAAAATAATTTTATGCAAAATCGTAGAAATAGTTTATGTAGAAAACAGTGAACAATTTTTATGAGAAAACAATGAACAGTTTTAATTAATGCAGAAAACAGATTTTATGAATGCAATAAGCAGATTCGAATATAGAGTAAACATGATGTGCAAAGAGCAAATTTTATTAACGTAGAAACAGATTTTATCAATGCAGAAAAACAAATTCAATTATTGTGAAATTTAAACATGAAAAAGCATTCAGATTTGGCGTTTAAATTTAAAAAACACGATTTCACTAGGTTTTTTAAGAGAAAACAGTGAACAATTTTCTAAATAGTGAACAAAAAATAATTTACGCAGAAAAGAGAGTGAACAATTTTTTAAATAATGCTGAACAGAAAATAATTTTATGTAAAATGCTAGAAATAGTTTATGAGAAAACAGTGAACAATTTTTTAAATAGTGAACAGAAAATAATTTATGCAGAAAAGAGAGTGAACAATTTTTTAAATAATACTGAACAGAAAATAATTTTATGCATAATGCTAGAAATAGTTTATGTGAAAAACAGTGAACAATTTTTATGAGAAAGCGGTGAACATGGTGTGCAAAGAGCAAATTTTATTAATGTAAAAACAGATTTTATCAATGCAAAAAAATAGATGATCTGTACATCTAATGTAATTAATTTTCCTTTAAGTTTACTCAATTTGGAATGTTCTTCAATTTTCATTTGAATTTTCACGATTTTGCACACTCAACGAATTCAAAATTTTCAACAAATTCGTACTATCTATACATCTAATGTTTACAATTTTTCCTTGAGTTTTCACAGTTTTGTACATTCAACGAATTCAAATTTTTAAACAAATTCATACGATCTATACATCTAACGTACATACTTTTCCATTGAATTTTCATTATTTTGTACTTTCAACGAGATCAAATTTCTCAGCAAGTCTAGACTATCTGTACATCTTATGTACATCTTCATGATTTGGTACGTTCATTGATTTTCCATCGATTTTTCTCGAATTTCTGCATTTAACTAATTCGAACTTTTTTACAAATTTGAATTTTTCGAGGCATTTACCATTAGGTGATTTATACGAATCATTCATTTTTCTTTCATGGAGTTTGTCCATTATACATATGGTTACATATTTAAAAAAACACAAAAACCATTTAAGTGCAATAACTGCGCTAATGCTAGAAATAGTTTATGCAGAAAACAGTGAACAATTTTTATGACAAAACAGTGAACAGTTTTAATTAATGCAAAAAACAGATTTTATGAATGCAATAAGAAGATTTGAATGTACAGTAAATATGATGTACAGAGAGAAAATTTCATTAATGCAGAAACAAATTTCATCAATGCAGAAAAATATATTCGATTATTGTGAAAATCAAACATGAAAAAGCATTCAGATTTGGCGTTAAAATTTAGAAAACACGATGTCACTAGGTGTTTTATGAGAAAACAGTGAACAATTTTTTAAATAGTGAATAGAAAATAATTTATGCAAAAAAGAGAGTGAACAATTTCTTAAATAATGCTGAACAGAAACTAATTTTATGCAAAATTGTAGAAATAGTTTATATAGAAAACAATGAAAAATTTTTATGAGAAAACAATGAACAATTTTAATTAATGTATAAATTAAATTCATATTTCGAAATTAAAATCTCTATATTTTACAATGCTTCTATTTAAATAAATAAAAACATGAAAAAGCTACTTAGTTTTATCTTTATGTTTATTTGTTGATTATCCCCAAAAAAAAAAAAAATATTTACACAGTACTCGAGTTTACCAAACTCGAGTACTGTACAAATAAAATTTTCTGCATTTTATTTATAAAAGGTACTCGAGCCTAGTACACTCGAGTACTGTGTTGCATGGAACTCGAGTTTCTCAAGCTTGAGTACCACATAATTTTTTTTTAATCACAAAAATTCCATGTCAACAATGCCACGGTGGCAAAATTGAGAGGAACTCGAGTTTCTGAAACTTGATTTCTAGAAAAAGTAATACTTTGCTATTTATTTCCAAAACAGTGGTTTTTTGCTAAAAATTTCAAAAAAATGTGGTATTTGGCCATTTTGGCCATAATCTATGTAAGGAACAGTATTCTTATTTATATCAATATTCTTGTTTTTCTTCTTCCTTGTTTTTACTGAGTTTTTTTTTTTTTTTTTTTTTTTTTTTTTTTTTTTGGACTAGCCTGTATGTAATTGGCCCATGCCATACAGATACTTTTGTTTATACAAATTTAATTAATATACATGTAAGTAAAATTTCATATTGAATAAAAATGATAAAAAGAGAGTAATATTCTTATATGTTACATAAACTACTCAATTAAAGTATGTTCAATATATTATTTTATTATAGTATTTAGAATCAAAATATGTTTGAACCATAAAAATATGGGTAGGCATAAAATTGTAGTTGTGGTCTAATATGTCATGAGTCTAAAATTAATTGTGATTTAAAAATAAGGAGTTATTTGAAATATGTATTTAAATATATTTTTTTTAATTTTTAAATAACATTATATATATTTTTACATATTTTTTCATTAATTAATATTTTAAAAAAATATAAATAATGTTATTAGCACAACATTATCAAACGTCCTATAAATAATTGGCTTCTTTCGTGGAATCTAGGGCAAAATATTTGTCATGGGTGGAACAACCTTGGATTCACATCATGTGCAATAATTAGTGTATTGCACTTGGTGCAATATTTAATCAGTAGCTGAAATTGAAAGTTGAAAAAAAAACTTTCAATCTCAACTATTAAATATAATATATTAAAAATAAGTTAGAAGGTTAAGGTTAAAAAGTTAAAAAAATTAAAAAATTTGTGAGGAAAATTGAGCTATTGCACCAGATGCAATAGCCTGATGTGAATCCAACAACCTTCACTATACGGATGTGACATGACTATTCATGGTGATGTGAAGTGAAAAAAACAAATATCTTATTGGATAAGAAGTGCACGGTTGTTGTGTGATTTTGATTATCTTAAATGGATGGTAGTTCCGAGGCCTACATAGGGTAGTTTGGATTTGGAGTCTGTTTTAGATTCTTTCCCTGAGTTCGGTGCAGAGAGCTACTTTTCTTCTTATTTGATAACTTTGACTTTCATGTAATAATCTGTGTAATGAATAGTATTTTTGATGAAGCGTAAGTTCGTCAGTAGAGTAAGTTCGTCAGTAGAGCTATAATGATGGAAGCAATCCTCAGCCCTCAAGAGTGGTCACCGGTGTGGTGCCTGCCACAATGCCTCCGATGCCAAAGTCAGTATAAGGAACTCTCTTGGGAATAAACAATGTAATTGAACAAAAATGAAAGAGATCTCTTAGTATCTATGTGTGTATGTACCTCGCACTTGGCAATGTGGAGGCTTTATATATGCAGTCACAGCTCCTAGCCGTTGGGGCAATTAAGGTGGTTTTAATGCTCTTCTTAGTAACATTTTGCGCCTCATAATGTGGCTTCAATGTGCTCCAACGGCTCACATAGCTGGATCTGTAACTGCCCCATGTATTAATTGGCTGTATTGAATGGCTAGCTTTACCCTCGTCAGTATGCCCTCGTCAGTGTGCCCTCGTCAGTGACGTGGGCATTGGTTTTGTTCGCCCAAGTATGCCCTTGTCTGTATTGTTAAGGTCATCTTGGCGAATGAGTTCGTCAGTCCTGTCAGTGCGTATTAATTTGCTCGTCCAGGGATATCTTCGTCGGACTCATGGTCGTTGTCTTCAGTAAATGATTTCGTCAATCCCGTCAGCTGCCCCCCGATTCTGTGGTTGTCATGACTTGTAATGACGACCGTAGAATGTGAAAGGTTTTGGGCTGTAAATAACTCCAATTCATGTGACCATTGGGTTTCCCGCTAGTTTTCAGTTTTCTGAGCCTTTGTTTCTAAACTTCTCCCCTTCTCTTCGTCAGTACCTTTTGTCTATAACTTCGTCAGTACCTTTTGTGACTTACACCCTATTAAGTCATTTTTGGCTTAGCCATTCTGGCTTTTGTGACTTACACCCTTTTAGGGATCTTATCATCTTCAGTAACTTACATCCGTCGAGGCGGAATCTTATTACTTAGCCATTTTTTGCTTTTGTGACTTACACCCTTTTAGGGATCTTGTCATCGTCAGTAACTTATATCCGTCGAGGCGGAATCTTGTTACTTATCCACTTTTGTGACTTACACCCTTTTAGGGATCTTGTCATCGTCAGTAACTTACATCCGTCGAGGCGAAATCTTGTTACTTATCCGCTTTTATGACTTACACCCTTTTAGGGATCTTGTCATCGTCAGTAACTTACATCCGTCAAGACGGAATCTTGTTACTTATCCACTTTTGTGACTTACACCCTTTTAGGGATCTTGTCATCATCAGTAACTTACATCCGTCGAGGCGGAATCTTGTTACTTATCCGCTTTTATGACTTACACCCTTTTAGGGATCTTGTCATCGTCAGTAACTTACATTCGTCAAGGCGGAATCTTGTTACTTATCCGCTTTTTCGACTTACACCCTTTTAGGGATCTTGTCATCGTCAGTAACTTACATCCGTTGAGGCGGAATCTTGTTACTTAGCCATTTTTGAGACTTGTAGCTGCTCAGACCTGCTTGTTATAGAGACATTAGCTAAATAGTTCATTTATTAATTTCAATGACGAATACATTTTCTGTTACATCTGTTCGTGGTATTTCTTCAAGTGCTTGATGTTCCATGGCCTCAAGAGCCTCTGTCCGTCTAGGATTTCCAGGTGATAGCTACCTTGTCTGGAGTAGTGGGTGACTCGGTAAGGTCCTTCCCATGTGGGCTTACAGAACCACAGCGAGAACCCCGATGGGATAAACCCCATTTAGACTCACCTTCGTCATTGAACCGACGATCTGGGCGGTCCCTTTTCTGTCCTCTACGTTCGTCCTCCTTTCTTTCCTTGTTCTCTGGTTTTTCCACGTCCCTTATGGCAGCCAGTGCTTCTTCTGCGTTCATGTACTTCTGTGCTTTCAGGAGCATCTCCGCCATTGTTTTTGGAGGATTTTTCGCGAGTGAAGAAACGAACTCCCTGGATCGCAGTCCCGCTTTGAAGGTCGTCAACTGCACCTTATCGTCAGCTTCGTCCACCTCCAGGGTTTTCCGAGTGAAGCGTTTCACATAGGACCTCAAGGTTTCTTTCTCTCCTTGTTTGATGGTGAGTAAATGATCCGCGGTCCTCTTTGGACGTTGTCCTCCAATGAAGTGACGCAGAAAGGCGTTGCTCAACTGCTCGAAGTTGTCAATGGAAGATGTTGGCAACTTTGTGAACCATTCCCTTGCAGCTCCCTTGAGAGTGGTTGGGAAGGAACGACATAATATTTCGTTTGGGGGCTGCTGGAGCCC
Source organism: Quercus glauca (assembly GCA_023736055.1). NCBI lineage: Eukaryota > Viridiplantae > Streptophyta > Magnoliopsida > Fagales > Fagaceae > Quercus > Quercus glauca. The sequence goes on from CM043318.1 coordinate 7,653,362, forward strand.
TAGTGTCGTTTTGAAGGTGTTAAGGTGATCCTGAGGGTCCTTTAGCCCATCAAAGGGTTCAAGTTGAGGTAGTCGAAATTTCGACGGCACTGGACAGTCAAGGACTGCTGTGGTGAACGGCGAATCCGTTGCCCTGACCATTCGATCCACACTCCGTTCTGTTTTTCCCTTGATGGCGTTCCTAAGTTCGTCCATCTCCCTCCTCATCTCCTGGAGCAGTCCGAGTTCTGCTCGGTTGAAGTAGTAGGCCTTCGATGGTCACTTCTTCTATGGCTATCTCCCTCGTCATCCCGATTCCCCTTAGATCGATTCTCCTCCTGCTGAAGCCGTAGCTTCATTTCCTGATTTTGTCTGGTCAGTTCTTCAACGGTGGCTGCAAGAGCCTGAACTTGCTGTGCTAGGGCTGCAAAATCTTGATTGGACTCCATCTAAGAGAAATAGTTGATTGGAAACTACTTTTTCGAGATTGAACACGAAAATGTCGTTCCCCACAGACGGCGCCAAACTGATGAAGCGTAAGTTCGTCAGTAGAGTAAGTTCGTCAGTAGAGCTATAATGATGGAAGCAATCCTCAGCCCTCAAGAGTGGTCACCGGTGTGGTGCCTGCCACAATGCCTCCGATGCCAAAGTCAGTATAAGGAACTCTCTTGGGAATAAACAATGTAATTGAACAAAAATGAAAGAGATCTCTTAGTATCTATGTGTGTATGTACCTCGCACTTGGCAATGTGGAGGCTTTATATATGCAGTCACAGCTCCTAGCCGTTGGGGCAATTAAGGTGGTTTTAATGCTCTTCTTAGTAACATTTTGCGCCTCATAATGTGGCTTCAATGTGCTCCAACGGCTCACATAGCTGGATCTGTAACTGCCCCATGTATTAATTGGCTGTATTGAATGGCTAGCTTTACCCTCGTCAGTATGCCCTCGTCAGTGTGCCCTCGTCAGTGACGTGGGCATTGGTTTTGTTCGCCTAAGTATGCCCTTGTCTGTATTGTTAAGGTCGTCTTGGCGAATGAGTTCGTCAGTCCTGTCAGTGTGTATTAATTTGCTCGTCCAGGGATATCTTTGTCGGACTCATGGTCGTCATCTTCAGTAAATGATTTCGTCAGTCCCGTCAATTTTTATTTGTATCAATGTTCTTGTTTTTCTTCTTTTTTGTTTTTACTGAGCTTTTTTTTTTTTTTTTTCTTCTTTAATTTGACTGGCCTGTGTGTAATCGGCCCATGCCATAAAGGATACTTTTGTTTATACTAATTTAATTAATATACATGTATGTGAAATTTTATATTAAATAAAAATGACAAAAGAGAGTGATATTTCTATAGCATTTAGAATCAAAATATGTTTGAGCCGTAAAAATATGGGTAGGCATAAAATTGTAGTCGTGGTCAAATATGCCATGAGTCTAAAATTAGTTGTGGTCTAAAAATAAATAATTAGCCTCTTTCGTTGTGGTCAAATATGTCATGGGTTGAACAACCTTCACTCTACGGACGTGACATGACTATTCATGGTGATGTGAAGTGGAAAAAACAAATATCTTATTGGAAAAGAAATGAAGGGTTGTTGTGTGATTTTGATCATCTTAAATGAATGGTAGTTCCAAGGCCTACACGGTGTAGTTTGGATCAGGAGTCTGTTCAAGACTAGCCTGAACCCTTCCCGCTGTTATATATTTTAATTGATTGTGAATTTTAAAAATTTAATTATTAAATTATAAGTTTTTTATTATGTTCTTATTATGTATATTAAATTTTGTTCAAATTAATTATTATTTATTATTTGAAAAAAATTATTTTTTATAAATAATTTTATATTACAAAAATTTGAAATTTAAATATCTTTTAATAAGATAGCTATTGATTTTTAATTTATTTAAAATTTTGTAAAGATAGAGGATATAATAAAAATATTTAATCCAATTGTTAAATTTTTAAAATTTATATACAATAAAAATATATAAGAGAAGTTTGAAGGGCTTCTTATTAAACTAGTTTGAAGAGAAAAATTTTCTTATATAAATATTCTTCTTTTCCTCTTTGTATTTACTGAGTCTTTAAAAAAAAAAAATTATGACAAAATTTGGCAACAAACTTTGGTTGTTATCAATATCATTTTATTGAATGTAAATTTTGATCAATCCACCGTTGGATTACATTTTCTTTTTATATGCACCATGCTTGAAAAAGTTCTAAAAAATCAAATACCAATAGCTATATCATCAATTAAATGTTTAAATTTAAAGTTTTTGTAATATAAAATTATGTATAAAAAATAAGTTAATGGATTGTATAATAAACAACATCTAATTAACATGAAATTTGATATGTGCCTTAAGAACATAAAAAACATACAATTTAACGGTTAGATTTTCAAGATATGTTAATTTAAAGTTTTTGTAATACAAAAATATCATTTAAGATATTAGGAGAATGATAAACAATAAATATTGTTTTAGAGTTTTTTATATTTCCTATAAAAATTGTGTCAAAACTTTCTTATTATAGTTTATTAACAATTACCCTAAAGGCATTTGTTAACATGACTCATATCTTTATAGATGAGAAATGAACAACCAAGGTATGTGATTTGGGCTTATCTACTTATCTAAATAGGACAAGACTTTTATTTATATAAAATTTATAAATTTAATTTAAAGAAGTCCATAAAAATATTTAATTTTTAAAGATTATATATAACTTAATTCAGCTTAACAGTATTTATTTAAACTTTCAGATTATAAATACTTTATTTAAAATCCATTATGTAGGGACTCAATTCATAATGGACCCATGACAATAAAATTTGTAGAGATGTGGGTGTAAGGGCTAGGCATTAGCAAGACAAACAACGGATGATGTGAAATCAACAGGAATAATGACAAAATAATTTTATTGAGTGTTTTCTATGAGGATAAAGACCATGACTTGGGTTGAGTGTTTATAAGGATCTTTGCGATGATTTCAGCTAAGTGTTTGTGAAGATCAAGGTCATGGTTTTGGCCAAATGTTTGTGAGGATCTTAATATAGATTTTGGCTAAGTGTTTCTGAAGCGTGTTCGTCCTCGGCTTAGCCTGAGGATCTCTTTTGTTTGAACTGATCAATCTCCTGTCTTTTTCTCTTCGGACTTATCAAAATATCCGCCCCCTTTTTATGATGGGGATCCTCTTAGTTATATATCTTGTTTTAGTTAATCTTAGCCGTCCATTTGTCGGTTATCTGAACTCTGTGTATAAGGTTTGTCCCATCATCTGCTTTTGTAGGCTTTATGTTAGTTCTCAACCGCCTTTACAGACTTTCTATTAGTTGAAGTGACCAAGGCACCTAGGTTTGCTGGTCACTTCACTATTAAAGCGACCAGAAGGTTGGTGGCATACGTTTGATGGGTGAGAGATATTTTCCCTCTATCAACGTCGGTAGGCCGAGGAGGTGGGCATCCTCGGCGAGGCCCCTTGAGGGCTTGGCCTTTTTCCTTTTTGCCCTCGACCTCTATATTCTCCTCAGCGCGGGCCTTGGGCCGGCTATGGAGTGGGCCAAGGTTGTTTTAAATATTTGGGGCCCCACACATTATATTTTCTTTTAGATATGAAAATGTACTAATGATTTTTATTTTTTAAGGTTTTCAATTGATAAAATGATTAATGAAGTAAATCTTCATGTAACAATTGATTTGAAGTTTCTCTTTCATTTAGTTTTTATTTTTTAAATAAAAAAATTAATCTACATGTAGATAATTTCATACTATAGACATGAAAAGCAAAAAATAAAAATAAAATCTCCTTTTGAGATTGTATTGAAACGCTGATGCGTCGAGTTGTTCAGGTCCTTAATCAGCCCTACTTTGAATTTATGCAAACTGGTTACAAGAGGATGTGTATTTTCCAAACACCTCTTAGGAAATTCAAGGTGGTCCTATATATCTTTAAGATGGTCGTTTCCAGAATGAGATATATTGCAAGTTAAGTATGGAGAAAGAGATTCGTGTTGTGGCTCTATCAAGTCTCTCATCTTTTCTCTTGCAAAATAACAAATGTTGATAACCACTTTACTTCATGGAGTTGATGACTTGACTAATAATTTGACTCCCATTTTATAAGATAGTGTGCACTCATGAGAACTCGATCACTAAGTCCCTGTTTGATTATTATTGGAGGTGGATTCATTTTCTTTTTTTATTTTCTAAACTCTTTTTTTGTTTCTCAAATCTGGTATTCATTTTCTCTACCCAACCCATTTCATGTTTAGCATTATTTTCTAGTCTAGTTTTTGCTTCTTCTTTTTTCACTTTATATATTTCAATTAAAAATTTATCACAATTGAGAGAGTGTGTGTTTTTTATGGGACAAATCAATGTTAGAGGAACCCACAAATTTGGGTTTTTACGAAAATGTCACTGTATTCAATTTCAAGAAAATGAAAACACCAAAAAGTTGTATTTAGTTTTTGTATTCAAATCCTATATTTTTTTTATATTGAAATTGAAAACTGAATATAAATATAAAGTCAAACAAGTTTTTTAGTGATGGGTCCCACCAAAAACTAAAAATGAATATAGAATACACCCATTTTTTGCTCAAACCAAACTGGCCCTAGATTTGGGTATTTTTGTCATTTTAACTTCTTCTTTTTTTCTTTTTTCTTTTTTCTTTCTTTGCGTGAGAAGTTAAATTATTGAAATAAAGGAAAAAGCACACAAGTTAAACAGAATCATTACAACAGAACACTGGAGCTAGACTACCAACTACAGCAGACTATTCGACTAAAACAGACTGAACTTCCAACTACAAACAACTAAACATAAGAAAGATAACTAGAGATTATTTATTTGTCATTTTAACTTTTAACTTACTTCCCAACATTTAATTTGTTTTGTTCGTTAATTTTTGTTAGATAATATGCTTGACAAAGATTAATTCAAATTCATTTTACAATTTTGAATCCTTTGTTAGTGCTTATGAATTTCAATGATTTCAAGCGAATTCAAATTTTTGAATCCAATAGTTGTAGAGTGGATTCATTAAAATTTACTTAAAAAAACTTGAATATTTCAGCATTAAAAGAAAAATAATAATAAATAGCTTGTAAGCACATGAAATTTTACAGTTTCTTTTACTAACAAAATGAATGCAAAAAGTTACTAATAAGAGATTGTAGGGACTCAAAATGTAATGGTCCCTGGACAATAAAATTTCTAGAGAAATGGGTTTAAGGGTTTGGCCTCACCGAAGTAAACAACGGCCGGTCTAAAGTTTATAACAAGATAATCTTTGATATCAAACTCATAATAGTCTAGTGATGGAAATTTGGCTAAGTGTTTGCGAAGTGTGTTGATCCTCGGCTCAGGCCGAGGATCAATTTTTCTCTCCCTTTTTGGTGGGCCGTCCCCTAGTTATATATCGTTTCCCTCCTCTTATCTTAACCGTCCATCTGGCAGGTAATAATCTCAGTTTCTAGGCATAGGGGATTGTCCCATCACCTGTATTTGCAGGCTTTATGTTATTTCTAGCCGCCTTTGCAGGTTTTCCAATAGTTGAAGTGACTGACGCTTTAGGGTTTTCAAGTCACCTCACCATTAAAGCGGTCAGGATGTTGGTGGGATGTTTTCGGTGGACGTGGGATATTTTCCCTTAAGAGAAGTCAGAGCGCCGAGGACATGTCATCCTCGGCGCGGCCTTTGGGCTTTTCCATTGTCCTTGGCGCGGCCTTTGGGCCGCATGCAGTGGGCCAGCGTGGTTGGTATAACAGGGCCCCACAATAGCCCCTCAAAATTCTGCTGCACGTCCCCTTGGGCGGGGAGGAGGATTTTGATTTCCTCGGCGTTTTTTCTTGGTCGGTCGAGTTTTATCGCACAGATCGTATTATTGCTATCTCGGCTGTTTTTGCAGCTTTCTTTCTGCGCAAAGTGTCGCTCGAGGATGGTTAGGCTTGGGTCGTTTGTGCTGTAGCACGTAGTTTCTAGTGGTTTTCGTCCCTGATGGGGCTCGTTTATTTGGCGCCCGAAAGGCAGTTGTCTTTGCCTCAGTTTTTAGCTCATGACCCGTACAAGAGTCCTGATTTTGATCAACGTTTGCATGGCTTCATAATGACTGATTCCCATAGAGGTTTAGATCTGAAATTCGTACGAGACCTCGATTTTTCTTAGCATTTATTTTTCTACGGGGAGATTTTCTTCCCGCTGACCTGAGGCCTTTGACCATGCAATGCGTTAAGCTTTACTTAGTGCTCGGTTTTCTTACTTTATGCTTGGCTTTCCTTGAGGCTTGGGTCCGAGGACCATACAATGCCCTGGTTTTGCTTATCGTTTAGTCTTCATGATGACATGCTCTTCCTGCTGGAAGTACCGAGTTTCTCGATCTTATTTGGCTATCTGTAGTATCTAGTCTCCCCAAAGGCTTGGGTCCGAGGACCATGCAATGCCTTGGTTCTGTCCAGTACCTAGTTTTCCATTTTTAGTCATCTGAAGTATCTGGTTTCCCCATGAGGCCTGGGTCCGAGGACCATGCAGTGCCTTGGTTCTGTCCAGTACCTAGTTTTCCATTTTTAGTCATCTGAAGTATCTGGTTTCCCCATGAGGCCTGGGTCCGAGGACCATGCAGTGCCTTGGTTCTGTCCAGTACCTAGTTTTCCATTTTTATCATCTGAAGTATCTGGTTTCCCCATGAAGCCTGGGTCCGAGGACCATGCAGTGCCTTGGTTCTGTCCAGTACCTAGTTTTCCATTTTTATCATCTGAAGTATCTGGTTTCCCCATGAAGCCTGGGTCCGAGGACCATGCAGTGCCTTGGTTCTGTCCAGTACCTAGTTTTCCATTTTTATCATCTGAAGTATCTGGTTTCCCCATGAGGCCTGGGTCCGAGGACCATGCAGTGCCTTGGTTCTGTCCAGTACCTAGTTTTCCATTTTTATCATCTGAAGTATCTGGTTTCCCCATGAGGCCTGGGTCCGAGGACCATGCAGTGCCTTGGTTCTGTCCAGTACCTAGTTTTCCATTTTTATCATCTGAAGTATCTGGTTTCCCCATGAAGCCTGGGTCCGAGGACCATGCAGTGCCTTGGTTCTGTCCAGTACCTAGTTTTCCATTTTTATCATCTGAAGTATCTGGTTTCCCCATGAGGCCTGGGTCCGAGGACCATGCAGTGCCTTGGTTCTGTCCAGTACCTAGTTTTCCATTTTTATCATCTGAAGTATCTGGTTTCCCCATGAGGCCTGGGTCCGAGGACCATGCAGTGCCTTGGTTCTGTCCAGTACCTAGTTTTCCATTTTTATCATCTGAAGTATCTGGTTTCCCCATGAAGCCTGGGTCCGAGGACCATGCAGTGCCTTGGTTCTGTCCAGTACCTAGTTTTCCATTTTTATCATCTGAAGTATCTGGTTTCCCCATGAGGCCTGGGTCCGAGGACCATGCAGTGCCTTGGTTCTGTCCAGTACCTAGTTTTCCATTTTTATCATCTGAAGTATCTGGTTTCCCCATGAAGCCTGGGTCCGAGGACCATGCAGTGCCTTGGTTCTGTCCAGTACCTAGTTTTCCATTTTTATCATCTGAAGTATCTGGTTTCCCCATGAGGCCTGGGTCCGAGGACCATGCAGTGCCTTGGTTCTGTCCAGTACCTAGTTTTTCATTTTTAATAATCATCTATTTTATCTATGTATCCGCAGCCGTTTTAATTCTTGCCGCGTTTTACAATAAGCATTAAATAATTACAATTTTCAAGCAGAATAATAATAATAGTAAATGCTGAAGTTGGTAGAGGATAAGACCTTGCCGTGTTTTGCCTCTTCGTTTGGTGGGATTCTTCAGATAACGAGGTGTCTTTTGGGTTGTCCAGGTAAGGCGTTCTGACGCTTCGGTGTCTTCTCGTTCAGTGAGGCGTCTCTTCATTAATGTTGGCCATGGATCCGCGAGGATCTAACGGTTGGCAAGCTCCTTGGAAATTGGGGCGGCATTATTGCCTCCGGAAATCTCTCCCTGGGATTCATTGTGGATTTGGCCCTCATCAATGTCCCTCCCACTATAAAAGGCGTTCCTAGGGCGAACCTCCCCTTCATACTTGACAAACACTCGTTCTGAAACTCCCCAAAAACACATCGCCAAAAAAAAATTCTCCAAGGCGCAATCATTTGAGCCCCTTCGCATGAACTGGCCCTGGAAATGGGCGCTCCAGAGGATGCACCGCCCCCATCAGGAGCCGAGGATGGCACTCCAACCCTGGCCGCCACGTTGGTGTGGAGGTAGAGGAGATCCGAAGATTCTCCTTCTTTTCAACCTAACCGAGGACACGGCCCTCCTTACCACCTGGAGGAGGATCCGGACAGAACGTAACCTCCCTCTCTTGGGTACGGGTCTTTGACCCCCCAAGCCGGCTGCAGCGGGGGCGGGAGGGAAACCAGGCGGAACCCAAGAGCAAAACCGTATGGTTCCGCGGCCTCTTCCACCCCTTAATGTAGCTTTCCTATCTTCCCCACTCTTCTCTCTTCTCACTTCTTCTGTCTTCTCACTTCCGCTTTCCTCTTTCCTCTTTCCGTCCTTCGCTTCTTTTTCTGATATTTGTTCTTCATCTCTTCTTTTCTTCATCTCTTCCTCTATTCTCCTTTTCTATCTTCTGTTCTTCTACCATTGTTGCTCTCCACCCTTTGTTCCTCTGTCGGCTTCGTCATGTGTCTGCCTTTGTAGCTAGCTTTAGAACAAGCCCCCTGGGCATTACTTGTAAGAGATGTAGTTTTGCTAGCTTTAGAACAAGCCCCCTGGGCATTACTTGTAAGAGATGTAGTTTTACTTCACATATGAATAAAAGAAGTAGATTTGTTTCACTTGTTGTCTTTCTTTTTCTTTCTTTTTCTTTCTTTTTCGTATATTCTTGTGCTTGTGATTGCTGATTTCTGAATCGTTGTTGTTGCAGTCGATTGTGTTATTTTTTTTTTTATTTCTGAAAGTGCTGCTCTTAATTTCTTTACACCGACCACCGCACTTGCCAGCGCACAAATCCTTCCCACAGACGGCGCCAATTGTAGGGACTCAAAATGTGATGGTCCCTGGACAATAAAATTTCTAGAGAAATGGGTTTAAGGGTTTGGCCTCACCGAAGTAAACAACGGCCGGTCTAAAGTTTAGAACAAGATAATCTTTGATATCAAACTCATAATAGTCTAGTGATGGAAATTTGGCTAAGTGTTTGCGAAGTGTGTTGATCCTCGGCTCAGGCCGAGGATCAATTTTTCTCTCCCTTTTTGGTGGGCCGTCCCCTAGTTATATATCGTTTCCCTCCTCTTATCTTAACCATCCATCTGGCAGGTAATAATCTCAGTTTCTAGGCATAGGGGATTGTCCCATCACCTGTATTTGCAGGCTTTATGTTATTTCTAGCCGCCTTTGCAAGTTTTCCAATAGTTGAAGTGACTGACGCTTTAGGGTTTTCAAGTCACCTCACCATTAAAGCGGTCAGGATGTTGGTGGGATGTTTTCGGTGGACGTGGGATATTTTCCCTTAAGAGAAGTCAGAGCGCCGAGGACATGTCATCCTCGGCGCGGCCTTTGGGCTTTTTCATTGTCCTCGGCGCGGCCTTTGGGCTTTTCCATTGTCCTCGGCGCGGCCTTTGGGCCGCATGCAGTGGGCCAGCGTGGTTGGTATAACAGGGCCCCACACAAAGCTTAGGAGAACTCACTACCACTGTATCTCTTTCTTGGTATCAATTTTTTTTAGGAAAAAAAAAAAGAAAAAGAAATTACAGGTTATTTTAATACAATGGGTTTAATGGATTATTAATTTCAATGATTTATTTTATTTTTCAATGAGTTTTATTGAATATTTTGTTCATTTATTCTGTTTAGTCTAATTTTGTTGTTGTTGTTGTTTGAACTATTTTTATTATTATTTGGACTAATTTTTAGAGTTATGTCTAGGTGCATTATCAGTATATTGATAGTGTTGACTTGGGTGGAGCAGCCACTACCGTCAATAAAGACCTCAGAGTCAACACTTGGTACCATCGCACAGGCAATACCACTTTCAACTTTGATAATGTTTGTAATTATCATTCATCATTACACACTTGAAGTCTGTTTTTCAACATCAAGAAGGGGCCTAACTCATCAAAGAGGACCAACCTCATGAAAGCTCTGTGGCTGTGGGTGTACTTAGATTTTTCTTTTTCTTTTTTCTTTTTTCCTTTTTCTAATTCTATTTTGTAATTCCTTGTGTTCGAAATTAGTAATTGTATGGATGAGAAAGAAATCAAAGAATTTTGAAAGTTATAATAGTCATAACTATTTTTTCCAAAAAAAAAAAAAAAAGTTATAATAACTATGGATAAAATATAGGG